>JAWDJE010000003.1:10417500-11017500 GCA_035047345.1 Bradypodion ventrale
GCCATCGGGCAGAGGGTTCCGCTTGATCCAGCCCCCGCAGGCGTACTGGTAAAAATCATCACAGGGGTGAGTCCCTCGGTCCAGAGCCTCTAGGAGTTTGCCAGCCACAATGATGCAGGCTTCCGTCAGACAGGTAGTATGCGTGGGATCTGGAAAGAAGACATCCACAGGTAAGGTAAAGGTTGCCCTTGGTCGAAAGCCAGCCGTACCCAACTTTAGGGTTCACTGCTCATCTTTGTTTATAGCCAAAGAGCCAGAACTGTCTGTTTGCAGATGTTTCTGTGGACATGAGGCAGGCATGGAATGCCGTTTACCTTACCACTGAAGTGGTACCTATGTATCTGCTTGCAGTTTCTTGCTTTCGAACTGCTAGGTTGGCAGGAGATGGGACAAAGACAGGAACTCACTCCGTCGTGCAGCACTCAGGTCTCAAATTAATAACCTGCTGATCTTCCAGTTGTCAAGTTCAGCGTCTCAACCACTAAGCCACCACAGTTCCTCATCCAGAGGTGGCAGCATCAGCAGCGTCTTAATGCTGAAGGGCTGTCAGGTCAAAGAGGGGGCAGCTTTGCGACATACCTGTCAAGTTTCGGGAAATTCCTGTCAAATAAGGAAAATTTCCTGTCCAAAACGGGAAACTGGACAGCTATGCTTATCCTGTGCTGGCCTCCAGTCTAACTCCAGTCTAATTGCAGTCTAACTAATACGGGAAGATGGCGGGAAAGAGTGTAAAATACGGGGGTTTGACAGAAATTTCCCGAAACTTGACAGGTATGCTTTGCAATGTTCTTGCTCCAGACGGCAGGGTGAGAAGCAGGGGATAAGGCGTGCAGATTTGGACTGAACCTTCCTAACAGTAAAAACCATTGGGCAATATAATACACTACCTTGGGGTGTGATGGATCCACTTGATTGGAGGTAAATATAGAGAGGCTGGACTTGTCAGACATGTTCCAGTTTTGTTTTGTTTGAAAGATTGGCCATTTGACAATTTCATGGGGTTTCCCAGTTAAAAGAGCCAGGGCTGTCTGTGTCTGCAGACCTCTCCGTGGTCATGCGGCAAGCAGGACTAGACACCGGAGTGCACAGAATGCTGTTTACCTTCCTGCCGAAGAGCTGGGACAGATGACGGGAGCTCACTCTGTTGCGCAGCACTCGGGTCTTGAACTGCTGATCTTCCAATCAAGTTCAGCTTCTTAACTACTACGCCACCGTGGGCAGTGGTGGGCATCAGCAGGTTCGCACCAGTTCGCCAGAACTGGTAGCAGAAATTCTGGCTGGTCCCCTCCATCCAAGTTTTGAAATAAAGTAGTCCTAATTCGGGTGCAATGCAGGGCTTTTCCCCTGCCCACACCCACCATACCACTCCCACAGAGTAGGTAGTAAAACAAAATTGAATCCCACCACTGGGCAGGCATGACTAGATCACCCACCAGGTCACATGCCCATGCCCACAGAGTAGGCCATGCCCACAGAGTAGGCCATGCCCACAAAGCAGGCCACACCCACAGTGTGGTAGTAAAAATTTTTGGAGCCCACCACTGACCGTGGGCTCTTGTGATAAATTGTAAACTGTAAGCTCCTCGGGGCCAAGCAATGCACAGACTTGCCGTATTCAAAAGAGGAAGCAATTTCACAATAAATGTGCAGGGGCTCCCCCACAAACAGGGCAATGTCAGAAAGGTTTGAAATCCCTTTGATTTGGAGAAATGAGCTGGAAGCGCTCATTTCTCTCTTTGCGATCTCCTTCGTACCCCTGCCACTTCCATTGCAAGCAGAGTTATAGTCTCTCTGCCAATCTCCAGGGAATATTAATCATTCCAAAGCTAAGAGGGACAAAGGATGGTAGAGAGACTTGTGCCTGCTGCTGCCACATCCACCTACCTCTGCTGTACTGGATGCCCACGACAATGACGGAGCTTAGGAGCAGCAGTGCCATAAAGAGCGAGAAGGCACAGAGCACCAGCTTCATTTGGGTGCGGGCACTGAGGCGACTCAGTAGAGGGCCATCGCTTTTCCGGAATCCTACCTGGGAGGAAGAGACAGGAAATGAAAGAGAAAGAAGGGCAAGAAAAGACGAGATATTACACGATTGAAAACACTGGTTGTTTTGATAAGAAGAGAAGGTGTGTCTTCTTCTTTAAGTGCTGTATCTGTTTCCAAAGCTTGGCAATCATCTTGGCCATCAGCCATGAAGATTGTCCTGTGAATATAATGCAGTGGCCTTCCATTTGCCTCCCGCATCACAGCGGGACACCCATAGTACCATTGATCCAGTTCTGCAAGTCGCTTTCTGGTCTGAGCTCTTTTGGCACACAAAGTCCTCCACAGTCCCAGGCCAGGATTGATGAAGCTGCTGCCCTTTATCAAGATGGATTCAAGTGCGATTTACTGTATTTTCTGGCATATAAGACTACTTTTTAACCCCGAAAAATCTGTGCCAAAGTCGGGGGTCGTCTTATAGGACAGGTACTTAACTGCAGCTTGTTTCCCCTTGCTTCATATGTCCGGCGCATATGGTGGGGGGTGCCGCAGCCGGGTCCCTGCTCTGTGCGGGGAGTATGAAGCAAGGGGAAGCAAGCTGCACACATCTTCCTGGACCTCGAGGAGGAGGACGTGAGCGTGGATTGGCTCTCCACCAGAACCTGCCCATTCGACTCGGAGGGCTGCGCGTCTTTGGGTTGAGTGTGGGTTAATTTTTATTTGGTGTGCATTGGAAGAGAGGTAGTCTTATACAGCAAGTATATTCCAAACTCTATATTTTAACTGAAAAAGTTGGGGGTTGTCTTATATGCCCAGTCGTCTTATACGCCCAGTCGAACATTTCATCCTTTGCACAAGTGATGGTTTTGTGGCAGGCTTCAACTTTAGTCCTAGTGGAAGAGCAATGGATGGGGCCACAGAGCCAGGGATTTAGCTTGTGTGGCAGTATTCAGAAGCGCTTCCTCTACTACATTTCTTTTTTTTTTTTTCAGTCCTGTTACTTTGCATGAATCAGGCAGTTAACACTTTCTGGACTGTAAATTTGCAGTGAGGGAACCACGTCAAAAATACTGACCCAGATGGCTTGAAAAATTTTTAACATCTGCAAACATTTTGCTTTGAAAAAATTGTAAAATCACATCAAGTAGGCCTTCCATAAAAGCATTAAAAGGTAAAGGTCGCTCTTGCTTGAAAGTCAGTCGTATCCAACTCTAGGGTTCAGTGTTCATCTCTGTTTACAGCCAAAGAGCCAGCGCTGTCTGCATCTGCAGATGTTTCCGTGGACACATGGCAGGCATGTCTAATCAAGTAAATATGTTAAAGCCACTGAAAGCAGCAAGGATACAGATTAAAACCAACACAGCAGGGGAGCTTTAGACATCATAAGCCAGTTTAGAAAGATGTGTATTTATTCCCTTCTTAAAATCAGCTAGGGTGAACACAGATAGTGATTCAAAAGGTAATACATTTTGTCGTCTAGGAGTCACACAGGAGAACACCCTCTTCTGTGCACTTGTTAGGTCAGCCTACGAAATTGACGGTATTTAAATAATTTTTCTCCTGACGATTTTGACATTATATCAGGGTCAAAAAAAAGGTTGTTCTTTCTATAGCTAGACTCCAAGCCATAATTTTAGGGCTTTAAAAGCTAACATAAATACCTTGAGTTGGACCCAGTAAACGACTAGCAACTAGAGTAGTTCTTTCACTATTGGAGTTATCTGATAATGGTACCACACACCAGCTAGCAACTTAGGTACTGCATGCTACACCAACTGAAGATCCTGGGCCTTCTTCAAGGGTAGACCTACACAAAGTGCATTGCAGTAGTCAAGACATGTTGTAACTAAAGCAAGGGTGACTGTTGCTGAGTTAGGATGACTCAGAAAAGGTTGGAGGTGGCACACTACGTGGAACTGTGCAAAGACATTCGTCATCACTGCGGCTCCCTGGGAATTTAATTACAATGCAGAGTAAATGTGCATTCCTAGACTAAAAACCTTACCTTTCAGAAGGCATGCAACCATGGGAAAAATACAAGCAAATAAACAGATAAAAATGACAATGACAATTATAACAAACTCCCTTCTTTGTGGTTTCATGCTCAAAAAGAAAAATAATTTGTTATTGAATACAAAATTAATCCCAAACCTGTACCCAGACAAAACAATGTAAGTAAATATAAGTAAACAAAAGTTAAAGATAAGCAAAAACAAACAAACAAAAATATTAAACTTCCAAACAGGACAGAAGGATCAGAATCTCTGCAATACAGTATGGAGGTTCCCCAATACCCAACCTAACCTGATGTTCCAAGAGGTTACCATGGCCAATGGCATCAAACACTGCTGAAAAGTTCAAGAGAACTAATAAGGTTGTGCTTCTTTCATCCAACCCCCAATTTAGGCAATCTACCAAATCATTTTAGTCCCATATTTAGTCCCATTTTTAGTCCCAATTTCAGCCAAAAGCCTGGCTGAAATCGGTCCAGATAGTCAGTATCATCCAGGAATGCCTGAAGTTGCAAAGTCCATCATCTTATCCACCAACCCTACCGAAACTGATAATCATGAGACTAACCTATAGTTAATCAACACTTTTGGGCCAGGGCTAAGTTTCTTCAAGAAAGTTTTTTTTATGACAGCTTCCTTTAGGCAGGATGAGATGGATTTTTCCTTGAAGGAAGCACTGACCATCTCCCTTAGCCATGGTTTCAATCCAACCTGCCAGGTTGGATTAGTCAGGAAGGGATCAAGCAAGCAAGTGGCAGCCTTTGAACACAACACAGCCCTCCCCATTCCAAGGACTCTGTCCATCATCCTCCAGATCCACAAGCTGAAAAACACCCCCATTAAATGGGCAAACAGTTGGCGATGTTAAGTCACTGTGACCTGACCCAATCTCAGAGTTCAAGTCAAAGTGAATCTGATGAAGCTTGTCTGCAAAATGCACCACAAAGTGTTCATAGCGGGCAAGCAACAGTTTCTGCCCTGGTTTTCTAGTGAAGGATGCTTGCACATTTGGTCTGCTTAGCAATGGATGCAATAGTAGCAGAAACACAAGCTTTCTAGCATCTTTTCCCAAGTCTGCAGCATATTTTTTAGATGGATTGCAGCAGGTTTACAATCTGAGTCATCCTCCTAGGCCACTCTGGCCTCTGTTCCTTCTGTTTCGTTGATCTCAGCTCTTTGTTGAACCAGGGAGAGAGAAATTGTTTCCCTTGCAAGGCTCTGGGAAGCTCAGAAACAGAGGAAAATGGAAGCAATGACCCCTCTATTGCCTGGTTATTTGCATCTCATAATTACAGATATACTTCCCTTTGATCATAATGCTTCAGCTATTACGTGTGTGAAGACCTCCATACATTTGTGCTCCTTGCATGATCTAGTCTTTGGGGTATTTTAACTACTCTAGTTTGAGTTAAATTACCTCCAGAGGCAACAGTACCAGTCTGGCCAGGTTATTCTGCTATGGTAATAGAGTAGACCATACTGCCAGCGACTCAACGCCAAGTGTCAGGCAGCGGTTAACCAACCTGACCACCCAGAGCACTAACGACCTTGGGTGCCGAAGTCCGCAGGGAAGGGTGATGGTCCTCAAGTGGATTAAATCCCACTTGAATCCATCTTGATGAAGGGCAGCAGCTTCATTAATATTGGCCTGGGGCCAATTAAGACTTTGTTTGCCAAAAAAGCTCAGGACCAGAAAGTGACTCGCAGAAATGGATCAGTGGTACGGATGTCACGCTGCGATGCGGAAGGCAAATGGAAGGCCACTGCATTATATTCTCAGGACAGTCTTCATGGCTGATCGCTATGAGGATCGTCAATATTCAGATTCAGATACGACTGAACAACAACAAGAAGAGGCAACAGTACACCTTGTTATCCAGTGCCAACGGAGCTGGGAAATTCTCCTTCTCCATCTTGCTGGAGCCCTCTGTGGTACACAAAAACCTTCTCCCAAATATTCTGCAGCTCTCCACAGTAGCTCATTAGAATGAATGGAGGAGCAGGGGCAGGATGAAGGATAATAGCCAATTTTTGGCAAAATCACTGGCATCCAGCAGAAGTACTCCACTTCACTCCCACAGACAATCTCATACTGTATTTGAAAGAAAATAACCTTGGAATATCTTGAGCCCATAATGGCAAACTTTGGCACTCCAGATGTTGTTGGGCTTCAATTCCCAGAAGCCCAAGCCCCCGTGAATCCACACGAATGGGTTTACTGCGATTCGTCCAGCCTGCGCTGCCCTCGTCGCTCCCGGAAGTGAAAGTAAAACGTGCCCGTACGGAGGAAGGGTTAACCTGGAAGAGTCTTAACCGTACGGGCACGTTTTACTTCCGCTTCCGGGAGCGATAAGGGCAGTGTGGGCCGGACGAATCACAGTAAATCCATTCGTGTGGATTCACAGGGGGCTTGGGCTTCTGGGAATTGAAGTCCAAGAACATCTGGAGTGCCAAAGTTCACCATCACAGTCTTGAGCCCGTCTCACCAAAACTGATGCCTCAATAAATATCTGTGTTCAGTATGTTAGCATTCAAACAATATTGTTCTGGTCAGCCCCCCTGAAGCTCCACATACCTAAAAAAAAGTTTGCTGTCATAGTTCTTTTAGAAAACTTGGCTCAATTGAATATGGAATTTAAGCTCCTCGTTTGATTTTTAATTAATCCATTTATAACCACAAAGATCTTTGCAGTTTGGGATGTTTAAGTTTATCCCATGAAACAGATCTCCCTGGCCTCCCTGAAAGATTAAAGCCATGCTCATAAACTACAGGTGACATTGAAGGGCACAGGAAGGTTCCTGGCAAAGCTGTTTTCTGAATCGGTTATGCAAGCTCTTTGAACACTTCCCTTCACATTCCTGCTGCAATTAAACATTTTTGCTCATCTTTCTCTTTCTTCCCCCTTCCCCATCTCTCTCCATTCAGACTCAGCAAGCAGATGCAGTACAGTAATTAATCCGGAAGCGGAGACAAGGCCGTTATTATTAATTTAGTATAATCATCATGTTGCCAAGCAGCAGCACCAGAAGCAGCCGTTTCTTCAGGAAGATACCACCAGCATCCTGAGCATGGCTTCCCTTTGCAGTTGCTTGTGCTAGACAGGACCCCCTTGAAGGGACCAAGGTCTTACCTCCATACCGTCAGGAGAGGCACTTCCATCACCCGCTGTTTCTGTGGCTTCTTCGTCCTGGAACATGGCACGCTTATACTCAGCCATCTAAAGCAGGAGAGCACAGATGAGAGGAAACACTACAACAAAGACACCCTGGCAGAGCTGTGCTACTTTAAAATTACAGTACATGAATAATCCTGCCTTTTCCAAAAGAATCCTGGGAATGGTCGCTTTTTTGGTGGCTGGAGTTCTCTGCCGTAAAACAACCGCAAAGTACTACGTGCAGCTGACCCTATTCCAGATTCAGTTGCTTTCACGCATAACATTGGAGCCTTCCCACTGCTCAACTCTAACCTGGTTTCTCCATGTTTAGCAAATGACCTTTTGCTTAAGGGAATTGCAACTAGAATTCCTTGGATGAAAAACAGGATGGAATTGATTATTCTCATGGCCTTTTGGTGTCACTGCCCACAAAAATCCCCCTGTTGTGCTTGGCTATGCTCTACACTGAGACCTTTGACCCATTCATGGACATGCAAAGATGTCTAACACTCTAAAGGTAAAGGTTCCCCTTGCTCAAAAGCCAGTTGTATCCGACTCTAAGGTTCAGTACTCATCTCTGTTTCAAAGCCGAAGAGCCAGTGCTGTCTGCTTCTGCAGACGTTTCCGTGGCATAGCTGTCAAGTATCCCTTATTGGCCAGGAAAACCCCTTATTTTACCCTCTTTCCCACCATCATCCCTTATTAATTAGACTGCAATGCCCTATTGCCGCCATTGGAGGGCAGCACAGGATAAGTATAGCTGTCAAGTATCCCTTATTTGCTGGGGAAATTCCTTTATTTCCAAATCCAAAACTTGACAGGTATGTTCCGTGGTCATGTGGCAGGCATGACTAGACACTGGAGTGCACAGAATGCTGTTACCTTCCCACCGAGTGGTCCCTACTTGCAATTTCTTGCTTTCAAACAGCACTCTACAAATGTAAAAAATAATGAAATAAAATGGAAGGGTGGACTGCAGAGGAAAGCATATAGAAAACATAGGAAATGGGTGTGTTTGTGTCCCGTAAAAACATCCCACTTTCACTCTTTCATCCTACATGGATTTTTTTGTTGCATGTCCTTGTTTACAGAGGATAGTTCCCTGTCTTCTTTTTCTTCTTAATTTCATCTCAGAGATTACTCTGGGTTGAAAGGATTTTGGGACACCCGAATGAGGCTCCTTTCATGTCGCTGTGCAGCCCCCGAGGATTGAAACCCGCCCTTCCAGTCTCCAAGCTCCTTCTTCTTCTTAAAGTGCTGCAGTGGCTCAGTGGCTAAGAAGCTCGCCTTGTTAGCTGGAAGGCTGGCAAGTCGGCAGTTCGAGACCTGAGTACTGCATGACAGATTGAGTGGCCGTCTCTGTCCCAGCTCTTGGGGACATGAAACGAGCCTCATTTGGGTATTCCCTGAGTGGAGTTTCTTCTACAAAAATCCTTTCAACCCAGAATAATTTCTGACACGAAATTATTATTATTCTTTGTCTAGGCCAAACGTGAAACTGCCAAAATGCAGGCATCTTTTGGTGAGTTCATTCTGCAGTTCCTTTCACCTGACCCAGTGTGAGAAAGATTAGCCAGCAAATCGAAGTTGCCGTTAACAAAGTATGCCCGATTGTGGTTCAAAAATCCCACAATCTTCAAGGAGGCTCTGAGTAGCCCACCCAGTTCCCTAGCTGAAGGCCTGCCAAACGAGTGTCCTCCTTCTTTGGAGAACTGTCCAGTTCACTTCTAATTTAAAAATAAAGAAGCGCAAGGAGGCAGATCACATCCCTTGAAGTTGTTCAACCAGTTAGCATCTGGACAGCAACTTGGTAAGCGCATGAAACAACTGGTTGCTATTTTCCCTTCTCAAGCGCGACACATGCAATTCTGCTTAAATTACAAGCATTTCTAATTTTGCATCTGTCCACACAAAAGATCATAAGCAATTTTTGGCAAGTCAATGATGTTTTTAATCCCTCTCTTTTGGCAATGCATGTCCTCTTTTATGATAATGACTACTTTATAGTACTTGTGACAGAAATTCAACAGATGTTGCCTTTCCTTGCAAAGAGATGCCAGTAGCAGAGAAAGACAAAGTGATGGAATGTTTGTCTGCCACAGAACTGTTATAAGGCAAAATGGTTATAGCTTGAAAAGTAGCAAATCTATTGAGGGGGAGGAATTCAATCACAGTTCCCTGTCTTCAGAAGTGCATTTAAAGCAGTGAATAAACAAACAACTTTCTAAAACAGGGGTTTGCAACCTATGGCCCATGGGCTGGACCCAGCTCGGTGCACCATTTCATGTGACCCACCACCATCACCTCCACCACCACTACCACTGCTGGAAGTGGTGGAAACAGCTGAAAATGCGCCACCCTCACTCCTGCCGCCACCAGAAGCAACGGAAGCAACGAAAACACACCATAAATGCACTCATGTCTGCCATAAACGCGTTTACAACAGCCACAGACAGGTTTTATGGCAGAGGTGAACCACATGTCCAGCCCGTTCAGCTGATTGAGAGGGTGTGGTGGGACCCGTGGTGTGAAAACATTGAGAACCCCTGTTCTAAAATGTTTTCTCTGCTTTATAGCTGTAGTTCTGTTTCCTTCACAAAACACATGCATTTTAAAATGTTAATCTAATACTTGCCAACCACTCAGTATCTTCTTAGTTTGGGACCGGTTGATAGAGCAGAGATTAAAGTAGAGCTTTCCTTTTAAATTTTCAGGGGGGGGGGGGGGTTCAATTTCAATAGGCAGAAAATCAAATTCTTTGCAAAATAAATAACCACAAACTAACCTTGTTTAATGTATGCTTTCTCATATGACATTCTTAGAATTAGCTGCTGCTATGCTGGAGCTGTTTGAATAAATCAAAGTTGAATATCATGGCTAAATGAATACCCTCATGATATTGAATATCATGGCCTCTCTTTCCCACTTACTGTATAGGCTTGTGAGATCATGAATCTCTTTCTGAGAGTATTCATTTGGTAATAATTAAATCAGCATGAATTAGCCAGTGACCATGTTTAGCTTCCTGCCAAATAAAGAATAAGCTGCTGTTCTACTGGATCCTTCTGTCTGAATAAATCACATTTGAGTTGTCTGCATTATCTTACAACATTCAGATCCATGGTGTTCAAGGCATGAGATATTTCACTGGAGCCTCCCAGAATTTCTTGCAAGAGATACTCATATATATTTTTTGTCTCTGCAACACACAACCTCTCCCTCAACTACGCTACAAGCTTCATTTCATTTAGACAGCTACAAATCCAAGCTCCGGGAGGTTGTTTGCATTTTCTCCTTGGCCAATACATGGCAAAAAATCCCATGCATAGGTACAATTCCCTCTAGTTTGGCAAAAGGGAGGCTCAGTTCTCCAAGCCAGGTGGCCATTAATCCTTTGCATGTTGCTATGGCTGTCCGTCCCACTTGCTATCCAGTTATTCAGTATTCCTGACAAGTGTCACATTTCCTTTCCAGGGGTTCCTCTCAGTTCCTTGGCAATGTGCGGCTCCATCCCTTAATAACACTGTCACGCCAGCTCAGAAACCCCATTGTCCAAGCTACAAACTTTCTATACAAATCACAGAATCATAGAATCACTGAGTTGGAAGGGGCTCTTGAGGCCATTGAGTCCAACCCCCTGTTCAATGCAGGAATCTGAATCAAAGCAGATCTGACAGATGGTTGTCCAATTTTCTCTTGAATGCTTCCAGTGTTGGGAGCGCTCACCACCTCTCGAGGCAGTTCTTTTGTCATACTGCTCTTAAGACGTTTTCCCCTAATATTCTGCCTATATCTGGCTTTCTGTAGTTTCAGCCCCGTTGAATATTTAATGTACATCCCACCCTTGTCCTAGAACTGCCACGAGAGGTGGTTGAGAGAAAAAGTCATGAACTTGAGAATCTGGGGAATCAATCTATAATTCTAGTTTATTTAACATGTGTTTTACTTCAATATCTCACAGTTTTCATCTTTCTCTTGTAAAGCTGCCAAAGAACCTTTGCAGCTGGATGGCTGCAAATACTGTAAATCAAAGCAACATAGACATAAACGTATAGAGAAGGAAGTAGGTTTAGATAGATGCTGAAGGCAAGACCAAATAGGCCTCAACATCTGAACAAGGTTGCCTTTATGGTCTGGATAGAATTCAGCATTATCCAGGAAGGTTTATATTGGCCTCCTGTTGTTGTTGTTCAGTCGCACAGTCGACTCCGACTCTTTGCTACCCCATGGACCATTGCTCTCCAGGCACCCCTGTCCAACACCATCCTCCTCAGTCCGCACAGCCGTACCCATTGTGTCTACAATACCATCTAGCCTTCTCATCTTTGGCCGTCCCCTTCTTCTTTTGCCCTCCACCTTCACCAGCATCAAGGCCTTCTCAAGTGAATCTTCTTTCTCATTTGATGCCCAAAATACTTCAGTTTCATCTTTGTTATTTGTCCTTCTAAGGAGCAGACAGGGCTAATCTCTTCTAATATTGACCTATTTGTTCTCCTCGCTGTCCAGGGGACTCTCAAAACTCTCCTCTAGCACCACATCTCAAAGGCATCTATTTTTCTTCGCTCAACCTTTCTAATGGTCCAGCTCTCACAGCCATACATCACCACCGGGAATACCATTGCTTTGACTATGCGGACCTTTGTTTGCAGTGAGATGTCTCTACTTTTCACTATGTTCCCCAGGTTTTTCATAGATTGCCTCCCAAGAATCAGTTGCCTTTTTATTTCATGGCTGCAATCTCCATCTGCAGTGATCTTGGACACTAAGAAAGTAAAATCTGTCACTGCTTCTACTTCTTCCCCATCTCCTAGTCTATCAGAAATGGGGTGGTGGTGACTTAGTGGTTGGTTATGAGGCTGACCTTGAAGACTGGAAGATTGACAGGTCAGCAATTCGAACCCTGAGTGCTGCATAACAGAGTGAGCGCCCATCGTCTGCCCAGCTCCTGCCAACCTAGCAGTTTGAAAGCAAGAAATTGCAAGTAGATAAATAGGTACTGCTTTTGTGGGAAAGGTAACAATGTTCTGGGCTCTCTATTGTCTAGTAGAGGCCACATGACCATGGAAACGCCTGCAGGCACAGACAACGCTGGCTCTTTGGCTGTACATGGAGATGAGCACTGCACCCTAGAGTCAGATACAAATGGCTTTTGAGCAAGAGTGACCCAGTCTATCAGAAGGCCATGACATGTGAGCCAATGAGGACTTGCAGATCATTGTGAGAATTGTGAGCAAAGCAGGGGTGGGTGGGTGGGTGGGTAGGTGGCCAAAAAAAGTTATGTTTTTGTGCTCTATGGTTCTAAAAACAAACCGGTCTATTGAGGCCCCTTTGGCTCCCATGCCTGGCAAGGTTTCCTTATTTCTCTCTAAATGCAAGATGAGGGCTAGGAAAACAGGGTGGACAAAAACAAGAAAAACCACAATTGAATCTCAAGGTCTCAAATGACATGTGTTCATAAACAGACCCGTCACCAAAGACAGCATCCTATGGCAAAATGAACTCAAGTGGGGGTCTCCTGAAAAAAGGAAGGGAAAAAAAGACTACCATACATCTTTTATAAGACAGAAGGAATTAATATCTAGTGTTTTTTTAAAGTAATAATCATGTGTTGTCAGGTTGATTCCAACTAATGGTGACCCTTTCCAAAGTTATCTGGGGAGAGAATACACAAGCGTGGTTTCCATTCTCTACTTTTGGGAGTAGCCTGTTACTGTGCAGTTTACTTAAGGCCACATAGCCTGGCTCTTCTCCTAGGAGGCACACTGGGCCGTCAAATGCCCAATCTCTGGCTCTGTAGCCAGATTCCTAAACCACTGAGCTATCCAGTCATAATAATAACTGTGTGCCATGGAGTCAATTCTCACTTATGGTGACCCTTTCTGGGGTTTTCTAGATAGAGAATACACAGAAGTGATTTTCTATTTTCTCCTTCTGGAGGTGCCCTGGGACTGTGGAATTAGCTTATGACTACAAAAGCGGGCTCTTCTCTTAGGAGGCACAGCAGGGGAATTGAACTCTCAACTCTCAGCCAGATTACTAAACCACTGAGCTGACCTAAATCAGAATTTCATCTACCTACATAAAGGACCATCGGTAAAACTAGACAATGTGGAGAGCATCTACTGATATTCTTATAGAGAAGCGGAAGACAGTAAATTGAAATTTTGTCTGGCCCATGTAAGAGGGGGGACTACATTTTTCAAGCAGACTTTGGAACACACACACACACCATAACCCAAATGACTATGGACACCCAAACTGGGCTGCTGAGCATGCTCTTTCCTTTGGCTAATCATGCAGTACTAGTGCACAGCTGTTGCACAGTCTCGAAAAAGGTTAAGGATTCACAGTACAGCCAGAGTATAGAATGAAGTACTGTAATGTCCTTTATTGCTCAGAAACGATGTTGGTTACTGAAAATAAAGTATTAACTGAAGCCATCCTTCTCCAGTGAACCCAAAGTAACCTTTCACAGAGAACTTCATTGCCTCTCTTCTTGTTCTGCTTTTGTTGTTGTTGTTCAGTCGCACAGTCGATTCCGACTCTTTGCGACCCTATGGACCATCGCTCTCCAGGCACCTCTGTCCTCCACCATCCTCCTTAGTCCACACAGCCCCGTGCCCATTGTGTCTACAATACCATCTAGCCATCTCATCTTTGGCCGTCCCCTTCTTCTTTTGCCCTCCACCTTCCCCAGCATCAAGGCCTTCTCAAGTGAATCCTCTCTTCTCATTTGATGTCCAAAATACTTCAACTTCATCTTTGTTATTTGTCCTTCTAAGGAGCACTCAGGGCTAATCTCTTCTAATATTGACCTATTTGTTCTCCTCGCTGTCCAGGGGACTCTCAAAACTCTCCTCCAGCACCACATCTCAAAGGCATCTATTTTTCTTCGCTCAGCCTTTCTAATGGTCCAGCTCTCACAGCCATACATCACCACCGGAAATACCATTGCTTTGACTATGCGGACCTTTGTTTGCAGTGAGATATCTCTACTTTTCACTATGTTCCCCAGGTTTTTCATAGCTTGTCTCCCAAGAATCAGTCGCCTTTTTATTTCATGGCTGCAATCCCCATCTGCAGAGATCTTGGATCCTAAGAAAGTAAAATCTGTTACTGCTTCTACTTCTTCCCCATCTATTTTCCAGGGACTTATAGCGCCTGTTGCCATTATCTTGGTTTTCTTGATATTGAGTCTCAGGCCAGCTTTTGCACTCTCTTCTTTCAACCTAATCAGGAGCTTCTTTAGGTCTTCTTCACTTTCTGCCATTAGGGTGGTATCATCTGCATATCTCAAATTGTTGATGTTTCTCCCAGCAATTTTGATCCCATATGGTGATTCCTCCATCCCTGCATTGCGCATTATGTGCTCTGTGTATAAGTTGAATAAGCAGGGTGACAGAATGCAGCCTTGTCTTACTCTGCTTGTTCTGCTAGTCTGACGTATACCCTTGCCCTCATTCACAAGATTTTGCTCTACCTCTGAAACCAATCCATCATCCTGATAACAGAGATTCAACAGGATTTCCTGCTCTGACGTGATTCTACTAATTGTGCTTCTGTGAGAGTCACTGCTCTGGACTTGCCATTCTTCTAAATCTAAAGACATGCTCAGAACCAGTGACTTGAACTGAACTATAAAATAAGTGTGTAGGCTCTTCTAACACACTTTCAAGTATATTCAGCCCTTTCAGGCTCCAAGCTATGCTTCTTCTAGCGGACATTCAGGTAGTCATATAGCATCTAAAGCAGGGTTTACCAACCTTGGGCCCCCAGATCTTCTTGGACTTCAATTCCCAGTAACCCTGATCAGAAGGTGTGCTGATGACTTGGGCTTCTGGTAATTGAAGTCGAAGAACACCTGGGGCCCAAGGTTGGAAAACCCTGATCTAAAGTCAACTGTCTATGACCAGGACTGGAAACTCCTTTCTGACAGCTACACCCATCAGCCCTACATAGCCACCAAAGGCTATGTTGTCACATGTTTTAGCTAGAAGAACTATTGAATGGCAAGATGGCTTCAGAACTGCTGAGATTGGGGAAGTGTTTAGACTACAACTTTCAGAAGCCCACTCAACCAGATGATAGCTAGAGGGATTCTGTGAGTTACAAGGTTTCTCAACCTTGAGCCTCCAGGTGTTCTTACCAGACGCCAAAGTCAGTACACCTGCTGATCAGGGCTTCTGGGAATTGAAGCCCAAGAACATCTGGGGGCCCAAGGTTGAGAACGTTTGGTCTAAAACATTAACTTTTCCATTAAACCCAAAGGTCAGCATGTCACCAGATGTTCCAAATAGCTCAATCTACATAAGAAGTCTTCTGTTTGTTTATTAAACTCTAAACTGCATTAATTCTCTTTAGTTGCCACTTATACGTTTTGGGGTTTTTCCCCTCCAGATGCTCTGGGGTTATACCAACAATGATCTTATATCCTGGAAGAGTTGTTTGGAAGGAGCAGGTGGATGGACCCAGGCTTAGAGATCAGATGGTGCTAAGATAGCTATGAATGACCTTTCATTCAGTATTTTTATAAAAGGAAAGAATCAGATTACATTTTTCAGTTTTGCTTCCCAAGCATCTGGATGGCAAGAAGCCAAATCCAAAGGTGTCACCTTCATCTAATCCTGGGCAGGGAGTTTTGCAAATAAACAGAAAGGCCTTGCTGAATCAGAAGGCATGATCAATTTTGTGATGAACAAACATTTGGCAGCCAAAGGAAAACAGAGCTGCTGAAGAAAGTTCTTGAGAATAGTTGGCATTTGCACATATGCTTTCCCAATATGCCAGGAGTCGGAAATGGGGATACCCACCCCGCCACCCACTCTGCCAGCTTGAGGGATGCCCATTGCCTGGCAAAGCAAACTGATGCATTCCTACTCTTGCACTGCAAAGCTGCCACCACCACCCCAACACATACCCCTTGCCCATCTCCTGTGCTCTGTAATTTCATGGTTCCTTCCTTTGCCAATAAAGGATGGACAAGGATGAATTTGTTTGTTTTCCTATGGATGGTTCATGTTCATTTCCATCTCTCTGTTCCACTTGCCATATTCATCAGCTTTGAGAAGGGGTTTGGGCTTTCTTTTTCTTCACACCTGTTTAAGTCCAAGGATGTAAAGATTCCCTCGATGCGTATCAGAAGGTCCCTCTGATAAGGCCATTGAGAGAACTAAGCAAGAGAATGACCCTTGATATCCCCTGAATGGATATGTGCCTCAAGTCTGCAGGCTCAGATCCAAGAAGAGTTTTATGGCAAGAACAAACATTCTTGGAGGGTAGGCAAGAGCAAAACCAAATTAGAAGATGGAGGAAGGAGCTCACTGGACAAGAAATAACATTAAAAGAGGACAGAGCTGAGGAACTCAACCTCCCCTACGTCACTTTGGGAGGCTGAATAGGCTGAGGATCAGGGTGTCTAAATGTAAGGCCAACATGCTCAAGTGGGGGCTGCTGGTGGACAACAACATGTTGTGTGAATTTAGAGAGATACAGAATCCAGTTCATTTACTGGCCTGCCAATTACTACCAGAAACATGTACCAATTTAATTTTGGTCAACGACAAAGCCAAGAAAGGAGCTTCATTTTGCCAGTCCCAAGTTTGATCTGGACACGAAAGAAGAAGAAGGTGCCTCATGAAAAGATTGCTAATGGCAGGCGAGCAACTCTGCAATTCAGCAACAGTCTTGCAGCTGACACTCTCTCCTTTCAACGCACAGCTACAGAGGACTATACAGTAGGATGTGATGTGCACACACAAGTCATATGGGGTAACCACAAGGCTTGATCAGTACTCTGTCTAAGCTGCCTGTGCACCCATGCCTCAAAATCTCCTTTCATAAATACGTAGGTTCCCTGGCACAGAAAATCAATGTGGAAAGGATGCCCTGGAGGCAGAAAGTCTGAAAAGCAGAGCCTTACAATTCCAGTACTGTATAATCAGCTCCCAAAAGGCTCTCACTTCTTCTACAAGCTTTCTTGTGGTGCAGAAGTTATGCCCAAATTCTGCTCATGGTCTGAGTTCAGTCCCGACAGGCTAAACAAGGCTGACTCAGCCTCCCATCTATCCAAGGGTGGTGAAATGAGCCTCCAGCGTGTTGGGAGGCAAAATGCTAATTATCTTTGTGAACTGCCCAGAGAGTGCACTAAGCGCTACGGCATGGGATATAAGTGTCATTGCTATGGCTTTCTCCAAACTGGCCAAGTCAGAGACTCCTATTGGTGTTCAGTGCAGTGGTGTTAATCATAGCAGTGAATTGCTGCTTCTTAAAATGAGTCACTGCTCGGACTCCTTGTCATGCACCAGAGGTGTAACTTGGTGCATGATGAGGAATGCAGTGACTTGTTAACAAGAAGCAATAAGCCAGTGCAATGGGCACCACTGAACTTAAAGGTAAAGGTTCCCCTTGCTCAAAAGCCAGTTGTGTCCAACTCTAAGGTTCAGTGCTCATCTCTGTTTCAAAGCCGAAGAGCCAGCGCTGTCTGCTTCTGCAGACGTTTCCATGGTCATGGGACAGGCATGACTAGACACCGGAGTGCACAGAACGGGACATTGTTACCTTCCTTCTGAAACAGAACCTATTTATCTACTTGCAGTTTCTTGCTTTCAAACTGCTAGGTTGGCAGGAGCTGGGACAGACGATGGGAGCTCACTCCATTGTGCAGCACTTGGGTCTCAAACTGCTGACCTATCGACCTTCCAGTCATCAAGCTCAGCATCTTAACCATTAAGCCGCTGAGGCCCCTATACCACCATAAATAACACATAGAGTTTTGACTTATAGTTTGATGCTTCCATTCTCAAATAACTTCTTCCAAAGCAAGGGCATGGCTCCTGTTTGGAATCAGGGTGTTCAAAACACTTGTTCCTGTACATGAGAAGCATTACATCCCTCACCATGCATTCTTGCTTTTCACAGAGAAGTTAAGGCAAAGGGGGGCAGTTTGTGGCCTACTAGACATGGCTGGGTTGCAGCTGATATCATGCCACACTACTGACTCTACTAGCTGGGGATGATGGGAGTTGCCAGCCAACAAAATCTGGAGAACTACAAGCTGTCCACTCTAGGTTAAATAAAGGTAAAGGTTGCCCTTATTCAAAAGCTAGTCGTATCCTACTGTAGGGTTCGGTACTCATCTCCGTTTACAGCCAAAGAGCCAGTTCTGTCTGCGTCTGCAGACATTTCTGTGATCATGTGGCAGGCATGACTAGACAACAGAGTGCTCGGAACATTGTTTACCTTCCCACCGAAGTGGTACCTATTTATTTACTTGCAATTTTTTGCTTTCAAACTCACATTACAGGTTGGCAAGAGTTGGGACAGAGACAGGCGCTCACTCCGTTGTGCGGCACTTAGGTTTCAAACTGCTGATGTGCCGACCTTCCAGTCATCAAGTTCATCATCTTAACCACGAAAACACCGCAGTCACCTTGGTTATGTGAAAGGGCTCCTTTTATTGTTTTAAAGTCCTCTGGTGGAAGCACAGAGCTGATATAGTGGAGGGAAGAAGAAGAGGAGGAAACCTTCACAGGAGACTATGGGACAAGGATGGGGGACCAGTAATTGTGTAGATATTGTTGGAATACAACTCTCACTATTGCAGACCAACAGATGTTGATGTAGCCAGCTAGTGTTCCCTCAGAGAGAAGTCTGTACAGTATCCTTATAAATGGGCTCTTCTCAGTTATTCCCGCAAATCTGCCTTTCCTTCCTTCATCTGAACATAGGAAAAAGCCATGCCTAGTTCAGGTTCCAAGGGACAAACACTGAAAACAGGTTGACCACGGTACCTATTCTTGGTTCTTCTCCCTCTTGGGCACATCACAAGAAGACAAGATTCACTGGAAAAAACAATCATGCTGGGATAGGTGAAGGCAGTAGGGAAAGAGGAAGACCTAACATGAAATGGAGTGACTCAATAAAAGAAACCATGAGTTTTAAATGGCAAGACCTGAGCAGGGCTGTCAATGATGGAACCTTCTGCTGCTGCTTTTGTTGTTACATGCCATCAAGTCACCTCCTTCTCATGGCAACTTTATGAAGGAGAGATCTCAAACATGTCCTGTCCTCAGCAGTCCTGCTCAGCTCTTACAAACTCAAGCCTGTGGCTTCCTTTAACTAGTCAATCCAGCCCTTGTTTGGTCTTCTCTTCCTGCTGCTTTCAACCTTTCCCAGAATTATTGTTTTCTAGCAAAACATGATGTGCTCAAAGTAGGACAGCTCAGCTTCATTTCGAACCTTTTAATCATCACTAATTCATAGCATCACCATAAGTCAGAAGCTACTTGCTGGTACATAACAGGAGCAATAACACTCACTGGGATAGGCTTTTATGGGAAATGGGCCTATTCTAACTGCAGCTTATTATGCTAAGCAAGCTGTAGTTAAAGCAGGCCCATTTGAACCAACGGAGCTCACCAAGTGGTTGACTCGCCACATGTCCACTGATTCAATGGTCCTACTCTAGTGTGGTGTACTATGCAAAGCAACAGGATTCTGGCCACTGTTGGGTGGATGTGGAAGGAAAAGGGGAGACATTTCACTTGGGCTCTTAAGAAGATGTGCTGTACAGGTATATCCATCTCAAAATAGAGATGGGCAGAGAAACACAAGGAACCGAGCGGGGCCTTGAGCCATGGGATGGACACAATGGCCTCATAGGCTTCTTCCAAACCAATCATCCTATGATTTTATAATCATCCTCATCCTCACCACCATTGGATAGGTCTTTTCAAAAACTCAAGATCCTTCCACCCAAGAAATGGCCCTTCACCAAATTAATGTACAAGACAACCTATGGCTACAAAAAGGGCATACAACATTTACACAAAAAATGGGAAGTACTGCTACCCTCATTCCCTCGTTTGTCCCCCAATTTTAGCATCTTGCTAGGGTTTAAAATATCAGGGTGGGTGCAAGGCTCTGGGACCAGTCAAACCCCTGGGAAAACTCTTAGAAAGAGAATCTACCTACACTGTGTAACACTCACCGAGCTTCTATGAACACAGTGTATTTGATGCTGCACAAAAGAGAACCGCGCCCCCATGCTCTTACTATTCTAAAACATCTAGCACCAATTCCTGCTCTCCTCCTCTCTGCAAGATCAGATTCTCAGGATAACTGACTTGTTTACCCCCTCAACCACTGCAGGGTGGTTACTCACCAATAATACAGAGATACCAATCACAAATCTCTGCTTCACGGAAATCTAGCAGACACACACTCACAGCCCTCATCCTCATTTCAGATTCCTTTACTCAGCGGAAGTCCTTACCAGTAACTCCGGGGGTGGGGGTGGATGTGTGTGCCTCTCCCAATGTCATTCAAATACAACTCCCATCAGCTGTCACCAATATAGCCAGTGATGGGAGTTGCAGACCAATGACATCTGGTCAGCGGCATGCACCCCACCCAACATGGCCATTGGAACCCATCAGATTCTTGAATCATAGAACTATATAGAGCTGGGAGGGAACCCCAAAGGTCATGGAGCCCACCCCCAGTTGATAAAGGAACCCACAGCAAAAGAAGTCTTCACAGTTCAGTGTCTAACTCTCTTTAGACGTCTCTGTTGAAACCAAGTTGGAACCTCCTGCCAACTGAACTCCGTCTCCAGGAAGAGCTTTTATCCTTTTGCAAGAGCCTTAAGACCTGGCTTGCGCAGCGGGTGTGTGCGTTGAGCGGCTGGGGAGATAGCCATCCTGGGCTGGCTTGTTTAAGTATTGCCCAGGCTGTCAGCTTTTTAAAAATCCTTGTGATGCGGCATTGGAGGACATTTTTAATATATATATACAATTATAAACAAATCTAATTTTTAATGCTTTTTAAATGTTTTTTGTAAAGTTTTTATTTGTTTTATGTGTAAGCCGCCCAGAGTTGCCATGGCAAGGGGGGGTGGTAGAAATGTGAGTAATGAATAAATAAATAAATAAGTTCAACATCTTCAGAGGCTGTTTGTGCCAGTTTTGTATAATGCAATCAAAGCGTAGGAATGAGACGATACCTCTTCTAGTAAAGGTAAAGGTTTCCCTTGCTCGAAAGCCAGTCATATCCGACTCTAGGGTTCAGTGCTCATCTCTGTTTCAAAGCCAAAGAGCCAGCGCTGTCTGCTTCTGCAGATGTTTCCGTGGTCATGTGGCAGGCATGACTAGACACCGGAGCGCTGTTTACCTTTCCCACCGAAGTGGTCCCTATTTATCTACTTGCAATTTCTTGCTTTCGAACTGCTAGGTTGGCAGGAGCTGGGACAAAGACGGGAGCTCATTCCATCCTGCAGTACTCGGGAATTGAACTGCTGACCTTCCGCCTCCCAGTCAGCGTCTTAGCCACTTGAACCACTGCAGTCCCTCTTCTATGTAATTCCAGCCAGGATTTATTCTTAGATATTAAACGGGGAAACAGACAACAGCTACATCCTTTTACAATTTAAAGGCAGGAAGCAAGGAGTTTGTACATTCCCTCCATCCATTGGATAAACATTGACTAATTGGATAAACATTGGATAAACATTGAATAATGTTTACTGTCACAAATCTTCCTTGTGCATTATAGGAATGTTTGTTCTTATAATTTAAATCCTTTAGTCCTGCTTCACCTTCTGCAGCTGCCCGGTCTTCTACAAGAGAATTGAGGTTGGCTATCACAACATCTTTTAGGGTTTCTCTTCTCCACTCTAAACACATGCAATATCCTCAATATTTTCCTTGAAGCTTCAGGACAACACGAGAGCCTTAAGGCACAGGGAGTTTTCTGGAAAACCACAAGGCTCCACAAGTGTCAGCCTCTAGGAACGCTTAGCTACAATCCCTTCCTGACACCTCCGTTGGCATCAGTCAACCAAGGAATCAGTCTCTGAAGGTCCCCCACCACTATAGGGGAATACAAGGCTGGCCAATTCATGCTAGGGAATAAGAGAGAGTTTGTAAATGCATGGGATGTCTAACTCATATAACATTTTGAATTGGTGAGATGTGGGCTAAGACTAAGAGATATTGGCCAAAACCAGATGTGTAATACTATTTGGACAAGAATGACTCCTATGATGCTACCGGCAGGTGGAAAGATAGGAACGCCAATCCTATACACAGTGAGAGCATTAGCTTAGGTGGCTTCTGTCACTCTGGCGGTGCTCCGATCCTATGCGAGTCATTGTACTTATGTGCAGTCAAGTTGAAACAAACTGACAGTGACCCTAACAGGCCTTTCAAGGTCAGTGAGATATTTAACAAGTGCTTTTACTAATTCCACACACCCTAGTGTGCATTTGTGGCCAAACAGGGATTCGAAGCAAGGCCTCCGGATGGTCAGTTTTGCTGCTCTATCCACTATGCCATGGTCGGGTATCCCATGCAAGGGAATTAAAGTTCTCCCTTGCTCAAAAAAAAAAAGTTGTGTCCGACTCTAGGGTTCGGTGCTCACCTCCATTTCCAGCCAAAGAACCAGCGCTGTCTGTGTTTGCAGACATTTCCATGATCATGTGGCAGGCATGACTAGACATCAGAATGCACAGAATGCTGTTTACCTTCCCACCAAAGTGGTCCCTATTTATCTACTTGCAATTTCTTGCTTTCAACCTGTTAGGTTGGCAGGAGCTGGGACAGACAATGGATGCTCACTCTGTCACATAACACTCAGGTCTTGAACTGCTGACCTGCCAACCTTACAGTCGTCAAGTTCAGCATCTTAACCTCCAAGCCACTGCGGTCCCTTGCAAGGGAATTACCTGCAAGGGAATTAAAGGTAAAGGTCACCCTTGCTTGAAAGCCAGCCATATCCGACTATAGGGTTCAGTGCTCATCTGTTTATAGCCGCTGTCTGCGTTTGCAGACGGTTCCATGGACATGTGGCAGGCATGCCTAGAAACCAAACTGCACGGAATGCTGTTTACCTTCCCACCAAAGTGGTCCCTATTTATCTACTTGCAATTTCTTGCTTTCGAACTGCAGGAGCTGGGACAGAGACAGGCGCTCATTCCATCATGCAGTACTCAGGTTTTGAACTGCTGACCTTCTGCCTCCCAGTCAGCATCTTAACCACTTGAGCCACTGCAGTCCTTACTTGGTAGCAAATGCCAACCCAAGACCATCTTCCTTTTGCCTACAGTCAGCGCATCTGCAGGTGGTAGCAAACCAGGTGGGACCCTGAAAACAAGACTCCCTGAAAGGGATCACTTGAGGGTCACGGGGTGGGGGCAAAAGGGCATCCCTGGGCTGTGCATCCTCGTAGAGGCCCAAGTAGTTAAGATGCTGACTGGGAGGTCACCAGTTCAAAACCTGAGTACTGCATGACGGAATGAGCACCCGTCTCTGTCCCAGCTCCTGCCAGCCTAGCAGTTCGAAAGCAAGAAATTGCAAGGTAAGCAGCCTTCCGTGTGCTCCGGTGTCTAGGCATGCCTGCCACATGTCCATGGAAAGGTCTGCAACCGCAGAAGGTTGGCAGGTCAGCAGTTCGAGACCCGAGTGTTGTGTGCCAGTGTGAGCATCCGTTGGAAACGTCTGCAGAAGCAGACAGCGCTGGCTCTTCGGCTATAAAACAGAGATGAGCACTGAGTCGAATACGACTGGCTTTCGAGCAAGGGTGACCTTTAGAGGGGCCCCCAAATAGAGCCTGGAAGATGGAGAGGGGGTAGATCTCCCTCGATCCTGTCTGGTCGGGGGTGGGGTTGAGGATGGAGGTTGCCCTGCTTCGCCCCTCTTGCCCCCCCGCCCCCGCCCCGCCGCCCCCAATTGCCTCCGGTGGTCCATCGCAGGTGCAAAGGGGCGATCCCGGGCGGGGCTCCTCGATGCGCGCCCCCATCATCCCACCCCATCATCCCAGCCACCGCCGGGGCCCTCCAGCTCCCTTTCCCTCTCCCGGAGGAGAGGAGGAGGAGGTGGACATGGATGGGGGACTCACGTTGCTGCCGAGATCCTGGAGCGCCACGTTCATGCTGCTGCCGATCCGGGGCGGAGGAAAGGGCGGCCAGCCTCCGGGGCCGGGCGCGGGCGGCGACGCTTAGCCCCGCGCGGAGCCGGGGACGAGCCGGGCGCGGGCCATGCCGAGCCGCTCCCCGCAACGAGGATGGGTGGGACGACCAGGCGCCGAGGCAAAGGGAGGCCCCTCCGCTCCGCGCCCGCGGGAACGGAAAGAACCTGGCAAGCCCCACCACCACCACCACCACCAGCAGCACCCTGCGCTTGGCAATGATATAGATCAGGGGTGCCCAAACAACAACCCGTGGGCCAGATCAGGCCCCTGACGCCCTCGACGCTCCCGGAAGCGGGCACGTTTTACTTCCGCTTCTGGGAGCGACGAGGGCACTGCAGGACGGATGAATTGGGGTCGGGGCGGGGCTGGATCTGGCCCATGGCCGTAGTTTGTGCACCCCTGGTTTAAGCAGAGAATATGGCAGCTTTTTTTAAAAAAAAATCTATCTCATCCTGTTGCAAGGCACGTCTTACTTCCGCTTCCAGGAGCAACAAGGGTGGTGTGGGCTGGATCATACCTGTCAAGTTTCGGGAAATTCCTGTCAAATAAGGGAAATTTCCCGTCCAAAATGGGAAACTGGACAGCTACGCTTATCTTGTGTTGGCCTTCAGTCTAACTCCAGTCTAATTGCAGTCTAACTAATAAAGGATGATGGCGGGAAATAGTGTAAAATATGGGGGTTTGACAGAAATTTCCCGAAACTTGACAGCTATGGGCCGGATGAGTTGGTGTTGGAGGCCAGTTCTGGCCCACAGGCTGTAGTTTGGGCACCCCTGGTTTAAGCAGAGAAAATGGCAGCTTAAAATGGTATCTCATCCTATTGCAAAACAGATTGCAAGGCACATTTTACTTCTGCTTCGAGGAACCATGTGACTGGCCCGCTGAACCACATGACCAGCCCGCTGAACCATGTGACTGGCCCATGACCCGAAAAGTTTAGGCATCCCTGGGCTGGCAGGTCAAGTGTGGGGTGCGGGTGGAAGGGTAACCACCATGGGGTGGTTGGTGTAGAGGAACTCTTCCCCATGGTGCCTTTTCGATCCTGCAGCCCTTGCTTTTTAGGGGGTGGGTAGTCTTAACTTTTTTTTACTGTTTTAACTGTTTTTAGGATTATTATTGTATTTGTGAATATTGTCTGTAAACTCCTTGGGTTGCCCTGGGGTTACTTTTTATGTTGTTAGCCGCCCAGAGTCAGCCTTGTGTTGAGTGGGCGGGATATAAATTGAATAAATAAATAAATAAATAAATAAATCCCTGATATAGATATATCTTCTCTAGGCCCATTCCCAGCCCCACCTAAGAGTAGACCCATGGGCGCCACAGGATTTACCTGAGTGTTGGCTCGCCTGCTGTGGGACTGCCGGGGCTTAGGGGTTAAGACGCTGAACTTGATGATTGGAAGGTCAGCAGTGCAAGACACGTGTGCTGTATGACAGGGTGAGTTTCTGTCGTATGTCCCGGCTCCTGCCAACCTAGCAGTTCAAAAGCAAGAAATTGCAAGTTGATAAAAAAGGTATCGCTTTGGCGGGAAAGGTAACAGCATTCTGGGCACTCTGGCATTTAGTCATGCCTTCCATGTGTCCAACTGGCTTTTTTTTTTTTGCAAGGATCACCTTTACCTTGGCTTGTCTGTTAGCAGGGCTCCTCTGGAGTGGCAATTCGCATTTTTTTTCTCTTCAGTCCAAAAAAAGGCCCACAGAGTGGTTTAGGATGAAACACTGGTGTTTCTAGACCTCAAGATCATAAGGAAGTAATCTTTGGACTGCCTCCCAAATGCTTGTAAACTGTTTTGACGTGGAATTAGTACAGCTCTCAGGTCTAAGGATGGGATGCTATGAGGCACAAGCCTAGGCCAGATGGTTTCTCTCCAGCTTGGGTTTCTCAACCTTGGGTCTCCAGATGTTCTTGGACTTCAATTCCCAGAAGCCCAGATTAGCAGGTGTACAGGCTTGGATGTCTGGGAATTGAAGTCCAAGAACATCTGGGGACCCAAGGTTGAGAAACGGAATCTGGAGCCATAACCACTCCTTTCTGGAATCTTATTAGTTTTAATTTTTAAAAAAATCACACTCTTCTCACTCCCATAAAAGGCTGACATCTTGCGGTTCATCATGTATCCTTAATCAAAACACACACATGTGTTTAGTCCTCATGGTTATGAACACACACACATAATTTGGTAGATTAATTAAATTTATGCATGGCCTGATCTTTTACCTGTTATTGTTACGTGTTGACAAGTTGACTTTGACTTATGGCAACTCTTTCAGGGCTGTAGCCAGGATTCTAGATTTGGGGGGCAAAAAAAAATTCATGAGGGAATCCTTGACTTGATGTTAAGGTGCAAGATGTTAATGTGACTGATCCAATAGGGAACAGTGACCACAACTCAATTATGTTTAACTTGATCATAGACCGCAAGTCACTGATAAAATCTAACACAGAGACCTTAAATTTTCAAAAAGGAAATTTCCCAAAGTTGAGGAAACTAGTAAAAAAGAAGCTGAAAGGGAAAATTGAGAGAGTCCAAACACTCCAAGAGGCATGGAGGCTGTTTACAAAAACAATAACAGAGGCCCAATTGGAATGCATACCCAAAAGGAAAAAGGGCACTGCCAGGTCCAAGAGGACTCCGATGTGGCTTACAGGAGCTGTTCGGGAAGTGATCAAGAGCAAGAAAAGCTCATCTAGAAGATGGAAGGCTTGTCCGAATGAGGACAGCAGGCAAAAACATAAATTCTGGCAGAACAAATGCAAGGCAACAATCAGGAAAGCAAAGCAAGACTTTGAGGAGCGTATAGCTAAAAATACTCAGAGAAATAACAAAGACTTCTTTAAGTACATTAGAAGTAAGAACCCAACTAGGAAGGCCATTGGACCATTAGATGACAATGGAAGGCAAGGGGTTATTAAAGAGGAAACAGAGATTGCAGAGAGACTCAATGAATTCTTTGCTTCAGTATTCACTGAAGAAGACAGAGGCCACATGCCCAAAACAGAGCCTATCTTCGTAGGGAGGGAAAGCAAAGAATTAAGCCAGATAGAAATAACCAGGGAGGAGGTCCTTGCATGTCTTGTTAAACTAAACACTAACAAATCACCAGGACCAGATGGCATCCAGCCACGAGTTCTCAGGGAACTTAAAGATGAAATTGCTGATCTCCTAGCCAAAATATATAATCTTTCCCTCAAATCAGGCTTTGTGCCTGATGACTGGAAGGTAGCGAATGTAACACCAATTTTCAAAAAAGGATCCAGGGGTGATCCAGGAAATTAACGACCTGTCAGTTTGACATGTGTCCCAGGTAAAGTGATGGAAACCATCCTAAAAGATAGAATTAATAGGCACATAGAAGAGAAGGCGCTGCTAAAGGAGAGCCAACATGGCTTTTGCAAGGGCAAATCATGCCTCACTAATCTGTTGGAATTTTTTGAGAGTGTCAACAAGCATGTGGATAAGGGGGATCCAGTTGACATTGTTTATCTGGACTTTCAGAAGGCTTTTGACAAGGTACCACAACAAAGGCTCTTGAATAAACTTACCAGTCATGGAATAAAGGGACAGGTCTTGTCCTGGATCAGCAACTGGCTAAGGGACAGGAAACAGAGGGTAGCACTAAATGGACACTTCTCCAAGTGGAGGGAAGTAAAGAGTGGGGTCCCCCAAGGTTCAGTACTGGAACCCCTGCTTTTCAACCTCTTCATAAATGATTTAGAGGTAGGAGTAAAAAGCAAGGTAGCCAAATTTGCTGACGACACTAAATTATACAGGGTAGTGAAAACTGTGAGAGATTGTGAGGAGCTCCAGAGGGATCTCTCGACACTGGGGGAGTGGGCAAGACAGTGGCAAATGAGCTTCAACATTAGTAAGTGCAGAGTGATGCATGTTGGGGCAAAGAACCCCAATTACATTTATTAACTGATGGGGTCTTTAGTGTATGGGACCGAAGACAATGAAACAGCCGAAAGGTTGGCTTAACACAGGTTTATTGCATGATGATCCAGAGGAACATGTGGTAATGGCGGATGGGTAGCTCAATATATACAGTTGGCTATACATTTGAATGTGGCTCGTTGACAGTCTATTGGTTGCTGCCTGCGTGACGTCATAGAAGGTCACGCCCTTCTTGTCCAGGTGAAGGTGATGGCGGGAATCTTCCCGCGCTGTTGTTTGCTGGTGAGTCTGGGCCATGAGAGCTTGGACGCTCGCTATTGCCATCTGGTGGTCACTAGCTCACGCCCTATTGTAATGGCTACAGTTATGCAGCTGGTGGTTATAATGTTACACAAGCACGGTTACATTGGATACACATGAGTAGATACATTGTTAAAGGCACATTAATAGACACAACATCCCTCCCCCCTAGGATGGGACGAAGTCCCTCAGCCAAGATGGCTTATTGCAAACACGCTTGGGCCGTGATGTAGGCTGACCTGCCCCAGGGGCGCTACTGCTTCCTCGTTCCCTGGTCCCTTGTCCTGAAACGGGAGAGGGAGACTTGTTAGTGGCTTGCCGTGGCTTGGCAGCTTTGGGGGAAGGGAAAAACTCCATCGTAGGCAGACCGGGGGCACTCTGGGCTAACGAAAAACCCCTCTTCTCGCTCGGACGGGTGGGGGACCACTCC
The DNA here is from genome assembly GCA_035047345.1 of Bradypodion ventrale. Taxonomy (NCBI): domain Eukaryota; kingdom Metazoa; phylum Chordata; class Lepidosauria; order Squamata; family Chamaeleonidae; genus Bradypodion; species Bradypodion ventrale. The sequence continues at coordinate 10,446,241 of JAWDJE010000003.1, forward strand.
GAAAAACTCCCCCGGTTCTGAAAATCAAATTCTAACTCTGCTGGGGTATCCGTATTTGTGGGGGAATTCCGCGGGGTATGTATGAGGTCGGCTTCTCTTCCCTCCTTCAAAAGATCCCGCAAGATATCTACGAGGACAGATTCCCTTTCCCTTTCCTCTCCCCTTGGTGGGGACCCGCGGGCCCCCTCTCCTCCCCCTTGGGCTACACGGGTGGGGGAGAACCCTAACACTGAGTCTTGTTTTCCGCGGTCCGCGCCCTGCTCGTCGGGGACCCTGCGCCGGAGCTGGTCCGCGTGCCGCCTCCACAGTAGACCTGTGCTGGTCTCAACGCTGTACGAAACGGGACCAGTTTGCTCTAAGATGACGCCCGGTACCCAGGCTGGGCCCCCGCTGGCGTAGTTCCTGCAGTGCACGGGGGCGCCCACGTCGAAACTCTTTGTGGCCTCTAACCCAATGTTCCTCCCTTTGTCCTCTACTCTCGTGGGGTCTAGCCTGGTGAGTATGGTGGTCAGCTTCCTGCGCATTAAGAGCTCCACGGGGGAGTATCCTGACGCTAGGGGAGTTACTCTGTAACCCAGCAAAAACTGACACACCTGGTGGTTCAGGTCCCTGGGCCCCATGCGCCGCAACGCCTCCTTGGTGGTGCGCACGAGGCGCTCTACTTGGCCGTTGGTGGCAGGGTGAAACAGGGTGGAGGTGATGTGCCGAATGGCGTTGATTTCTGTGAATGCCCTGAACTCGGCGGACGTGAAGCAACTAGCGTTATCGCTAATTAGGATGTCGGGTAGGCCGAACGTGGAAAAAACCCTCCGCAAATGCTTTATGGTTGTGGCCGAGGACGTGCTCGTGACCGGAATGACCTCCAACCACTTGGAGTAAGCATCCACCACAAGGAGAAAAAGTGTCCCCCGGAACGGGCCAGCAAAATCTACATGAATCCAGGACCATGGCCCCTTCGCCGCGTCCCATTCCCTGTGAGGCAGGCGGGCCTCCTCTGGTCTGGAGCTTTGGCAGGGCTCACAAGTGCCGACCATGTGCTCGATGTCGGCGTCTAGCTGGGGCCACCAGAAATAGCTCCGTGCCAGGGCCTTGGAGCGTACAATTCCGGGGTGGCTGACGTGCAGCAGTTTGAGTACCCGCGGTCGTAAGGACGCAGGGATCACTACCCGCTGGCCCCACAGAAGGCACCCCCTCTCAAGGGACAACTCTAACTTTTTTCGAAAAAATGGGTCGAATTCCACTGCCGGGGAAGACGCTGGCCGCCCTTTCTGTACCCAGGAGCTAACCTTCGCTAAAGTGTTGTCCTTGCCGGTCGCTTTGGCAATGTCGGCGGGCAGTATTGGGGGCGAGTCTAAGACCTCTATCATCAGTACCTGGTGGTCTGGCTCCTCCCCGCCCACGTGGCTGCTATCCTGGGGAAGGGGGGACCTCGACAGGGCGTCCGCATGGCTGATCTCCCTCCCGGGCCGGTACACCAACGCGTGCTGATATGCGTTGAGGAATATGGCCCACCTAAGCATCCTCGGGGACAGGATCTGTGGCGTGGGCTTATCTGCGGTAAAAATGCCTAACAGGGGCTTGTGGTCAGTCACGATGGTGAAGGGGCGGCCATACAGAAAATCGTGAAATTTTTTCGTCCCCGCAATGATCGCCAGCGCTTCCCTGTCTGTCTGGGCGTAATTCCTCTCCGCTTGGGACAGGAACCTGGAGTAGAATGCTATCGGGGCCTCCCTCCCGTTTTCCAGCACGTGGCACAGTACTGCCCCCACCCCCACCGGGGATGCATCACAGATCAGGACCACCGGGCGTTTGGGGTTGAAATGGGTCAGTATGGCATCAGACGCCAGGAGTTGTTTAAGTTCACTAAATGCCCTCTCTTGGTTGTCGCCCCACTTCCATGCCTCGTCCTTCTTTAGCAATTTGTGCAGCGGTTCAGCCACGGCTGCCTTCCGGGGAAGGAAGGAGTGGTAAAAGTTAAGCAGCCCTAGGAACGACTGTAACTCGGCCTTGGAGGTGGGGCGAGGGGCCTTCTTGATGGCGACTACCTTAGATTTGGATGGTCTTATCCCCTCAGGAGTCACGCGAAACCCTAGGAACTCAACCTCGGTCGCGAAGAAGACGCATTTGTCCTTTCGCAACCTCAACCCTGCCTTTTCGAATATCGCCAGAACCTTGCCCAACCTCTTGGCCAATTCTGTCCGACTCCCCCCCCCCCCCCGTTATCAATACGTCATCAAAATAAGGCAACACCCCCTCTAGCCCTTTCAGGAGGCGTTCCACGAGTGACTGGAAAATCCCAGGTGCCGAATTTACGCCGAATTGAAGGCGCGTCACCTGGAACGCCCCCTTATGGGTGACTATGGTCTGTGCAGCAGCTGCGGCTGGGGTCACCGACAGCTGCTGGTAGGCTTGTGCCAAGTCAAGCTTTGCGAAACACTTCCCCCCATGTAACCTGGCCAGCAAATGGCTGACTACCGGCACCGGATACGCATTAGGGCGAATTGCCTTGTTGATGGTGCACTTGTAATCAGCGCATATGCGCACCTCCCCGTTGGCCTTTAGTGCTGTTACAATTGGAGTTTCCCACTCCGCAGAGTCAACAGGAACAAGAATCCCCTGGCCCACCAATTTGTCCAGTTCCGCCTCTATTTTGTCCTTGAGTGCGAACGGCACCCGGCGCGGTCGGCAGCGGTTTGAGTCTTATCGGGCGGACCTCCGGGTCTAGGTCGAAGGCTACTGGGGGTCCCTTGAATTTCCCAAGTCCTTTTTTGAAGACTTCGGGGTGCGCATCGCACACCTCCTGTATCGGGTCATTCCCCACGGCAACGGCGTGCACCCCCCCAATGAACAAACCCAGGGGCTGAAACCATTGAGTCCCGAGGAGGCTGCAATTTCCCCCTTTAAGAACGACTAGGGAGAGAGTCGCGGTGTGTTTTTTGAATTGGACCTGAAATTTTCCAACCCCCAACACTGGAATGCTGTTCCCCTGCACGTCCCGTAATGTGGACCTCAACGCTTTGAGCTTAGGCCGCACGTGGGGGGCAATTCTCAAAAACTCCCTCTGAGAAATAATTGAATATGAGGAACCCGAGTCAATTTCCATTCTAATGGGAACCCCTTGCACTAGTACCTCAACAAAGTAACGGGGGTGTCCTGCGGACACGCTGAACACTGGGGCGTCGTCCTCGCTGTCGTCGGAGATACGGCCCATGCCGTCCCGTTTCCTCATGGCCTGGGCGCCGTCTTTGGGTCTCACCGGGCAGTCTTGTCTCGCCGAACGGTCTGTCGAGCTCCTCCGGGCCTCACGCGGCTTCCTGCATACCTTGGCGATGTGCCCGCGGCGACCGCAGTTGTGGCACTCTGCCTTCCTGAACGGGCATTTGGCGCGGTCGTGGGTCGCTCCGCAGCCGTCGCAACGCCGGCCGTCTTTCTGGACCCTCCGGACGTCCTCGTCGTTGCCGCTCTCCGCGGACGATTTCGAAACTCGCCAGGCCGCGTGCACCAAAGTCTCTGCCTTGCCCGCTTTCGGCCGCCAGTCCTGGAGCTCTTGCACCCCAGCCTTTGTGGCTTCCGCGGCCTGTGCCACCTTCAGGACCTCCTGCAGCGTGGGGGGTGGCTCCTGATTCATCAACGCGCGCTGAGTCTCGGCGTCGTTCAGGCCGCATAGCACGCAGTCTCTGAGGGTGACTTCTGCGTTCTCCCACTTGCACGGGCCGGCGGCCAGTCGCAGAGCCGCTGCGAAGTCGGCGACCGTCTCCCCGGGCGCTTGGACTCGCCTCCAAAACGCGCTCCGAGCGGGGAACATCACCGTCAAGGGCCGGAAATACTCTCGCAGCATTTGTAAGAGTTCCTTGACTTTGAATTCGCTCACCCTCTTCGGCGCGAGCAGGTCCACCAAGGTCCTCTTGGTTTCTGGTCCGAGCATCCTGGTGAAGATGGCCCTTTTCTTTGCCTCATCCGTGACTTCGGATTCCACCAGTGCTCCCTGGAAGTCCATCTCGAAGATGTCCCAGTCTCCCGGTCTCTTGATCTCGAAACCGGCGCATGTCTTGGTCCCGTGGGCAGCCATATCCCACCTTCGTCGCCAATTTAGTGTATGGGACCGAAGACAATGAAACAGCCGAAAGGTTGGCTTAACACAGGTTTATTGCATGATGATCCAGAGGAACATGTGGTAATGGCGGATGGGTAGCTCAATATATACAGTTGGCTATACATTTGAATGTGGCTCGTTGACAGTCTATTGGTTGCTGCCTGCGTGACGTCATAGAAGGTCACGCCCTTCTTGTCCAGGTGAAGGTGATGGCGGGAATCTTCCCGCGCTGTTGTTTGCTGGTGAGTCTGGGCCATGAGAGCTTGGACGCTCGCTATTGCCATCTGGTGGTCACTAGCTCGCGCCCTATTGTAATGGCTACAGTTATGCAGCTGGTGGTTATAATGTTACACAAGCACGGTTACATTGGATACACATGAGTAGATACATTGTTAAAGGCACATTAATAGACACAACAGGGTCTGAACTCTCTGCGACAAACCAGGAAAGGGACCTTGGTGTCCTGGTAGACAACTCAATGAAGGTGTCAACCCAGTGTGCCTCAGCAGTGAAAAAAGCAAACTCAATGCTAGTGATCATTAGGAAGGGTATAGAAAATAAGTCAGCAAGTGTCATTTTGCCTCTTTATAAATCTATGGTGAGGCCCCATCTGGAATACTGTGTACAGTTCTGGTCGCCATACCTCCAGAAGGATATTATGGAGCTGGAAAAAGTGCAGAGGAGGGCAACCAGAATGATTAGGGGACTGGAACACCTTCCTTACCATCTGAGGCTGCAACGGTTGGGCCTCTTCACTCTTGAACGACGACGTCTAAGAGGTGACCTGATTGAAGTTTATAAAATCATGCACGGTGTGGACAAAGTAGATAAGGAAAAACTGTTTTCCCTATCGCATAACACTAGAACTAGGGGACACTCCATGAAACTTTTGGGTACTAGTTCTCAAACAAATAAGAGAAAGTACTTTTTCACCCAGAGGATCCCTGGTCTATGGAACTCCCTGCCAGAAGAAGTGGTGACAGCTGTCAGTCTTGACAGCTTCGAGAAAGGATTAGACACGTTCATGGAGGACAAGGGTATCCATGGCTATAATTATGGATACCTAAGGACAACGTCTGGGTTGGAGAGAGAGGCAGGATATCTCTCAATGCCATTTCCAGGGGATCCTAAGCAGGTGAAGGCATCTGCTTGGGAATAATACCCTGAAGCAAATGGTGAGCCACTGTGGGAGACAGAATGCTGGACTGGATCAAGGGGCTCCTATGGCCTCTTCCAGCAAGGCTGTTCTTATGTTCTTATACTGCCAGCAACTCAACGCTGAGTGTCAGGCTGCTGTTAACTAACCTGACCACCCTGAGGACTAACAGCCTTGGGTGATGAAGTCCACAGGGAAGGGTGATGGTCCCAAAAGTGGACTAAATCCCACTTGAGTCCATCTTGATGGAGGGCAGCAGCTTCATCTATCCTGGTCTGGGTCTGATGAGGACTTTGCGTGCCAAAAGGGCTCAGGACCAGAAAGTGACTTGCAGAACTAGATCAGTGGCATGGGTGTGATGCTGCGATGCGGAAGGCAAATGAAAGGCCATTGTATTATATTCTCAGGACAGTCTTCATGGCTGATCACCATGAGGCTCGCCAATATTCAGATTCATATACGGCAGAAGTATGCAAAGAAAGCTGATCAACTCACATGAGAGCACCTAGAAGCAAGTTTACATGACTATACCTCTCTTTCAGTTTTAGCCTAGAGAGTTTTTAAAAGTCATTTGAGACTTATTAATCCTGGTTGTTTCCACACTGACTATGTGGCTTGGAGCTATTATTTTTACTCATTCCTTACAGGGAATCTAGATAACATTACCACCAGTACTGCAGAACGGAATGAGCTCCTTTCTTTGTCCCAGCTCCTGCCAACCTAGCAATTCGAAAGCAAGAAATTGCAAGTAGATAAATAGGAACCACTTCGGTGGGAAGGTAACAGCATTCCATGCGCTCCGGTGTCTAGTCATGCCTGCCACATGACCGCAGAAATGTCTGCAGAAGCAGACAGCGCTGGTTCTTCAGCTTAGAAACAGAGATGAGCACTGCACCCTACAGTCGGATACAGCTGGCTTTCGAGCAAGGGAAACCTTTACCTTTACCTTTTACCACCAATTTAGCCTTGCTAAAGGCTTTCCTGGACTTCTGCACCTTCAATTACATGCTTCTTTCCTGAAACGTCGTGTAATTGCTTCCTGTTCAGTGTGGCAACAAACAGCCTTCTTCAGGAACTGATCTTCGGTTGCTCCTTGCTTAGTTCATATCCATCACCTCTTTATCAGCCAGTCCTGTTCTGCATGTTATGTTTGCATCTGTGGCTTTTAATACTCTCTTCTCATTTCTGTATTGTGTTGCAATGGACATTTTAAATAAAGTCATTTTGCAGCTTAAAATTTTGACAGTTCTATTTAATGGTCTGTGGCTTTTTAATACTCTTTTCTCCTTTATGTATTGTTTTTCAATGAACATTTAAAATAATGTCATTTTGCAGCTTAACATTTTGACAGTGCTACTTAATGGTTTTTAAAAGGGGGAGAAATGAGCAGAAAGCCAATGGAAAAAGGCAGTATTTTATATTCTAGGGTCTGTTCATAAATACAGAATGCAAAATCAGAATAATCCATGAGTCACAGGAGAGGTAGGTGACAGGGTTAACTATCACTTATCAGGATGTGTCTAATTATTCTTCAGCAGACAGCTCCAGAAATGGCTAGCAATTTCACAGTACATTCCATAACCACAGTGGCCCAAATGATCAGCACTCACAAGAAAGTGTACTGTGTAGCAACAAAAATTGCAATAAAACCTAGAAAAAAGGAAATAAATGTTCAGTAATACCAGTTGGCTAGCACATTTTAAAAAAAAAACCTAGGCCAGCTTTGCAAAATCTGATGCCCATCAAAAGTGTTGGATTATTCACTGGCATTCTTTCCAGCCACATGTCCAATGGCTATACAGATTTTGGAAGATGGTCTAAAACATTTAAATATCTAAACATATACTGTATATCTAAACATTAGAAATATCTAAAACATATCAGCAGTACCAAATGAGACAGTCGTTTTCATGTTACCAAAGGACAAGAGGTTTAGAATGAGCTGAGCCTCCCTGGGAATGGCTTTCCAGGTGTTAGGTGCCACATCTGGAAAGACCCTTTCTCTAAAGTGATGGCGAATCTTGGCACTCCAGCTGTTCTTGAACTTCAGTTCCCAGAAGCCCTGACCAGCAGGAGTGCTGACTTGGGCTTCTGGTAATTGAAGTCCAAGAGCATCTAGAGTGCCAAGGTTTGCTATCGTGGCTCTAAAATAAAGGAATACAGTACTTTAAACACACACATATACTGTGACTTTGTTGCTTAAGAAGCACAGGGCTCAGTGTTTGAAAAGGTTTCCTTCCTGAGCTACAGTCATTCGAAAATGATGAAGATGATCACAACAAAAATAACAATAATAATAACAATAATTTTGTGTCAGAAATTATTCTGGGTTGAAAGGATTTGTGCGAAAGAAACTCCACTCAGGGAACACTCAAATGAGGCTCCTTTCATGTCCCCAAGAGCTGGGACAGAGACGGGCACTCAATCCGTCATGCAGTACCTGGGTCTCGAACTGTTGACTTGCCAGCCTTCTAGCTAACAAGGCAAGCTTCTTAACCATTGAGCCACTGCACTGTCCATTGGGAATTAAAAGTTGTAAATTAAAGTGTGACAACGCATGCAGCCTAGCAGACCTTTGCTGGGAAGCTCTCATTCAAGAGTGAAATACCTGTATCTGGTGAAACACTGTCAGACAAAGGGGTAAAGAATTCAAAACAAAAAAGTATCCAGGACGCACAAAGGAAAAGGAAGTAAGTGAGAAAGCAAGGATGTAAAACCACTCCATCGTAAAGTCTCTCAGATGAAATCAACCATCTTGATCCTTTCCAGTCTAGGTTTAGGCCACCACTTGGTACTGGAACAACTTGGTACTGGAATTGAAAGGGTTCAGCTTGAAGATGTTGTGTCAGCCCCTTGGGTCCTCTTTCATTGTGGGGTCCCACAAGGTTTGATCATTTCTCCATTGCATCTATGCAAAGCTCTTGGGGAAAGTCATCTGTAGATTCAGGGTTTGTTGTCATCAATATGTTGGTGTGATTTCCAACCCTATTTCTCTTTCTCTATGTCTACAGTAGATGCAGTTATGGTGCCTTGAATCATGCCTGGCCTCAGTGCTAGACTGGGCTATGGGAGAACAAATTGGAGTTGAATCATGAACAGATGGAGATCATGTTGCTAGGTGCCCCAACAGATTGGGAAAGATGACACCTAAATAACATAGATTTTAAAAGCTAAAGGTCAGCCTTGCTCAAAAGCCAGCTGATTCCGACTCTATGGTGCGATACTCATCTCCATTTATAGCCAATTACTGTAGCCTTATATACCATGTGGCAGACAGGATTAGATGCCAGAGTACACTTAACACTGTTTACCTCCCCACCGAAGTGGTACCTATTTATCTACTGTACTTGCAATTTCTTACTTTCGAGCTGCTAAGTTGGCAGGAGCTGAGACAGATGATGGGAACTTTCTTGGGTCTCAAACTGCTGATCTGCTGACCTTCCAGTCATCAAGTTCAGCATCTTAACCACTAAGCCACTGCAGTCCCTTAGATAGATTTACCCTTTTCCTTTAAAAATCAGATTCATAGTTTGGGTGTTGTTTTCGACCCGGCACCTATGATAGATCACCAAGGGGCTGTTATAGCGCATACTCCTTGTTTTCATATTGGCTGTATTGCCCAGCTACATCCCCACCTAGATGGGAAATGCCTAACAATTTTGTTTTACGCACTGGTGCTGACAAAAAATGCACTTAATGAGCTCTGTGTGTGGGTTCTCTTGAAGCAGATATGGAAACCTCAGCAGGTCCAGAACATGGTGGTCAGGTTGATTTCTGGGATAAGTAAATTGGATCATATCACCCCTATCCTGGCTTACCTGTACTGGCTCCCTGACTGCGTCTGTGCTGTATTTAATGTGTTGTTAATAACATACAGGTTGCTCCCATATGCATGAGTTCAGTATCCAATGTTTCAGTCATCTGTGGGTCTAAACATATTCAATAAAAATCCTGAAACAAATAATATAAAAGTTGGTTCTAGTTATCCACAGGGGATACATTCTGAGACCCATCATAGATACTGTACCTGAAACCTCTGATAACAGCATATCCTATATTTTGTATTTCAGTCATACAATGGCCCCTAAGTGGCAAGCTCTGGTAATGCAGCATAGAAATGGTATGTATTTCAATGATACATCACATATACCGTATTATCTTTTCACTTGAAGTTCAGCCAGGACAACCTTTGCTTTCTACATATACTGTATTATGTATTTCATGGATTTTTTTTACAAGGGGAACTGACCTGTATCCCATGCCACTTTTTAATAATATTAAGCCAAGAGGATTGAGAGACCAAACCTTTCCCATCACTCAGTCTGCGAGTTCAGGTTCTTCGTGGGGTGTGTGCATGTAAATACAGAATTAATTTATTTCTCCCCTTTGTTGTCACTGTTGTATGCCATCAAGTTGTCTCCAATGTACAACAATCATAAGAATGAGAGATCTTCAAAATATCCTATCTTCAACAACCTTGTTCACCTCTTGTAAACCCAAGCCTGTGGCTTCCTTTAAAGAGTCTGTACATCTTACATTTGGTCTTCCTCATTTCCTGCTGCCTTCCATCTTTTCCCAGCATTGTGGTCTTTTCCACAATGCATTCTCATGATATGCCCAAAGTAGGATAGGCTCAGCTTCATCATTTTGCTTCCAGAGAGAGACCTAACTCTATCACTACAAATATCTGAATAGTGAGATGTTACGTATTCCCACTGTTGCTATATATGGAGTCAAAGCTTGGACATTGACTGAAGCAGAAGTTCTCAACCTTTTTAAGCCGGGGGCCGGGTCACACTCCGTCAGACAGCTTCAGGGCCTGGATGGCCATTTTGCCCTTCCTCCACCGCATGGCACTTCCTGTGTGATGGAGGCGGTGGGGGCCACATGAAATGGTACCATGGGCCACATCCAGCCTGCAGGCCACAGGTTGAGAATCCCTGGACGAAAGCATCTGACAAGAGAATCAGAGCTTTTGAAATGTGGATCTACAGATGGCTGCTAAGGATATCATGGGTTGACCATGTGACTAATGTAGCAGTGTTGTGCTGGATGGGTAAAGGATAAGAACTGTTTAAATAAAGCAAATAAAGCTCCAATACCTTGGCCATATCATGAGGAACAACATAAAGTATGGAATATTCCAACTCGCTCTGCAAGGAAAGATCCCTGGGAAGAGAGGAAGCCCTGGACGTAGATGGACTTCATGGCTGAAGAACCTGAGAGACTGGTGTGGCATGTTGTTGTGTATGGAAACACTATATCTTTAAGAACGAATGTAACCACTTCGATGTAAGAATGTAACCTTGTAATGAACACAATGTTTCTCAGCTGCAATGGAACGCAAGCTAGCTACCCATAGAGGGCAGCTGCGAGTGTTCAGCTCACATGGTACAAATTCCCCAATTACTGTCAGCCGCGGGAACATTCCCGCCACGGCTACACCTGGTGAAGAAGGGCATGACTCAGGATGACGTCACACAGGCGGTGGCCAATGGGTTACCGTGCATCCATATTCAAATGTGTGTTGCTGTATAAAAGGAGCTGTACCTCCGCCATTACCACATGTTCAGATTGTATACCCTCCAATAAAGATGTGTTTGGCCTCATAGCTGCTGCCTGCTGCGTATCAATCTGTAGACATCAAATTTGCGACGAAGGTGGGATAATGGCGTCCCTCAAGTGCGGATTCCCCATGCCCCATAGGGCATGGAACGGCCCGCCTGAAACCACTGCAGTGAGAGACGCTCCTTGCTTGTGGGTTCTGCGGCCGCCAAATCAAGGGGGGGTGAATAAAGTATAGGGTTTGATTCACCCAATTACCGTGACCTGACCCGCGACGCTGCCAAGTAAGCAGATAGCTAACTCCCGTGTAACATTAAGTGTAATAAACTCATCTCCCGGTTTGGGAAATCCCTGGCGCAAATAAGCCATGTTTGTCCCTGCCTAATCCCCACACAATGGTTATTCTTTCCCCATGTTTGCCCGAGTTAATTAACTTCCCCTTTGAAAGTTTCCCCATTAACCTGAGTCAACGCATGAGGTAATGCTCTGTTAGATGACAGTTTGCCACCGTTGCGTTTTCTTCCCTATAAATGATATTGCCTTTTGCCATTAAAGTACTGATCGATCCCGCTTCCTTGTCTCGTGTCGTTACTTGATCAGTCATCCTCCGGGCGCCCCGGCCCTCCAGTGGCCCCAATTCCTTCATCTGGTGACCCCGGCGTGATTTACTCGTGAGTAAAGGACCCTGGAGAGGTCTACTCGTGAGTAACGATTCACGCGGTCCGGCTCTACGTTAGAACCGCGACCGAAACCAGCCCGGAGGACAGCGCGGCGCTCTGGTCGGCAGCCAGCCGGACAGAGAGACGGCCGCGGCGAGGCATTCCAAAGAGACATTCCTACCACCTTTTTCCTGGCTTTGAGGGAGGTTTGCGAAGGGAAAAACGCGTTCCGGTCAGGGCAGGCTGTGAGCCCCTGACAACGCAGAGGCCGCCGAGGGCCCGTGGCAGAAGGTCCACGCTCCGAGGGCTACCCCAGACACTCGTCGCCCGAACCTGTTGCCTGCAAAGACGCGTCGACACTCGTCCCGAGGAGGAAACTTCAGAGGACCATCGCAGGTAATATGGGGACTTGCTCTCATAGACCAAGTCCGTCCGCTAGCCAAAGAACTCGAGAGGGAGAGTTCATAATCCTGGCCAGGGTTTTTAAGTTGCGATTTCACAGCGGAGAGCTAGCGAGACTTTTGGCGTACCTCAGGGGACACTGCCTACTTTACCCAGAAGTAGGTACGTTAACCCTGAAGCTCTGGGATCAGATAGGAGACTGCATCCAGCAACCCCCCAAAGCGCCCGGCAGGGTAGTCAGCACATGGAAAAAGTGTAGGAGGCTCTTAGAGCAGATCGAACCGGTCCGGATAGAGGCCCTAGAACCCCCGTTAGAAAAGTCATCAGGTCAGCCAGTCGACCCGACTGCGCCCACGGCGCTCTGTCCGTCATTCAGCTATCAGCATAGCAGCGTAGGGAGCCTTCCCCCGGTGACAGCTGCAGACGTCACCGAAGGAACGCAAGGAATGAGGAGCGCAGGCGCTTCTCTGACAGCACCGGCTTCCCTAGTTGTAAAGAGTGCCCTTCAGCGCACAGCAGAGATAGAGCTCAAGAAGGGGGAATTGTCAGCAGAACAGCTAGCTGAGCTTCGACAGATTTGTCCCATCCGCTTAGAGATGGACGCGCTCACAGGCGCGCAACAGGTAGTGCATTCCCCAGTCCCGTATAAGCTTCTCATGGCTTTACGGAAAGCAATTTCAGAGACAGGGCTCCAAAGTCGTTTTACCAGGGGCACGCTTCAGCAGGCGTGCGAAGCCACCATGTGGATTCCTCACGACTGGAAAGCCGTCATGAGGATGATGCTAACCCCTAGCCAGTACATGATCTGGGACAGCGAGTATCGGCTTGAGGCTCAGGCCAGGGCCGCTAGGATGGGAGGCGCAGTAATTGCTGAACAGCTATATGGTTCAGGTGCCTTCGAGCCCATCAACGCTCAGATCAACTTGCCTCTAGCCACGCTAGAGATGTCCGCCGAAGCCGCCTATAGGGCGTACTTCAAGATCCCAGCATCTGGCAAAGCGGCTAAAAACTACACCGCTATCAAGCAGGGAGCCCAAGAGCCCTACATGGACTTCATCAATCGCCTGGAGGAGGCAATCACCAGGCAGATTGACAATGAGCAAGCCCAGCAAGAGCTCATGATCAAGTTAGCCAAGGACAATGCCAACTTGGACTGTCGTAAGATTTTGCAGTCCCTAGGCAATCGTCCTGATCTGACCCTATCGGACATGATTAGAGCTTGCTCCGACGTCGGTACAGACTCCTACAAGATGGGTCTGCTGGCGGCGGCCATGCAAGGGGGTAAAAGATCCAAAGGATAGAACCAGGGGGCATGCCACTCCTGTGGCAAAGTCGGTCACTTCGCTAGGGAGTGCCGACTCAAGGGAGGCGGACAAAGGTCCGGCCAGCCCAAGGCTCCGAAGACCCCATGTCCGAAGTGCAGAAAAGGCTATCATTGGGCCAAGTTTTGTCCGAGTTCGGGAAACCGGAACGCGGGCATGTCTCTGGCCCCAGTCCAAACAGAGGCTTCACTCATTCCCCAGAACCAGGACTTCCCCGAGCTGGACTAGGTTCCAGGCACATTCCAGACACTACGAGGGCACAGGCCAGCCCCAAGGGTAGCACAGGGCTAGAGTTGACTTGTCAGGCAGACGTTACATGCGATCTGCCAGGCACAGTCTATCTGGTCGATTCCCAGTACATGGGTCCCCTGCCCAGAGGCTTTTTAGGTTTAGTTTTGCCCCGTAGTGTAGCTGGAGCCCGCGGAATATTTATAATTCCAGGAGTCATTGACTCGAATTTTTCAGGCGTTCTCCAGGTTCAGCTCTGGACACACCTGCCCCAGACCATTCATAAGGGAGAGACCTTAGCGCAACTGATCATGGTTCCTTGTCGCTCGCCAGCAGGCAGCCAGGGGAGGCTCAGTGACAGCTCAGAGCCCGGCTCAGCAGACCGCTTGAGCGCGGTTGAGGCAGTGCAAGGATACCAGGTCTTAGCGACAGTGGAGACCAACATTGAGTGGAAGCAGCGCCCCGTTATCGAGGTATTTTTGAACAAAAGAGTGTTCTCAGGCCTACTCGATACCGGAGCTGATGTGTCCGTGATAAGCAGGAGCCAGTGGCCAAGGGAGTGGGCCATTGAGCCGGTCTCCGATGTGTGGGGGGTAGGCGGTGTTCAGGAAGCGTTTAGGAGCCGAGAGTGGGTAGAAGTCACGATCCCAGGGGCTGATGGCACGGCGGTAATTCGGCCGCACATTCTTGACGTGCACGTCAACCTTTGGGGGCGAGACATTCTCCAGCAGTACGGTGCCACCCTTACCTTCGGGTAATGGCGTTGCCACTTAAATGGCTCACCGACACTCCGGTCTGGGTGGAACAATGGCCGGTTGTGGGAGAGAAATTGGTTGCCCTCAGGCAGCTAGTGAAAGAGCAGCTAGACGCAGGACATATAGAACAGTCCACCAGTCCCTGGAACTCGCCAATTTTTGTGATTAAGAAAAAGTCGGGGAAGTGGCGACTCCTCCACGATCTCAGGGAGATCAATAAGTGTATTCAGCCCATGGGTCCGCTTCAATGCGGCATCCCGAATCCTAATATGATTCCCGAGGGGTGGGAGATTCTAGTTGTAGATCTCAAGGATTGCTTCTATACAATCCCCTTAGACCCCAGGGACCGGGAGAGGTTTGCTTTTACGGTGCCGGTTGTGAACCACAGTGAGCCCACGCTCCGTTACGCGTGGAAATTTTTGCCACAGGGCATGCTCAATTCGCCCACCCTGTGCCAAATCTACGTTCACAACGCGCTGGAAAAGTTCCGAAGCCTTTACCCTAAAGCTATTGTTTGTCACTTCATGGACGATATCTTGGTCGCTATGCCGCAACTCGGCAGCGAAATGTTTTCCGACCTCCAGGCCAGCCTGGGGGACAAAGGTCTACTCATTGCCCCTGAGAAAGTGCAGAGAACCGAGCCCTTTTCATACCTGGGTCATCGGCTTCTCCGTTCTTTTGCCGCACCAGTTTTGCCTCAGATAAATCTACAGGACTCAGTCACCCTCGTGGAGTTGCAGCAGATTTTAGGGAATATTAATTGGGCCAGACCGTACTTCCGATTGGATACGGATCTTTTGAAACCGCTCTTCTCGCTGCTAACCTTAGGCAAGCAGCCGGCAGACCGGATAAAAATCGCTCGAGACGCGCGCTTGGCGCTCGAGAAAGTTAACCAAGCTCTCAGCCAGAGGTGGGTGGATAGGATCGCCCAGGGGCCATATGCCCCGATCCTGAATTTGTACATCGTACGGTCAGGATCCATGTTCACTGGGGCGCTAGGCGTAGACTCAGAGAAGGGAGCGAAAATTGTGGAGTGGGTTTACTTGCCTAACACATCATCACGGAACATCGTTCCGCCCCAAGAGCTAGTTTCCGCGGTGATTTACCGCGGCAGACTGAGAGCTAGGGACATTTCAGGAAATGATTTGGCCAAAATTGTGGTTCCTTTCACCAAAGAACAAATCCATCAGTTAATGCAGCTAGGCGATTCGCTTCCGATAGCTTTGGAAGGTTTCACTGGGAGTTTAGCGTACCATTTGCCCAAGGACCCTAGACTCGTTTCACTACAGACGGGAACAGTCAGCTTGTTCGAATTGCTCTCGCTGGTCCCGCTCCAAGGGGCCAAGACAGTTTTTACAGATGGTGGTCGCACCTATGGTGTTTTGACCTGGCAGGAGGGCGAAGCTTGGCACACGCTGCTAACTCTTCCACAGAAGTCCGCTCAGCGGGCGGAGTTGGCAGCCGTGAACCTTGCCTTGCGCACCTTCGCCGAGGAATGTTTGAATATCATAACTGACAGCCTGTATGTAAGGAATTTGTTGCACAGCCTACCGGGAGCTTACATCACTCCCGCGATAGACAAGAATTTACTAAGTCTGTTTCTCACCGCTCAATTTCATTTGCGAAACCGCACGGAGCCGCTCTATATTGCCCACATCCGAAGTCACCAAGACCTACCGGGTCCGATTTCCGCGGGCAATAGCAGAGCGGACGCGGCCGCAAAGGAAATTCAGCAACGTTCAGTTTTGGGAGTTTTCACTACTCCAATCCAAAGTCATGCATTTTTTCACCAAAATGCCAAAGCACTCGCCAGACAGTTCAATCTGCCGCTCTCTCAAGCCCAGGGTATAGTCCGCTCCTGCCAGCATTGCGCAGGAGCGCCGGGGGGGCCCTCGTGGGGGGTCAACCCACGGGGGACTGAGGCCAATCAGGTATGGCAGGTGGACGTCACGCATGTGCCGCAGTTTGGCAGATGGCAGTACATGCACGTCTGCATTGATACCTTTTCCCGGTTCGTTTGGGCCACGGCGCAGAAAGGGGAGACGGCTACCCACGTGGAGCAGCACCTCCTTTCCTGCATCGCGGCGATGGGCAAGCCATGGCACGTGAAAACGGATAACGCACCGTCCTACTGCTCTAGGCAGTTGGCCGCCTTCATGGCGACTTGGGACATCAAGCACACTTTTGGAATTCCCTACAATCCGCAAGGGCAGGCGATTGTAGAGCGGGTCAATCGGACGCTAAAGTCCTATATTGACAAACAAACAGAAAGGGGGGAGCCACCAGCCCTCCCCAAGTCACAGGGAGAAGCTCAGTTCTGTCTCAACAAGGTATTGTTCACTTACAATCACCTTAATGTTTTTTCGGATTGCACGCCGCAGGAGAGGCATTTCCGCCGTTCGGAAGCCCTCCCGCGACCTATGGTCCGGTACCGAGTGCCACCAGACCCTTCTTGGAGGGGCCCGGTGCCGCTCATAACGTGGGGAAGAGGGTATGCTGCAGTTATGTCTCCTACAGGTGTCGTTTGGATTCCAGCTCGGTGTGTCAAGCCTCATTTGGAACCGCATGGCGTGGACCCAGGTCGACCCGAGTCCGATCCCGGAGATGGAGGACCTCACGCTGACCCAGCGGATCCGCCGGAGGAAGCGGCCACCGATGCCCAAGATCACCTGGGGGATGGTCAAAGCTCTTTGCCGTGACGCCCAGGACACCGTCCAGCGCGAGGAGAAGGAGCTGACACCGGAGAACCTCACAGCTGCAGTCTTCGCTCAACTCCATGCCAATACAGTGGCAATCACCATCATCCTGGCCCTCTCCCTACTTTTGGGGGGAGGCGTTCGGGCTACTCCGATCCAGGCCGACGGTTTGCCGCCTGGTGAAGATTTGTCTACCCGAATGCAGTACAACTTGTGGGAAAGGTTGGCGGGTCTCGTCAACCAGTCCGATTTTTGCTTACAGCAGGGCATTAGTTCCGCATCTATCCTCAGCACCTGTCTCATCCCCGTGTGCCACACTCCGGACGCACGCACCAAGGATGGCGACTGGTTGCTGAAGGCCTTTTTTGGGCCACATTCTCCTACTGCCTTCTCAGCATATGCACGCTGGGGGGGGACAGAAGCTTGTGTCAACCTTGCCGGCTGATGCGGTCGCTCTTCATACCCCTCGAGTGGCGATCAGCCCGGACGCTGCCTGTACCCGCATGACCGGCTGCACCTCAGGCGGTCAGGCGCGGCGCCGCTGCGTTGACCCTGGCAGCGGCAACTGGACTTGTACCAAACCAGAGACACTCACCTCATTGTATGCATATGTCACCCTACCTCCTGTGTGGTTTTTCACCTGTAACCAGTTCACATGGAACTACATCCCTGCGAATTTGTCGGACTCGATGTGTTGTATCAGTCGTTTGACACTGTTACTTCCTACCAAGGACATGATTGCCCCAAGTACAAATAACACAAATGTATCAAATGCTCATGTTTCCCCACTCATACGGCACACACGCACAACCCAGTTAGACAGCTCCTGTGACAGCAGCTTCAGAGTGTTAAGTCCCGCTGAGTATGTATCACTGGCGGTCAGCCTAATCGGCGTGCCAGGCAGGGCCGTCGGTAACGCACGGAGGATCGGCCGCTTAGCTTGCGGTTTGGCTAAAGCCATTAACCATACCTCCACAGCGATAGCGCTCCTTAATCAGGAACAGGCAGAGCTTCGCCATGCCGTCCTTGATAATCGAGCGGCTATCGACTACCTCCTCTTGCTACATCACCTGGGTTGCGAGTCTTTTCATGGAATGTGCTGTTTTAACCTTACTGATAATTCCCGCAAGATCCAAAACCAGCTCACGGATCTCCACACCATAGTTGCAGGCATCACAGAGGGCTCTGCATGGGGGGCTTGGTGGAGTTCTCTGTGGAATTGGATGTGGTCATGGATTCCCTGGGGGTGGTTGCAAACGGTACTCAAGATAGTCGTCGGGATTGTCATTATAGGCATTATAATATGTTGCCTGGCTCAATGCATTCCCTCACTGATCGCCCAGTGCCGCCCCAGAGAGAAACCCCATGACGTCATCCCTGCTCAACAGCTGATGCCGATCTTGCGTAAGGTCGCCGCTCAGGTCCTTAAATAGAAAATTTAAAGGGGAGATGCGGATTCCCCATGCCCCATAGGGCATGGAACGGCCCGCCTGAAACCACTGCAGTGAGAGACGCTCCTTGCTTGTGGGTTCTGCGGCCGCCAAATCAAGGGGGGTGAATAAAGTATAGGGTTTGATTCACCCAATTACCGTGACCTGACCCGCGACGCTGCCAAGTAAGCAGATAGCTAACTCCCGTGTAACATTAAGTGTAATAAACTCATCTCCCGGTTTGGGAAATCCCTGGCGCAAATAAGCCATGTTTGTCCCTGCCTAATCCCCACACAATGGTTATTCTTTCCCCATGTTTGCCCGAGTTAATTAACTTCCCCTTTGAAAGTTTCCCCATTAACCTGAGTCAACGCATGAGGTAATGCTCTGTTAGATGACAGTTTGCCACCGTTGCGTTTTCTTCCCTATAAATGATATTGCCTTTTGCCATTAAAGTACTGATCGATCCCGCTTCCTTGTCTCGTGTCGTTACTTGATCAGTCATCCTCCGGGCGCCCCGGCCCTCCAGTGGCCCCAATTCCTTCACACAAGATCAAGTCATACCCATTCGACATCAGTGATCCCAAACAATGGGAGTTGTACGAATGCCAGTTCCAGCATGCGATGGATGCTGCTGGCATCGAAGACGAATGGAAGATGCGTTCGCATTTCCTAGCCCAGATCGGGCCGGCCATGTTGCGCCTCCTGATAAACCTGCTGGCACCCAGAAAGGTCGACGTGGTTCCAATTGACCGCCTCCAGATGACGTTGCAACAGCATTTCCAGCTGACCATCTCAATCTTCCCGGCCCGGGCCACGTTCCAGAGGCGAGACCGATGCCCGGGCGAATCTGTGTCTGCCTACACGGCGGCCCTCAGGGTAGTGGCCACCCCCTGCCAGTGGGAAGATCTGGAGATATCTCTGAGGGACCGTATGCTGTGCGGCCTGCGGGACGAGGAGGTCCAATGGAAACTGATGACCCGGGACCACCGCCTGACCTTCCACAAGGTTCTGCGGGAGGCTGAGGCGGCTGAGGCAGCGAGGAGCGGAGTCAAAATCTTCAAGGCTAGACCTGCTGTGCTCGAGGGAGCCAAGTCCTCGGTCCAAGCTGCCTGGCGTGCACCCCAGCCTCCTACCAGCCCCCCATCGTCTTCGGAGTCATCCGCAGCAGCGGGTTCCTGCTCCAGCGAGGACGACAACGTGCAAAGGGTCAAAAGGCAAGTGGCGAAGAGCCACGCCAGTGACAAAGGACACTGTCGGTACGACGGTTGTGGGGTGGCTCACGACCGGAAGAAATGCCCTTTCCAAAAGGCCGAGTGCCACAACTGCGGGCGGCGAGACCACATCGCCAAGGTGTGCAGGCGACAGTGAACGGAGGACAAGGGTCCAGCAGAACAACCTCGATGGAAGGCGGCCGGGATCAGAAAGGTCTCCGATGACAACGTGCCGGCAGTGAACCGCGTGTCCCTGGAGCACCGGCGTTTTTTTGTTGAGGTACTGTTACAAGGGGTCCCGGTTAGGATGGAAATAGACTCCATCCTTTCACAGAAAGAGTTCCTGCGCATTCCCCCAAATGTGCAGCCCAAGCTAAGTGCCTTGAAGACGAACTTGCGGGATGTACAGGGTTATGGGATCCTGGTGTTGGGGGTGGGGAACTTCACGGTGAAGTTTAAAAGGTTCACGGAGAAACTGCCCCTAGTAGTTCCTAAACAAGGGTCTTGTTGCCTCCTGGGGACTCAGTGGTTTGCCCTCCTGGGAATCGAACTGTCTGGCATAAATGCCATTGAGACTGACCCAATATGAGATGTGTGCGACGCACACCCGGCAGTTTTTGAAAAGGGGCTCGGGAAGTACAGGGGGTCACCAGTTTCGTTTGACCTGGACCCAGAAATCCAATCCATCCAGCTGAAGTCAAGAAGAGTTCCCTTTGCCCTCAAGGACAAGATTGAGGCGGAATTGGACAAATTGGTGGGTCAGGGGATTTTGGTTCCAGTGGATTCTGCGGAGTGGGAGACTCCGATTGTTACAGCATTGAAATCTAATGGGGAGGTTGGGATTTGTGCTGATTATAAGTGTATGATTAACAAGGCCATTTGGCCCAATGCATATCCGGTAGTTAGCCACTTACTAGCCACTTTACAGGGGGTAAATATTTCACTAAGCTAGATTTGGCCCAGGTGTACCAGCAGCTCACTGTAACTCCAGCTGCCACCACTGCGCAAACCATCATCACGCACAAAGGTGCATTCAAAGTAACGCGCCTACAGTTCGGCGTAAATTTGGCCCCCGGGATTTTACAGTCCCTCGTGGAGCGACTTTTAAAGGGCCTCCCAGGTGTTCTCCCCTACTTCGATGATGTTTTGATAACTGGGGGGAGCGAATCAGAACTAGCGAGAAGGCTAGACAAGGTCCTAACAGTATCTGAGAGAGTGGAACTTAGGTTGAGGAGGGACAAATGTGTGTTTTTTGCGAGGGAGGTTGAGTTCCTTGGGTTCAGAATAACCCCTGATGGTGTTAAGCCCTCCGAGTCAAAGGTTGCAACTGTTCAAAATGCCCCTCACCCCACCGCGAAACCGGAGCTGCAGTCATTTCTAGGGCTCCTAAATTTTTACCATTCCTTCTTGCCAAGGAAAGCATCTGTCGCAGAGCCACTGCACAAATTACTGAAGAAAGATGCGGTTTGGCGGTGGGGAGATAGCCAGGAAAAGGCTTTCAAAGAGCTCAAGTGGCTCCTGTCCTCAGAAGCTGTTCTGACCCATTTCGACCTGAGGAAACCTGTAGTCTTGGTCTGTGATGCCTCACCGGTGGGGGTGGGGGCCGTGCTGTTCCACTTGTTGGAAAATGGGCGGGAAGCCCCGGTTGCCTTTTACTCCAGGTCACTTTCAAAGGCAGAGCATAATTACGCGCAAACAGATAGGGAAGCCCTTGCCATAGTCGCGGGAACAAAGAAGTTCCACGATTTCCTGTACGGTCGACAGTTCACCATTGTGACCGACCACAAGCCTCTTTTGGGTATTTTCACCACAGGCAAGCCCACACCACAGATTCTGTCCCTCAGAATGCTACGATGGGCTATCTTCCTCAATGCCTACCAGTATGCACTGGCCCACCGCCCGGGCAAGGAGATCTCCCATGTGAATGCGCCTTCCCGGTCCCCCCTCCCCCAGCTGGGAGACCCCAAATGTGAGGTAGAACTGGATCACCAGGTCCTGCTGATCGAGTCTCTCGACTCACCCCCCATACTACCAGCAGACCTCGCCACAGCCACAGCAGCTGACAAAGCTCTGTCCCTAGTCAGTTCCTGGGTTAAGAAAGGGTGGCCCATGACTCCCCCTGCGGAGGAGTTCAAAGCATTCTTCAAATGGAGGGTTGAACTCTCCATAGAGAGGGGCTGCCTCCTCTGGGGCCAACAGGTGGTCATTCCCGAAAGGCTACGACTGAAAGTGCTCAAGCTACTGCATACCAGCCACCCGGGGATCGTACGCTCTAAGGCTCTGGCCAGAAGCTATTTCTGGTGGCCCCAAATAGACACTGAGATAGAGCACATGGTGGGCACTTGCAAGAGTTGCCAGAGCTCTCGACCCGAGGAGTCCTGGCTTCCCCACAGAGCATAGGACACGGCCCACGGCCCATGGTCCCGAGTGCACATCGACTTCACTGGCCTGTTCTGGGGCTCCCTTTTCCTGTTGATAGTAGATTCGTACTCCAAGTGGTTGGAGGTCATTCCAATGTCCAACACCTCATCACCCACAACAATAAAGCAATTGCGCAGGGTATTTAGTTGTTTGGTTTACCCGATGTGCTGGTCTCCGATAACGCCAGTACCTTCACGTCTGCTGAATTCAAGGCGTTCATCGAGAGGAATGCCATTCGGCACATCACCTCTGCCCCGTTCCACCCTGCCACCAATGGTCAGGTAGAATGCCAGGTGCGGACTAAAAAAGATGAACTGCGGTGAATGGGCCCCGGGGATTTGAACCTACAACTGTGCCAGTTTCTAATCTGCTATAGGGCAACTCCCCTGGTGTCCAGGCTCTCGCCTGCAGAGCTCCTCATGCGTAGGAAACCCGTAACACTCTTTGATCGGTTGGATCCGACCAGGGTGGAGGATGAGGGGAGGAATATAGAAATAGGAAGCACCAAAAGTTTTGCAGTAGGAGAACTGGTGCATTGTAGAAATTACGCGACCTCGGGACCAACATGGGTTCCAGGAGTGGTAATTGAGCAAACGGGGCCGGTGTCATACAGTGTAGAAACCAGTACGGGTCTACTGTGGAGGAGACACGCCGACCAACTCAGGTGCCGGGTCACCATTAGCCAGGGGGAGGAGAGCCAACAAGAAGAGTCAATGTTAGGGTCCTCCCCCACCCGTTTATCCCAAGGGGGAGACACAGAGTACCCCTCAAGTACAAATCTGTATCTTTTGGACATGCAGGAGGGGGGTCGAGGCCGATGATTTAGCAGATGAGTTAGACTTTGATTTCCAGTACTAGGGGGGTGTTGCGGAGTGGTCCCTCACCCATCCGAGTGAGAAGAGGGGTTTCTGTTCAGCCCCTGGTAGTACTCCCAGTTCCTTCGTTTTTGAGTTCACCCCCTTGCCTCAAAGAGGAAGAAGGGCCACATGTTCGCCCTCAGCTCAAGCGGACAAGCAGACAAATGGGGTGAAACAGCAAGGTTCTCCTCCTCAATCCCAAGGTTGGGGGGGTCACCGGCCGCCACGGGAAACAGACAGGGATTCACATCCCAGCTATCTCTCCCGTTCTCCCCTCCGAATTCAAGAGTACAACCGTGTTCCCGCCAGACAGCTAATGAGTCCCCTTTTTCCATTGCAGGGCGAGAGTCTGCAGAACACAGAAGCCCTAGTTCCCCTGAGCTCGGCCAAGCTGCCGTACGCCCCAAGCGCACATACGGAAAACTACAATGGTTAAGGGACTTCGTCCCATCCTAGGGGGGAGGGGTGTTGTGTATGGAAACACTATATCTTTAAGAATGAATGTAACCACTTCGATGTAAGAATGTAACCTTGCAATGAACACAATGTTTCTCAGCTGCAATGGAATGCAAGCTAGCTACCCATAGAGGGCAGCTGCGAGCGTTCAGCTCACATGGTACAAATTCCCCAATTACTGTCAGCCGTGGGAACATTCCCGCCACGGCTACACCTGGTGAAGAAGGGCGTGACTCAGGATGGCGTCACGCAGGCGGTGGCCAATGGGCTACCGTGTATCCATATTCAAATGTGTTGTTGCTGTATAAAAGGAGCTGTACCTCTGCCATTACCACATGTTCAGATTGTATACCCTCCAATAAAGATGTGTTTGGCCTCATAGCTGCTGCCTGCTGCGTATCAATCTGTAGACATCAAACATGTCCTCTGAAGAACTGTTCCAAGGAGTTAAGAACAGGAAGACTATCGCCATGAATGATAGCCAATATCCAGAACAGCACCTGAAGAGATCAGGCTTCATTTGCTCTAGGCAGGGCCGTCATCAGAAATTTCTGGGCCCCATACTGAGCAATCCTATTGCCCTCCCCCCCTACACACACACATAATAATGTCACAGTTATGGCCGGCGGCAGCAGAGCCCCTGTCAGCTCCGGGCCCTATACGGCAGTACTGGTAGTACTGCCCTGATGGCTGCCCTGGCTCTAGGACCCACTTGTTAGTCTTTTTGCATGCCAGGGTATTTCCAGAACTCTCCTGTAGCACCATACCACCCCTGAGCTTTCTTTATTATTCAGCATTCACATCCATTCACGATAATCAGGAACATAATAGCATGAATGATCTTGGTTTTGGTCTCAGTCTCCCGTGAGGCATCCTTACAATTGATTATCTTTTCTAATTGCTTCCTTGCTGCCCTTCCAAGTTTCAGTCATCTTCTGATTTCTTGGCTGCACTCCCCATTTGGACTGATGACAGAACCAAGCCATACACAACCTTTCACCATTTCAATCTCTTCATTGTCAACTTTAAAGTTGCACAGTTGTTCTGTAGTAATATTTTTTGTTATGGTGTGGGAAAAGGAAAAAAGTTTCAGTTGCTATGAAAATTGATTAGTAAAATGGCCAGAAAGGAAATTAAGCAGTTTTCTGTGCACACGCACTGCTCCTGGTCTTATGCTACATGGAATCAATGGCCCTCAAGATATTGATGAACAGCTAATTCCATCATGCCACATCACTGGTTGGGCTGGTTGTGTCTGATGGGTAAGGTAATTTGCAAGAACGTTTTTGTTGTTGGGGGGGGGGGGAGAGAAGCTGCATGCATAGCACAACCCCTACCACACAGTGCACCCATCGGTGTAAATGATGTCCCAGAATTGTAGAATTGGATAGAAATCGTGGGGTCATCCATTCCAGGCCCCTGCCAATGAAAGAATCCCACTGCTAAAAGAGAAACCCTGGCAGCGCAGTGGTTAAATTGCTGTACTGCAGCCAAACCATTGTGAGTTCGATCCTGACAGGGATAAAGGTTGACTCAGCCTTCCATTCTTCCGAGGTCGGTAAATTGAGTACCTAGCATGTTGGGGGCAAAATGCTAATTAACTTGTGAGAGGTGCACTAAGTGCTATGGAGTAGTATATAATGACCCAGAGAGTGTACTAAGTGCTATGGAGTGGTATATAAGTGTAATTGCTAAAAATATCCCTTAGGGTGAGCCACTGAACTGCGGTAAATATACCTCCAGAAGAGGAGTGTACACCAATTTCCAAAGCAGTTTTCTTAAAAGTAATGCATACATTTAGGACTCCGGGGGAAGCCTAACATCCCCCTTCCCTCCAAGCTGACACATACTAATAGTTACTGGAGATCTACAACATCTCCAGGAGCAAAAGTTGCCCAGTCCTATCTTATGCTTTGAAAAAGAAAAGACAGTGTTGGGGGGGGAAAATTACAGACCCCTGTTCATTGCAGGTAGTTTCTCCCCAAAGTTTCTCCCCTAAATCATTATCTCCTCTTTGCTAGTCCACCAAACAAAGGGAAATGAGAGAATATCAGATGGATATAAGATCCTGTCACTTTTAGGACTCAGTTCAATGGGTCCATCAAAATAATCTATGGTAAGGGTTGACAACCTACGGCCTGTAGGCCAGATATGGCCTACAGTGCCAAATAATCCAGCCCCCAACCTCGCTCCAGCCACTCGCAGAATCAGCCATGGACTCATTTACGGCCATCATAAATGTATTTACAACAGCCATAAATGAGTCCATGGCCATCGTAAACACGTTTACTACAGCCGTGAGTCCACAGCCGTTGTAAATGCATTTACATCTGCTGCGGATGTGTTTTACAGCAGCATTTACGGCGGGGGACCCATCAATCTGGCCCACTCTGCTGTCTGAGGGGGCGTGGTCCAGCCCGTGGCTGAAAAACGTTGAGAACCCTTGATCTATGGTCTCTGGTGATGATTCAGTCTTGCAAGGCTAACCGCAGAAAGAGCAATGAAGTATGGTTTCACCGTGGGGAAAAACACACCTGCAAATGAGTGAGGCATAAGATAATTGATTATCTTTTCTAATTGCTTCCTTGCTGCCCTTCCGAGTTTCAGTCATCTTCTGATTTCTTGGCTGCACTCCCCATTTGGACTGATGACAGAACCAAGGCATACACAATTAATAATAATTATAATTTTTATATAATAATTGGTATTATTGTTATTATGATGTTGAACTATATTGGATTTTTTGTGATATGCT
Organism: Bradypodion ventrale; assembly: GCA_035047345.1. Lineage (NCBI taxonomy): Eukaryota > Metazoa > Chordata > Lepidosauria > Squamata > Chamaeleonidae > Bradypodion > Bradypodion ventrale. The sequence continues at coordinate 10,472,250 of JAWDJE010000003.1, forward strand.
GAACTGTATTGAATTTTGTACTGTGTTTCTGTACAATGTTCTGCTATTTATTGATATGCTCTTGTTATTTATGTTGACTCTGTAAACCACTTTGAGTCGCTTTCGAGCGAAAAAAGCGGTGTAGAAATGCTACTATAAATAAACAAAAATTGAGTAACTGCAAGCTTTAAGAAGATCTATGGAGGATATCAGGCTGCTTCAGCAGAGCCCAATGCTTTAAAAAGGTTGGGTAAATTAAGCCATAATCCTGACACAAAAGGTTAGGAGAAGAAGAGAGGTTTAGGCTACAGCATGGTTTTGGTCCTCACTGTAAAGTTTGCTGAGTGCCATCTGGTGGAGCAGCAAGTAAATAAAAAACATTTTGTAGAAGAAGAAGGGGACTGCGGTGGCTCAAGTGGTTAAGACGCTGAAAATGATGACTGGAAGGTCGGCAGGTCAGCAGTTCGAGATCAGAGTACTGCATGATGGAGTGAGCGCCTGTCTCTGTCCCAGCTCCTGCCAACCTAGCAGCTTGAAAGCAAGAAATTGCAAGTCGATAAAAAAGTACCACTTCAGTGGGAAGGTAAACAGTGTTCCATACACTCCAGTGTCGAGGCATGCCTGCCATGTGCACACGGAAACGTCTGCAGATGCAGACAGTGCTGACTCTTTGGCTGTAAACATATGAGCACTGAACCCTAGAGTCATACACAACTGGCTTTCGAGCAAGTGTGACCTTTAACTAGAAGAAGTAGATGGAGCTGAGCATTAACGAGGCTTCTCCGACCAAGGGATCTCAAAATGCCAGACGACAACTACCATAATCCCTAAACCAGTTATTCTGGCTATGAGATCATGGGCAGTGTATATCCAGAAGGCATGAAGATTGGGAAAGTAGAAGGGTAGACAGAGTCACATTTGAGGCCCACATAGGCTCTTATCAGCTGGCTGTATACCCCGGTGGCTTAGGCATCTGGATGTGGAACCAGAAGTTGAGAGTTCAATTCCACACTGAACATTCTGGGAGACGAGTCAGCTTGTGTTGCCTTGGGCAAGATGCAGTCCCAGAAACCACTTTTTAAAATATTCTCTACTAGAAAATCTGGAAAAGGGTCAGCCATAAATCAGAGTTTTCTTGGTGGCACGCTATTATGATGATGTTTCTGTCACATATGTTCAACTAAGGTGGGTTTTGATTTGTCGAGGGTATTGTTGTTATTTATTTTCTGTTTGTTGCACTTACACTTCTGTACACTTATATACTCCCCCCCCCCCAATAGTGCTTAGTGCACCCTCTGGATGGGTCACAAGGTAATTAGCATTTTGCCCCCAACATGCTGGATATACTCATTTTCCCGACCTCAGAAGGATGGAAGGCTGAGTCAACCTTGTATCCCATCAGGATCAAACTCACAACATTTTGGCTGCAGTGCAGCAGTTTAACCACTGTGCCACCAGGGTACTATTTCATATGAGGGCCAGTGATTTTTCACATGCAATAACCAATTTTGATAATGCCATAGAAACCTGACCAGCAGATGGCAGTAGAGTAGAATTGTTTCAAGCTGGCTCATGAACTGAGTAGGAGAAGCACTACATTCTCATACCTGTCAAGTTTTGGACTTGAAAATAAGGAAAATTTTGGGCCACGCCCCTACCCCACCAGGTCACGCCCCCTCCCCCCCACAATCCAGGCCATACCTGTCAAGTGCAGCTCCGGAGATTACGGGACCTGCGCAGAACGTTTCTGCGCAGGACCGTTGTACGTATGAGTAGAAGGCTTTTACACATGCGTAGAACGTTTCTGTGCAGAACATTTTTGCACATGTCCATTCTACACATGCATAAAAGCCTTCTACGCATGCGTACAATGGACCTGCGCAGAAACATTCTGCGCAGCTCACTTCTACGCATGCGTAGAAGGCTTTTACGCATGCGTAGAAGGCTTTTACACATCCCCGTCTGCAAAAGAAGCCTTCTATGCATGTGTAAAAGCCTTCTACGCACGCGTAGAAGTGAGCTGCACAGAAGGGATGCGCACTAGCTCATTTCCCCCTGCTGCCAAATTATGGGGTAGCAGCAGCTCCAGGCGGGACATGACAAAAATGGGCGCAAAAAAATGGGAAATCCTGGCCAATCCAGGATACTTGACAGGTATGATCCAGGCACATCCAAGAGCCGAGAAGAGGAGTGTTGGGCTCCCCCGGTGGAGAAAGAAGCACCCCCTAGGTACTTGAGCACCACTGCTGCCCCTCACTGGGCCAGCCCCAACGGCCCAACAGGCCAGCCTCAGCTGCTGTGGAAGAGATAAATACTGTAGTAATTCTATTTTAAATTTCTTTCCCTCCCACAGCATTTCATAATATGGTGATTTTTCATGGAACTGTTTTTTACACTTATATTACTTAAGTGTCTACTGTCTTAGCCTTGTGTACCTCAGTTTCATTTTTTAAAAATCTGTGTTTAAGACAAGACCATTGAAATATCCTATTTTGTTGTATGCAAATATACTTGAAGCTGATTGGCTCATTGTCTCTTACCTTTACCTTTATATATATATATAAAAGTTAATATGGGAGAATTACAGGAAAATACTAATACGGGAGGGCGGCAGGAATGAGGGGTAAAATACGGCAATTTTTTGGCCAAAACAGGACACTTGCATATTCTCCCCCCACCAGATCACAAACCCATGTTGTCCACCACTGGATTCCTTCCCCCTACTAAAACTATGTCCTGTTTTGTTTGGCTTTGATGGATGGATTTGCTGGCCTTCATCCCAGTCTTGGCAGTGTAACTTGGTCAGGTCATGAAATAGACCTGACAAAAGCTTATTTCACTGGCCCTGATCCCCAAAAGCCTATTGATACCTTTACACACCTTGATGGCATTACTGTTAATTTAATCTGACAACAGAGTGGCAGTTTTGCAGTGTTGTGGTGGCCAGCTCACTGCCCAGAGACATCTTTGCTTTTTGAAGCTCAGCCTAGGCTTACCAGATATATTGTCAGTTCTGAATGATCTCACTCCTAAGACCACTTACATGCATCATAAATGAACTTCTGCTCATCCTTAAAAATAATACTTCACTCTCCCAAGGTCTTTGTGCCTATACGTGCTTACAAATACATATCCCAATTTAAAGTAACCGTTGACACACAATACGCTACACGGATGGGGACTAAACCCTGTTACAAACTCGGATGTCCCTGCATCTACTCTGGCAACATGATTATGGACCCCAACAACGTCACGCACAATAGCAAGGGGACGTTTACTTGTTCTTCTCCCAATGTGATCTATGCCATCCTGTGCCAACAATGCCCTTCTGCATTCTACGTAGGACAATCTCGGCACAAAAGAATTGATGGACATAAATTGGATATCAGGAATGGCAAATCACAGATACCTGTTTCAGAACATTTCAATCTACTTGGACAAGGGTTAAATATCAATCAAGGGTTCTTAAGTCATTACCAAATGTGAACAGCCACAATCTTTGGGTTGTTATCTGCTGTTGTTCTCCATAACCAGGAGGCCCTTTACCAACAAACCATTGCCACTTTTTGCAGAACAAAGGTTCAAATGAAAAAAAAATATATTCTGTAGACATGTGCCTTTTTAATAATCAACAATATCAAAGAATAGGCATCTTTAACTGTGGTGCTGGAGAAGTCCTTTGAGAGCCCTAGAAATCAAATCAAGTCAATCCTGAAGGAAACCAACCCTGACTGCTCCTTGGAAGGACAGATACTGATGCTGAAGCTCAAGTATTTTGGTCCTCAAATAATAATAATTTTGTGTCAGAAATCATTCTGGGTTGAAAGGATTTTCTGCTGGAGGAACTTTACTCAGGGGATACCCAAATCCTTTCACCTACACAAGATCTTTTCCGACTTAAGTGGTCTCTATTTATCTACTTGCAATTTCTTTCTTTTTGAACTGCTAGGTTGGCAGGAGCTGGGACAGAGACAGGCGCTCATTCCATCATGCAGTACCCGGGTCTCGAACGGCCGACTTGCCGGCCTTCCAGTTAACAAGGCAAGCTTCTTAACCACTGAGCCACTGCAGGTCCTCAAATAAGAAGAGACGACTCACTGGAGAAGACCCTGATGCTAGGAAAGAGTAAAAGCAAAAGAAGAAGGGGGCTGTAGAGGATTAGATGGCTAGATAGCGTTGTTGACGTGTTAACTGTGGATCTGGGCATACTCCAGAGGACGGCGGATGACAGAGGAGCCTGCGGTGCTGTTGTCAAATTCTGCATCTTAACTACTAAGCAACCGCAGTCCTCCGTCTTCCAAGGTAAACGTTGCCCTTGCTCAAAATTCAGTCGTATCCAACTCTAGGGGTCAGTGCTCATCTCCATTTACAGCCAGAGCCAGTGCTGTCTGTGTCTCCTGACATTTCCATGGTCATGTGGCAGGCATGACTTGAAGCCTGAGCACACAGAATGCTGTTACCTTTCCAGCCAAAGCAGTACCTATTTATCTACTTGCAATGTCTTGCTTTTGAACTGCTGGGTTGGGAGGAACTGGGACAGAGACGAGTGCCCAATCTGTCGTGCAGCACTCGGGTCTCAACCTGCTGACTTGCTGACCTTCCAGTCATTAAGTTCCAGTCTTAAGCACTTGAGCCACCGCAGTCCTCCATCTCCTAAGCCCATGATGGCGAACTTTGGCACTCCAGATGTTCTTGGACTTCAACTCCCAGAAGCCCAAGCCTCCTGTGAATCCACACGGATGAGTTTGCTGCGAATCATCCGGCCCGTGCTGCCCTAGTCGCTCCCGGAAGCAGAAGTAAAACGTGCCCGTACGGTTAAGACTCTTCCGGGTTAACCCTTCCTCCGTCCGGGCATGTTTTACTTCCGCTTCTGGGAGCAACAAGGGTGGTGCAGGCTGGATGAATCGCCGTAAACCCCTTTGTGTGGATTCACAGGTGCCTGGGCTTCTGGGAATTGCAGTCCAAGAACATCTGGAGTGCCAAGGTTCGTCGTCACGGTCTTACGTCACTGTGAAGGCGAACCTTGGCACTCGATATGTTCTTGGGCTTCAATCCCCAGAAGCCCAAGCCCCCTGTGAATCCACACGAATTGGTTTACTGCGATTCATCTGGCCCACGCTGTTGGAAGGGCACGTTTTACTTCCGCGTCCGGGAGTGACGAGGGCGGTGCAAGCCAGATGAATCGCAGTAAACTCCTTTGTGTGGATTCACGGGTGCCTGGGCTTCTGGGCATTGAGGTCCAAGAACATCTGGAGTGCCAAGGTTCGCCATCACGGTGACTTAAGCAAACGTACCAAAAAAAGCCCTCCACGTGGTTCTCCACAGTGGGACCGCCGCCTCCCTCCTCCTTCAGGCCCCGCCCCTTTCTTTCCCCCTCCCTCCCTTCCTCAGTCACGCTGTGCGTCACCCGGCGCTCGCGCTCTCCCCCCCCCCGCTTCCTCTCGGGATTGGTCGGTCGAGGCCCCGCCCCGTGATCGCGGGCCGCGCCTGCGCAGTCCCCCCTCCGTCGGGACAAGGAAGGCGAGAGCGCGCATTCACGATGGAGGACGGCGGCGGTGGCGGCAGCAGCCGTTGTCAGCGGCGGTCTCAGTCGGGCCCGGGCCCCGGAGACGACAAGCAGTCTGGGCCGTGGAGCAAGGAGAAGAAGGACCCCAACGCCGCGGCGGGGGACAAAGAGCAGGAGCTGGTGAGAGAGAGCCTGAGCCACCGCGGCCGGCGGAGGGAGCCGAGCTGAGTCACGGCCAGGCCCAGGAGAAGAAGAGCCGGTCGGTCGGGTCCCCCCCCCCCCCCCCGGTCCTCCTCAGCCGCTCTTGGGTCGCACCCCAAGCCTCGACCCCCTGTCTGCCTCAAGAGCCGGCCTCGGTTCTGGAAAGCTCCCTTTTTAAAATGTACTGTCAAAAGGGTATCTCTGAGCATGTACCGAGTTCTGAAGGGAACTGCAGTAGCTCAAGTGGCTAAGACGCTGGCTGGGAGGCGGGAGGCCAGCAGTTCGATTCCCCAAGTACTGCAGGACGGAATAAGCTCCCGTCGTCTGTCCCAGCTCCTGCCCACCTAGCAGTTAGAAAGCAAGACATTGCAAGTAGATAATATAGGGACCACTTCGGTGGGAAAGGTAAGCAGCGTTCTGCGCCTGCCACATGACCACGGAAACGTCTGCAGAAGCAGACAGCGCTTTGGCTTTGAAACATGAGCACTGAACCCTAGAGTCGGAAACGACTGGCTTTTGAGCAAGGGAAACCTTTACTTTATTAGCGAGTTCTGGGGAGAGCAGAGTGCCTCTGTGCGTGTGCAGAGAACTCCAGTCTTAGCATGAAGTGCATGGAGTCTGGTCATGCTATAATAATAATAATTTCATGCCAGGAATTATTCTGGGTTGAAAGGATTTTTGCTGGAGAAACTCCACTCAGTAAAGGTTTCCCTTGCTCGAAAGCCAGTCGGATCCGACTCTAGGGTTCAGTGCTCATCTCTTTCAAAGCCAAAGAGCCAGCGCTGTCTGCTTTTGCAGACATTTCCGTGGTCATGTGGCAGGCATGACGACACCGGAGCGCACGGAACGCTGTTACTTTCCCACCAAAGTGGTCCCTGTTTATCTACTTGCAATGTCTTGCTTTCGAACTGCTAGGTTGGCAGGAGCTGGGACAAAGACAGGAGCTCATTCCGTCCTGCAGTACTCAGGAATCGAACTGTTGACCTTCTGCCTCCCAGTCAGCGTCTTAGCCACTTGAGCCACTGCAGTCCCTAAACTCCACTCTAGTAAAGGTAAAGCTTTCCCTTGCTCGAAAGCCATTTGTATCCAACTTTAGGGTTCAGTGCTCATCTTTGTTTCAAAGCTGAAGAGCCAGCGCTGCCTGCTTCTGCAGACGTTTCCGTGGTCATGTGGCAGCGCACGGAACGCTGTTACCTTCCCACCAAAGTGGTCCCTATTTATCTACTTGCAATGTCTTGCTTTCAAACTGCTAGGTTGGCAGGAGCTGCGACAGACAATGGGAACTCACTCTATCATGCACTACGTGGGTCTTGAACTACCAACTTGCTGGCCTTCCAGCTCACAAAGCGAGCTTCTTAACCACTGAGCCACCACAATCCTTAGAAGGAAGCGGAGTGTGGTCATGGTCATGCTGAATTCCTGACACAGAAAATCCTACCTCCCTCTTAAGTTGTCCTCTCTCTGTCAGGCATTCAGCAAGAGTGTCTTTGCTGGCCTGTAGACGGAGGCATCCGGGTGCCACTCATTGAATCACTGAGTTGGAAGTGTCTAAGGAGCAATCATTCTCAATTTTAAAAAATCCTTGTTTTCAGACAATGCTTAAAAAAAGACATTCTGTTTTAGCTGGGGGAGAACATGGAACACGTCTTCTTAGATGGCAATTTCTCCACGTATCTAGGACAGATGTTAAACTGCCAAAATGAAGGCACCTTTTGGTGAGTTCCTTCTGCAGTTCCCTCCGCCTGACCTAGTATGAGAAAGATTAGCCGGCAAAACAAGGTGGCCGTTACCAGGGTACATCCGATTGTGGTTCAAAAATACCACACTCTTCAAGGAAGCTCTTTCTGTGTACCCCAAGACGGCAACTGCAAAGTTTTTATTGCCAATATGTAATACCATTTCTCCTAAAATGCAAGCTTAGTTCATAGGAGGCACCACTTTGATCGATTGATTGATTAATTAATTATAGAATCATAAAATAACTGAGTTGGAAGAGCCCTGTAAGGTCATTGAGTTCAACCCCCCATGCTCAAGGTAGGAATCCAAATCAAAGCAGATCTGACAGATGGTGGCACAATGCTTTCTTGAATCCTGTACTTCCAGTGTTGGAGCATTCACCACCTCTCGATGCAGTTGGTTCCACTGTCATGGTGCTCTAACCGTTAAGAATCTGTATATGCTTCTGGATGAGCTCAGAGCCACTCTGCTCCCCCCAGAACTCTGCACATGCTCAGAGGGGCCCTTTTGAGAGATCTGCCAGTCATTCCGGAAGGTTACTATGCAGTTAGTTGTGCTGTAGAAACAATCTGTAGTGATGTGGATTTGGCAGAATTTGGTTTGGGAAAGGTTTCTGTGCCATCTGGGAAGGGAAGAAGTGCTGCTGCCGTTGAGAGGATTTCAAGGTGAAGGTTAGGAGTTCGGCATCTCTACTCCTTCTTAAAGGAAAGAAAGAGAGAGTTTAAACCTGAAGCTTGTTTATTTTTTATTTTATTTACTGCATTTATATCCTGCCCATCTGGGATATTCTCCCACTCTGGGTGGCAAACTACAATTATTTTTACAATAACAACATAAAATTAAACATTTCCCTGTGTTTATGAAATTGTGCATTTATGAAATTGACCTAACAGAAACAACATACCTTGTGTTTATGAAATTGACCCAACAGAATTCAGGACCATTGTTAAAAGTTGTAAGTAGCATCGACTTGGCTTTACTTCTTCTTTGAGATTGTGGTGTTTTTGAACGAGAATTGGGTGTACTCTGGTAACAGCAACCTTATGTTGCCGGCTAATCTTTCTCACACTAGGTCAGGCTAAAGGAACTGCAGAATGAACTCACCAAAAGGTGCCTTCATTTTGCCATCATGTCTGGCTTAGACAAAAAAGAATAAGAATATGATGATGATGGAAACAGGAGGAAATGAGTATTGGAGTTCCATTTGCCTTGTGTGAACTAACCACTGGCTGGTTATCTGATTAACTCAGTTATCAGTACAGTGTTCAGTACTATATCGTTATTTATTTATACTTAGCTATGTATCTGGAATCTCGGGCAGAATTGTGATATGTAATATCCAGGAATAAAGATATGTTATGTGGTATATGTGAATACATGGTCTTGTATTTAAAATATAAATTTTGTTACTATATTTACTATGCGTAAGCTTCAGAGGGTTTGGGATGGTGCCTAACAGCCATATTACTGCTATACTAGGCAGTTTGAATCATTTACCAAATGTATTTAGAATTACTATTGATCTTTCTCCTGAGGTTTAGGGCATATCTTGTTGCTGCAAACCAGCTACCTTTTGCCTGGTGAAAATTTCTGAACAGTTTCCTGTAGCACAATTTTTCCTCTGTCTTTGCTTTTTTTACCTTTGTTTGTGCAAATCATTCAGTGTGGTTCTCAGTTAATGAGAGTACTACACTGGCATCTCACCGTTTTCTGTTACTTATTCTGAATGTGTTGATTAGCAGACTGGCCCACTACGGGAATGTTTTTTGGGATTGTGAATGATGAAGATCTCATTTGCCCTCCTAATTTGTGTATCAGTTACGATTCAGAACACTTAAAGCCTACTGTTAAGGGAATGTGATTTTTTTCTGGTACTGTACTTTCCTACTAACATACATTTCTCATGTTCATTTTCTGTAGTCTGAAGAAGACAAGCAGCTACAGGATGAGCTGGAAATGCTTGTGGAACGCCTGGGGGTAAGTTTCCTTTTCTCATTCAGCTGCATATACAAATCTAATAGCAAAATCTACTTCTCTCCCATTGCTTTTCCAAGACCTGAAGTACACTGGATGTGTGTGTGTGCGTGCCTTGGAAACCTATGAGCCTCCGCATATTGTTAAGCCCCAGTTCTTTTTGGTGTTGTCTGGTGAATGACAAGGAGTAATTGACAACATGTGGAGGTCCATAATCCTATTTTAAAGGTCTCTGTCACAGCAGAACAAACTCTGCTGTCAGAAATCACAGCGTGTAGTGTTCTTGGTTTACAATGACTAGTGCATATTTGGGTTTGCAGTATGCTCCAGTAACAGAGTTATTTCTTTCCGATTCACAGATTCATATATGCTTGAAGTTGTAACATTAGCCCTAGTTCAATTAGAATTGTTAGTTGACAAGAGTTTTAGTTGATTGGTTAGCTGCCTTTTATTTAAAGTATTTCATTCAATAAACTTGTGTTGACATTATTTTTGAGAAACTATGAGAAATTAAAATGGGGGAAAATCTGTCCTTAAAACGTCTTTTTCATTTCATATTGTGGTAACATGTTGCATGCCCTCAGGTTGTCTCTGACTTATGATGACCTTATGAAGGAGAGATCTCCAAAATGTCATGTCCTCAATAGCTCTGCTCAATTCTTGTAAACTGAAGACTGTGGGTTCCTTTAGGCAGGAGTCAGTTAATCTCATTTTTGGTCTTCCTTTTTCCTGTTGCCTTCAACCTTTCTCAGCATTGTGGTAGCATACCAGAACAAAATTAAACTAAACAAGGATTATCAAATGTCATGTAAAATGTTAGTTCTAGAAATTGGTCCTCATAAACTTCAGTTTTGCTGCTGCTGAAACATCACATCGTTCATTTGTAATTAGTTACTGCAAAACAAACTTATGTGCATTACACCTCTTTGTATGTTTAAGGCTTGCTTTAATCTTTCAATATAATTTTTTGAACAATAGGAAATGAAAAATGATCAAATGTAAACATGCTAAAAAAACAAAAAAAATTTGGGTCAAGTAGCAGTGATGAAAATATAAAAGTAAAAGAAATAGTGAAATGCAGAGGTTAGTTTGTGGGGCTAGGATGCGGAGACCTTGGTTCAAATTCCCAAATCAAACTTGAATCTTACTGTGTGGCTTTGATCACGTCAATATCTTTCTGCTGACCTCACAAGCTGCTAGTGATGAGAATATCTGACCAAAGGAAAAACCTGTTTACACAAGTGTGTGCTGAAAATTGTTGAATTGCAACTCCCAGCATTCCTTGCTGTTGTTGTTGCTGGCTAGGACTGTTGGAAATCAGGAGATGGGACAGTAATGAAAATCTTAGTGCTTCAGTAGGTTCCTTTTGGGCAAGGTGACATGTAAACTGTAAGAATGCATCCTTGCCTGGTTAGTTCAGCTCTGAGTGCAGGGCAGAGAGTTTGATATGCCTGAAAATGACACTACTGAATAGAAAATGCAATCTTGCCACTGACTGACTGTCTGTTTTTAATATGAAACCGTTTTTCTGACAGCTGTTGGTTTAATTTCAGGAGAAAGACACCTCCCTTTATCGGCCTGCTCTGGAGGAGCTGAGGAGGCAGATCCGCTCCTCCACAACTTCCATGACATCTGTGCCCAAACCTCTGAAGTTTCTGCGCCCACATTATGGCAAGCTGAAGGAGATCTATGAGAACATGGCTGCAGGGGAAAACAAGGTATGCAGCTTGATTTAGCCTGACAGTGCAGTAGGTGCTCTGTTGGTCTGCCTTTCACCTGCTGTATCAGCAAGTCATGGCAGGGGTACACAGAAAGAGCCTCTTTGAAGATTGTGATGTTTTTGAAACACAGTCAAGTGTACTCTGGTAATGGCAGCCTTCTGTTGCCTGCTAATCTTTCTCACACTAGGTCAGGCAAAAGGAACTGCAGAATGAACTCACCAAAAGGTACCTTCATTTTGACAGTTTCATGTCTGGCCTAGACATGGAAGAATAAGAAGCATTACGCAAATGAGGATTGTAGTTGGGATAAGGCCTGTTGCTGAGAGAAATACTGTAAGTAGTCCCCCTAGAACAGATTGCAAGCTTCCTGCCTGATGGGAGGACTTAGCACTATATGAAATTGATCTTTAGAAATTGATGAACAAATTCTGCGAGAAAGTTGGGGTGCTTTTTCCTTACCCCGGAATGGGCCAAGTGCAGTCCTATAGCTGTTGTTGGACTGCATTTCTGAACATTTCTCACTGTTGATTGTGCTGGTTTGTGTAGCTACCATAGCAACGGCCCAAATCCTGTTACATGGGCGTTTACTTGTCACACGTGAGTTTACTCCTATGCAAGAAGAACAACATGCATTGCCACAGTTAATTGAGGACGTGTCAGTTGTATGACAGGCTTTGTTGTTGTTCAGTCGCTATAGCAACTTGTGTCCTTCTCGCATGCACATAAACTTGTAGTATCACAATGGCATTGTGTAGTATGCCATTTTGGTTCTCATCTTAAGCAATCACTGCCTGTGTGCGTGCGCGTGTGAATTTGGATGGTAAAGGTTCCATTTAGTCCTTTTCTAGCTGTCAGCAGGCATGTGTCATAGGATAGTATGATACGTTCCTAACACTCACCTTCTGCTCACAGCGTTTTGCAGCTGACATAATCTCTGTCCTGGCCATGACAATGAGCGGAGAGCGAGAGTGCTTGAAGTACCGGCTGGTGGGATCCCAGGAGCCCCTGGCTTCTTGGGGACACGAATATGTAAGGTAAGTAGCAGAAAATGAGGAAATTAGACCTTTGAAATTCTGAAGTGCATTACTTAGTTTCTTAATGTGCATCCAAGCTTTCTACAGGGGTACACAGAAAGAGCCTCTTCAAAGATTGTATTTTTGAACCACAATCGGGCTTACCCTGGTAACAGCAACCTTGTGTTGTCGGCTAACCTTTCGCACACTAGGTCAGGCGAAAGGAACTGCAGAAAGAACTCATTAAAAGGTGGCTTCATTTTAGCAGTTTGATGTCTGGCCTAGAAACAGAAGAAGGAGCTTTCTACAGTAGAGTGCAGGATGGCATGTGCAAAGCTTCCAGGGAACTCTCTTTCCAGGCACTGAGCAATATAAGTGTCTGATTATCTCACTAGGAACATTGTAAGACATAAATGACTTAATAGCATGTAAAATGTTTACTTTTTTACAGTTATGACACAATTGATAGTTGCAGAAATATCTGCCCGATAAAGCAAGAAACCAATATTGTTTTATTGTGAGGCTCCTTCTTCTTTTGTCTTCATAGACACTTAGCTGGTGAAGTGGCCAAGGAGTGGCAGGAAATCGATGAGGCCGACAAGACTCAGAAGGACTCTCTGCTGACCTTGGTGAAGGAGATTGTGCCATACAACATGGCCCACAATGCGGAGCACGAGGCCTGTGACTTGCTCATGGAGATTGAGCAGATGGACATGCTGGAGGAATATATTGATGACAATGCCTATGCAAAAGTCTGCCTCTACCTGACCAGGTGGGTGAGATTCTGTGAGACATGCAAAAAAGAGGTGAATTACAATTAAGGCTAGGATGAGGGGTTGGAATTAAAAGTGCTGTTGCACTGAAGATTGTTTTTGGTGTCACCTATCAGAATTCAAAACACTTTTTTGCTCCTTTCTGGAAGCAGAGGTGAACCTGTTTTGTACATTGTTGATTAGAAGATTTGAGGGTTTCTTTCTGCTGAAGTTCTTTCTCAGGGTGATGATGGCATTTATTTGGTTTTGTAATCCTGTTTTCGGGGAAGAGGTATCCTGTGTGATGAAAGGTTTGCTTCCTTGGCTGTTCCATAAGGGATGAAGGCAGATGTTCCCCCTCAGCCTTGCTACCAACAAAATTTCACCACTCTTTCTTTCTTCCTTTTCTGAAGTTGTGTTAGCTACGTTCCTGAGCCTGAGAACTCTGCCCTCCTTCGCTGTGCTCTCAGCATTTTCCGCAAGTTCAACCGCTACCCAGAAGCCCTACGCCTGGCCCTCATGCTGAATGACATGGAACTGGCAGAGAATATCTTCATCTCCTGCAAAGATGTGTATGTCATTTGTTCATTTATATACTTCCTGCTGTCAGCTCTTTGTAAAACTAGAGTTGTTTGAATTGCCAAGGAGAAGGTTTTTAAAATAAAGAACCTTGTTATGAGTGCTGTCATGTCTGAACTTGCAGCAACCCTAATAAGACTTTCAGGGTAAGTGATATATTTAAGGAGTAGCGTTACCAGTTCCATGCCCACATTGAGCTTCCATGGCTCATTAGGGATTTGAATCCAGGCCTTTTGAGTTCACTCTGGGCAGTGTATCATACTGGGTACATATACATAAAAGTACCTGAGAATTAAAATCCTAGCAGAAGAGTAGGTGTGAAATGCTGATCACTTCTTATGGAAGGTTAAACTCTTACTTAAGCTTGCCTTTTAGAAGCCAGAGTAAAATCAACAATGGCATCTTCCAGTGAACCGATATGTTTTCTAGAAACATATTCTCCTCAGTGTAAGTCTCCCCCCATCTGTCTTCAGAGATTTTGTTCTGCAGAAATGGTGGTGCCTTTTGCTTGCAAAGCACTTGCTCCAGCACCAGTTGTTTGTAATTCTAATTTTTATTTATATATCGCTTTACTTGTCCTAAGACATGCCTCTCTGGTGGCTGAAAGGCAGGAAGATACCAAGAAGGTTTTATGTACAGTAAATCTTGTTACCATGAACAGTAGGGAAATTGCATGCTCCCTTCCTGGTTACAGCTAAAACCATTTTTAGTTCAACCTAGAAAGGACCCATTGAAATCAGCCAGATCTAGGTTAGTTGTGGTTACTGGTAGAATTAACTTTTTTCCATGATAGGACAAAAATTGAATTTAAACTCACTAACCTATCTCTGTGGTTTGCCCTCTTTTCAGAGTTGTTCAGAAGCAAATGGCCTTCATGTTGGGTCGCCATGGGGTGTTTCTGGAATTGAGTGAAGATGTAGAAGAATATGAGGACCTTACAGAAATCATGTCCAATGTCCAGCTGAATAGCAACTTTCTGGCTCTAGCCAGGGAGGTGAGATTTGTTTGCCAGCTGCTATAGACTCTTATTAGTGGGTAGGCATGGCTTTTGGACTTTGAGGTGTAACTTGTGTGTGATGTGACTATGAGAATGTTGGAATGGTGTGTGTGTGGGGATGCTGATTCCCAAGGCCAAGTACATTACAAATCATTGGGTTATCCTTTTCAGAACTGTCTGGTTTTATTTAAGAAAAAAAGAAAAAGAAACCTTGCTTGGCATTGCCTATGCCTTCTGGAATTAAAATGGAAATTTTCAAAGTACAATGTTTCTGGGAAATCATGAAATGCCTGTCATAAAGGCTACGAACTAAGTTTTATTTGGGAATTCAACTTATTCTGTTTCCATCTTAGATTGTTGGGTAGTCTCCAGAAAACAATAAACCTTTCTGTTTATTATTATGGGGCGCAGTATTAAGTGGTATGGAATATAGCAGTGAATGACATTTCTTAGATTAGGGGCAAACAAAGCGCTTCCCCAGGCTACATGCGTCTTCATCAGTTGGGCAGTTCTTTCAGTTGTAGGGGTGAAATATGGTCCACCATGGCCTAGATCAGGGATTCTCAACCTGCGGCTCGTGGGCTGGATGTAGCCCACAGCACCATTTCATGTGACACACACCCCCCTGCCTCCACTACTCCAGGAAGTGCCATGTGGTGGAGGAAGGCCAAAATGGCCGTCCGGCCCTTGAAGATGTCTGAGGGAGCGTGACCCAGCCCCCAGCTTAAAATGGTTGAGAACACCTCGCCCAGTGTTTCCCAATCTTTGGTTTTTGTACTTCAATTCCCAAAGCACTGATCAGCCAATGTACTGACTTAGGCTTCTGGGAATTGAAGTCCTCCAATGTTCAGTGGAACATAGTTTGGGAAACACTGGCCTAGAGAAAGGCAAAATTGTCTGGTGATGGTATCCACCCTATCTTAGAGAAGGCAGTCCTTCTCAGATGTTGTTCTGCAGATCTTGCGCTTTGAATTTGCAATGAAATGAAGTATTATGCCCATTGTATCCAAGGCTAAGTGTTGGTTGCTTTTCTTCTGCATTTTTAGAGATCTAGCAGAAGCCTACTGATATAATTTGGAGGGTTTGGGGCAGTTCACATGGGGAATGTGTGCTAAAGAGGTCTATAGTTTTCTTATCTATTCTGCTATGATGTCTGATTGGTTCCCATTCAGTAGGAACAAGGTGAATTCTCTCCTTACCAAAGAAAGGACGCTGCATGTCAGAGGAAGCCTTGGCATGATGCCTCATTGTTCAGAAGGCAGGAAGGAGTAACCTCTTTTTTTTTTGTTTGTTTCCAGCTGGACATCATGGAGCCCAAGGTGCCAGATGATATTTATAAAACCCATCTGGAAAACAACCGTAAGTGTTTCAGGCACTGGAGTTTCAGGATGCTGGTTTTGGATTTAATTTTTTAAAATCTCTATAGCGTTTGTGCCCTATTTTTTTGTCTAAAAATGGTTTTG
The DNA here is from genome assembly GCA_035047345.1 of Bradypodion ventrale. NCBI lineage: Eukaryota > Metazoa > Chordata > Lepidosauria > Squamata > Chamaeleonidae > Bradypodion > Bradypodion ventrale. Next base: position 10,488,172 of record JAWDJE010000003.1, read on the forward strand.
TTGAGATATAAGTAATAAGACAGTCCATGCCCTCAAACTTACAAAGTAAAATTTAAAGGCATGACACAGAGGGAATAATAGGTGTAGAGGAGGGGTGTATGGTGTATTTATAATGGCTGTTATCACTCCTATCTCTACTTTAGCTTATGTTCAGCATAAATGTGCTGTGAAAGCAAATGCTACTTTTGGATACCTTGACTTAAAATGCCTTTTTATAAAATGGACACGATCTGTTTAGTCATCCGTACCTGCATGTACAGGTGACCCTCTGCCATCCATGGAGGATGCTTTTTGTGGATACCTGAAACCACAAATAACAATGAACTCTATATTTACAATGAGGACAGTGGCTTCTATATATCATCTATTTCAGAGTTTTAAAAAATTGAATATTTTTAGAACTGTGGGTAATTGAAACTACAGATACTGTACTGAGCTTTGATAGACAGATTTTTGAATGCCAGTTTATGCCTACTCAGTATATCCACAAACACCTTAAAGTCAAACCAAGACTGATTATTTTTTATCCTTCTTTGTCTAAACTGGACGTATTTATATTTATATTTAACTGCCGCCCCACCCCCGGGCTTCCACCTGGCCAGGGGTTTGGAAAAGCCGTGCGAGCCAGCTGGGCCTTGGACTTTCTTGTTGCCCCCCCCCCCCCCCCTTGAACTTTTTTTTGAACTTTCTCTGGTGGGTTGTACTGGGATATAGTGATATAAGAGATTATCTGTCTTCTCTCAGAGCATGTGATGAATGTGTCATCTTCATTGCATGTTGATATAAATATTCTGGCAGAATATACACACTTTAATTACAATTGGATAGGCTTAAGTAGCTGCAGTTTCCTTTTAAAAACCAAACATTCAGTTGGTGCATTTGTCTTGATGGCTGCTGTCTCACTGATTCAGTCTGTGACTTCCTGAAGAGAGGATTTTCCTTCTTTGCTGTTCGTGAGAAATTCTTTTGAGTTAAGGGGAGAAACCTCATTGGTTCAACTGGGATGAAGAATGCATGAATAGTTCTGGGCAGAACCAGAAGCATCACGCTGTGCATCATCACTGGTTGGCTTCTCCTTTCTCTCTCTGTTTTTGCTCAGGATTTGGTGGCAGTGGTTCTCAAGTGGATTCAGCTCGCATGAACTTGGCCTCATCTTTTGTGAATGGTTTTGTGAATGCTGCCTTTGGCCAGGACAAGCTACTGACAGACGACGGCAACAAGTGGCTGTACAAGAACAAGGATCACGGTGAGAAAGAGGAGAAAGCAGCAGCTGCCTGCCTGGAGGAGGGCTGCAGATGGAGTTGAAAGTATATTCCTTTCTTTGACTGCAACTCCCAGAGTCCCCCAGCATGTATGGCTAGAACACTGTTTCCCAACCTTTGGTTTTTGGACTACACTTCCCAGAAGCCTAAGTCAATTCCCCATAGCACTGATAAAGGTAAAGGTAAAGGTTTCCCTTGCTCGAAAGCCAGTCGTATCCGACTCTAGGGTGCAGTGCTCATCTCTGTTTCTTAGCTGAAGAGCCAGCGCTGTCTGCTTCTGCAGACGTTTCCGTGGTCATGTGGCAGGGATGACTAGACACCGGAGCGCACGGAACGCTGTTACCTTCCCACCAAAGTGGTCCCTATTTATCTACTTGCAATTTCTTGCTTTCGAACTGCTAGGTTGGCAGGAGCTGGGATGAAGACGGGAGCTCATTTCCGTCCTGCAGTACTCGGGAATCGAACTGCTGACCTTCCGCTTCCCAGTCAGCGTCTTAGCGACTTGAGCCACTGCTCAATACTGGGAATTGAAGTCCCGCTGTGGGGTTTGGGCCCCATGTTGGGAACTGCTGCTTTAGAGGAAGGTGGTGATGTTTTCTGAAAAATACATTTTCCCAGTGAACTTATTTCTGGGCAACAGATTTATCACTAAGATCAAAGAATCACAGACTAATGGATACTTTGACAAATGTGTCTACTATTTTTCTTGAGCATGATCTCTAAGAAGGCTTTTTGTCTGTCCTACAGGGATGTTGAGTGCTGCCGCCTCCCTGGGGATGATCCTGTTATGGGATGTAGATGGAGGACTTACGCAGATAGACAAGTATCTGTACTCTTCAGAAGACTACATCAAGGTAGGTAACATTCCTTCTAGCTAGAGCTGAAAATAATTATCTTGTTTTGACTATAGCTTCCAGAATCTCACCACCTGGGGGACTCTGAGAGTAGTGCTGTAAAAGTAACTTTTCTCAACTCTGCTGCTGGCTGAGCTTTGCTGTGTAGGGTTGTCTGATCATGGCCAGCAGGATCATATTAGAAATATAAAGGGTGGTATACATTTGAATCAGACTATTGTTTTTTTCTAGTGATGTTGATCTGATGTTTAACAGTGGCTGTCCAGGATTGCATACAGGAATTATTCCCTACCATCCTTGGAGATGTGAGGATGAAAATAAGGAGCTTTTATGTGTAAAATATATCTCGCCTCTGAAATTGCACATCATATAGCCAATTCATGTATTGGGTTGCCAGTACAGTCAATCCTCACATAACGTGTTCAGATAGCATCATTTTCTCTTAACGCGTTGTTATGCACCATGTGTTTCCCCGCATAACAACATTTTTAGTGTCGTTGTCCGGACAACAACGCTAAAATAACCTGACAATGACGCTAAAAACCTTGTTATGCGGGAAACTCCATAGAAACCCGCATAAGAACAAAAATAGCTTAGCAACGCTACTTGGGAAACCAAGTAACGTCATTATGTGAGGGTCTACTGTATGTATACTTTCCGGTGCTGCTTTGGCAGTACCACCAGGTTGCAGTTGTTTTAAGTTAGGTGAGAGATCTAATTATTTGCCATGTCCCTTTTACCCACTCTCAAACACTTTAGCTTGAGGTTCATGTTATGGAAATGAGCTTGTCTTTCATTGCGTCTCCTTGTGTTCCCTTTCCTGCAGTGTTGGCCATCCTGTCTAGGGGATTCTGGGGGATGTAGGCTAAGAAGATAACTTTTGCAAGCTACGTGGCCAGTACACAGATATGCAGGGGGATGTCAGCCAATTCTTTCCTTGCATGAACATGGAAATGAAGGCATTTTGGCATTCCATGCATTTGTGATCACATCTTGTGTCTTTTCCATCATTTTGTGTCCCATAGTCAGGGGCTCTCCTGGCTTGTGGTATTGTGAACTCTGGGGTGAGGAATGAGTGTGATCCTGCCCTTGCGCTACTCTCCGATTACGTCCTTCATAACAGCAACACCATGAGGATCGGTGCCATCTTCGGGTAAGGGACTACCTAGGCTTCTGCCCAGAATGACACACATGTGTCTTCAGTTACCTGATTTATTTATTTTATGTGTTTATTAAATTTCTTTACTACTCATCTGGGATATTTTCCTACTCTGGGCGGTGTACAATAGTTAAAACCAGAAATATGCACACAATAACAATTGATAGCATCCAAAGATGGCATACCAGTCTGGCCAGGTTATCCTCCTATGATAATAAAGTAAACCATACTGCCAGCAACTCAATGCCGATCATTAGGCGGTGGTTAATTAACCTGACCACTCTGAGAACTAATGGCCTTGGGTGGCCAAGTCACAAGGAAAGGTGATGGTCCCCAAGTGGATTAAATCCTACTTGAATCCATCTTGATGGAGGGCAGCAGCTTCATCAATCCTGGCCTGGGGCTGAGGAGGACTTTGTGTGGCAAGAGGATTTGGGGCCAGAAAGTGACTTGCAGAACTGGATCAGTGGTACGGGTGTCATGCTATGATGTGGAAGGCAAATGGAAAACCTCTGCATTATATGGTTCCCAGGACAATCTTCATGGTTGATCGCCATGAGGATCCCTAATATTTGGAATCGAATACAACACAACAAGAAGAGGGGCATAGTCCAAATATATATTTACTAACTAGCCATAGGGAAAATGTTATTAAAAGCCTCTTTAAAGAGTACTGTTTTTAGAGGTTTCTTAAAAACACCCAACGATGGGGTCTGACATAACCACCTGGTTCTCTCTCCCAGGCTGGGATTGGCGTATGCTGGGTCCAACCGAGAAGATGTCCTGACCTTGCTGCTTCCAGTGATGGGTGATTCCAAGTCCAATATGGAGGTGAGCAAACCCTGCCATGGGCAAATTGAGCACCGATCAAAGGAGGTGCTTTATGTGGAATGGGAGGAGGAGGGAGAATCAGAAACTCTTTGGGGCTCAAGTTAGAACATAAGAACAGCCTTGCGGAACAGGCCACAGGAGCCCATCCAGTCCAGCATTCTGTCTCACACGGAGGCTCACCATTTCCTTCAGGGTATTCCCAAGGAGATGCCTTCACCTGCTTAGGATTCCCTGGAAATGGCATTGAGAGATATCCTGCCTATCTCTCCAACCCGGAGGTTGTCCTTAAGTATCCATAATTATAGCCATTGATACACTTGTCCTCCATGAACTTGTCTAATCCTTTCTTAAAGCCTTCAAGACTGACAGCTGTCACCACTTCTTCTGGCAGGGAGTTCCATAGACCAGTAATCCTCTGGGTGAAAAAGTACTTTCTCTTATTTGTTTGAGAACTAGCACCCAAAAGTTTCATGGAGTGCCCCCTAGTTCTAGTGTTATGCGATAGGGAAAACAGTTTTTCCTTATCTACTTTGTCCACACCCTGCATGATTTTATAAACTTCAATCAGGTCACCTCTTAGACGCTGTCGTTCAAGAGTGAAAAGGCCCAACCGTTGCAGCCTCAGATGGTAAGGAAGGTGTTCCAGTCCCCTAATCATTTTGGTTGCCCTCCTCTGCACTTTTTCCAACTCCATAATATCCTTCTGGAGGTATGGCGACCAGAACTGTACACAGTATTCCAGATGGGGCCTCACCATAGATTTGTAAAAGTTTGTAAAGTTGGGCGTTTTCGTTTGCAGAAAGTTTGAAGGTGGCTGGTAATCCACTATATTAGTTATTTATGTTGTAAGATGGATATATACTCTTTTCCTTCCCAAGTTGGAAACATCTGATGAAACAAAGGTTTGTGGAGCAAGGCCCTTTCAGGTGATTTTAAGGGAAGGAGTGGTCTCATCACTCGGATATTTTTAATAAGAAGCACTCGAGTTGTGCCTCTATGAACCAATACACACACACACCTCATTAAAAGGTTTGTGCTTACGGATCCTCTTTGGAGTCCCAGAGTGTGTTTTTCGTCTAGTTAGCTGGTGGGGGGTTCCAGTCTCCTCCTCCGTGGCTGGTTTAGCTGGCAAGGGTCCCAGCTTGCAGTCCTTTGGTTTAATGGTCCTGAGTCCAGTAGATTCCAGCAAAAGAATCACCCAAGCAATTCCGTGCAGTACTTTTCTGACCCTTTTCCTTCCAGTCAGGCAGGTAAAACAAAGGCTAACTTTATAGTACTCATTCTGCTAAGTCATTCTCTGACTAGGCTCAGCTGTGTACGGCTAGCAAGAGCAGCTTAAAGGTAACATGTATCTTATACAATACTACAACATGGCTGATATGTCCTAACGGTGAGCACATGCTGCAGAGAATAAATGGTCTGGCCCCGATAATACAGACGAGATATGTTATTCTGAGGAGGACTACACCACCCAGAACCCTCCAATGAGCAATGCCCTTCCTTCCTGTGTTGCAGTCCAGAAAGGTAGCTTCCCCAAGCGGCCTGACAATATTGCTATTTAAGAGAGGAGAGCTAATAAGTCTGCCCAGGTAGTTTTCCTCCAAGATGTCTCCAGCAGAGAAGGTGGTGTAAAGTAACAACATGAGCTTCCTCCTCAGGTGGCTGGTGTGACAGCCCTGGCTTGTGGAATGATCGCAGTGGGCTCCTGCAATGGGGACGTCACCTCCACTATCCTCCAAACCATCATGGAGAAGTCCGAGACTGAGCTGAAGGACACGTATGCTAGATGGCTACCCCTTGGCTTGGGCTTGAACCATCTGGGTAAGTTGCTTTCCCTAAGCCCGTCCATGCATGAAAGATAGGTCTCTCCATGGTAAGGAGGCAGCGGCCCCTGGAGAACCAGTGACCAGCCCTTGAGTAAATGGGGATTCTTCTTTCTGTTCTATTTTGGCTGTTAATCCCCAGATTTTTTTAAAATTACTTTCCTGGAATAAGACTCCCAGAATCCCCAAAGTGGCCACACACTAATGTTTGCACTATAATTTTCATTAAAATATAAAAATTGTAAGTTGAAAAGACCAAAATAGTGAGTGCAACCTATTGCTACTATGGGAGAGACATATACATCTCTCAGAAAGATGGAATCATCCACAATGTGCAAAAGTGCATTGTGAATTTAAATATTGTTTGTGTCTACGATATGTTCAAAAATTACCATCTTATAATTCTGTGATGGTTCAGTGCACATAGATTTTCATATGTATGAGCATCATTTTAAGTCAACAAATCCCTCTCTTTGAGAAACAAATCCTTCTCTTTGATTCCAAAATAAACTTTTTCATTGGGGAGATTTAAATGTCCCATTTTTTTATTTATCTTTGGGAAAAAGACAAACATTACAGCTGGTGGAGGATATTCCACTGCTGCTGTTTTCACTGTTTTGTTGTCTCTCCTGGCTGGATTGTCTTCCTTGAGTTGGATACTAGTTGGAGAGCTTTTCTGTTGTGACCAATAAAAGGATCTGAGGGAGCTTAACAATGTCCAGATGGATCACAGCATAAGATTTCACAGAATAACCTCTGCATTGATAGAAGCCATAGTAAGTGGCTCCTGGTGATCAGTGGCGGCTGGAGTTAGGCAAAGGGTGGCTTGAAAAGGAGCCCTCTTCCTCCACCGATCCCGCCCTCTCCCAGCGATCAGCAGTGGCTGGAACCGGGCAAAGGGCAGCTTCAAAAACATGTACAGTAATACCTTGGATAACGCTAAAACTTGGTTCCACAAGTTTTAGCGTTAATCTGATTTTTAGCGTTATCCGATGCATGTATTGGATAACGCTAAAAAAAAAACCTGGAGGGCTGGCAGGTGAGTGCAGAGAGACCCTCCGGACTTCCGGGAAGGGAACCGGCCAAGTGCCTGGCCACCTCCCTTCCCAGAGGCCCGGCGGGTGAGTGCAAAGACACCCTCCGGGAAGGGAACCAGCCAAGTGAAAGGCAGCCGGCATACGGGCACTCCGTTTGGCGCCTTCCTTCCGGAAGGCAGCGGCCGAACAGAGCGCCCGTATGCCGGCTGCCTTTCACCCTCCGGCCCTCTGGGAAGGGAAACGGCCAGGTGCTTGGCCAATTCCCTTCGCAAAGGGCCAAACACAATGTATTGGATAACGCTAAAATAATGTTATACGGTGCAATCCCCCCCCCTCCCAAATAATAATAATAATAATAATTTTCATTCGTTATCCGAGGTATCTTAACCTATAAATCCAAGTGTTCACCGTTGGAACTGGCTGTAGGTTGCTATGCGTCGCCCTACTGACACGCACCCACCCTTCGTGCGCACGGCCGAATTGCCTACGCAGGTCAACGAAGGATTTAAAAATCCGGCACGGGGGCCTCAGCCCCACAAACGGCAAGAAAGGGAAAGAACTTCACTTCCCAACATTCCTTGCGCCGCGCCGCGCCACAGCCAATCAGGCTGAGAGGCTCTCGCACGGCGCAGCGTTCGGAATCGCGCCGCAGCCAATCAAAACAAAACCATTTTAAAAAAACGCAGCACACACAGAAAGCACCAACCCATTACTACAATCCCCAGCGTCCTGCGCGCCATGAGCACGCAGAACGCTGAGGAAAACGGCGCCCAAAAAATTAAAAAGAAAAACAACTCACCGCGCCAAACACACACCAGCCGGCTTTCTTTCCCTCACCCACGGCGCATGGAGTTTCCCCTTTAATATCAGTGGGTGGGGCTTGCAACCCCCCCCTCCGCTGGCTTTTCTAGGGTTGGGAGGTTTGTGGGGAGAAAAGGGGAATGTTTCCCAAACCCTTCTGGACTCAGGACACCAGGGAGAGAGGATTGATTCCCACCCCCCTCCTTAAAAAAACTCCATCTTTTCTACTCTTTAAAAACGGAGTTGTTTTAAGGAGGGGGGGAGGGATTCAATCCACTGTGCTTGGTGTCCTGAGTCCAGAAGGGTTTGGGAAACATTCCCCTTTTCTCCCCACAAACCTCCCAACCCTAGAAAAGCCAGCGGAAAGGGGGGTCGCAAGCCCCACCCACTGATATTAAAGGGGAAACACGTACTACTTTCACAACTCCACACAAACAAAGCACCATAAAACAATAAAGCCCCCCTCCCTACCACCTTGCCCACCCTTCCTAACTCCCAACGACCATGCCCCCTCCCCACCACCTAGCCCACCCTTCCTAACCCCCAAAGACCATGCCCCCTCCCCACCACCTAGCCCACCCATCCAAACCCCCAATGACCACGTACCTTCCCCACCACCAAATAAATATTTTTTTAAAAATTACTAACAACACTCAAACACAGCCAAAAATACACAAAAACAAAAACACCATAAACAATAAGAAGTAAACAAAGACACAATCAAAAACAAAACAAACAGACAAAAAATACAAATTCCAACTCCCCCCCCCCCCCCCCCGCCCACACACACACACAAAAGAAAGAAAACAAGCAAACGTACCGAAACAGGTGCTACCTCCACCAGGACTGGAAAAGAAATGAATACAGAAAGACCCTACTTACAAGAAGAAGCTCCACCCAGAGGCCAGGAGAGAAACAAAAGTCAAAATACATAAACCCCTACCAGCACCACCTGCTGGCCACAATAGTATAAACAATTCAAAAACACACAACAGCCCCAAACAAAACACAAATTCACAATTATACACAAAAGGTCACACCAACAAAAACAAGTTTAAAAAATTACACTAAACACACTTTCACACAAATCACAAATATATGTCAATCAAATACAATAGAAACTTTAAAAAATCCTGTGCTGAGTTATTATATCAAACTTTCTTCTTTTATTAATCCTCAAAAAACCAGATCACAGTTAATAACAGCCAAGCCAAACAAATTTAACATAAATAAACATTTAAAAAATTAAAATTACAGACTAAGCAATTTAAAAAAAACAACAACACAATTTAACCTTCCAACACAATGTAAAACTATTGCAAAAATAAAATTGGCTCATTTTTAATTAAAAAACACGGGGGGAAAAGCCCGGCAACGTCGGGCAACCCTTGCTAGTTACTGTATATGGAGAGAGGAGGAAATTCATGAAAAGTGTAGAAATTCTTCCCCCTCCCCAATGTGTCTAAAAATGGGTGCATCTTATTCTCCGATGTGTCTTACATGCCGGCAAATACAGTATCTTACAGACACTCTTAGGCTTTGTTTTGACACATTGGATAAGAGACATGTAGACCTTTTCAATTGGTGTTCTTTGCTGTAGATCCCAAGTCAGTAATATAGCCTTGTGTTGAGATATGTTGCAATGGGTGACGGTTCTCTTTTACAGGAAAAGGTGAGGCCATTGAAGCCATCTTGGCAGCCTTGCAGGTTGTGTCTGAGCCATTCCGCAGCTTTGCCAACACCCTTGTGGACATCTGTGCCTATGCAGGTCAGCCTGAATTCAATTTGGTCCTTGTTACATCATGTGGGAAGAGAGAGGGTATTGGCGCTCCATCTCCCATTTTACCCATTGCCACATGGTTTTCCTCCAGGGTCTGGCAATGTGCTGAAGGTCCAACAACTTCTGCACATCTGCAGTGAGCATTTTGATTCTAAAGAGAAAGAGGAGGAGAAAGAGAAGAAAGATAAAAAGGAGAAGGAGAAGAAGGAGAGTTCTGCTGACATGGGTGCTCACCAGGTATGTTGTGAACTCTAGGTTTTCAGAGAGGTGGTTTATTTTTCTCTCTTAAGGCTGTTGGGGGGAACAGAGGTGACTTTAAATGCCAAATGTCCAGAGGCCTGTCTTTGGTGCCTCCAGATAAAAGGCTCAAAGAACAAAGAATGAGAAATGAATGAGAACAAGAAAGCACTTTCAATGACTTAGACCAAACCTATGACAACGATAAAGTGAGACGGCTGGGGTGTAGCAATAAGCACGGAAAGCAACAACACTCCCAAAACAAGAAGTTAGAGAAAATCAGGAATGTGTCTTTAATAAAAGAAAGTATTCACACACTAGTCCTATGGTGAGGTATCTGAAAGGGTGATTGGGGTGTGTCAACTTAACACCGTCTTATCTGGTATGTCTTATATCAGCATTCATGTGCAACACAATTCCACTGCACTCATGAACTGAAAATGCAACAAAGTACGATAACCCTCATCCATACAAAACGCGCTAATGAGAACCCACAAGACTACAAATTATACACGTGTTGGCAATTTCCCGAAATGGTTCCACAGTTCGCCTGGGAGTTGGTGTATAACAACAACAAAGAAAGTCTATATATCATAGTCCATGGCAAAAAGTCACTGTGTGAACTGTGTAACTGTATAGGCTGTTCTTGGTATAAACGTCAGCCAAAGTGTAACTATTCCATCGGTGGGTTTCCATGCGGCGGGCAGCGTCAGGCAGTTGTAGACAGATTTCCGATGCCCTTCCGGTAACGGGACATTTCGAATAACTTTCTCAAGAGTCTACAAACATAACACAAAGTACACAAACCTGTGACTAAAATTGTATTCTGAATGTACAGGCAATATATGACAAATATATAATAATAAATATATATCAAGATACAACTCTAATGTGAAAACGGGCAAAGTACATACCTAAGATAGCATTACTCGTGCGTATCGCACCTCTGAAGAACTGTCTTTCCATGTGTGCACGCGTTAATTTCTTACATGAAACTACTCTATATATGACCATGGTAATAATGAAAGACATGTGTGACTAATCGACCCATCAGCCTACGACCTTCTAACAAAAACCTGTCAGTGGTTCTTAAAGGGGCACGTGCACAGATGGTTAACAAAAATGTGACCGGATCTATAAGAATGCAGAAAGGTCCCATTCTGTATTGAGTCCATGAGGGGCTAGAGTGTTAAATCGGTGGATGTAGAACGCCTCTCTCTGTAGGAGGAAGCGCTCCACATCTATGATCCGATGTTTGTTAGGCAAAAAGGTTTCCAGTATAACCACCTTGATGTCTCTTGATGTATGTTTCTTCTCGATAAAGTGGTTTACGAGAGGAGCAGTAGAGACCCGGTTCTTTATGCGGGAGAGATGTTCGCCTAGGCGTACCCATCTCCCTTTGCAAAAGGGTAGGCTGAATTCCTGGCAGGGATGCTGTGGCTGGTTGAGGTAAGGTGACCAGACACCCCCACCTTCTAAGAGTCGGGTGCACCTGCGGTGTGGGTGGGTAAGCACCTGCGGGGGAGCACATGTGACGTGGACAGTGCGTCTGCACCCACGTGTTTTCGCTGGCAGCGTGCCGGCCACGTCCCATGAAAGTGTGGGTACTTGCATTGCCTGCCCATGTGCTGCCGCCTCCTTCTTGGGCACTTGGTCTCTAAAAGGTTCGCCATCACTGTCTTAGACCCAGGAGAGTCATTACCACCCGAAACAGACAAAGCTGGGGCAGATGAAAAATTAGTCTGCTCAGAGCCTGGAAACGTTAGTGGCCATGCTAGTACCAGGGAATTCCAGGAGCTTACATTCAAAACATTAATATATTCAACACTTTGTAGATATGGTTTCAGGAAGCTTTCTATGTTCCCAAGCAAGATTAATGAGGCTGGGAGCAGAAGGAGAATGAGCAAAGAACCTTCTGCTCATAAGTGTCTCATTGCTAACTGCATAATTTCCAGTGAAGTTGTGTGGAGCCTTTAAGACTAACAGGTTATAGCCAAGGTGGCCAACCTTGGCACTCCAGCTGTTATTGGACTTCAATTCCCAGTAGCCCTGATCAGCAGGTGTAGTGACTTTGGCTTCTGGGGATTGAAGTCCAAGAACACCTGGAGTGCCAAGGTTCGCCACCACCACTTGGTTCTAGCAATAGCTTTGTTGGATGAGCAGTCCATTTCTTCAAATGGATATTAACCAGAATCTTACATCATGGAAAACCAAATCTGTTCTTTGACGTCAACTGTGGGACTGCAAATCTACCATCTTCTTGATGTTGATGAATTGTTTCTCCCACCATCTCTCAATCCTGGTTGGCTTAGAAGGGCTGATAGAAGGGCTGTTTTACAAGGGCTGATTAGAGACAAACAAGTGGAAGACCAAAGTGTCTTCAGGCTGGGATCAAGTCCTTCAACCATCCAACAAGGCAGACATTCCCTTGTATGATCCTGTAGTTTCATCCCCAGTTTCTTCCAACTTTAGACTGGGACATTTGTCTTCTCTTGCCCTGTTTGGTGGAATGGGAAGGAAGGCCCTTATTTCTTTGTTCCGTCTGTGTCGATGATGCAGAAGAGCTCGGTGAAGAAAAATCAACCAGAGAGTTTCATTGGTTGCTTACATGAAAGTAGTTATGGTTAATTAAGCTACTGGGTATTATGGAAGGATGTTCAAAGTATTTAAATTATAAAGTTGAGTTCAGTAAAACCCTGGTTAACATTTGCACCGTATAACGTTAAAACCGGATAACGAAGGGAAATCTGGGGGGAAATTTGCACCGCACAACGTTCCCCCCAGATTTCCTCTGGAGATCTCTGCCCCAAAGACGGCAGAACTGCTCTCTGCCTGGGAAGCGCCTTCCCAGGGGGGAGACCAGCCCTGCCGGCTTTGGGGCTTGGATCTCCTCTCACCTGCCTCCTCGGAAAGGGAGTGTTTCTGAGAGTGGTTAAATCAATTCTGTTCAAATCAAACCTGTCCTGATTAATTAATTAGCTATAAAGAAAATTACGGAACAATTAAATTCCAAGCACTTACCAACTATTTTTAGAAAAGTATTGTGTAAACATATACAATGAAGCAGTTCTGCTTTGGTTTTCAGCCCAGGTCCCACCTCTAAATAAAAAATGAAGAGAAAAAGAAATACGCTCCTTAACCAGAAAGACAAAAGTTGATGTTGAAGTGCAGTTTTGTTGTTGTGGAGCCAGAGAAAGCCCTTGCTCCTAATGGAAGAAGAACGGTTGGCATTTATAGGACTGGTGGACGAGATGCTTTCCAAGGCTAGAAGATGATCTCATGCAAAAACATTGTTGGCTTCCTGGACTGGTTGACAACAGTTAGTTGTGGTCATAGTAACAGAAGAAGCTGTCTTAATACTCAGTCAGACTGTAGATCCATCTAGTTCGCTATGTTGTATTCCAGGATGGACAAACTGATCCTTTGGCTGCAAGTGATGAATTCATATCTCTGTAAGAGCCAATCTGTACCATCCCCGGCAACCTCTTGGGTTAGGAAGATGAGGGGAAAGAAGAGGAGATGAGAGAAAGAGAGAGACAGAGAGAGAATTATGGCTTTTGCCATGTCCAGGATCCAGCCCTGTTTATTGTCTTCATGTGGCCCCTGATAGATTTCTCTCAAGGGAATGTAGGTCTTGGCAGGGGAAAAAAGCTATCCACCCCAATCCTTACTAAGAGCGATTCAGTACATGGCTCCGTCTATTTGGTTTGTAGACAATTTCAGGACTGCTCAATGTATCCTAACTCAGATTCACAGCAGGCTGAGTTCCATCGGATTGAGTCAGGTTGCAGATCCACATCGACATGTCTGTTGATCACCAGCTTGCCACTGACTTGCATAAGAAATGTCATTGTTTTTACACTGATATTCATGCTAGTTTGAAATGCAGTGGACCCCAAAGTTGGGGCATACATTATCGATTTTCAGACAGTGAGTTTCCAGGCCTTTAAAAAGTCCAATGAGATTGTGCCCTGACTATTTCAGTTTGTTTGCTAGAGCTGAACTGATTTGTAATTCTAATTCAATTCAACCGTCAGTTCAATTCAGAACTGGAAAATGGCCACTCCATTTTGTTTCAGACCTCATAATAACACAAACAGACTCATTGGGTTAGTTATTCAAGTTCTTGCAAAAAGCCGGTCGTTGGCTTTCTAGGGTTTCAGGCAAGGGTTTTTCACAGGCCTCTGTGATGGCACCAAGGACTGAATCTGTACAAGATGTGCTCTTCACCAAATGGTGTCCCTTTTCTAACAAGATAGTGACAGTGGCTGAAATCCTGTTCCTTACTTTGTAAGTTGCAACTAGAGTGAGCCCATTGAATCAGTTGAGCTTATCAGGAGTAGACTCAGGAAATGCCCATTGATTCAATGGGTCTAATCTAGTTGTGACTTAATATATTAAACACTAAGCATTAATTTATAAACAGTGATTTCAATCACTGAGTACTTAATAGCTGATCTGTGTCTGATCTGGGTTTACTAGCCATGGGGGATAGTAAATCCAGAGAATGCACTAAGTGCTATGGGGTAGTTTAGAAGTGCAATTGCTATTACTGTTATGCTGCTTGTGCTTAAGTAGCTCAGAATTCCAACCTTGGCTTTTTGGGAACTCTTTATTTTTTGTGTCACAAGATGCCCGTTATATGTTTCTCTTGCTGCAGGGAGTAGCAGTGCTGGGGATAGCGCTCATTGCTATGGGAGAGGAAATAGGGGCTGAGATGGCTCTGCGCACCTTTGGTCACCTGGTGAGTATGATGGTGCAGGGGATTATCCTGTAATGCCAGCTTGCCTTACCTGGGATGGAAAGGCTATACAAATAAACAAAAATGAGTAACTGTTAAGATAACCGAATAACACCTTGCCAGCTTTGAAATTGGGTTTTTGTTACAAATATCTTCATATGGTTTAAGAAAACAGTTTTAAAAAGTTCTCTAGGATCATTAACTGAACTGGGTTCAGGTTTTTCATTGCTCTCTCCCACCCCATGTTTAGGATTCAGTTTTAAATTTTGAATAGAAATCCATGTGTCACACCATGGGGAATGTTGGTATGATTTGCTTGACATTCCAAATGCCACCTGTGATAGTTCTTGATTTGCTGTAACGAGGACTAGAGAAATCGGGAATGCCTTTGGTCAGGAGCACAGATCAGTCAGATCTCTGAAGATTTCTACTTCCTTAAGAATCAAGTCCTTCAACAGGAACATGTGTTTGCCTTTGTAACATAGATACCTTCATTATGTCTCACCCGTGGCTGCCACTCCAAAGTAGAAGGGTTTCTTGCCCGCCCATCTATCCAGTTTACACGCAAAGAGTATGCCATCAACCCAACTAAACAAAATTTCCAACAGTTTAGGAATAGGTGGGCCAGGGGTGTGGTTCAAAACTAAAAAGCTTTGGTGGTTAGTGCAGATGTCTCCTTGGAGGCTTCAGCCCTTCCTCCTCCTGAGTTGCAAATGGTTTCACTTGTGTGATGTTTTATCCTACAAGGATGTCACGTTGATTTCAAGAGGTTGAAAGGCTAGTTCTCTTTCCTGTTGCTCTAACACAGACATTCCATCCTTTGGATCCTTCCTCATGCTCTCTCCCACGTTCGGTGTTGTAAGATCCCTGTGTTCCTCATTTTAGAACTTTAAACCACATAACTGTGCATTGGTAGCTTTTGTTGTCTGACTGGAGCTTTATGGGAGTTGCAGTTCAAAGCATACGGAAAACATGAAGGTGTGGAAGGATGCTTCAGAAGCTAGTGGCAGCTATCTCAGGATTTTTTTTTTATATTCCTCCTACTATCCTAATGATGAAATGAAAACACACAGGAGATTTGGCAGGAAGGGTGCCTCAAGTGAAAGATGTGGCCACCTACCCAAATCTGCAGGTTAAATGTGGAAGTCCCCCTTTATAGCCTTTGGCCTAATCTATTTGGCCATGTCTTTAGTAGGGGGTCGTGTGTCTTTGTTAGCCTTTACTCTTTCCTGCTTAGTTTAAGTTCTTAGATTAGGTTTGTATATGTTTGTGTGTGTGTGTTTATTCACTATTATGTTGTTCAGTTTGTTTATGCTTTTATCTATTGATTCAATGATTCATGGGAATGCCTCCTATTATTTTGAATAGCTAAACTTACTTGAAAGCCATCATGGGTTAGTGGTTAAGATGCTGAGCTAGATGGCTGGAAGGTTGGCAGATCAGCAGTTTGAGACCCGAGTGCTGCGTGATGGACAACTCCCGTCATCTGCCCAAAAATTGCAAGTAGATAAATAGGTACAACTTCGGTGGGAAAGATAATAGCATTCCGTGCACTCTGGTAACTAGTCAAGCCTGCCAGACGACCACAGAAATGTTTATAGATGCAGACAGCACTGACTCTTTGGCTGTAAACGGAGATGAGCAACCTAGAGTCGGACACGACTGGCTTTTGAGCAAGGGAAACTTTAAAACTACTTGATATGTTCTGGCTGCTTTAAGCACAGTTAAAGCTGTAACAATACAGTGCCTTACTCTCAAGTAGGCCTTATTGTTCTTCTGAGTTGCAGCTCCCTGGCTGGACAACCCAGGCATTAGATATGTGTAGATTCAGGTAGTGTCGAGCCAAGCAATCACTCCAAGTCTCTTCAGGCATTTTTATAAATGTAGTAGCATTTTTTTGCCCATTTTTTTGTTTTTTTAATGTGTTGGGGTTATTTTTGGGTGTGAAAGACACGGCAAGGGCAACAGGCAGGGATCCGCCAGGGTAGGCTTCTCCCCTGACGGATTCCTGCCTCTCGCCCTTGACATTCTCCCTACGTTGTTTCAAGGGCTGTTTTTGAAACAGCGGAAGGAGAATTGGAAGGGTGAGAGGCAGGGATCCGTTAGGGGAGGAGCTTACCCTGGCGGATCCCTGCCTGGCGCCTTCTCCCGGAGGGAAGTGGTTCACTTTTCTCTGTTGGCTGGGGCCGAAAGCTTCGGCCCTCACCAACCCCCATGGAAGGCGATGGATTCCCTCCGGGAGACGAAGGCTGAGAATGGAGCACTGTTCTCGGCCTTCGTCTCCCGGAGGGAAGTGGTTTGTTTCCCGCTACCCCGCTGAAGCTGCGCGGGGAGAAGAGGGGCTTCTACTCCTCCCCGCCGAAGCAGCGGCGAGGGCGCCGCCGGCCTTTGTCTCTGGGTCCGCAGGGATGGCTTCCCTCCGGGAGATGAAGGCCGAGAACTGAGTGCCATTCTCGGCCTTCGTCTCCTGGAGGAAAGTGATTTGTTTCCAAGGCGATTGTGTGTCAGCTATTTTTTTTTTACGTGTGCGCCGGCTGCCCCTCCTCCTCTGCGCTCGCATCCTTCAGCCCTATTGGCTGAGGGGTGGCGTGGCGCGGAGGACGCTGGAAAGCGTAGGGTTTTTTTTGTTCAGGTTCATGGGGCATTGGCCCCACTCTCAACTTCTGAACCCTTGCGGCGAGTTGACAGCTCTTTATGGGATAGTAGGGATGGGTGTGGCCACGCATGCCGGACACGCACGGCTCAACCCCCTTCTTATAGGTATAGATTGAAAGCATAGCAAGATTCAGGATACAGTCCAACAAAAGAACAGGAAGCATTTCAAAGCAAGGAAATAAAGCAAACTGGTTCTTTAAGGGATAACCCACAGCCCCCTCTTTCTCTCAAGCTTCTACATCTTGGCAGCTTAAAGCACAGCATTCCAGAGAGTCTTATGTGTCGGCATGTGTGTGTTCGTGAGTCTCTTGAGTTATATCTCCTCCCACAGGGTCCACCTTTGGCCCGCCCCTTAGGGATTCCAACCAATGATCTTACAACATGAAATGTCAATCACACATTAGGTTTCATTTCTTCTGCACCATGAGGCTCACATTGTTTACATACCATTTTCTCTCTCCCTGATCTGAAATCACCATATTGAATGAGAATAAAGAACAGGGTATACTTCATTCTGTTACAAAAGCCAAAGTGGAGTATGGATGCTTGAGTGAATGATAGAAGGAATAGAATAGGTTGCTTTGGCTCCTGGAAGGATTGTTGAGAGAGGCACTCTTAGTGAACCACCTTAAACTGTAACCAACTTCTCTTCTTGCTCCCTGTAGTTACGGTATGGGGAACCAACTCTCCGCCGAGCTGTACCCTTAGCCCTGGCTCTCATCTCTGTCTCCAACCCCCGACTCAATATCCTTGACACCCTCAGCAAGTTTTCCCATGATGCTGACCCAGAGGTGTCCTATAACTCCATCTTTGCCATGGGCATGGTGGGCAGTGGTAAGTGGGCACCTAGAATTTTGTGCGGTCCTAAGGGGAACATATTGCATGGCACATGAAGATCTTAATTGACCCATAAGGATCCACACTGAACTGTTTTGATGTCCAGGGTGCACAATTCATTGTGTCCCTGGCCAACAGCAGTTACAGTTTGGGCCACAGATGAGAGGAAAGAGAAGACCTGATCTGGGAACATTGAGGGTGTAAATGGTAGAACAGACACAAGATTTTGCATAGAGCTTGGACGAGTTGCAACTCTGAATCCCACAGCCAGCATGATCAGTGGGTTTCACTGGCTGGGGGACTCTGAACTTGGAGTCCAAAATAAATAAATAAATAAACTTTTCAGTGTGTTTATGTAATAAATGGAGGAAGAGAAACAAAGAATCTGGTCAGAGTCCTGTATAAATTCGACCATGTGATAAGTGGTATGTGTGATCTCGCTTGGCTGTCTGTCATGTTTCTAGGCGTGCCCAAGTCTGACACTCAGTCACCTCACATATAGTGAGAAAAAAATGAAGAAATCACTTATGCAATTTCCCCTTATGTACACAGCATTTCACGTAGGATTTTAAGCTTGCTGTGGGAAGCAGAGGTAGCTGAGATCAAGCCACAAGAATGGGAAGCTAAGATTAGTCAGTTCTGGGATTATATCACTTAATATTTTCCAGAAAAGAAGCTATCTTAAGTCTGTTGCAGGGGGATGGGAGAAACCAAGAGAGACCATGGCACATTTGAAGACTGGCCAGGTTATTTTGTGGCATAGAGAAACAAGAAGTGGCCTCATGCCAAGCCAGACTACAGTATCCATTGGAAAGCCATTCTTTCTGGTTTCAGACAGGTGTTTTCCCTAGTACTTCTTGGAGCTCTCAGTGATTAAATCTGGAACTTTTTCTGTGGAAAACATATTGAAAGTACATGGGCTGCAATGTTCCTGTCTGCAGTCACTTCAGAATTGACTCTCACCTTTTCAGCATCACTTAAAATAAGGTGATAATAGAGTTAAGGACTTCCAGGTTTTTCTGCATCGGGGAAAGTCTATTTCACCTGGAACGGCAGCCACCTGCTCCTGGAAACAGCTGTGATGACTGGACCTTTTTGCTTTGGCTGCCCTCTGATCCTGTCTATTCCTCCCTCTGCAGGGACCAACAATGCCCGCCTGGCTGCAATGCTGAGGCAGTTGGCACAGTACCATGCCAAGGATCCCAATAATCTCTTCATGGTGCGGTTGGCTCAGGTAATGACTCAAGCAGATTTCAGTCTGCACATCTAAGGACGCAATTGTGAAATTTAGTTGTTCTAATAGGGAGGGGACTGTGGTGGCTCAAGTGGTTATGACGCTGAACTTGATGACTGGAAGGTTGGCAGGTCAGCAGTTCAAGACCCGAGTACTGTATGACAGAATGAGCTCCCATCTTGTGTCCCAGCTCCTGCCAGCCTAGCAGTTCGAAAGCAAGAAATTGCAAGTAGATAAATAGGGACCACTTTGGTGGGGAAGGTAACAGTGTTCCATGCACTCCGGTGTTGAGGCGTGCCTGCCACATGTCTATGGAAATGTCTGCAGATGCCGACAGTGCTGGCTCTTTCTCTGTAAACAGATGAGCACTGAACCCTAGAGTCAGATATGACTGGCTTTCGAGCAAGGGCGACCTCTTTACCTTAACTTTACACTTGCCTGTTCTAGCCAAATGTTCTGTAAATTGAAATTTTAATTGGTGCCAGATCAACAGCCAGGTCATGTTCTGAAACTTGGTCTTGAATGCTGCATCCAGGTTCTGGAAAGGGTGCCAGGCTGTAGTAGCAGAGAGGGTGCAAGGGAGGGGAAATTCATCTCTTGCCGGCTTTCCTTTCCCAAAAATTTGAAGAACAGAGGGGAGCATGTTTTCTTCATCAAGTGACATGAGGAAAAGCAGTTTCTGTGACAAGCCTGTCCCTGATTCTTCTCTGCGCTCTTTGCCACCAATAGAAATGGGCTTCATTTCCTCCATGGAGGTAGTCTGAAACTTTTCAGACCTGAGGAATTTGAAGAGAAAAAAAAATAGTTGAGATTACACCTGGAGATGGGTCCAGAGGCAGCTGCAAGTCCTGGTACCAGAATGTTGGGTGTGCTGCCATTTTAACTTGCAACTCCTCCTGGTCTAACTCAAGTAGGGCAACACAACCCCACAGTTTAGTATCAGTGCTTTCTTCTTTTCTGTCCCCTTGCCGGCTGATACTGCTCTCCAGGGTTGATTAGAAGGTGTTCCCTTTTTGGACTATAATTCCCAGCCTGACCCTTGGCCACATTGCATAGAGAATCCTGGGAGATATTTATTTATTTATTTCTGCACACTTATATCCCGCCCTCCTGGTGGGTACACCACTCAGGGCGGCTAACAACATAATAAAAATTACAATAAAAACAATTAAGCAACAATAGTTAAAACAGATCTAACAGCCCCAGTTAAAACCAACATTAAAAAAACAAACAGATAATAGTACATAGTTATAGTACATAAAAGGAACTTCCACCAATTCTGCTTCTGACAAACACACCCTTCTATGTGGTTTCCATTGTAGATGGCACATTGCTTACTTACTGCCTGTGAGGTAGCAGACTACTACCCCACTGACCCTAGTTGTGGGTTCTTGTGCCATCAACATTGTCGCCCTTTTTGTTTTGCAGGGTCTGACGCATCTTGGCAAAGGGACACTCACTCTCTGCCCTTATCACAGTGACCGGCAGCTCATGAGTCAAGTGGCCGTTGCTGGCCTTTTGACTGTGTTAGTCTCCTTTCTGGATGTGCGCAATAGTAAGTACCTCCTCCCAGGAAGCAAGGGAGTTCAATCCCACAGAGCCTTCTGAATTTTACTAGAGGCAGGGAGGGCACCATCATGAAATGGTTCAAGAACTATGCGTGGAAGACAGCTTTCACCTCTTTTGATAGCTGCAATCACATGTCACACTCTGAGGCTGCTTCTCCTTAGAGCAGGAGTGGGCATCATAAGAACATAAGAACAGCCTTGCTGGAACAGGCCACAGGAGCCCATCCAGTCCAGCATTCTGTCTCACACAGTGGCTCACCATTTGCTTCAGGGTATTCTTCCCAAGCAGATGCCTTCACCTGCTTAGGATTCCCTGGAAATAAATGGCATTGAAAGATATCCTGCCTATCTCTCCAACCCCGAGGTTGTCCTTAGGTATCCATAATTATAGCCATTGATGTTATTTCAGTAAAACATCTATTTCCCCTGGGGCTGCGGTGGCTCACTGGGTAAGAAGCTCGCCTTGTTAGCTGGAAGGCCGGCAAGTTGACAGTTCGAGACCCGGTTACTGCATGACGGTTTGAGTGCCCATGTCTCTCCCAGCTCCTGCCAACCTAGCAGTTCGAAAGCAAGAAATTGCAAGTAGATAAATAGGGACCACTTTGGTGAGAAAAGCTCTTGGGGACATGAAAGGAGCCTCATTTGGGCGTCCCCTCAGCAGAGTTTCTCCAGCAAAAATCCTTTCAACCCAGAATAATTTCTGACATCATCATCATCATCATCATCATCATCATCATCATCATCATCATTATTATTATTATTATTATTATTATTATTATTATTATTATTATTATTATTATTATTATTATTATTATTATTATTATTATTATTATTATTATTATTATTATTATTATTATTATTATTATTATTATTTCCCCTCACCATATATTTAATTAGCTAGGGCTAGTTTACCACACTTGCTGTAGAGATCTAAAAGAAGTTGGAGGGTGATCCTCAACACCATAAAATCTGAGTCTTAGTTTTCCCAGTACTTTCACATTTTGCCATACCACTTTTGAGTTTCTGCAGATCTCAGGATTGATAGATACCAGGTTTGAAAAGGAGGAAAATGCAAAAATCTTTTTAGCCTTGTATAATAGTGGTAGCCTGATGCCCTCAAAGGGGATTCAGTAATATGAGGTGACTTGTCATTTTGTCCAATCTCCAACCTTTTTTGTCCAATCTCATTCCTTCTCTTCTAGTCATCCTGGGCAAATCCCACTATGTGCTTTATGGCCTTGTGGCTGCCATGCAACCACGCATGCTTGTGACCTTTGATGAGGAGCTGCGTCCACTACCAGTATCTGTGAGAGTAGGGCAGGTAAGATACCTTGGGAACAGCAGCTGGGAGAAGAGCACTGCTTCCTTGAGGAATAGGATTGGGGGTTGGGCTTCTGAATTCATGGCTTTCTCCCACCCCTTTTTAAATACTGGCTGCATGGGTATGAGTCGTGATGTTAGGATTCTGGGAATTGTAGTTCACAATTAAGTTCTGAATGCGGTGCTTTTCTATGTCCTTGCTCTTCTAAAGACTCAATGGCAGGAAAACCCTAGATTGGCAGAGAGGGAGTCTGATAGAGATGATTTCCTGAGATGTATCTTGTTTCCTTTTCAGGCGGTGGATGTGGTAGGCCAGGCCGGCAAGCCAAAGACTATTACAGGCTTTCAGACTCACACAACACCAGTGCTGCTGGCCCATGGTGAACGAGCAGAGTTGGCCACGGAGGAGCACTTACCGGTTACGCCCATTTTGGAAGGCTTTGTTATTCTGCGGAAAAATCCCAACTATGATGTCTAAACTGTGCTGTGAGAGTTCAGGGTTGGGAGGAGTGGGGTGGGGCATTGCGACTTTTTTTTGTTTTGTTACAAAAGGAATGTCATCCTACGGAAATAAACAGACGTCCACGTACACCTGGTTTGTTTTGTTCTGTAGACAAGAGGACTCAGGATAGAATAGAGGCAACCAGAAATCCTTTCCATTTTCCAAAAAGTGGGAAGGGTAGCGTGTAAATCAAACAAAAATTAGACGTGTATGTATGACGGATTCGCAATGTTTTCGCACTGTGGGCCGGACCACACTCCCTCAGACAGCTGAGTGGGCCATATATGTGGTCCCCCCTGCAGTAAACACTGCCGTAAAACGCATCCGTGGCTATTAGAAACGTGTTTATGACAGCTGCAGGTGCATTTATGACACACTTTCAGCTGTTTTCGCTGCTTCTGGTATTTGCGGGAGTGAGGGCGGCGTGTTTTTCAATGTTTTTGTCACTTCCGCTGCTTTCAACAGTGGGCCACATGAAATGGCGCCACAGGCTGGATGTGGCCTGTGGGCCGTAGGTTGCAAACCCCTGGTGAATGGGGTTGTTTACTACTTTAGAAATTGACAAGAGTTATTTAAGAAGCTGCTATAGCTGGCATTCTTTTGGGCAGGATGCAGTGCCTCATTTTCAACATAGTGCAGTAAACCCCTGCTTTATGGAATTAATCCGTTTTGCAGGGTTTTCCTTATAGCGATTTTTCCTTAAAGCTAACTGGTTTCCCATAGGAGTGCATTGAAAACCAATATTTCCAATCCAGGGGTTAAAAAGGAGCCAAGGAAACATGTTTTTTCTGTTCAAAGCTCTTTCTAAAGTGCCGAAAACACAGCGAAAAATTCTAAATTGTACTTTGGAAAGAGTTTTGAGCGGAGGGGATACTTTTTTTGGGCTTTTTTTTAATGAGTTGTGGAACTGATTTTTTGGGGAGGGGTTTGCAATGCATATTTAGCACATTTCCGACAGTGCCATCTAGTGGCCAGCCCTGGTAATTGCAGGGGAAATATCCACAGAACAGCTGATGCAGGGATGGGGGAATTTTGGCACTTCCTGGTTGCATGGAATGCTTCTGGAGGTGCCAAATCCCAACGAAAATTTTCGAAAATGGAGCGGAAATGCTCCAAACACCCTCCCACCGCCATGGGCAGTGTTAGAACACCCAAAACCCCGATCTGTACAGCGATTCCCCCCCCCCTGAAGCGGACCATCATTTCCTATGGATTTCCTGAAGCGAGTTTTCCAGTAAAAGAGCTGTCTGTAAAGCAGGGGTTCACTGTTTGGATTTCTTTGCCATTGGATCCCCCCCCCCCACACACACACACACACATCAGGATTTAATACACTGGTGCACCTACAGTACTATGTACTGAATGATCATTCTGTGCTGTCACTACAGTCTGTTGTGGCTTTAAACCAGAACAGCAGTGGATCTGAGCCCTAGTAGCACAGTGGTTAAACTGCTGTACTGCAGTCAAAATGTTGTGAGTTCAATCCTGTGGGTGATCAAGGTTGATTTAGTCTTTCATCCTTCTGAGGTCGGTAAAATGACTACCCAGCATGTTGCAAAGTGCTAATTAACCTTTAAACCTCCCAGAGTGCACTACGCACTATGGGATGGTATATAAGTATGATTGCTATTGCTATTCTTCCGTGTTTAGGCCAGACGTGAAACTGCCAAAATGAAGCCACTTTTTGGTGAGTCCATTTTGCAGTTCCTTTGGCCTGAACTAGTGTGAGAAAGATTAGCTGCCAATACAAGGTTACCGTTACCAGGGTACACCCGATTGTGGTTCAAAAATGACACAGTTTTCGAGGAGGCTCTTTCTGTGTACCCGTAACCATGAAGACTGTCCTGAGAATATACTGCAATGACCTTTCATCTGCCTTGTGCACCGCAGCATGACACCCATACCGCTGATCCAGTTCCACGATTCACTTTCTGGTCTTGGGCCCTTTTGCCACACAAAATCCTCCTCAGCCCCAGGCCAGGATTGATGAAGCTGCTGCCCTTCATCAAGATGGATTCAAGTGGGATTTTACCCACCTGGGGACCATCACTCTTCCCTGTGGATTTCAGCACCCAAGGCTGTTATTCCTCAGAGTGGTCAGGTTAGTTAACCACCTCCTGACACTTGGCATTGAGTCGTTGGCAGTAGGGTCTACTCTATTACCATAGTTGGATAACCTGGCCGGGCGTGCGCTTTTGCTATTCATCTGTGGCCTTCCAGATAGCATTAGACTACAGCAAGCACCATCTCTCACTAGTTGTGATCCAGCAAAATTTGGATGGGTGCAAGTTGTCCTCCTGAGCTTGACTGTTTCTTTGCATCAGTGTTAGGTATCTTACCAACTGGGACAGGTTTTTAAATTTAAAAGATATACTGTGTACTTGTAGAAATCACAAGATAGCCGTGCATTGCTAACCACACAAGTTACTACTCCACCCCATTGATTGGAATATAGTTCACCCCTCTGTTTCTGGGCTAGATATCATGCCCTCACTGCTTCTGATCCTCCAAATTGAAAACTGAGGCAACATGTGACCATGTGAGGAAATGCTATTATACTTTAGGTTATTTGACTTTCCTTTTCTAAACTAAATGTAGGAAGGTTCTCTGTGCCAAGGTTTATACTTTCTTTGCTCTGAAGCCAACACCTATACAGATGGTCTTGTTAAAATGCAGTAGCTATAGAGCAGGGGTTTGCAACCTACAGCCATGGGCCAGCCCCGGCCCCAACACCTTTCCATCTGGCCCGCTCTGATGACTGGAGTCGGGAGTTCACAACAGCTGTAAACATGCCCTCACATACACAAACACGCCTACCGCTGTTTACGGCATTTGTGGTAGGGAAAACATGTCTGGCCCACTCAGCTGTTTGAGGGTGAGTTGTCCGGCCCATCGTGCAAAACACTTGAGAACCCTTGCTATAGAGGTATATAATGATAGCTATCAAGAACATGTTTATAGTACATGTTGTTTTGTAGGAAATGGTACCTTTATGAAATTTTACAAAATTATTGGTTTTGATGGTCAGGAAGTTGAAAAGGACAGAAATTTATGGTACAGACTTTTACTAGTAATCCTATTTGCCCCATCTCATTTGTTTGTAAAAGATGACCAGTCTTCTCTTTTTGAAAATTATAGAAATAATCAAAAAATCAGTAGTCCGTTCATTGGGCACACACATTGACCTTATTTGGTGTGTTACAGATATTGTTCTCGGCCTCTTCAGGGGAAAAAACCTGGCATTGATGCAAGGGAGGAACTGCAGCATGAGAAGCAGTAAAGAGCATTTGTCTCTGCATAGGGATGCTTCAGGTTGAGTTTCCACTGTTCTCAAGAAACTTTCCTCTGAGTAAATATGTGTAAGATTCTGGGGCCAACTTCAGTCTTCTTCACTAGTTGCAAGCGTATTTAAAAAGCTAGAATCAGTACTGGAGGATCTTATTCCCGGTTTTACTTTCTGCTCTTGCAAAGCACCACATGCCTAAACTTCTGAGTATAGCTGAGGAATCTGTTGACATTGAACAGGGCCAACGATGGTGCCAAGTGTAATGCAAATATGAGCATGACATTAGCAGTAAGAGACTCCGAACAACAATGGCCCCAAACATCTTTTGAGTGAACTAAATATATCCAGACCTTTAGCAGGCACTTATTGGTATAACTAGATGTGCAGTAAACGATACATGTAAGAAACAGCAAGAAAGGAAAATATACAGAGCTGGGAGCAATCAGTCAGTCAATCTTTATTGTGGTGCAAGACCAGCATTGTACAGCAAAAAGAAAAGAAGTTAAAATGAGGGTACAGTACTTAAATTATATCAAGAGACAAGTTAAAATGAGGGTACTTAAAATATATTTTTAAAATATTTCTGCTCAGAGTTAAGTAGTAGTAAAATTAGTATTTTAGATTAATAGTTTTACAACTACTACTAAGCCTGTAGCGCTAGTAGTTTATTTAGCTGAAGGACCTGCCAGGATTGTTCTGATCTTACACGCAGGGATCAACCTTGCAAAAGGGAACAGACAGTGTAGAGGAGAGGTAAGATTTATTTCCTGGCCTAAGGCCAAGTGTTGCAGAAGTGATTTGGGAATAATTCTCGGCATATGAAAAAACAAGTCTTTACCTGACTTGACTGCTACATAAGTGTTATGGGGGGATGGGGGTGGGGAGAGCAGTGTTCCTTTCTAATTTGACTTGCCGGTGGTGGTGAATAAGCAGCATCACACAGGAAAGAAGCATTAGAGATGGTTCACACAGTCATGCTCAGGTGTGACTACTACAAGAACTTTAAAACTATGTTGTGGCATCAGTTACAGTGATCCATCATAGGCTGAAAATGTACTTCTGAAGTAGAAGCTTCCCAGCTGGATTAATCTGCTGCTCAGTCTGAAATAAAACAAAGTATAAGATGTGGTTGGTCAGCATCATTCAGCAGCAGTGCAAATCTTCCTATCTTAATAAATTCTCCAAGAGCCACAACATGCCCACTTTGGATTTCCATCTGGTATCGTCAAGATGATGTTCCTACTTTTAAAAACACCACCACCACCACCACCTGACCACTATTTACATGTGTGAGGCTGTTAGAAGGAATAGCCAAAAACATCTGAAGAATGCCACGTTTAGAAAAGGCTTTAATTGAATTTAATGGCAGCATTGACCTTTCATAAAGAACTCTCAATTATATTATTTTTAATGTCACAACATAGACAAAATAACCATTTAATAACAAATTATAATACAAAGTGTTCCCCACAACCTTCCAGAACTTGAAAATACAGTGATACCTCATACAACGTCCAAACTTGGTTCCACAAGTTTGGACTTTGTATGAGGCATGCAAAATCCTAGCCGCGATGTCTCAAACAACGTCCAAATCCTTGCCGCGATGCCTCATACAACGTCGTTTCCATAGAGATACATTGTACTGTAACAGCATAGACTTCAGGGCAAAGTCAAGGAAACAGACAGAACTTTAAGAAAACATTGTCTAAAGGCTAAATACATTACAAAAACATGTCAAACAACCCTGATTGTCCAAGAACCTGAAGAATGCTGCAAAAATCCCAGGAATGCTTCTAAAAATTATGATGAAAAATTCAAAAAAATCCAAAATCGCGCTCAAAACCACTCCTAAACACTCTTTGCCTCATGCAAAACCCACAAGAGCAATGCATGCATGTGTCCTGCCTTTTATACTGCCCAGGCACAATGCAACCTGGGAAAACCCCAATGCCTCATACAACGTCGCACGACTTTGTATGAGGCAACTTTTTTCAAGAAATTAAGCAATGTATGAATTCGATGTTGTATGAAGTGGACTTTGTATGAGGTATTCACTCTATCTCCTTAAGTTATTACACCCCATTGTTTCATGTGCTGGCATTTGGTCTTTCCCCTTCAAAAGATCAAATTCCATAATATCTCTCCATATACTGTATCTTTTAAAAGCCCCCCTTTTAACTCTAATCACACATGACAATTTGTCATTAATAGCTATACTGTATTCCAAATTTCTTTATACCGTTCAATAAGTTGGAATTCAAATCTCTCCTCCCAATTTTTTGCTATAATTCATCTCACTACAGTTACCAAGATTGTAATTAGTCCCCACCCCCAAATCAATTGGGCATAACCAGAGCTGAATAACAATCCTATTTTTGGACAACAATCAAGTTTTAAGATGAAACCTAATTCAATTTTTTTGGGATCTTCTCCAAATAGCTATCAATCTTGTGATTACTTCTCTTAACTTATTGCCAAATATTTAGAATTATAACCATCTTTACTGGTGTTATCATTTAAAGTTGAACCTTTCCTTATTTTCTTCATCCATCTCTCTTTCCATTATTATTTTTTCAATCTTTGTCAGGTCTCTACCAGGGCTAAAAACAGGCCAACTAATTCAACTTTAGTTGAACTTCAGATCCTACTTTAGGTGACTTTTGAGTTTCCAGAAAAGGTCATGGCCCAAGGATGAGACAACAAGAATAACAAAAGTACTGGTGCTAAAACTTTAAGTTCCTGATGAGATTAGAGGTACACACCCAGACTTGTTAGTCATGCCTGCATCCAGAAGAGATAAGCATCCTTTGTTCACTGAAGTCAGTAATAGGGAACCAGTAATTGTCACATGGAAAAAGGTTTACCAATCAAATAGGGACTTTTGCCATTTTCTTGAGACTTTGTGTAGCAGTCTGTAAATTTTGTGCCTTGCACTGGCCCATCTGTCACAGCTCCTGTCGAAGTAGCCCTTCGAAAGCAAGAAATTGCAACTATAGTAAATAGGGACTTCGGTAGGAAAAGATCTTGGGGACATGAAATGAGCCTCATTCGGGCATCCCGAGCGGAGTTTCTCCAGCAAAAATCCTTTCAATCCAGAATAATTTCTGACATGAAATTATTATTACTAGGTTGGGTTTTTTCTTGCTTTTACAGAAGGCTGCCTGTTGTGCTTTTGTGGCAGCAAAATAAAATTACTGTAGCTTTGTACAACTGGCTGTGTCCTGTCTCAGCTCTCCAGTCAGAGTAAGCCCTGGAACATTAATTTAGGTAACATCTACATTGTCCTTTTTAAAACCTGTTTTAGTTCATCTATCCAATTGCATCACGGTATACAATTTTATCATTTCTTGTCCTGCAAGTAATTCTTCTCTGGATCTCTCTTCCAAGTATTAGCCTGCAATGGCCTTATTTTGGAGAAACAACTCTTGAGAATCTGGAAATAAGAAATGGAGGATGGAGGAAAGGGCCATCAAGTGTACATGCTTGAGGGTATGCAAGAGCAAAACCAAATTAAAAGATGGAGGAAGGAGCTCAATGGACAAAGAATAACATTAAAGGAGAACATGGCTGAGGAACTTGACCTCTATGTTACTTGGAGGACACTGGACAGGTTGATAGTATGACTTTAAATGTATGACCATAATGCTGAAGTGAGGGCTCCTGGCAGACAACAACACACTGTATGAATGTGGAGAGATACAACATTCAGCTCATTTGCTGGTCTACTGATCAGTGCCAGGGACTTGTACCAATGAGGATTTAATTATGGCCAATGATGAAGCCAAGAAGGTGGCTTCGTTTTGGCAGTCCAAAGCTTGATCTGGACATGAAAAAAGAATCAGGTAAAGCACACGGTTACAAGAAGAAGAAGAAAAAAGGTATCTGCAAGAAGGTATCTTTGAGTGATGAAGACAACTCAGTGAAGAGACATGGCTGAGAGAGAAGGCAGAAACCTGGCTTGCTTCATTGAGCCACGTGGGGGAAGAGGAAATAACCGGTGGTGGTGGGGAGCCTGCAACTTTATGTCTACGCATCATCTATGAAGAAAAGTGCTATTCAGCTCTATGGAAATGGCAACAAACGCAGAATAGTAGACCCTCGCATAACGATGTTACTTGGTTCCCCAAATAGCGTTGCTAAGCGATTTTTGTTGTTATGTGGGTTTCTATGGAGTTTGCTGCATAACAACATTTTTAGCGTCGTTGTCCGGTTATTTTAGTGTTGTTGTCCGGACGACACTAAAAACGTCATGTGGGAGAACACGTGGACATGGTGCATAACAATGCGTTAAGTGAAAATGATGCTATCCGAATGCGTTGTTATGCGAGGGTTGACTTTATGGCCAAGACAGACAAGATCTGGAACTGCAGAAATAACCAGACCTTGTCACCACAGCCAGGGGTGAAGGACTAAGTGTGGTAGCTAGCCGCATCTGGGAAAAACCCTTCGCCTCTGCTTCTGCACAGATGGAACCCAAAACCCCTTGAAACACAAGGGTTTAGGATCACTCATTCTGGCCAGAAAAAAGGAGCCCCACGGCTCTTTAATATAGAAAAAGCTTGAGATAAAAATGGAAATTAATACTCTGAGGAACTGTAGGAATTATAATCCTTAAAGTGGTCGTGGATTTTGATCTGTTTAACTTTCTTCTCTTTTCAATAAACTTGATTTTTTTAAATATAAAGAATTTTCCCCTTCCTTCTTCCTTTCTTTCTTTATCAATGTTAATTGTATTATTGCTATCTTTTTCTTCCTTATGTTTTGTTTGTTGTTATAGAACATAAATAAAAAAGGGGCCCCTCGCCCCTTTAATGTAGAAAAAGATTGAGACAAAAATGGACGTTAATACTCTGGTGGATTGGAGGAACTTTCTTCAAGGTGGTCAGGTTTCTTGTTTGTTATTTTTCCTTTTTACCTCCTAATAAACTAGATTTTTCTTATAATAAAGAATGTTTTCTTCTTCCTTTTCTCTCCCCTACTTCCTTTTCAGTATCAGATTGTCTTGTGGCTCTATAGTTCTTCTTTATAATATAGTTTCTTTCGGAACGAGGGCCCCGCGCGACCCTCTTTTTCCTTTCAGTCCCTGCCCGACGACCCCTCCCCCCACCCTCTTAATGCCCATCTACCCCTACACCCCCCCCCCCCCACGGGCGCCTCCTCCTTCCGCTTCAGGCCGGAACCGGACGCTCCTATGCGTGTGACGAGGTTGTTCGCCTCGTGCTGAGTCACGTGGGGAGCGAGCGAGCACTCTCACTCCCCCCCCCCCTTTCTTTCAAGCCAGGACTAGAGGGAACGGCCACGTGACTGGGCTGCTGGGCTCCGCCCCTTTCTCTCCACCCGGCCGGCTTGCCCGAAGATCACGTGACGAAGGGCGACGACGCGGCTCCTCTCTCTCCCCTTTCTTCGTGGCCCAGCGCGGCTTCCGGCGAGTGTCCCGCCTCTTCCGCTTCCGGGTCCGTCCCCTGTGACCGGCCCTTCTCCTCCTCCCGCTGGCTGGCCGCTCTCTCTCCCCTCCTTTTGGAGCGGCTCCGGAAATGGTCGTGCTAGGCTGCGCTGCGGCTGACTCGGGCCCCGCCGCTCCCCGGACTGAAGGAGACTGAAAGGTAACAGAGGGGAAGGGGAAGGGGCGCCCGAGTAGGCCGCGGTCGTGAAAGGGGAGGCCGAGAGGGCGGAGCCTCGCCGGTTCCCCCCCCCCTCCTCCTCCTCAGTTGTTCCCTCACCTCACGGGGCCTCCTCGGCCGCCATTGCTCCGTTTCATTCTTCCACCACGCCGGGGGAGGCAGGGAGCGGCTAGCCTAGCCCGGCCGGCGACCCCTCCCTCCCCCCCCGGCTCCCCAAAGGCCCAGAGCCAGTGGAAGGTCAGGGTAGGGGGCCCTTCGTTCTCGCCCTCCTCTTCCTCCGCCCTGTGCTTCCAGTTGGGGTGGACGTGGGTGGCCTGCTGGCCCTGATCGAATCGAAGCCTCTTCTTCCCCCTCCTTTGACCAGAAGTGGCACAACTGGCCTCGATCCCTCGGCCCGAAAGAGCCACACCCTGCTGGTTGGGGGCGGCGGGGGGGGGGGTAGATGTCATCCCTGACTCCCATGAGCCGGGCAAGATGGGACGGAACAGGGCAGGACGTTGTGGCAGCGGTCTGGAAAGCCCAGCTGGTTCGGCTATTGGTTGGGTCACCTAACAAGATGCCCCGGACTATGGTTGGGAGCAATAGCAATGACACTTATGTGCCTCCTCATAGTGCTTAGTGCACTCTGTAGGCGGTTCACAAGGGAATTAGCATCTCTCCCCCACCCCCAAACTTTCTAGATCCTCGTTTTACTGACCTTGGAAAAGATGGAAGGGCAGGATCAACCTTGCGTTGCTGTCACAATCGAACTCACAACATTTTGGCTGCAGTACAGCAGTTTAACCACTGCACCACCAGGGCTCTTATATAGACAAAACGGAAAGGCGTTCCTAAGTCCCTTGAACCTTGATAGGTTTGGTTCTAAGGATATCGGAGTCTAAACAAAAAGACAAAAAAAACGTTGTGGCACCTTAAAGACTATTGCATTTTTTACGTTAGGTTTCGTGGATGAAGTCCACTTCGTCAGACTTCATGGCATCGATTTATACACACCAGGTACAGAGTTATGCAACTGTTGGCTAGCATAACAGATAAGTTTACAAATCAGGTTTTTTGCCACGGTGATTGGAATGAAGCCTCACTCTTGTCTGATGAAGTGGACTTGATCCACAATAGCTAACATTAAAATACAGGAGTTAGTCTTTAAGGTGCCACAATGTTTTTTGTCTTTTTGTTTTGTTTACTTTCTGATGTGCTTGCGCAGATTAACACAGCTACCACTTCAAAAATATCTTCTAATGAGGTTCCCTTGGTTTTGTCTATTCCTTTAGAAGGCCCTGGCCTCTCTTCCTCCTCCTATCTCAGACACACAAGGGTTGAAATAGACAGTGATACTTTTATTAGGTGAGTCTCTTTCTTTGGATGGGCCTCAACAAGTAACCTAGTCTTGTAGCACCTTGAAAACTAACCTTTATGTTTAAATTCTGGGGGATTGTAGCTCACTTTTTCAGATCTACTCATGGTGGCAGTTTTTAGTGCCTGGTACTTTAATTTCTTTTCACCCTGGTCTGCTATCTTTAGGATTGAGGTTTAACAAGCAAACACATGCTTCTAAGGTAAGGCTCAGTGTCATAGACAAAATTCCAGAGAAAGTCCACACTCTTACAGGAAACCTCCCTAATATCTATAGTACCAATATTGCTCTGACCCTAAAGTTCAGCTGTCTTTATATGGCAGAAGAAAAGGCTCTAAGATTACAGCTAATAAGATTTTATTTGCACATTGGCTAACCATTTGCTTATGGAAAACATACTGGCTTCTGGTTGTGTTCCCCAGTAACTAGTACGTAGAGGCATTGTAGGGATAATAAATAGCTAGTGGTGACTGGGAGCCATTGATAACCAGATCATAGATTTATTGACTCGCCCTTCTGTACTTTACTTTACAAATACACCCACCTGTACTTGTTGTAATTTCCAGTATATATGAGCTACGTGAAGATACACTCTTTTAACTGTCCCTAATTTCTTATCCAACTTAAACAGATAATCCTTAATTCAAATATTTTAAAAATCCTATCCATTTTCTCCACTCTGTGCATAATTTTATATTAGTCACATGATTTTGCTTTAGATCCCTGATCCATTTAGGTTGCTTTTCTGCACTTTTTAAAGGCATACGCTGCACTTTTTCAGCTGCAGTGACCAGAACTGGACATAGTATTCCATGTGTGGTTACACCACAGATTAATCAATAACAGCATATTTTCAGTTTATCATGTCCCAATTATGCCAACATGAAGTTGCTTGTTCCACAGCAGCCTGTTCTACAACTACGGTAGGTTGACAATTCACTGAGTTGCCCTCTATAATCCAAGATCTTTCTTATTCAGTCACTAGCAGTTCAGATCCCATCAGTGAATATATAAAGACAATATAATTTGTTTTGCCTTTCTACACTTTTAGTTATTGAAATGTTTTTACTCTTTTAATTTCCATTTCAAAGAGATGTTTGGAGCTTGTCACAGTTCATTTTTAATTCTAATAATAATCTGGTGTAATCAACACATCTGGCCATCTCACCACTTGGCCCTAATCTCCAAATCAATGAGAAATCTGTTTGCAAGTGCCTGGTTCTAATACAGGTCTTTTGGGCATCCCACTGTTTACATCCTTCTGTTGTGAAAATTGACTATGCCTATTTTTGTGCCGTTGGTTCTTCAATCTGTTAGCATTCTGGATCTACCAAGCGTAATCCCCCTCTCAGTACAGCGGAGCACAAAACTGAATCACACGTTTCCAAGGGGCAAGTAAAATATATACTCTCACAAGGCATTGGTCACATCATGGGCTATGATTAGTTTTCCCATGCAACTCTTCATGGGGGAAAACTTCCACTTCCTTGCTTGAATCATAGTCTATTTAAAACATGAAGACTTGTCTGGATAGTTTGGCAGATTGGAGCATGTGGCTGTGAGGCTACGGATTGAAGTCCCGCTGTGCCTCCTGGAATGAGAGGCAGTTTGTGTGGCCTTCAATAAGCTGTGTGTTTCCAGTGTGCCATCAGAGGAATGGATGGATGACTCTTTTATTCCTAGAACCCCCTTGGAAGAACTGCCTTAAGATGAAAATGACCTGACAGCACATCAATGTTATTAAGAATGCCTGAAATCCTGTCTTATGAAATGGTGCTTTAAATCAAAGGGCCTTACTTTTGGGCCTCAAGGTCTCATGAGAAATCTAAGGCTTGATTCTTAACCTTCTCCCACTCTTCCCAGTGTGGCATCCTTGCCACTTATACCAGCAGCTCCATCTATAGCAAATTTTCAGTGCTCAAAATATGTGGCTCCAATTATTTGTAGAACCAAGCGAATATTCAGTTTGGCCCCAAGCATCAAATCTGCCTCTGTGAAATGGTAATGATTAAAAGTGTTTGGAACTAAACAGAAGCAGTTATCCAAAATCATTTTCCCATTTCAAGTGTTCACTCATTATTTCTGTGAGGCCTTGTTCATGTCCCCGCCCTGCTTATCAGAGGTGCACAGGGTTGAAGACATACATTATCTAGAATGCTTTTGCTGCACTCTTGCACAAAATGTGAAGTTACACCCTGTGGCTACTTACATCAGTCACCGTATATATAGTATTGGTAGCATCTGACCTAGGAGTAGTACGATTCAGAGCTTCTCATTTGAAATTTAGGGACCTTTGCTTCTGATCAATTTTCTTAGCTGATACCCATGAAATAAAGTCTAAAGAATGCCCAAACTTCAGAGAAAGAGAGACTATCTGCCTCTGTTTTACCCTTTGACTCCTTCCATTTGTTGGGCCGTTCTTATTTCATTCCAAATACTGTTTTTCCTTTTTGTGATTTTTTTACATCTAAGTCCTTCAGACTATTTCTGGAGCCCAATCCTGTTCTCTTCCCCCAGGTATACATATTTTCATTGTTGTCTGCAAAGTAACTGCAATCTTGATTCCTAACCGACCTTTCTCAGTAGACTCAAGGAAGCTAATTTTGAGAATGAACTGCAGCAACCTGAAATGACAAGCTGCTTCTTCAACCATTAGCTATTATTGGGTATTTTTTTTGTTCCAAACATGGCTCCTTGGCTGTTGGAATGTGCTGTCATATTCCTTATTTCATGTTTTGATGGCTTAATGCAGAATTTAGCCCCTCTTAGCACTCTGTAAGAGTGGTTCCCCAGATTTCTTCACCTACAACTCCCAGAAATCTTGGCAAGGACAGCTAATGCTGAAGGCTTCTGGGAGTTTTAGTTTAAAAACATCTGGAGACCCAGGATTGGGAACCACAGCAAAGCCACAGCAAAGGTGATCTGTGTAGTAACTGTGGGTTAAAAATTACCCAGTTCATTGCATCAGGTGAATTAAATGTCGTAGGGAGTATCCTATTCTACTGTGTGCAAAGACATTTAGAATTAACCAAACAAAATTATTATTATTATTATTATTATTATTATTAAAGGTAAAGGTTTTCCTTGCTTGAAAGCCAGTCGTATCCGACTCTAGGGTGCAGTGCTCATCTGTTTCAAAGCCAAAGAGCCAGCGCTGTCTGCTGCTGCAGACGTTTCCATGGTCATGTGGCAGACATGACTAGACACCGGAGCGCACGGAACGCTGTTTCCTTCCCACCGAAGTGGTCCCTATTTATCTACTTGCAATTTCTTGCTTTCGAACTGCTAGGTTGGCAGGAGCTGGGACAAAGATGGGAGCTCATTCCGTCCTGCAGTACTCTGAAATTGAAGTGCTGACCTGCCTCCCAGTCAGTGTCTTAGCCACTTGAGCCACTGCAGTCCCTCATTATTATTATTATTATTATTATTATTATTATTATTATTATTATTATTATTATTATTATTATTATTATTATACTTGTATGCTGCTCCATTCGCAGTGCGACTCTGGGTGGCTAACAGAGATACAAAATATACAGTTATGGTTACAATTACGAGGGTCCATATCATCACAATACAAAAACATTTCAAAATATCATCACCACAAATCGCAGTATCAAAAAATATCAGTATCTCAATAACACTGTTCACCTAAGGGCAGTTCTGTTAATCTTGGGGTGGGATGTGTGTGTGTGGGGAGACTGTGCCTTTCTATCCATATGGAGTTTGCTTGTGCTAGAACTTAAGTGTATGTGCCTGCCCACCTTTGAAGTGTGTCTCGCCAAATGTGTGCTAAAAGCACGCCATTTGTAATGAATAACTTAATTCTGAACGTGTTCCTTACAGTTTGGAAAATTGCACGACTGCACCTATAATTCCTCCTCCTCCCCATCTCACCCCCTGCCCCTTCCCTCTCGTTGGGAGAGGATGAAACGTTTCTGCGGGTCTTCCTTCCCCACCACGTACAGGCGCAATAATCGCTGGTCTTGGGCGCCCATAGGAGTCTCCGCTCCCCATTGTTGTTGTTCAGTCGCACAGTTGATTCTGACCCTTTGTGACCCCATGGACCATTTTCCTCCAGGCACCACCTGTGTCCTCCACCATCTTCCTCAGCCTGCCCAGCTCTGTGTATAATTGTGTCCACAATACCATCTATCCACCTCATCTTTGGCCGCCCCCTTCTTCTCTTGCCCTCCCCCTCTTTCCCAGCATCAAGGCCTTCTCAAGTGAGTCCTCCCTTCTCATTTGATGACGAAAGTACTTTAGCTATTCATCTTCACTCTTTGTCCCTGCAATGAACAGTCAGGATTGATTTCTTCCAGTATTGACCTATTTGTTCTCTTGGCTCCCCATCCGTGCTCCGAAAAGGACGGGTTCCCTCCCTCCGCTTCCAGATTGGCAGAAGGGACACAACACAGGGCGACCCCCTAACCCAGAGATGGGCAGTCTTGGCCCTCCAGCTCTTCTTGGACTTCAATTCCCAGAAACCCTGACCAGCTGGTGTGTTGACTTGGGCTTCTGGGAACTGAAGTGCAAGAACAGCTGGAGGGCCAAGACTGCCCATCACTGCACCCTGGGGGGGGGGGGGGGAGAAAGAGAAATTACATTGGATTTTTGGGTTACAGCCTTGTGGGGGTGGGGGTGGGGGATCGGGGCTTCCTCCTCATTTCCGATTGGAGAAGCGGCTTTTCTTTTGCAGCCCCCGCGGGGTCGGTGTGTGTGTGTGTAGGTATTGAGAGAGAGAGAGAGGGGGGTGGGTAGGTGGGGAGCCTTAGGGGGCTGGAGGGACGACGCCTTCTTCCCCATCCCTCCCTCCCTCCGGGCTAGTAGTAGGCCCGAAGCCTGCCGGGGCCCGGCCTCCCTCTCGGTGCAGGCGCTGCGGCCGGCCCGGCGCCCACGTGCTCTGGCCTCCCTCCCTGCCTGCCTGGCCTAGAGCTCAGCGGCTCCTCCTCCTCTCTCGCTTGGCCCTGCCCTGAGCCGCGGCGGTGGCGGTGGCTGGGACTCCTGGGTTGGCTTTGGCGCGGCTCCTCCTCCCCCCTCTCTGCCCTGCCCTCCCCTCCCTTGCCCCGCCCCCCTCCCTCCCTCTTGGTGTCGCGCCGGTCCTTGGGATCGGCGTCAGCCTCTGCGGTCCGGGCCGGGCCCACGTGTTCGCGGGTCAAGTCGGGTAGGCGTCGCGGCGGGGGTGGGAAATCCGGCCGGGCTGGGCCACCCCCTCCTGCTGCTGCTCCCCCCCCCCCCCCGGTCTCCCTCTCCGTCCTTCGGCTGCAGCGCTGGGGGGACGCCCGGCCGTGGCCGCCGCATGGGCCTCCCTCTCTCCCTCCCTCCCTCTTGCGCTTCTTTCCTTCCTTCCTTCCGCCCTGCCTCCCTGCCTTGCTCTTCGCACCCTGGGACACGTGTCCTTGGAGCAGCAGGCGGACCGGGCCTGGCCTACCTGGCCTGCCATCCTGGCCGGTTCCGGGCCAGGCCCCTGGGTTGGAAAGGTACCCCCTCCCCGCCCTACCCCTCCCCAGCCCCATCGGGAAAGGGAGGGAGCGGATTAAGGGAGGAGGAAGAAGAAGAAGGCTCCTTTTTTCCCCTTTCTTTTCTTTAATGGGCCCCCACGTGCAGGCGGCGGCGGCAGCGGCTTCGCAATTCGACTCTTACTCCCCCCCCTTACTCCCCCCCCCCCCCGAAATGTCGGGTTCGGGCCTTTTCATGGCGTGGAGATCGAGTCTTCCAACCTCTGTGTAAGAGAGAGAGAGACAGGGGGGGGGGGGCAACTCCTTCCCTCCACTCTCTCTCTCTCTCTCTCTTTCTGCCACCCTCCAACCCCCCCCCCCCCCCTTGGAGGCCTGCTACTCTTTCCCGTTCCCCATCCCTTAATCTTTTAATTTTAAAAATATTTTTAAATGATCTTAATAATATAAAAAAAACTAACATAAAACCAAAAAATAACAAGGAAAAGAAAAACAACGACACAACCCTAACAAAACACTATATAACTAATATGTGAACTCATCACCCAGCAGGACAATATATACCAGTGTTTCTCAACCTTTGGCTTTTGGACTTGGATTCCCAGAAACCTAAGTCAGAGCATTAACTGATCAATGCTTTGGGAAACTGACTTAGGCTTCTGGGAATTGAAGTCCAAAAGCCAAAGGTTGAGAGACACTGAATATACGGATATTTAAGGTGCCACAATGGATTTTTTGTTGTTGTTTTGTTTACTCTTTGATATGCTTGCACAGACTATTACGGTGACCACTTCAAAAATATATGATTATGTACATCAGTGCTTCTCAACCTTTGGTTTTGGGACTTCAATTCCCAGAAGCCTAAGTCAATTCCCCAAAACCCTGATTAGCCAATGTACTGACTTAGGCTTCTGGGAATTGGAGTCCCAAAACCCAAAGGTTGAGAAGCACTGATGTACATTGTTCAATCTGTCTATTTCAAACCTTTTAAACTTCTAGAGTTGTCCCCTCTCTTTTCAGAAGGATGTATATTCTTGCCCTGTTTTCCCCCCTCCTTTCCCTTTTACTAAACCTCTTTCCCCACCTCTTCTTAGGATGCTGGGGAGGAGGGGGGGGGTCTTCAGCCTCCTGTTCTTGTCCTTTGTAAAGATTGGGGGTGGGTGGGTGGATAGATAAAGGTCTGATGCACTCCACTGACCCTTGCCTTTGTATGAAGACCCTGCTTTAAATCCCTGGCTTAGGCAGGTTTGGTCAGATTTTTTTGCTGACCTTTTGTTTGTTTGATTTGGCCATGCATTGGTCATTTTGCTCCCAACATATGTTATTTGCATCTGAGCACCCAAAGAGAACAACAACAAAAGGACAGGGAAATAGTAGTTTCTGGCTTCAACTTTGTGGTGCTTATTTGAAATTTCACTTTTGTTCTTCCTGGTTTGCCTTCATGCACACTTTTAGTAGTTCAGGCAAAGAAAGGGGCAGCTGTTTGGGGGGGGGGGAATGTCTTTCTGTCAAGGTGGGGTAAAAAGTGACTGGATGGGGTTTGCTGCACTCTGCAAATGCCAGCTGTCCTTTTAAAAAATAAAGAGGTTGGGAACCTTAAACTTTCATTCTATGTTTCCTCTGTTTTGCCCTGTAGGGAAGAGTAGATTGTAGGGAAAACGTGGTAATTTAACCGTTTACATTTTGTACTAACCGATCTTTTACCGGGCTGCTTCTGAGTGGAGTTTTCGGCCATTTTGACCATGAGAGCTTGTGCTAAAAAGGAAAAGGGGAAAGTGCTTCCTCCTTTCCTATCCGATGCTTGATGCATTTGTGTGCAATGGTGGAATGGGGGGGGGGGGTGTTCTCTAATCGAGAAATCCTGTGGCTCTCTTTTTTTAACTCCAGAGTACATGGGTGTGTTCAGCAGGAGAAGGGTTGGGAAAATATTTTAAATTCCTGAGCTCCAGATATTTATTTC
Source organism: Bradypodion ventrale (assembly GCA_035047345.1). NCBI lineage: Eukaryota > Metazoa > Chordata > Lepidosauria > Squamata > Chamaeleonidae > Bradypodion > Bradypodion ventrale. Next base: position 10,528,490 of record JAWDJE010000003.1, read on the forward strand.
TTAATTAGGAGTGAGCTGTGAACAAGGATAGAATGTGTAGGAACTATCACCCATGCTTTCATTCATGATCTGTGGTAGGACCCCTGCAAATGACTTACAGAACTGTTAAAGCAGCTTGTAGCTGCTTATAGCTTTGTGTGTGTGCATTTTTTCACTATTGAGTTCAGAACTAAGCAGTAGAAATAGTGCTTGGCCTTGTGGTATGGGAAGCAATTCCCCTCCTGGCAAAATGGTACAGTTTCTTATAACTATTGTGCAGTAGTTTATATTGCCCTTTTGCTTTTACCCTTCCTTTTTTAATTCCCAGTAATTTTCTGAGGCTGTTGGATCATACCACTGCCTTTTTTTTTTGCAAGTGGTGTGGTTATATTCAATCCTGTGGTCTAGCTCCCCTTATTTAGCACCCCCAAATGTATCAGACTACAATTCCCATCACCTCAGGCAGCATGCCAGGGCAAGGGATAATCTAGAGAACATGGGGGGGGGGGCAATGTTCTCTAGATTGTCCCCTGCCCTGGCATGCTGCCTGAGGTAATGGGAATTGTAGTCTGATACATCTGTGGGGTGCTAAATAAGGGAAGCTAGACCACAGGATTGAATGTGATCCATGAAACCCTGAGTTAATGTGTCATAGCTCCTATAAATGGATCTTGAAGATTTATGAAATAGAAGGTTTGCTGAAAGTACACAGATCATTTTGGCAAGTCTTTGATTTTTGTAAAATTGCCTTGGGTTCCATGGTGAAATAAAATTCAGTTGGAAATATAGAGCGTGACAAATCACTGGAGGTAGCATTACTGGTCTACATTACCTTACCATTGTGAAGACTTCTGCAATAGTAATAAGAATTGCTAAATACTAAATATTGCTGTTTTCATATTACAGTTCAGAAGCAAAAGCTATGAGACTGTAACTTCTTCCAAGGCCATTTCGTGAGTTTGGCCGAGCAGAGTTTTTAAAAGCAGATCTTTTAAAGCCCAAGGATATCAGATCAAATTACTCTACGGGTTCAGCTGATAAAATGTTTGGTCATAGATATTAATTTGAAGTTATGTGTATTCTGGCTTTCGGCATCAGATTGTGAGCGTACTTGGTTTTATTTTGTGGGATGTATAGGATGCAGAAAGCCTGAATTGATGGTTGTGTACACTCACAAAATAAACATGTCTGAACACTTTGTGCCTTGTGCAGGAGTTGTGAAGTATCCCTACAAAATGGCTTTAGAATTGCTGTTTCGACCAGAAACTGGAGCAGAAATGGACTGCGTTTTTAAGCCAATGCTTTCTTTGGTTTGTATGTTTGTGCTTCTCCATGTGTTGAGGTGACTCTTTTATAGTCTTGAAGCTTGCAGTCTCACGCAGGGAGGCCCTTCCCTTTCCCAATCGCTTTCCGGGGTGCCAGTTACTCTTTGTTCCTTGTACTCTTTGATCACTTCCTGTAACTCCTGTTGCTCAGCCTAAGTGTTGCTTCTAGGATTAATACAAGGATGAGGTTGATAACAGTGGAGGTGCAAAATGCTTCCTTTTCCTCTGTCTTCATTAGCTGGGTCAGGGTGGGGGAACCCGACAGTCCAGTGTCTGTTACGTTTTACCCACATAGCATTTTGGAAAGGACATTTTAGGAATTGATGATACTGCCACAGGCAAGAGATAAAAGAAGGGGTTTCTTCGTACTGTAATTCTGTTAATCTGGAATGCTTATCACTTCAACCAGCTCAAGGAGGGTGAAAGAGTGAGCCAGAAAGTCCTCTAAGTTCAGACCTCGTTTTGCCTTATTAACATGCTATGCACCCTGTGGCACCTATCATCATCATGCCATCAAAATGGTTTTATGGCTTCTTCCTCTTCCATGTCTAGGCCATACGTGATGCTGCCAAAATGCTGAATCTACTTTTTGTTTGCTGTTTGTTAAACTGCCTTGAGCCCTGTTTGTGTTGGAACGATAGAGTCAAAGTGAAGTAAACCAAGTTTAAAATAGGTATTGGGTTACAGAAAAGTTCCCAAGCTTTCACAGCCACCAGTGTTGGGACTTATCCGGTCACCACAACTGGAGAGCACCAGGTTCAGGAAGGCTGTTGTTGTGACAAGCTACATGTGGCCTGCTTGCTTTGCTTCTGATCAGTGCTCTATGTAGTGCAGTTTTTCCAACATTGGCTCACCAAGCATTTGTGGGAAGTCCATAAACTGGAAAAGAAGGCAGTAGCTCAGTCCCACTGTTACTCTCCAGCGACTGGTACTAAGAGGCAAACTGCCTCTGAATATGGGTTTCATAACTAAGTACATCCTCTGTGAATTTATCTAATCTGCTTTCCTATATTTATGTCATGGGGTGTAATGATTACTGACCTAATGGTTTTCAAAGAAGTAGCTGTGTTAATCTGTTGTGCAAAAGTAACAGTATTCTGTGGTTCCTAAAGATTAAAAATCTTGTCATGGCAGGAGAATTGTGGGTCACAGGATCAGATGTTTTCTAAGAAAACTTGTGCAATTATAAATATATTAGTCATTAGGATACTCAGGGTCTATTGATCTGGTTTCTTAACCTTTTAGTGTAATTCTTCTTTTTCATCGAGGAATATAGGAACTTGCTTGGCATTATTTGAACACTTGGTCTATCTAGACTAGCGTTGTCGTCTACTGCCAGCTGTGGCTCAATAGCAGTGTTTCCCAACCTTTGGTTTTGGACTTTTAATTCCTAGAAGCCTAAGTCAATTCCCCAAAGCACTGATCGCCCAAATGTACTAATTTAGGCTTCTGGTTATTAAAGTCCCTCTGTGGGGACCACTGCTCTATAGGGTTTTGAAGCAGGATTTCCCTCTCTAACACTCCTGCCCATAGTAGTCTCCCTTCTGAATCCTAACTAGGCTTGGTCCTGTTTGACTTCCAATATATATATATAAGATTCCTTGTCTTCTTGGTGATAATGTTTCATCTCACTTGTTGATAAACTGGTGGAGTATCTACTCTCTGCATGAAGGCATGATTAGAGAATATTTGAAAATAATTAAGCCAAAGTCTTATGTTGTTTGAAGAAACATAGTCTTGGGGCTCCCATGCCATCATTCTTTTGTGAAATTAGGATTAAGAAATGGGTTCCTTTTGAAATGAGTGCACTCGGTAGTATGTTAGGAAAAATAATGACAGAATAGCAGAGGTAGCCAGAATAGCAGAGGTAGAGTCTTTGCCAGAAGAAAAGTTCCTAAAGGAAAATGCGCACATTCCTATCTGCATAATGCCTTCATTAGGTGAATTCAGAGGACACTAAGTGTTGTGTAAGCTTTCAGAGATCTTCAAAACTCTTTGTCACACTCGATGATAAAAAAACGGTAGGGAGAGAAGGAATAACTCAAGGCATGGAGGTTGCATGTGATTACAAGCAGGACTGACCAAACTACGGCCCGTGGGCTGGATCCGGCCCCTGATGCCAATTTATTCAGCCTGCAACACCCTAATCGCTCCTGAAAGTGGAAGTAAAACACGCCCGTACGTGGTGTGTGTATCATGGGCTGGATGAATTGGCATCGGGGGCCGGATCCAGCTCACGGGCCGTAGTTTTGGCACCCCTGTTTTAAGCAGAGAAAATGGCAGCTTAAAAATCTATCTCATCCTGTTGCAAAACGTCCTTCCAGTGGGAGGAACCACGTGACCGGCCCGCTAAACCACGTGACTGGCCCGCAAGTCTGGGCACCCCTGGATTATAGTATTATGATGGGAAGTAGGAAGGCGCTACAGACTACACAGGTATTGAGATGGTTTCAGCTTATGTCTAGGTAGAGGAAGAAGTAGCTGCAGATTTGACCCATTTTGAAAAAGTAACGCCTAAACCCAAGTTGGTTTATGGTACTTTGTATTTTGTTTTGCTTTGATTTGTTTGGTGTTCCTATAAACACAAACAATCTCTAGCCTGCTAAGGGTGCAAAAACAGTGAAGGAAATGGTCTGTGCTCAGGATCCTATAGTGATTCTACAGTAAGCTACAATACATTTGTGTTGTCTTTTGTCATAGTTCCTGCAGTTTGAGATGTGATGGTCTGAAAAAGAAAAGAAAAGATTTTAATGAGAAAACAGTTCTTCTGATTTTCTTCTTAATGCTTTTTTCTTTTAATGCCAGCCAGAAGGGTGAGATATGCCCCTCTGATTCATGCGATTAAACATTTTCTCTTTCGCTTTTAAGAAGGCTTTCCTTTAAATGTTTAGAACAGATTTTTGTGGAAGGAAGCCTAAAATATTCAAAAACTGCAGAATACAGTAGATTGGATTCGAATTTAGTGGCTTTTAGAGTAGACCTGTCAAAATGAGTGTGACAAGTTATTCATAACAGATTAATATGATGGATTTTAGCAAGTCTGTTCAGAACATCTGAATCTAGGTTTGTTTGCAATGTTTTAAAGTTAATTTGTATTATGGGTGTCATACAGTGAACCGAGCTTTTTCCTCACATGAAAAAAGACACTTCCCATAATATTTTCCCCCTACTTCACACATATGGTAATAACATGCTTAGGAAGGTACTTGGGAAACATACCGTAAGGTAAAACAATATGTATATATCCCCTCCTCTGGTATCATTATGTACTGCAGGTACAAAATCAGAAGCAGCACCATGTTGGCATTACTACAGAGTGAAAGATAAAACATTAAGATCTTTGCCAGTCCTGTTAGGGATCGAACCTGGGCCCGATGTAGTCAAAGAACGTGGTATGCAACTAGGCTATAACACCTTTTCCTATAAATAAGGGGTTAACATCCAGAATATTTGTAATAACATTGCTGTTTGTGAGAAGAAACAGAGAAAAGACTGGACACTGGGGAAATCCAGGCAATAATATGTGAAGGAAAATAATATTATTATTGCATTTATTTTATACAGTAATATGATAGCTGTGCATAGTATTCCATAGAGCAGCATGCAAAAAGGTAATTTTCTGTGTCAAGAAATTTCGAACTATAAGTTTCAATCAGAAATGGCTGAGAAAAATTAGGCACTATGCAAGGGTTTAAAACAGGAGTTCTCAACCTTTTAAAGCCGGGGACCGGGTCACACTCCCTCAGACAGCTTCGGGGGTTGTATGGTCATTTTGCCCTCCCTCCATCACATGGCACTTCCTGGTGTGGTGGAGGTGGGGAGGCACATGAAATGGTGCCGCGGGCTGCATCCAGCCACAGGTTGAGAATCCCTGGTCTACAAGATGTAGCTGCATAGTAATGGATGGAGCCTGATTGTGGGATGAGCAGTTTGCTTCTTCAAATAGGTTGGTTTTTTGAAGGGTAGGGTGGAAGAAAGATTGCAGATTGGCTACAAATGTCTGAACACATGTGCAGGGAGCTGTAGGGGATCCCTGAAAAAAGAAACCGCCATCAACACACAAGGAAATGCAATTCCTGTTTTTGTTAGGTGCTGTTGAGATCTTAGGCAGTTCAAGTTCTCAGCAGGTCGCGCACATTAAAATGTTTGAAGTCTTGAGATCATACTGGCAGATGGTTTGACAAATGCAAATCCTGCCATTCTATTCAACGGTACAATTTTGTTCCATGAAAAACCAGGCCACATCTTAGTTTTATTGCCTGTTTTTCCCCCTTGAAGTGGGTCCTGTGACTGCCCTGCTGCGTGAAATAATTGAAAATGAAACTTTGGACATTCAAATCCCTCTGGAGAATGTTTGGTGCAGCTAGAGTCAGAGAATTGTGTCGGCTAGCTGCCTGCAACAAAAGCAGGCCAAGTTGTCAACATAAGACATCCTAGGGCAGGGGTGCTCAAACTTTTTGGGCCGTGGGATGGTCACGTGGGCCACTATGGCCTGGGGGCCGGATCTAGCCCTGATGCCAATTCATCCAGCTCACAAAGCCCTCGCTGCTTCCGGGAGCGACAAGGGCTTGGTGGGCTGGATGAATCAGTGTCGGGGCTGGAACCGGCCCCCTGGCCGTAGTTTGGGCCACCCCTGTTCTAGGGGGTGGGAGTGAAGCAGTTACAGAATCTCTAGGACCCAACGACGCCTGTGACTAAAATGTATCTTGGATCGCTCTCAGATTAGTCTGTGCTAATTAATGGTTATTATTTCAATTTCCCCATAAAGCTGTAGGACGATACTGCATATGTTGGGGGGCCTTATGGAAAACTGGAAAGACAGCCATCTAGCACTGATGGGTAGACTTCTGCCAGCCAGAAGGGTGAGACTTGTTGTCATAGGAGAGGCCATGGTAGAGATTAGCATGTTGAAGGCCATCATAAAACTTGTACTAAGCGCTGGAAGGATTTCATGTAAGGGGAGCAGATTCTTTCTTTGCAAACCAAGTATAGTTTCTTCCGTCTTTCATGGTCGGCCTGCTGGCTGCAGCTTCCAGCACCTTATTGGCAACTCAGCTATGTTGGTCCCAGCCCGTGGTGTAGAATAGTGGCAACAGATTTTCTTCTTTTTCTTTAATGTGTATGTCTGCTTTCTGTCTACTCTGGTTTTCTCTAGAGGTATTTGCCTCATAGTGAACCCTACTCATTATCAAATAGTGAATCCTATAGCAAGACATGTAAAGGGGTGGGGGGTGGGGGACATGAGCGTTTGTCCCGAGTGCATTTATGGCAAAGTTTTGAAGAAAACGGCCATTTCTTTTTCAGTTGTGTCATAGTAACTTACCTGGTTTGGGGGAAAGTTCCTCCAAACATGTACTAGGATAGGTTAGCACAGTGATGGTGAAAGTTTTAGAGACCAAGTGGCCAAACTGCAACCCAAAACCCACTTATTTATCGCAAAGTGCCAACACAGCAACAGGGGAGGAAGGAAATACTCCTGTTGAGCTGCTGGGCAGAGGGGCGGGGTGACCTCTGTGCTGGGGGGAGGCAGGAAGCACACCCATTGGGCTGCTGGGCAGAGGGGCAGGCCAAACTCTGTGCTGGGGTGACTGCACAGGTGCCCACAGAGAGGGCTCCGAGTGTCACCTTTCACACATGTGCCATAGGTTCACCACCGCTGGGCTAGCATCTCCTCCAGCCCCTGCTGTGGATGATGGACTGATTGTTGTACACTCAGTGATTGTGGCTAGCATTGGCATCCCTCTCTGCATTCTTCCTCATGTGCTCTGTTTCACTCATGCCCATTCAGTCATGCTGCCGTCCCTCATGCACATGAGCCTCCCCATGCAATCATAAGTTCACATTATCATACAGGCTCCTCTCAGAGCAACGTGCTTGCACACACACTCCATATTGCTGCACACAAACCAAATACACTCCCATATTTAGTTATTGGGATGAGGAAAGTAACTCCTAGTTCTACCATGCTTTTAGCATGCTCTAGTGTGGGCATGCGTCTTTGTTGTGGCACCTGGGGTGGCAACAGAAAAAGAGGAAGACCAAATATGAGATGGATTGAGTCTGTGAGGAAAGTCCCAGGCTTGTGTTTGCAAGAGCTGAGCAGGGTTGTTGAGGACAGGGCGTTTTAGAGATCTCTCGGTCATAGGGTCTCCATAAGTCAGAAATGACTTGATGGCACATGACAACAACAGCCTGTGGTTTGCCTCTGCACAATGTATGATGTTGTAAAATGTCAACTTATGACATTGACTGTAACGGGAAAATTAAAAAGTGAGGAAGGAGGAGGAAAATGTGCCCTTCTTGAAAAGAAACTCCGCACCTCTGTTCCTTAGTGGTTTCAGAAATGTATAAAGCAGGTTCTTCACTCTTTCTGGAGATGGCATTTTTAATTTTTGAAAGGGCAAGTTATGATCTTCTTGAATGTCTACCTTCTGATAGTCCCATACAGCAGTTAGTCCTTCTCTAATAACTCCATTTGAAGTGCCTTGCACAATTGATTAACCTTCACACCAATGCAGTCTGAATGAAACAAAGATATTTGGCACCTGTCAAATAATTTTGTGATAGATGAATTTAACACCTCCTGTTACCACCCACCAGTCTGGCCAGGTTATCCTGTTATGGTAATAGAGTAGACCCTACTGCCAGTGACTGAACGCTGATTGTCAGGTGGTGGTTATCCTGGCAATCCTGAGGACTAAATGGCCTTCAGTGGCGAAGTCCACAGGGAAGGGTGATGGTCCTCAAGTGGATTAAATCCCACTTGAACCCATCTTGAGGGAGGGCAGCAACTTCATCAATACTGGCCTGAGGATGATGAGGACTTTATGTGCCAAACGGGCCCAGGACCAGAAAGGGACTTGTGGAACTGGATCAGTGGTATGGGTGTCGTGCGGAAGGAGATGGAAGACCATTATATTGTTCCCAGGACAATCTTCATGGCTGATCGCCATGAGGATAGCCAATATTTGGAATCAGATATGGCACTTGAGAAGAATGGGATCCTAAGAAGTGTAGTTAAAAAAAGAACGTAAACGGTCACATTTTGGCCATGGGAGGCATTAAGCAGGCAGTGTGCAAGTCTCCTGGTGTTTGCAGCCTTGGTTCTCTGCTTTCACAGTCTTTAACCTTCTAAGTGTTTGCTCAGTGCGTCCAGCTGGTTCCTCTCTGGCAGAGCTTGGGCGACTGGAGGATTGGGTTTTGTGAAACTGACATTTGGTGGCAGGCTGGCTGTTGAAAGGGGCAGCTGTTGGAGGCTGAGAAGTAATGCCTCCTAATGCTCTGGATAGCAGAATGGGGGATCTTTTTGGAGGAGGCAATATTGGATTCTGGTCCAGAAAGAGATGTATTCAGACTTTGGTACATGTGTCCCCTTGACTGTATGTATTGGTCATATTTTAGTTGAAGGTACTGAGCTCCTTTCCACCCCTATATGTTTTTTAGACTTGAATGAATGTTGTTTTCTCCCTTCAAAGCCCCCAAATTTTTTTTTGCTGGAATTGTAATGTATTAAAATATTTTTTTTTGGGAATGGTACATTATACATTATAATGTATACATTATAATGTATTGCAAGTCTTGAATGCAGCAGAACTCTGGGATGAATGGAGAGTATTTTGGAAGTCATTGTGCAGAAAAGAAATTCTCTACGCTTTGCTATTTCATCCCATTTCTTTATCCTGCAGCTTTACTACTAAGTTTCATGCATTTTGCCACCCTCTCTGCTGCATGATCTGGTTGGTGCTCAAATGCTTTAGTCAAGGACTAGAAGCCCAATTTTCCTTCTTTCCCCCCAGAAGGCCAAAAAGAATTGCATTCCTTACGTCAGAATATCCCATACTTATTTATATGCCTATGAAGTGAACTCTTCTTCCCCACCGACACGTCTTTTCCCAGCCCTGTTTGAGACATGCTGGTATATGCTCGGGAGCCAAGGGGAAAAGTACCTTCTGGTCTGGGTCAGTGCCACTTATATGTCTGTCGGAGCTTTAAATTGTGTCTTGGATATGCACTTTTGCTTCATGCACTCTGGATGGCAGGCCTCTGTCATGTAGTGCCATCTTTTTTCTGACCAGAAAAATATATATGGAAAGTACATTATTTGCCACCTGCATTATTCCATATTGCTTAATGTTTATCAACATATATTAAACTTATGAGTTTAGCATTTGTGTGCTTTAAAATCTTTGTGTGTCACCCAGAGTAACAATAAACTAGATTAGGGGTCAGCAAACTTGGCTCTCCAGATGTTCTTGGACTTCAGTTCCCCAGAAGTCCTGATCAGCAGGTGTGAAATCCAAGAACACCTGGAGAGCCAGGTTTGAGGAACCCTGGGCTAGATGGTTGGTATAAAGGTGTAATTAATTGGTTAAGACAATCTGGGAGTTATCCCAAAACCACTCAGTTAATCTGCCTTTGCCACCTGTAGTACGATTCCCAGACAGAATTTGAGAAAGTTATAGTATTTGTTTGGATGATCAACCTTAGAATCCATTAGTGAGTGTGCTGGCTGGTAAAAGGTTTTCCATAGCAATGCATTTGTGAACTGCTGTTCATCATTCTTATTTTTTAACCCAGTTTACTCTCATGGTGTACCTGGTTATGACCCAGGAAACGTCCCATTCCATGCCTTTTCTCCTTTGTTTTAATTGCTCCAAACAACACTTAAATATGGGGAATCAAACACTCTGGGGGGACCTGTAAGAATTTTGCCCCTTGTTTTCTGTCTTGGGAAGCTTGAGACCTGTGGGTGCTTCATCTCCCCTTTGAGGGTCTACCAATTGTCAGACAGTTTTGTGTGTGTAAAACAATTATAAGATGCTTGATTTTCCATGTCGGGTGCCATTTGTGTGTGTGTGTGGAACACTATATAACAGTGATGGCAAACCTTGGCACTCCAGCTGTTCTTGAACTTCGATTCCCAGAAACCCTGATCAGCAGGAGTGCAGACTTGGGCTTCTGGTAATTGAAGTTGAAGGACACCTGGAGTGCCAAGGTTCACCATTGCGGCTGTAGAATGTAATGGTCACTAAATTCTTTTTACCTCTGATTCAGTGTTTCCCAACCTTTATTTATTGGACTTCAATTCCCAGAAGCCCAAGTCAATTCTCTAAAGCACGGACTTAGGCTTTTGGGAATTAAAGTGTCCCTTTGGGGCGTGTACCCCTCGCTGGGAACCACTGGTCTAACTTGTCAGCTCCAAATACAAAAAAAAAATCCCATTCAATCCACTTAAAAGAGCAAAGTCTGAGCAGTAATTTATCAAATCACTAAAAAGTTACAAGTAAAGTTTCAGCCAAGGACTTAATATCTGGTCCAATTTTTCAACTATTTGCTTAATCCCAAACTTTATACCATCTTTGCCTGATGAAAAAAATCTTGCGAACTTGGAAGCTTATTTGTAACTCATAGTGATCCATGAAGGATACCACCCAACCTCAGTCTGTGTGCCACCAGCAATTATGCACAATTTGTCTACTTGAGGCTAGCTTAAGTCTACTATATGTCCCATTTTTATTTGACCCTTGAATTTATCCCTGTTAGTAAAGTGCTTCCGAGGAGGCATAGGAAGAACTATCCTTGAGGAATGGCAGTGGTGCTCAGCCATAAGAGATGCTGCTGCATAGTGTCCCATGTTTTGGACTAGAACTTGGGTTCAGGATCTCACTTGGTCGCCAGTTTAACTGGGAGACTTTAGACAAGACACCTTTTTTTCACCCTGAATTCCCTCACAGGACTGTTATGTGTTGTGAAGTGGAAGGCAAAGAGACTTCCATGCAAGGTCATTTGAGGAAAGAAGGATATAAATATAACAAAGAAACTGAAAAAGGAATAGCAATTACACTTCTAGCCCACCCCATAGTGCTTAGTGCACTCTCTGGCCAGTTCACAAGGTAATTTGCATTCTGCCCTGGTACTCATTTTACTGACCCCAGAAGGATGGAAGGTTTAATCAACCTAGATCCCCATCAGGATCGAACTCACAATGTTTTGGCCACAGTACAGGAGTTTAACCACTGCGCCACCAGGGCATAAGTGGTAAGAGGATGGGGTGGTAGTTTCACTCTGTCTATGCTTGGTCCCAATAGCTACCTGGACTTATGTCGCATGTGTCATTTGCAGGGAGAATTTTGCCTGTCTGATGTGCAAATAGTGTATGAATCACGACCCCCCTCCCATTTCCATTGGGGGTGGCTGAGATGAATCCCAAGCCCAGGGCCCTCTGTATGGTCTTGAACTGCTGATACAAGCTCAGTTTTTCCACTTACCCTCCCTAAAAAACCCATTTGGACTTGGCCTTTCCATTTTGCTTTTACCTATGTTCTACTTTTCTTCTTTTTGAGTTAAATGCTTAAGTCTTTTCAGCTCCCACTCTCCAGTCTGTATGTTTGGATGGATGGATGGATGGGGTGAGGCAGAGTAAACTATGCAAGAATACATGCCCCTCCCGAATGTGAGTGCCATGAAATGACATGGCATCCAGGCTTCCCCACCATCTGTTTAGTGCCTGCTCTGGTAACACAGGTGGGTGTCTGGGGGCTTAGTCTTGCCCAGGGAGGAGAGACCAGCTAGGCTAGGTAAGGCTGGGCTGGGTCAGGAGCGAGCTTGCCTTTCTGCTTGCCTGCCCGCCTGTGTGCAGTGTAAGTGACTCAGGCATGCGTAGGCGTGGGGTTTTCTCTGACTGGTTTGGGCAGTGCTGGGGCGAAATGGCTGTGACTGTGGGTGGGGTTTTGGGTGCTCCCTGGTTGTCCTCCGTCTCTCTCTTTCTCCTTCCTTCCTCTCCCTCTCCCTCTCTCTCCCTCTCTGTCTCAGTGTCTCTGCAGTGCAGCAGACTCTGTGATCTGACACCACCGGCAGCAGCTCCCGGCACTCATGTTCCTGGCTCTCCTAGGGTGGGGGTGGGGGGCTGTCCCCTGCCTTGCCCATGTTTGGCGAGCTCGACCCTCCCCGCCATGCGCCAGCAGGTTTGTAGGCTGATATTCTGCACCCCTCACTTGCCTCTCCCACCTTGCCCCCAAAGTCTGGCAGATGAAAAGTCTCAGCTGTTTGCAAAACTGGCCTGGGATTTTCTTAGGGGGTGAGTATTTTTTCACCTTTCGGATTTGTATGTTTTCTCCTTGTTTGGTTACTGATAATTTTATTTATTTATTTTATTTATAAAGGCTAAGAGGGTACTATGAGGTGGGGAGGGGAATTGCAAAAATCTTCCCTCCGTTGTATATTGTTGATGTTGGGCCTGGAGGAAGAGACTGTCTTGGTCTTTGCCTGGGGGGGAACCCGGGGTGGGAGAGGAGGTGGCATGCTTGACATGGAGCTGGCCTACAGGACACATTCGTCTAGCATGATTCATGGCTGAGTAGGATCGTTGGATAACTTACACTTGGGAGTCACTTTCCCCCAGACCTTAGGATTACTTATTGCCTTGGCATGGGTTGTTAAGTGATCTCAGGGTAATTCAGAGATTCATTGACTTAGTCCGAAAGCAGTGGTTTGAGCCATCCAATCTCCACTGGCCCATCCCCCCCAAATAATAATAATAATAATAATAATAATAATAATAATAATAATAATAATAATAATAATAATAATAATAATAATAATAATAATTTTTATTTATACACACACACACACTGTATTTGCTGGCGTGTAAGACCCACTCCCCCCTTAAAATACACTGGGAAAATGGAGTGCCTCTTGCACTGTATATAGTGACCTATAGTGGGCTAGTTGTTTGGTAATATACTCTGATGCGTCTTATGCGCTGGCAAATATGGTATCCTTCCTCTCTGTCCAAAGGGCTGCCCTGTGGTGTCCAGGTTTTCAGTGGGGATCATTTCTGTTCTGTGGGCAGTTGAGGTGATGTCTATGGGGCAGAGCCCCATAGCACCATGTGGCTTGGTTTCTATAGGAAGGGCTGCATGCAGCTTGCCTCATCATGACTTTTACAGGATGCTGCATCACAGAGGGGTGGGTAACTAGGAATGGGAGAGAGAAAGCGGATTGTTGCTAACCATGCTCTTATGGTCAACTGTAGTCCAGGTCTTTCTAAACCTCCCTTCTTCTATGTTTCCTAGCACCACATGCCTCACTTAAAGGTTTCTCAACGGTGGCGTCTACAGTTCTAAAGTACTGCTTGCTGAGAAGAAGGCAGAGGCGTGCTTGTTTTGCTTTCTGCATTGCATAGGCTTCTCTCTGTCCACTAAGTCTTTTTAGCCTGAGATGCTGAGGACGGCAGCCCAAGGTTAAGGTTACAGCAGGGATGCTCGGCCTGTGTGGGTAGAACGGTTAGAGGAGGGACCTTGTTCTCCTGGCAGGTCTGCCTTAGTGGCACGGCAGGCACCCTATTTCACATCGTGCCACAGAAGACAGGGCCCCATGTTCAGAACCAGCAGGATTTGTTCTTGGAGGATTTCACAGGAGGGCTGCTTGCTCTCTACTAACTAGGCTCTAACCAGCCCATAGTAAAGAGAAATTGTCAACCAGCAGAAGGCTTCTAAATCCCTTTTGCTGGAAACATTCTCTTAGTAAAGCTAAACCTGAGTGGCACTCAAAAGTGTGGGGCCAGGAAGCCTTGTTGGTGTTTATGTTTCCCTGAACCCCACATTAGATAATGCAGGGTTCGGTGTAGGGGTTGAAGCTTATTTGCTTGTTGACCCTGGATCATTATTGTTAGGGGTAGAAGGAAAGAGCTGCCTTGGTCCCTATCGATCTGGGATTTTCAACCTGCAGCATGTGGGCCAGATGTGGCCTATGGCACCATTTAATGTGGTCTTCACTTGCCTCCACCACACCCAGAAGTGCCATGTAGAGGAAGGGCAAAATGACCACCCAGCCCTTGGAGCTGTCTGAGGGAGCATGACCTGGCCCTCGGCATAAAAAGGTTGAGAACGTCTGCTTTCGATGTACTGTACATGGTGGGTTCCTCTGCTTCCTACAATGTTTGAGAGCATAGGGAGGACACAGATACTAGAAAGGACTGGAAGTTGTAGTTTTTAAAAGCAGCATTTTAAGGTTCTGGATGGATGTCCTAGGACAGTGGTGGCGAACCTTGGCACTACAGGTGTTCTTGAACTTCAATTACCAGCAGCCCAAGTCAGCACTCCTGATCAGGACTTCTGGGAATTGAAGTTCAAGAACACCTGGGGTGCAAAGGTTCTCCATTACTCTCCTAGGAAGATATGATTGGGGGTCAGTAAAGGTACATATAGATTTCTGTGCTTTGCAGGACAAAGTTGTTGACCCTCCACAATTATCACCTGGACTAGACACATGACACTTTGCACTAATAGTTTACATTACTGTAGTTATATAGATCTAAACCTTCTGTTCCCAATGTGGGGCACACGCCCTACAGGGGGGCAATTTGATTTTTAAGGGGGGGGGCAATTGGAGAATGAGTTATTAACAGTGAATGGCCTTTTAGGATTCCTCCACATGAATAAGAGTTCATTTTTGAATAATAAGAATATGTCACCAGGTGGGGGGGGGGGGGCAATAAGGATTTTGGAGATGCTTAGGTGGGGCATACCAAAAAAAGGTTGGGTATCACTGATCTAAATGAACTGAAAATGTGTGGTACATTACCCTGAAATGTACTGTTTGGGGTGGGGAGAGATAAACACGGTGTCAGAGGGAATTGTTTCCCCAGTAGCATATGGTTGGGCGCTTAGTTTGCAGAAACTGGGAGCACAGTTGGATCTGTTCAGAAATTATGGTTTACCTTGATGATCTTCAGAGTTTGTTTGTTTGTTTGTTTACATTTCTCAGCTGAAGCATCAGAACATGGGCAGTAGCTGTTATCTAAGCCATGTGCTGTCCGGTTCTGTGCACTTAAGCTGGTAGTCATATTTTGGGATCCCTTGGTGATATTGTCTGTCCTTCAGGTTTCCTGGGGAGCCTAAATTCTAGTGCTGCTTTCATCCAGAGGTGCTCTTCTGAATGCTGCATATCTGTGAAAGGCACGCCCTGCTAGAAATCTGTCTGGCCACTTTTGCTGGTGGATGACAGGCGTGCTCAAATGTTTTGAGCCGTGGGCCGGTCACATGGTTCAGCGGGCCGGTCACATGGTTCCACCGGAAGAGGAAGTAAAACGCGTCTTGCAATCTGTTTTGCAATGGGATGAGATAGATTTTAAGCTGCCATTTTCTCTGCTTAAGCCAGGGGTGTGTAAACTATGGCCTGTGGGCCAGACCCGGTCCCTGATGCCAATTCATCTGGCCCACACTGCCCTCGTCACTCCCAGAAGCGGAAGTAAAATGTGCCAGTATGGTGCATATTACTTCTGCTTCCAGGAGCAACGAGGGCAGTGTGGGCCGGATGAATTGGCGTCAGGGGCTGGATCTGGCCCACGGGCCTTAGTTTGTGCACCCCTGGTGTATGGGGAGGGGAATGAAACTCCTCCTTTGTGTCCTCCAAAACCTGAGTCGGATTGCTCTGACTTTCATTGCTGGATGGAGTCTAAGCCAGCCTGAGACCTTTTTGGTCATTCCCACAGGAACTTCACATTTGAGCTATTTTAAGATACTGCTAACTAGGGCTGAGAACAAACGGGCAGAGTTTTGTGTCCAGAATTAAATTGTCAGTACCATGGAGAAGGGCACAAAGCATATTTTCTGGTGCTGGAGGAGAGCTTTGGGTCTAAGCTGAACTATCCGTGGAGGGGAAAATGGTGAAATTAAGGCTCTCCTACTTCGTACTCATCTTCTTTCGTGTCCTGATCAAACCCTGGGCTGCCAAAATGAAGCCACTTTCTTGGCTTTGTCGTTGGCCAAATTTAAGTCCTCATCGGTACATGTTTATGGCAGTCATCGGCAAACCAGTGAATGAGCCAGATGCTGTGTCTCTCCACATTCACACAGCATGTTGTTGTCCGCCAGCCGCCCCCATTTGAGCCTGTTGGTCTTACATTTGGGGACTCTGACCCTTGGCCTGTTCAGGGTCCTCCAAGTGACGTAGGGGAGGTTGAGTTTCTCAGCTATATCTTCCTTTTAATGTTCTTCCTTGTCCAGTGAGCTCCTTCCTCCATCGTCTAATTTAGTTTTGCTCTTGCGTACCTTCAAGAATGTTTGTTCTTGCCATAAAGCTCTTCCTAGTTCTGAGCCGGCAGACTTGAGGTTCATGTTCAGAGGGTGTTGAGGGTCATTCTTTTGCTCTGTTGGCGGAGTGGTTAAACTGCTGTACTGCAATCAAAGGGTTGTGAGCTTGATCCTGGCCAGGGCTCAATGTTGACTCAGCCTTCCATCTTTTTGAGGTCAGTAAAATGAGTACACAGCAAGTTGGGGGCAAAATACTAATTAACTTGTGAACCACCTAGAGAGTGCTGTAAGTGCTATTCTCTCGGTGTCCGCTGCTACTTCTCTCCTCATCTCAGATGGAGTGAGTCCACCAACAAGAGGGTATACAGTAAAACCCCGAGTTACAAAAAAAATCAGTTCCATGGCCTTTTTCGTAACTTGAGGCATCCCCTTTAGAGATGCATAGGATAGAAAAATAATAAGAAAAGAATTTAAACAGAGAGTTCTCCCTACTTTTTGGCTGCTGATGCTGCTTCCTTCCTCTGCTCTGGAGAGTGGGAACCGCCGCTGCCCATCCGCTGCTTCTACAGTCGGGTAGAGCGTGGGGGGACATATCTTTGTGTCTGGCCTTGCCAAAGGCCAGAGACTTTGCTGCGACCGCGAAAGTACGGGGGGCTTTTGCGGTCGCAGCGAAGTCTGGGCTTTGCAAAATGGTGGGGACTGATGGGATCGCTTTCCCAGAGCCTTCTGGAGACAGTAGGGGTGGTGGAGACGCCGGACTCAGCTGCACAAACGACCACAAGGACGTTTTTTACAATGTCCCCGTGCCCGTTTGTGCAGCTGTGTCCGGCGTGTCTGACACTTCCGGAAGGCTCTGGGAAAGGGATCCCCTCCGTCTCTGCCATTCTCCAAAGCCACAATTGCTGCCGTTTCCTCCGTCGCTGCCAAGGTAAGTTTTTAAAAAAAGATTTTTTGGTGGGGTGGTGGGCAGGCGGATTTTTAGAGCTCAAAATGGTGGCACCACCCTTTTGAGCACTAAAAAATTGATTTTTACAAACCAAAATTGTGGCAGCACCATTTTGATCTGTAAAAATCTACATAAAACCCCTTTTCTAAGTCGGTTTTATTTGCGTAAATCAGGACTCCAATTTACGCAAATAACCCCTTCGTAACTCGAGGCATTCATAAATTGGGGTTTTACTGTATTTTCTTAACTGGTGTAGGTTGAGAAAACAACAAACTTGCTAACTAACTAGTCACCTCACCTTTCTTTCCCTTCTTATTTGTAAGCATATTTTCAAATGAAGTGCAAACCATACCTCTCAAGTGTGGCTCCGGAGAATACGGGACCTGTGCAGTAGCCTTCTGCGCAGAACCCTTCTATGCATGCGCAGAAGCCTTCTACGCATGCGTAGAAGGGTTCTGTGCAACAGCCTTCTGCTGTTTATTTGTGTAGAAGGGTTCTGCGCATGCATACAAGGGTTCTGCGCATGCGTAGAAGGGTTCTCTGCAGAAGGGGATGCACAGTAACTACTTTCCCCCCCGCTATCAAATTATGGGATGGTGGCGGGAAAGTAAAGTTTTCAGCGCTGAATTATGGGAAATCCCTGTCAATCTGGGATACTTGACAAGTATGGTGCAAACTGCTTTCTAGGGAGTCAAAGCCTATGTGTCATCCTATAGCAAGGATTCTCAATCTGCAGCCCATGGTCCGGATGCGGCTCACGGCATCATTTCATGTGGCCCTCCACCACACCCGGAAGTGGCATGTGATGGAGGAAGGGCAAAATGGCCGTTTGGCCCCTGAAGCTGTCTGAGGGAGTGTGACCTGGCCCCAGGCTTAAAAAGGTTGAGTCCTATAGGATAGAGGCGTAGAACAGAGGCAGGCATAGTGTCACCATTTGGTAATATCTGTTTACAGTTCCTGTGGATTTGAACCCTGTGTTGGGCTAGGCCACCCCAAAGGTGGTGGAGACCAGGCTACTCTTGTCTGGCTAATAATATAAATTATGCACTGCTGGGTCAATTCTGACTCGTGGTAATCCTTTCCAGGTTTTTCTAGATGTAGAGTACTCAAAAGTAGTTTGTCATTCCTTTCTTCTGCGCATGCTCTGGAGCTATGCAGCTTGCCTGAGACTGACATTTCTCCAAAAGGTGCAGTGTGCAGTGGAATTGAATTCTCAACCTCTGGCTCCACATCCAGATCTAACTCAACAAGCTGTCCAGCCAACTTTCTCTGGATAGTGCTTTAGAAATATGGGGCATCCGTCTGTACTAGAAACCAATGATGTCTGTGTGTCCATCACATTATCTAAGCTTAAGGATAGGGCTGGAGAAATGTGTGTGTGATGTGCAAAAGACTGAGCCACCATGTATGAGGGTGTGCACAAGACATCGTGTAAACAGAGCAACCACTGTCAACATGATACAAAGTACAGGTACTTGTCTAGGTGCCCTTTTGAATCCATGTTGCATGATTTTCCACTATACAGTAAAACCCCTACTTACAAAAAAAAGTCAGTTCCGTCGGCTTTTGCTTAAATCGTTTTTTACGTAACTCGAAGCAAACCCATAGGAAAAAGAATCTTTATGTAACTCGAAGCAAACCTACAGGAAATCGTGTAAATCGGGACATGGTTTTAGCACAAATTCATTATGTACGTTGTATTTTATGTAAATCGAGGCATATGTAAGTTGAGGTTTTACTGTATTCCCCCATTCTATTCCATGCTCTGGTCCTAATTCTCATGATTTTGGAAGTTTTGTCCCCACCCCAAACCCTTCATGCTAGTACAAACCCTGCATAATGATTTTAATTTGCTCTACGGGTCTGTTTGCTATGCGATTTTGTCACTGTACGATTTTTTCCCCCATAGAAAAAATGGTTATGCGGGGCGCCATTTTCTTTAAAAACCTATTCGTTCTTTATACGAGGTTCAACTGTATTCCTCTTTCTTTGGGTTGCATTTGTCTGCTTGCAGTGTGCAGTTTTACCTGTACCTTTCCCCCAGCGACTGTGGTACTTAAGACGCTGAACTTGAAGACCAGAAGGTTGGCAGGTCAGCAGTTTGAGACCCAAGTGCTGCATGGCGGAGTGAGCACCTGTCTCTGTCCCAGCTCCTGCCAACCTAGCAGTTTGAAAGCAAGAAATTGCAAGTAGATAAATAGGGAGCACTTCTGTGAGAAGGTAACAGTGTTCCGTGTGCCTCCAGTATCTAGTCATGCCTGCCCCATGACCAGGGAAACGTCTGCAGATGCAGACAGTGCTGGCTCTTTGGCTGCAAACAGAGATGGGCACTGAACCCTGGAGTCAGATATGACTGGCTTTCGAGCAAGGGAGACCTTTTCTTTTTTTACCAGCAAGATTTCCTTCCCGATCATTTTCCTGTAGCTTGCCTCCTTCCAGGTTCATTCTGAGGATGCCTCTCATTTTCTGTTCCAGCAGATAGAAAGGGGATCCTTATGCAGCACCACGTGAAATGAACAAAGCTCCACAGCCCTCAGGAGGAACCCCGTCAGCCCCACACCCCTCTCCCTCTCCTGGACTTCCACAGGTAAGCCGACTCCTTCGCCAAGCCCCTTTTGTTCTCTTTTCCTACAACATTTAAGTAAAAAAAATTGTCTGTCCTGTTTGCTCCCTTCATTTGGCTGCAGCGTCTTTTTCTGTGGTTTCATAATAAAGTCCCTGCACCCTTTTTTAGGGGGTGGGTGGTTTTAATTAGTTTTAACTATGTCATTTTTATATATGGTTGTAAACCGCCCTGAGTCGGCCTCGGCCAAGTGGGCGGTGAAGGAATCTAACTAATAAATAAATAAAATAAAATAAATAAAGTGCTTCTTTTCTGTGTGAGTTGCTCCAAGTGCACATTTTCCCAATTCACTTCAATTCTGCCAGTGGCTAGAGCTTTTGTACCCGTGTCTGTTCCAGCAGTTGTGCAGGTGGGGCTTTAGTTAGGTAGATCTGTAGACTCCCATTAGTGAACTTCCATTTGGGGTCGGATTTTTACTTTGTATGTGTAAAAGGATTGCAGTGGCTCAAGTGGCTGAGATGCTGACTGGGAGGCGGAAGGTCAGCAGTTCGGTTCCCGAGTACTGCAGGACGGAGTTAGCTCCTGTCTTTGTCCCAGCTCCTGCCAACCTAGCAGTTCGAAAGCAAGAAATTGCAAGTAGATTAATAGGGACCACTTCGGTGGGAAGGTAAACAGCGCTCTGTACGCTCCAGTGTCTAATCATGACTGACACATGACCACGGAAACGTCTGCAGAAAGCAGACAGCGCTGGCTCTTCGGCTTTGAAACAGAGATGAGCACTGAACCCTAGAGTCGGATACGACAGGTTTTTGAGCAAGGGAAACTTTTACCTTTACTTTATGTGCAAACAGATGCTTTCTCCTTCTCTTAAACTTGTAGTTCAAAGATGAGCTCAAGTGTCACCTCCAGATGTTTTTGGACTACTATAACTCCTAGTGTACGCTTCACCATCTTCTTTTCTCTAGGACTGCTGGTAGTTGCAGCCTGATAGCATCTGGAGTGCTTGCACTATGTGCTAGCTAGACTGTGATTGGGAGCGGTGGGGTTTTTGTTTGTTGTGTCAGTCACTGCAGCTGCTAATATGCTCCTCCTCTTCCTCCTTTCTCCCTTTCCTAGCAGGCAGCATTTCCTCCTGGCCAGACGACACCTGTGGTTTTTAACCCAGCGCAAGCTACCCAAATGAATACGCCTTCCCAGCCTCGACAGGTAAAGGGTGGGTGTGGCTGCTGTTCTTGGGCTACAAGACACTCTGAGTGGCAGCAAGGCATTCTCTCCTGCTCAACAAGTTCTCCTGTGTGGCTTGGGGATTACTTGGCCCAAGGAGGCCCTTTAGGACTGACTCATTCTGCAGGAGCTGCTGGCTCAGGCGTGCCTCCGCCATGCAGGCTGAGTGGGAGCATTGCTCTGCCCTGTGGAGCCAGCTGTGAAGTCCAAGGTGTGGTGGCAATTACCCAGTCCTTGTCTTACATCCTGATTTCTCCCCAGGTGGGATCAGGGTAAGAGAAGGCAGGTAAGGCAACCCCATAGGCCACTCTGGGGATGAGGTATAGACTGTGAGAGGTGCCTGTAACACATCAGTGATGTTCTGCTCTTGTCTTCTCCTCCCCAACCCTCTGCTCTTTCCTGCCTTAGTTTCCAGCAGGGCCCCGTGCTTTACATCAGCAGGTACTAACCTTTCTCTGCTCCCCTTCCTGCATGCTGTTTGCAATCTGGGGCAGGTGGTGGTGGTGGTCAGTCATGTTGGGGACCTTGCTTGGACACTGTGGGGAAACTGGCAGGAGTAAAGGCTCTCTTGGCCCAAGTGAGGAAAAGACCCAAGAGCTGATGTAGCATAGCTGTTAACAAGATCAAGCAGCAAAGTCCCGATTTCAAAGATTGTGTCTGCTGGGAATATCCTTAGTCACCTCAGGAAACTCCTAGTTTCCTGCTCTTTACTCCCCCCCCCTTAATATGAAGGTAATGACGCCAACCTATCTTATGGAGGGCAGATTAGGTGTAAGGGTTACAGGAGGTTTAGGAGACAATATATGTGCTACCTAATGCTGCCATTGCTAGAGATGTAAAACCTCCGGAAATTTTGAAGCTCGAAAAAAACCCCGTTTTTCCCGGGGGGGGGACGACGACGACGACGACGACGAAAATTTTCAGAAAATTTGAAAATAACCTAATACCATACATATATTTTTTTTAGAAATGATTTATAAAATATATGAACCCGGCCTTGTCTTAAAATATTTTATTCATCATGTTAAAATAAAACATTCCATAATAGATTTTTTCAATTTTTTTCAATTTTTCAAAAACAAAAAAGGCTTCAGAAAAAAAAATGGGGAAAAACTTTTTTTTCCTGAATGTTTCCATTTTTTTCCCCCGGGCCTTCACATCTCTAGCCATCGCCATGGTTAGGGTGGGTATTGTAGGGTTTGGTTTAGTTGTTTTATGATTCTTCTTTAGATAGGGGTTTTAATATTGTTTTTAACTTTAGATGTCTTTTAGGGTTTTATTATGATATGGGACTTTCTTTTTGTAAGCCGCCCTGAGTGGTGTTTACACCAATAAGGCAGGTATAAATAAAATATGATTTGGGTGATCGGAGGCTCTGAATGAATCTAGTCTGAGTACAATGAAACACCAGAAAGAAAAACCATGGCATTGGCATTCAGGAGCCAGGCAGGAGCCTTCATGTGACTGTGGAAGGAGGCAGTTTGCCTGCGGTGTCCAAAGCACATCATCCTCTCCCCTTACATGTGACTTGCATGATGTCTGACTCACGATGGCTGCTCTTCTGCTCCACTCTTTCTTATGCTTGGACGGGGCTGCTTTCTGCCTGCCTCGCTTCCCCATTTGTTGTCCCTTCCTTTTCTGTGGAACGTATTGTACGGCCATATCCAGGGATGGTCCTGGAGCCATTTCAGAGCGGACACTTTGTTTTTGTGTTTTCTTTTGTCATTGCCTCCTCCTGTTCTGTCCTTTTGGGCTGGGGGTGTAAGACTTCTCTTTTGGCCTGTTTGATGGGATTTGCACATTACCAGCAAAAATTGTTACAGGAGGGGATCCTTCTTTCTGTGGGTCCCAGATCCCCCCCCCCCCCCACACCTCCCTGCATCCTGTTGGCCTTTGACAGTATCTCTGCACTACCACATGATCCACAAAGGATGCTCAGGACATTGGTTTGCCAGGAGATGCGGGCAAAGGGAGTTATCTTTGGTTGGTTAGGTAGTTAGTTCTTACTGCAAGGAGAACTGACCAAAGAAGCTGGGGACCCTGAGACCACACACTGCCACCGTGGTTGCCCTGTATGGTTGTTGTATTGCTGTTCAGCTTCAGGAGCTACTTTATATAGAACCCTTACAATAAATGTATTAATCTTCCAATATACTTAGGCATTTTCAGGATTCTGTGTTGTTAATGTTTTTCCCTGATGGATTTAGTCTTAGTTCAAATCTATTTTTCCTGCTGAACCCCACCAAAGAGCGTGACCATGAAGTCTTGCTCATGGCTACCCAGAATTGAATTCAGCAGTGGTTTGGCCCCATTGTCAGATCAAAACTGCTGGCTCTTGAGTCAGCCATTGCTCGTAGATGTGTGATGTAGCTGGAACTCTGTGATCCATATGGGACCCACTGGTCCCTGTCCTGCTAGCCCACCAAGTATCTTTTCAGTGAGCAAGTCAGTGTTTAAAATGGGTTCGCAACCTACAGCCCACAGGTCGCAACTGGCCCACGGTGACACATCATCCGGCCCGTGGTGATGACCCCAGAAGCAGACACATTTACAACAGCCGTAAATGCACCTGCGCAAATGCATGCACTGCGGTTTACGGCAGGGGGAACCCACATGTCTGGCCCACTCAGCTGTCTGAGTGGGTGTGGTCCGGCCCGTGGCATGAAAAGGTTGAGAACCTCTGGTTAAAGATCTCCATTGCTGCCAATCAGCATGTGAACTTAAGAGAACTTTTGTCTCTCAGCACCATCCTCTACAGACTGGTGGTACTGGTTTTAATTGAAGAACTATGTTGAAATATTTCCAAGACAATAGTGTCTGTCATTTATTCAAAACATATCTAAGTACTTTATTCATAATATTTCTGCCTTCCAGGATGTTCAAAACAGTTCATTATAATTGCATATTACTGTCCTCACTCCAGTTCTTGCTTGTGTCTTAGTGCCTTATTACATGCATATGAGACAAGAAACAAGACAAATGTAAGAGCAAACACCCACCCACCCAGAAAATAGAATAACAATGTCATGGCACCTTAAAGACTAACTGATATATTTTTTATTTGATCTTTTTTGATCAAATCTATTTAGATGTAAGGAAGACATTATTATGCATGATGTTAGGATATTGCACATGCAAGCATAATGCTGAGGAACCACAGAGCAAAGAGCATTTGAGAGGCTCCTGAAGGGGAAAATGCTTCTGGGCTGCAGGTCAAGGAACGGGTCAGCTTCATTCAGCAATAACCCATGCCATTGTTTTTCTCTGGCTGTTGCTACTGCAACCTATGATGTGAGAGCCTGATTGAACCGCCCCAGCCGCCATAAGAAGAGGTGACTAGACTCTGGTAGCTTCCCAGCATGGCAGTAATTCCCTCTTCCAATATCATACATTTCCCCCCCTTGAGATTTAGATTCCCAATTTCCCTGCCTTTCTAGGTCTGCTTAGCATAGCCTTCCAACTTCCTGGTGGCTTCCATGTGTCTCAAACATAATTCGTTGCCACCGCCACTTCACAAGTGTGGGAAAGTGCTGCTTGTAGGTGTGAGAGTTTAAGTCCTTCAGCTTAGCCACACCCTGGGGCTCTCGACTCCTTGGGCTTTAGGCTGGACTTTTAATTAATGCTTTTGATTTGTATCTTGCATAAATTCAGCCATAAGAGGCTAAACTTGGCCTTTTTATTGGCAATTGTAGAGCAGAGCAATACAGCGTTCCGTGCGCTCCGGTGTCTAGTTATGCCTGCCACATGACCACGGAAACGTCGCCGGCTCTTCGGCTTTGAAACAGGAGCACTGAACCCTAGAGTCGGAAACGACTGGCTTTCGAGCAAGGGAAACCTTTACCCTTAGAGTAGAGCTTGGAAAAGTTAACGTTCCCAAGGTAGACTCCACTTATACTTTGTCCGAAACATTAAGTCTGACATCCTGATAGTGTGCCCAAGCATTGGTTATCCAGGAGGTTAAGATAGTGGCCGTTGTTTGGTGGGCAACTGAAATGTGTTGCTTCCATGAATGTGGTTCCAGAAGTGAATACATATTTTAACCCTGGGGACTCTTACCTCCAAAACAGTGAAGTCTTTTCTTGTCTTCTTTTTTTATTCAACTATTTGTTAGGACATTGAAACAAGTACTCATAAAAAAATTCAGTTTTAACAAGGAGGCCTGTTTATGGCTGTTTACAGCATGCAAGTCTTCCATGTACTTTGTGTAGTTAGGCTACAAATCTCTCATTTCAGTGTTGCATTGGCAATCTTTGACAAGCTTTATGCTTAATCAAAATTAAAAAATCACACATTTCCATCCGGTTGTCAGTGTTTCCCCGGGACAAAGAGCACTCTACAAAGTTTTGATTTTGCAGATAAGTGTTGCAGTAGCTGATGCAGTGCAGTATTAGATCATTTGAGGAGAGATCTATTTTTTCTTGGACTTTGCATGGGACTAGATATCTTTTTCTCCTACTCTTATGTGCCTGAAAGAATTCCCATGCCTGTTTAGTATCATCTTGCAGCCATCGTAAAATAGTACTCTCTTGCTTCCAAACCAATTGAAGAAGTTTTGGACTAACCTTTCCCAACCCAGTGACTTCCACTACAGTTCCCATAATCCCGAGACAAAGAGGCTGTTGGGTGGGCATTGGGTCTTTTAGCAGAGTACATCTGGAGGGCTGAGTTGAAGCTTCCTCAACCGAAGAGGTCTCCTGTAGACAATAAGAAATTTCAAGTATCATCTGATATGTCTCCCCTCTTTATTAACCTATATGGTTATCCAATAAAATTTTAATGAGTGTAATAAAATTTAGATGGATTTTTATCTCTTCTAATTGCTGTTGCTTTTAAAAACAATAGTATTTGATGTGTTACCTCTATACTTGAGAAAAAGGCCTAATTGGCAGTTCTCCGGGACAATGTGTGTCTGTCTTAAAATTTATAATAAAATGTACCAATGGAGAGATTTCATAGCACACAGTATACATATAAAAGTTCCCAGGATTGTGATCCAGATTTAATAATAAGTGTGATTCTTCAGGTATGATATCGTGGATGCAGCATCTTTCTGAAATTTATCTAGTGTTCCTCACACGTTTTGTGTGTGTGAGATGCTCACTAATGTGACATCCTTGTTTCTTGGGGCATTTTATGATTAGGAGACTTGCTGTCGACTTTTGCCTCCCACCACAGCACAAGAATACATTGGTGGCTTCCTATTACCAAAGGGCAGAGCTGAGCAGAAAACAGCAAAACATAAATGGGAGAGGATGCTCAATCAGGGGTGCTCAACCTTGGACCCTCAGGTGTTCTTGGACTTCAGTTGCCAGAAGCCCAAGTCAGCTCAGCTGCTGATCAGGGCTTCTGGGAATTGAAGCAACCCTCACAGTGTTCCATAGAATCTGCTGAAGGCTGTCGGAAGGGTATGAAAAACTAATGTTGACCCTACACCTGTGATGGTGATCCTTGGCATTCCAGTAAACCCATTCGTGTGGATTCACAGGGACATGGACTTCTGGGAATTGAAGTCCAAGAACAGCTGGAGTGCCAAGGTTCGCTATCACTGCCCTACATCTTGCTATTTCCAAGAGCCCTGGTAGCTCAGTAGTTAAACTGCTGTACTGCAGCCAAAACATTGTGAGTTCAGTCCTGGTGGGGATCAAGCTCGATTCAGCCTTCCATCCTTCTGAGGTTGGTAAAAGGAGGACCCAGCATGTTGCAGGGAAATGTTTAATTACCTTGTGAATCAAACACCCAAAGAGTGCACTAAATGCTATGGGGCGGTATGTAAGTGTAATTGCTATTGCTATCTTTCCCCTCCAGCGTATCATCTGATGGTGGTGTTGTTTTTACAGAGCTGCTTCTGGTGCAGTAACTGGCCCATTCCATCCCTTTCCTTTTCTCTCTCCTCCTTCCCCACCGTCAGTCCCAGTTTCCTTCTCATAATGCGGTTGTTCCTTACCTGTTTGGTGTTTTCCTGCTCCCAAGGGGCCTGGTAACGTGTCTGGCTGTAGGTAACTTCTGTCTCTCTCTCTCTCCCCCCCTCCCTTTCCTCTTTTTCTCCTTATGTGTGTGCATATGCGTGTGCGTGTGCGTGCTTGCTAACAGGGAGGATTCAGGTCTCTTCAGGTAATACCTTTTCTATAATGCCCTCTTTGCTCCTTTCTGCAGTACACCGTGCCACTGAAATTGTTGTTCTTTGGCTCTTGAGAAAACAAGACCATGGCAACAATATCCCATTTTCTGTTGTTGTTATTTTTTTTGAGGGGGGGAACCCTGAAATCCCCATACTGCATAAGTTTCATCATCATTATTGACCCCAAAAGGGATGAGTAATTGCTGTACAATTTCTGGGCCATCCTTTCTAAAAATTCCTCTTAGGAGTTACTGCTTTTTTCCCTTCCTTCTCTCCCTGAGATTTTGCACTATATCCTAGGACAGGGGTGGCCAAACTACTGGCCTGTGGTGCCTAACAATCCGTCCCACACCGCCCTCGCTGCTCCCAGAAGCAAAAATTAAACACACCAACACATGCACAAAACGCTACCATAAAGGACCCGTGGATGTCATAAATACATTTACGACAGCCACAAGTGCATTTACGGCAGCATTTTGCGCATGCATGGGCCTGTTTCATTTCTGCTTCCGGTGGGAGGAATCACATGACCAGCCTGCTCAACAACATGACTGGCCTGGGCTGCGGCCCGACGAGTTTGGCCACCCCTGTCCTAGGACTTAAAATGCCAATCGGACAGCAAGTCAACACACATCTTACTGCAGTGAAACTTTGGGGAAGATAGTCTGAGCTTGAGAGTCAGTGAGATATACTGGTAGAGTGTTAGACTAGGACGTAAGAGACCCAAGTTCAAATCATTGATTGGCCATGGAAATGTACCTAGAAGTGACAATAGTAAACCTCGTCCAAAGCCTCTTACTTTCTTGAAAAACCATACTACAGTCACTGTAAGTCATAACAGCCTGAGTTTGTGACTGAATCACATCGACTGTTCCTATTCGGTAGAATCATCTACACAGCAAGACTTTGGGGCGGAAAATGAGGATTAGATCCATGTGTAGTCTGTGTAACTTTTATTATGAATCTTTACTTCATGACGTGTGTTTGCATTTTTTTTTAGGACAAAAATTAGATAACAGGAAGCTCCAGATTCAATTTAGCCGATTCTTTTTCTTTGTCCCTCTTCAATGAAATCAATCAAATTTTGTGGCAGGCCACTCTTAGGAAATGCGGGTACCAGCCTACCATGCTATCTTTTTGCCCCAAAGTCCCTCTCCAGGTACACCAGTTTCTGTCTCACATTATTGGGAAAGTTGGCACACAGATCTTCACACGGAATCGCCATAGTACACATCCTACTATGTTGTCCCTGGAAGGCTAAAACAGGTCGTGTACTGTCATGCAGAAATTACCAACACAATCCCCCTCTCTCCCCCTCCTCTGCAGAGCTTTCTGGGATTGAAACGTCCTCCCTTCTAAAAACAAAGCCCATGGTGTGGTTTGCTAGGAAAGTACTGGAGCAGCCAGGGTTGCATTAGCAGCCGTGTTTTGTGTTTTTTAGCTGGAGCGGATTCCTGCACGCAACCTTTGTAGGCTCCTGGGCCATGGGAGGGGACAGTGGTTTCTTTGCAACTCCTCTGGCCAGGCCTTGCTAACCAAGCATGCCCCTCTCTCCTTTCTTCTCTTAAAGCATTTCTACCAGAGCAGGGCCCAGCCTCCGGCAAGTGCTTCCCGGGTGCAGAGTAACACGTCGGCTCGGCCTGGCCCACCCACTCATGTTTATCCAGCTGCTTCCCAGATGATGATGATCCCCTCACAGATCTCCTACTCTGCTTCGCAAGGCGCCTACTACATCCCTGGACAGGTGAGGGTTGGATCAGGGGGTTGAGGTCTTTGCACAGCTGGAGGGTGTTTTCTGCCTTCCCAGCAAAGGACAAAGTGCCTGCTGGAAACCTGCTGTTAGTTTTGGCCTTCTGTAGCTTTTTGGGAGCAGGCAGCGGTCTTCTCTCTTGGTGCCCTCGTTGTATTGCGTCCACACACTCACTGCTAGCACCATGGCCTTGGCTCCAGTGTTTCCTGTGATGGTCTTCAGGGATTTCTCTGTGCATTCCAAGGGTGTCATGTTTTGAAGAACAAATTAAACTAGATAGGTCCATAATGGCGAACCTTGGCACTCCAGATGTTCTTGGACTTCAATTTCCAGAAGTCCAAGCCCCAGTGAATCCACACGAGGGGGTTTGCTGCGATTCATCCAGCCCACGCCGCCCCCGTCACTCCTGGAAGTGGAAGTAACACACGTCCAGACGGAGGAAGGGTTAACCCAGAAGAGTGTTAACCGTATGGGCACGTTTTACTTCCGCTTCCAGGAGTGACGGGGGCGGCTTGGGGCGGGTGAATTGCAGCAAACGCATTCGTGTGGATTCACAGGGTGCTTGGGCTTCTGGGAATTGAAGTCCAGAAACATCTGGAGTGCCAAGGTTCACCATCACGGAGATAGGTTGTGACACTTCTTATACACATGCATGCTCGTTGCGGGTGCCAGAAATCGAGTTGTAGGAACTCTTCATCTGAGCTGAGACTTGTTCACATATTCGTGAGGAGTGACAGGAGATTGGACGTTCCTCCTGAATGATTTGCAGTGTTGCTCATGAGAACATGGAACTTAGGAGGCAGTCGAAGCCTCTGTGTGAATGCTTCCACCACCACCCCCTTGCCCCCATGGGATGTGTAGGCCACCTTATCACAGGGATTTTGGCTGGGTAAAAGCATGCTAATTATGCTATCCTCTGTTCCATTGTCCATCTCAAACAAATTTGAATTGAAGCATCTTGCAACATTTCAGGAAGTCACACAAGCTTAGACTTGAGTCCTACCAGAGGAAAGGGTGATTGAGACCAACACCTGTCGTGTGGCTTCTCACAGATTTTACTCTGTGCCCCAAAGTGGTGTTTGGAAGAACGTGCCTGGTCCATCTCAAGAACATAGGGAAGCACGGACCATTTTTTGTTAAGTTGGCCCAGACCATTCCGTAGTGGATGTACGCCATAGGGCAGTGGTGGCAAACCTATGGCACACGTGCCAGAGTTGGCACACAGAGCCCTCTCTGTTGGCACATGCACCGTTGTTCGCCCTCCCCTTTGCCCATCAGCACAATGGGAGCACTTCTTCCCCCAGAACACAGTTCACCCTGCCTCTCTACTCAGCAGCCCAATGGGAACGTTTCCTCCCTCCCCCTAGCACAGAGTTCGGCCCACCCCTCTGCCGAGCAGCCCAATAGGAGCACTCCCTCCCTCCGCCAGCAGAGAGTTCACCGCGCCCCTCTGTTTGGGCATTCAGTCTGTAAAAGGTTTGCCATCACTGCCATAGGGTGTCAAAGCTTGGCAAAGTAATAAGTGGCTCGCTCTTCTATGAGAAAGTAAGTGCCTCACTCATAGTTCCAGTAACAGAAGGGCACATCATCTAAAAAAGGTTTGGACTTAATTGATTAAAATGTTTGTTTAAGAATGAACAGTTTAAGACTACTATAATCTGGTTGCAGCTCTGTTGTGCTATTTGAATTTTTCATTATGTCCCCCCAAAATAAATAAATAAATAAATAAATCAGGAATTAAGAGGATTGCATTTCCTCCTCCTCCCTCCCCCTTTCAAAAAAGGATCCTGGCCTCTGAGATATGCACATCTCTTCTCATTGCCACTTTCCACCCCATAATGTGTCGGGGGGTGGGGGTGGGGAGAAGACTGGGTTCAAATCCCTGCTCAGCTGTGGAAGCTCACTTGGAGTGTGAAATTGGCAAAACCACTCCTTAAATATCTCACTTACTTTTAAAGCCTTCATAGGGTTGCTGTAAATTCCGACTTGATGGTATATGTAGATGTGCACATGTATATGCATATATGGATATGTGTGCAAGTTGCATTGTCACATACCTGTGAATGGGACTCACTTGACATCTCATAAGTGATGACTGTGCAGCTCCAAGAAATGTCAGTCTTACGGTTCACTGGTGGAGCTTAGCAACTAGGGGAAACAAATTACAGGTAAATGTTATGTGCATGTGGCTGCATTTTTAAGAAGCAAAAAGTCTGCGAACACATAAAAGTAGTAGTCACCTGGACCTCATCTATACATTCAAGAACTGTTTGTATTTTGACTTCACTGGGTTGCTGAGAATATAAAATTGGAGGTAGGAAAAGCCATGTATACTTCTTGATTCTCCTTGAAAGGAATATGGGAGGGAAATCTAATAAAATAAATGACTCAATTGAGGATACCAAAAGGTTGTGTCTGGGAGAAGCATCTCCCCACACTTTCTCTGCATGGTCATTCCTTTGGGACATTTGGCTTTAGCTTTATGAACAACAGCTTAAAGTAGGGGTTCTCAACCTTTTCAAGCCATGGGCCGGACCATGCCCCCTCAGCTAAGTGGGCTGGACTGGTGGTTCCCCCCACCGTAAATGCTGCTGTAAAACACATCAGTGGCTGTTGTAAATACATTTACGACAGTCATGGGTGTGCTTATGGCTGTTGTAAACGCTTCCGGTAGCGGCGATGTGGGCCACATGAAATGGTGTTGTGGGCCACAGCCGGCCTGTGGGCTGTAGGCTGAGAACTCTGGGCTTAAAGGCTTCCTTTGCCTTCCTAGTTCACGGTGCGACTGGAAGTCCGACATGCATATCCTCTGTTAAGGTATAGTCCAGACATGGGCAGAGCGTAGCCATGAGCCACAGGTAGTCCCCTCCCCTGGGATTTTTCTCCTGGAATGTGGATGGTTTCTTCTGCAAAACTCTTTAGGATTATGATTTGCCTTATACACCTTATCCTTTCCCAGACCTTGCCTGTGTTATGCCTTAAAAATTGGTCACCGGCTGTTCACTTCTTGTATCATTCTTTAAAAAGCCATTTCAAGTCTAAAATAGGCTCTAGAACAGTTTTTCCTCAACCTTTGGCTTTTGGACTTCAATTCCCAGAAGCCTAAGTCAATTCCCCAAAGTACTGATTAGCCATTGTACTGACTTAGGCTTCTGGGAATTGAAGTCCCCCTGTAGGCCTCTGCTCTGGAGGATATAAAATTGGGTTTGTAGTAGTGGAGTGCCGCTCTTGCTGCTCCCGGAAGCAGAAGTAAAATGCCCCTGCACATGCGCAAAACACTGTTGTAAAGGACCTGCGGGTGTATTTGTGCATGTGCGGGCACATTTTCCTTCTGCTTCCAGTGGGGAGGAACCATGTGATCAGCCCACTCAACCACGTGACCAGCCTGTGGCCCCCAAAAAGTTTGGACACCCCGATCTAGAGTTTGGAGGAACAGAGTGGTCTGAGGGTGTGTGAGGCTCTCTAGGGTCCATGGCAAGATGGAAATGGCCTTTGTTGAACCCAGGGACAGCCCCTTGTTTCCTGTTTCTAGTAGCTGTGCC
This sequence comes from Bradypodion ventrale, assembly GCA_035047345.1. Taxonomy (NCBI): domain Eukaryota; kingdom Metazoa; phylum Chordata; class Lepidosauria; order Squamata; family Chamaeleonidae; genus Bradypodion; species Bradypodion ventrale. Next base: position 10,560,972 of record JAWDJE010000003.1, read on the forward strand.
TGTAGCTATTTGATTCTCTTGAGGTTAGTCCATTGGACATTGCTACTACCCCATTTTGAGTTGCACGGACTACTCTTAGATAATCTCCCAGCACTCACCTGTTGTGTTTTCCCTCCTGACCTAGGGACGCTCCACGTACGTTGTCCCAACTCAGCAGTATCCTGTCCAGCCAGGAGCCCCCAGCTTCTATCCTGGAGCCAGCCCCACAGAATTTGGCACCTACGGTAAGGGATGAGTGTATGTCTGTAGCATGCATGGAAATAAACAGCTGAGGGCAGCTCAGTTTGGTGTTATTGTATATTTGCAACTTTACCTTCATGCCGGCTATCTTAGCCTAAGTCATCTTTGCAATGGCTTGGCGTGGCTGAAATAGGAAGTCACTTGACTGTGCTCTCCTTTGAATAGCTCAGAATTGCATTGTGACCCTGCGCAAAGAAATCTGACGTCAGCTGGGGCCATTTTAGAGATTGGGGGTGGAGGAGAGTTTAATTTGACTGCGTTCTTAGAGTGTTGGAGGTGGTGTCCGTGATGCGCAGCCTGCAACTGGATTGCTTTGGACTTCAGTCCTTTTGAAATTCTACCTGTGAAAATTTAATCTTGTGCTTGAAATACTTAGTTGAAAGTCTGCCTCTGTTCAGTATTTGCCCAATTCAAAGAAGCCTCTGCTGAGGCTTTCGATTGGCTTTTTGCTACATGTATTCTCTGCAAATTCCACCATCCCACCAGATTGGAGGGCCCACAGCTACATGGCCATGTTAAGCCATAGGTATTTCACAAGAGATTGGGAGGGTCCTCATTAAAGCACGTCTTCTCCATAGAAATCTAGCATATGTTGTCATGTCATAAAGCTTTTGTTGTTAAGAATGGGAATTATAAAAATGTGGACTCCAAATCTATTTTTTTAAAATCGTATCAGAAGCACACAAAGGTACTTTCTGGCTTGAAAGGATTTTTGATGGAGGAACTCCATTCAGGGGACGCTCGAATGAGGCTCTTTTTATGTCCCCAAGATCTTTCCCCACAGAAGTGGTCCCTGTTTATCTACTTGCAGTTTTTTTGCTTTCAAACTGCTAGGTTGGCAGGAATTGGGAGAGAAACGGGTGCTCATGCAGTACTCTGGTCTTGAACTACTAACTTGCCAACCTTCCACCTAACAAGGCGATCTTCTTAACCACGGAGCCATTGAAGTCCCTCCAAGTCTATACCCCAGACAAAATTCAGGGATATGTAACAAAAAAAAGCACAAATCTGTAGGACAGTTTTCCTTACAATAGGTGCATTGGTTGACATGATTCTCCTTTCAAAAACAAGGAAAGTTCCCTATCACTCCTTGGGATTTGCAAGCATTCATTGGTAGTGGAATCTTTCAGAATAGATCCTCCAAGCCTGCTCTGTGAATGCCTCCTCTTGACCCATGATGGTGAACCTTGGCACTCCAGATGTTCTTGGACTTCAAATCCCAGAAGCCCAAGCACCCTGTGAATCCACACGCATGGGTTTACTGCGATTCATCCGGCCAGCACTGCCCTCGTTACTCCCGGAAGTGGAAGTAAAACGCACGCGTACAGAGGAAGGGTTAACCTGGAAGAGTCTTAACCATACGGGGCACATTTTACTTCCGCTTCCGGGAGCAACGAGGGCACAGCGGGCTGGATGAATCGCAGTAAATCCATTCATGTGGATTCACAAGGGCTTGGGCTTCTGGGAATTGAAGTCCAAGAACATCTGGAGTGCCAAGGGTTCGCCATCACGGGTCTAGAAAGTAACTCACATGATAAATAAACTGTTCTCAGGCAGTTCCAAGGTTAGGTGGGAGAAGAAAAGGAGAGTGGGTAAACTGACCTGAGACTATAAAGTAAATTGAAATGCTAATAGGTGTGGCTTTATTCCACTTTGAATTGCAGAGGCGAATGAGAAGTAAGGTCTTTCTGAAAAGAGTTCCCAGGAGAAATGAGAGAACTCTTTCTGTATCATTATGTTATTAGTGTAAGAAGTCTGGTAAAATTATACACGGATTGCTCATTGAGCCTAAAAGGTGTACTGTTCAGATCTCATAGTATGAGCTCATGGGAGTCAGGGCCTACCACAATTGGGTTTCTTTCTGTGCCTACCAGTTGTGCAGCAGAAAGTGGAGAGTACTAGCCTACAACTGTGACACCAGTGGAAGGACTTCTACATGGATAGTGCTTTGAAGGCTCTGTAACACTTTACCCTTCATTTTGCTTGTATAAGGAAAGTGATTTGGTAGGATTTTGGATAGTGCCACATAAAGATGGCAGAGAGAGAAAGTGTTTGTGTTTTCATGACCTCACATGTGAAAACACACACACTGTCGCTCATGTGAAAAACACATTTAATGCAGAAAGCTAGAACAGCTTCCTAACATCTTCCAGATATTTTTTTACTCCTGTTCCCTTCAATTCCAGTCCACATAGTCAGAGGTCAGGAAGTGGTCATTGACCAAGCTTGGCCACCAGATTGGGGGAACCTAGCCCTGTAAATTGTATGGGATCTCCATTGACAAAGTTCTTGAAATCATAGCTGGACAGCCGTCTTTGCTAAAATTTCTAAATTTTGGTATCAAAGGGGATTAGAATAAATGACAAGAGGTTCTTGCAATGTTGAGGTTCTGTGACTTCAGGGACAGATGTTCTGAAAAGGTCTCTTCATCACATGCTGGCTTTCTACATGCAAGACTGTCTTCATGTGGGGTAGCATCTTAAAATGTGACTTCTTCAGCAACAGTGGCCATTCAGAATTTTACAGCTTCATCCAGTATAATGAGTTGGAAGTATAATTGGCTTATATAAACAGATGGAGATCTTTTTTGTGCTGAAGGACTGGTAATAGCCTATAAACTAATTGACTATACAATTTACAGCTGGTCTTGACCTATTCTTGTGACCACCTCTCTCAATGCTATTTGAGCAAACGTGGAACTTTTTTTCATTACAAAGAAGATGACTAAACCAGATTGGCTGTGATGATAAAAGGGACCGTGAAGGGGGTCTTTTCTTTCCCTGAGCTAACAAAACTGTACCTGGATTCTAGTTTCTCAGATTACCAGTGAGAACTCTTGCCATGGAATGCTCCTTTGTATGATAAGTTAATAAATAAATTATCTGCATAACCGAAGCAGTAGTTTCAGCGAAGACAGAAGCTTAACCTAGGTTTTAACTCTGGCATGCTGAGTTTTTGTGTTTCCACTAGACAGGCTTTTGATAGATTTTGTTGTAGTTAATAAGCCTTCTCAGTAGTGCAGTTCCAAAATCTGGCAAGAGCTGAGATGATTAGGAAAATAGTTGGCATGGAATGGATTTGGAGGTGAAAAGTCCAGTAGGCATGGGCTATTCAGTTAAATACAAATTTGCCACGCAGTGTGGAACTGTTGATGCTCCAGATTAAGTGACCATTTTAGTCTCCTCACTTTGTGGGTTTCCTTTGTTTTTCTAGTTTCTCTATTATCCTAAGAATTACATTATATTTCTCCTGCCTAAAGTTGTGGGCAACAACTCCCACGATGGCTCACCTGTAGCTGTGCTAGTTAGAGTTTATGTCTACTGCAGTTCAGAAGATCTGATAGCCACCAAACTGAGTAAGGATGCTTTAGATCAGGGGTGCCCAAACTACGGCCTGTGGGCCAGATCGGACCCCCGAGACCAATTCATCCGACCGCACCGCCCTCGTCACTCCCAGAAGCGGAAGTAGCGCATTTTACTTCCGCTTCTGGGAGTGATGGGGGCAGCGTGGGTCAGATGAATTGGTGTCGGGGACCCAATCTGGCTCACGGGCCCTGGTTTAAGCAGAAAAAATGGCAGCTTAAAATCTATCTCATCCTGTTGCAAAACCAATTGCAATGCATGTTTTGCTTCCGCTTCTGGTGGGAGGAACCACGTGACTGCCCCGCTGAACCATGTGACCGGCCTGCAGCCCGAAAAGTTTGGGCACCCCAGCTTTAGATGTACATATGTGTGCATGTGCGTGTACACACATGCACATACACACACAGCAGTCTGTAGTTTGTTCAGTCGTTGCCTTGATTCAGGACCCAATATAGTGTTGGGACTACGAGTCACAGGAATTCCTGGACGCTCCATAGCGTTGGTGTCTCACACTACAAACCTCTAACATTGCGAAGCTACGGCATCTGTCAATACATTTGAAATGGGGCTGTTTTCAAAACATTGCTCAAATTGGTCCCAGTTTGTAAACAGACTAGAGAGAAGCCGGGGCTGACAGAAGGCATGGGAAGCTGTTTAGCAGGAACAGCTTCCTGTGTCAAATTCCCTGCAAGAAATGGAGACGGTATGCTTGCATTGCGTCTCACGACATATGTGTTTTTAACACTTCTAGCCTACTCTTGGGTACCCAAGACAAGGCTTCCTAGACAACAGTTCACAATAAGAGAACTCTAGATCATGACTCAGTGTGTTTAGGCGCACCATCTCCTTCTACTCAGAATCCTCCTCTTCCCCCCAGTATCTGGTGGGCGCAGTTTAATGTTTAACCACCTTGCCTGAGATTGTGCAGACTTTAGCCCTGGCTTGCTTTTGGACTACTGTTGCAGTCAAGAGCTAGTGAGCTGTTCACTCTGATAGGATTGCCCCTTAAGCAGAGTTTTCGGCACCACCATTTGTTATGTGTGGGGAGGGGCAGATGCACAGAATAGAAGACAACATATCTCTACATGTTTCATTCCCCTTTATCCTAGATTTAACCCCCACCCCCCAAAAAATGCTCTTGATTTGACTGAGGTTTGGGTCCTCCTCCCCACCCTCCTCCCCCCTCCCAGCAGAGTGCTCACATGCTCACTAGAGGCTCTTGCTATATTTAGCTTGGACCTGTCCCAGGCTGTGGCTTCTGCAGAGGCAGAAATGTGAGCGGAGGCCTCCATCTCATTCCAGCACTCTTGTTCACTTTCTTGACTGCTACGGAGGTGGCAATAAGGCTTCTGTTCACACACACCCTTATGAGAACGGTAGGTGCCTTTTGGGTACGTTGAGGGCTCAGTTGCAACTGGTGGCCCCGTCATGGTCACTCGAGTTAAATCTCCTTTTTCCGTGCCTGGTTTCACATTCCTGAGGCCTGGAGAGGGGAAAGAGAGGCTTCCAAGTTGAAGACATCAAAATGGTGTCTTTGTCTCAGGCTCAAGAAGACAGCATGAATTCAGCTGCCCTCCCATTTCTTTGCTGCTCAGGGTTGCATTGCCAGGAGAAAGGAGAGAGTGGAAATCTTTTTGCTCCTAAATCAGGGGTGCGCAAACCTTTTGGGCTGTGGGTCAGTCACGTGCTTCAGCGGGACGGTCACACGGTTCCTCCCACCGGAAGCGGAAGTGAAACACACCTTGCAACCTGTGTTTTGCAACAGAATGCGATAGCTTTTAGGATGCCATTTTCTCTGCTTAAACCAGGGGTGTCCAAACTACAGCCTGTGGGCTGATCCAGCCCCATTGCCAATTCATCCGACCCACGCCACCCTCGTCGCTCCCGGAAGCAAAATGCACCCATTCTGAATGAATTGGCTTTGGAGTGGTCGGATCCGGCCCATGGGCCATAGTTTGGGCACCTCTGTCCTAAATGGCCCTCCTGGACCCAGGAGATGTGGTGACGTGCCTTCCTGTGATGATGGCAGCCTGTGAAAGGCAGCTGCGTCATGGCTGGCTTGTTGTCGTGCTGCTCTTCTTGCACCAGGGTGGTGGTGGCTGTCATCGGCGTGTGAAGGTGCCGCACTGCACTCTCCACCCATAAAGTTTATTAGACCAGATGACTCAGCGCTCTCAGTATGCTGCTGCCCATGTGCTGGGAACGGGTTGGACCAGTCTGTGCAGCTGTTTCCCTTTTCTCGCTTTTCAGGGCTTACAGTCTGACTCATGCAAGCAAGCAATCCATAGATGGAGCTTATGGGCATCAAGCGTCCTGACTATGGGCAGTGATCTAAAATACAGCTGAAAAATAGCATTTAAATTACATGGGCTGATTTTTTTTTATTTATTCTTTTTGTATTTCTGCAACTTATCTGCTAACCAGCAGTGGGGGGAGAATGTATGGCTGTCTGGATGTCACTGGGTTGCTACACAGTTCCCACCCCTGATTTCATGGAAGAAATGTAGAGATACAAGCAATATCCCCATATGTCAGCCTTGAGTGTGCTAGCCATGACTGATGGGAGTTGTAGTCCAGCATCACCTGGAAGGGGCTGCACATTCCCCTTCTTCTCTTTAGAAATTTCTGAGCGACATATACCAAGTTTTCATTGGTACAGACACTCATCATCTTTACTACTTCGGCTGAGTCTGGCAGCATGTCATGCTTCTGGATTCTTCAAGTTCCTCCCCATCATTTTTTTTTCCTTTTCAGGTCACGATCAGTGTCTGATTCAACTTGGCTAGGCAGGCATTTGTGTCCACAGAACACCGAGGCACAACATCCTTCTGTGTTTTGCTCTATTTGAGACAATTGTGATTGCCAGATTGCTTTGCAGGTTGTTTCCATTTGTAGTGCAATGCAACAAAGTGTGATGGTAGTCATCCTAAATGAATGGGGAAGATGCCGGTTATCCTTACACAACCTCATGTGCTGCATGCTTGAGTTTGTGCTTCAGTAGGCAAGTTTTAAAATTACTGTATAATAAATCTCAGGAGACTGGTAGCCAATGTGCCTGAAATATTGGTAATATCCTCTTAGGAATTAAAAAAAATGTTCATGCCTGAATCATGTATTCTTTGTTAGGTGAATTCTTTTGTATAACAAGCTTTTATCCTGGAGTGGTTTCCTTAAAGCTGCAGTCCACAATCTGCAACCACCCTAAAAAAAATGGGGGACTATAACTCCCATCTCTTCCAGACACTTTGACAAGTGGTTGTTGAGTATTACAATGCAAGCCATCTGGCTGTCGGCGAAGGCTGTTGTTGAGATTGTAATTTTTGACGTGAATGCCCCCGTGCACATTTTGAGAAGTCCCTCTTCCCGTTGTCCCAGTTCTAGGTTTGATCTTGTAGGACCTTAAGTCAGGGGTGCCCAAACCTTTCAGGCTGTAGATCAGTGACGTGGTTCAGCGGGCCGGCCATGTGGTTCCTCCCACTGGAAGCAGAAGTAGAGCGCGCCTTGCAATCTGTTTTGCAACAGGATGAGATAGATCTTTGGGCTGCCATTTTCTTTGCTTAAACCAGAGGTGCCTAAACTATGGCCTGTGGGCTGGATCCGACCCCCAACACCAATTCATCCGGCCCACACTGCCCTCGTCACTCCTGGAAGCGGAAGTAAAACGTGCCTGTACGGCTGCGTTTTACTTCCACTTCCAGGAGAGGCTGGATGAATTGCTGTTGGAGGTAGGAAGGGGCGGTGCGGGCCGGATGAATTGGTGTCGGGGGTTGGATCCGGCCCACAGGCCGTAGTTTGGCCATCCCTGTCTTAAGATGTAAGGATTATTTTGACTGCTGGTCCCATAGGAAGACCAGGGAGGGAGTCAATGGATATTTAGAAGGAGATACAGCCTTGAAACCTAAAAGAGCCCCCAAAAGTAGATGCCTGCTTCTTTTGTCTTATAATAACAGACAGCTGTTTCATGAGGACAGTTTATAAAAGAATGAGAAAAAGGGCTTGGGAGCTGACCCATGGTGTTCTTACAACACATCATTCCAGTGGTAGCTGTAGTAGGCTTTGCCTTTCCTTGGAGCAGAGGAGGCTGAGGATTTAACTAGCCACAACTGAGGCTGTACTTTGATCTCAGTTGGGTAGGGTGTTACGACCTCAAACTAGGGATTGCCCCAGGTAGGGAAGTGGGGTAGCTCAGGGATGCTTGGTATCTATCACGGAGAAAGAATGCTGAGATGTTGCTTGTTTGAACCTGTTGGTCTGGTTTCTGATCTTCCTCTCCAGGGCTATAGGTTAAGATGCTACCTTTGGGCCTCTTGCCTCCTTTAGGAGTTGCTGCTGCACCTGCTGGGATTGTGCATACAGAGAGGGTGGTTGGACTGTGTGTGGCCTCATGTTATCCAAAGGAACATTTCCCCCATTGAAAGAGGTGCTTGGCTGCTCTGTCTGTGCCTTAACCTCAAGGCTTGTGTGATGTTATGGTTCTTAGTGGTGTCTGTGAATGATCTATCCCCGTGATGGCAAACCTTGGCACTCCAGATGTTCTTGGACTTCAATTCCCAGAAGCCCAAGCACCCTGTGAATCCACACAAATGGGTTTACTGCAATTCATCCGGCCCATGTTGCCCTCGTTGCTCCCGGAAGCGGAAGTAAAACGCGCCTGTACGGTTAAGACTTGCGGGTTAAACCTTCCTCTGTACGGGCGCGTTTTACTTCCGCTTCCAGGAGCGACAAGGGCAGCTCGGGCCAGATGAATCGCAGTAAACCCATTCGTGTGGATTCACCAGGGTGCTTGGGCTTCTGGGAATTGAGGTCCAAGAACATCTGGAGTGCCAAGGTTTGCCATCACAGATCTATCCCCTCTTGTGATAGTAGTATTTGGCAATAACTTAATTTTCCTCCTTCTTCCCCAGCTGGTGCATATTATCCAGCCCAGAGTGTGCAGCAGTTCCCAGCGGCTCAGGTCATGATGAATCAACAGCCACCAATCCCGCCAAAGCGAGAGCGCAAGACGGTAAGAGAGAATCTGGGAATTGGTTGCAGGTTGGGAATTATTAGGCTCCCATGCTTGGAGGTTCCTTTTTATTCCTCCCTCCCCTCTCCTGGTTGACTGATTGTTTAATACCACTCAACTTGATGGTCTTGTCTTGTGTGTGAGGTTGTTCTGGAACCCAGGAGTTTGATGCTGTCATAAAAAATTCAAATACAATTGGGTCATCTCTCTACATTCTTGATATAATTTGTGTAAAGTAGAACCCCGGAGAACGAAAATAATTAGTTACACTAGGCACTTTGTTATACGACTTTTTCGTTATACGATGCATACATCGTACAACGAAAATCCCTATGGGAAAAATCATACAATGAAAATCTCTGGGATGTATCATACAACGAAAAGTTTTTCATTGTATGATTCCTATAGGGATGCATTGCATCATACAACGAACATTTTCGTTGTACGATGCACGGGTTTTTTTCTTCTTCACATTTCCTTCGCTGTACGATTTTCTTCGCTGTATGATGCATTTGTTATACGGGGTTCTACTGTAATGCAAAACCTTTGGAAGAGTAGGGTATAGCATGAAGGTCACTAGGCTGTGTAATGGCAAATTGCTCCAAGGTTTGCTTTGTGATGGGACTTTCTTACATAAAATCAGTGAGGTGTGATCTGACATTAGGGTGCCACACGCTGTAGCATTCATTTTCAATTTAAAAGAACCCTTGATGAGTCAGGCAGTTGGTGAAAAATTAATAGATTGCCCCAAAACTGGGACTGATCCAACCAGAATTTTAGGTAGTCTTTGATGTTACTGAGATGGGAGCTGATAGGATTTTTTCTCTCCCCTAATACCCTTTGTACCTGAATACAACTGTAGCTTAGTCCAGTAGAAGAAATTTTAGCTAGCTTTGCTGGAGAAGAATTCAGTCTGTCAACCTGAGGGAGGAGGTTGTGCTAGTAAAATTTTTGACACCATGTTAAATATACTGTGGATTGACTCATGGCATAAAGCAACAACTTCCTGTAGACATGCCAGGAAGCATTCCATATGACCTTAGAACAGGGATTCTCAACCTGCGGCCTGTGGGCCTGATGCAGCCCACGGCACCATTTCATGTGCTCCCCCCACTGCCTCCACAATACCAGGAAGTGCCATGTGGTGGAGGCAGGGCAAAATGCCTCCCTGGCCCCTGAAGCTGTCTGAGGGAGCGTGACCCAGCCCCAGGGTTGTGAACTGCTGCCTTCGAACCTTAACCCCATATGTGTGTGAGTTGGCTGTTGTTATTTATGGGTAAGAAGAAAGCATTCTGCATATCCTGACAATAGTTTCCAAGGCTCAGGTCTTGCATGAGTTAATTGTTGTCGATATTGTATTTCTGTACGTTATGCATTGTGAACCGCTTTGGGTTGTCTGCTGGACGAGGAAAGCGGTATATAAGAATAAATTTCAATTCAATTCAATTCAATGTTCCCCTGCCCTCTAACCTAAAAGAGAAAAAGTCATAGGAAGGAGCAGCTATGGTTTTGCCCTCTTGCTTTGACTACAATTTCCTCCCTGTCCAGGGGTCAGACCTACCTGGTACTTTACAAAATCAGCTGTTTTGGAGCAGTGATTCACAAACTTTGGTCCTCTCATTGGGTTGGACATCAGCCAAGAATCTCTGGCCACTGGCTGTACTTCTAGGGCTTCTGGCACTGATGTCCAAAAGAGCTGAAGGGCTAAAGCTTAACAGCTAATACATTAAAAGGCTGCTCTTGTGCATTTAATTCTTTGAGCCTGCCTCTTTTTGTTGGATGGCCATGTTGACAGGTTGGGTGCAAGTCATCCATGGAGGTCACACTCCATCTGAAGGACTAAACACAGGTTCTGAGCAGCATCTTGGACTTGGCTCTGTCATTAGAGAAACAGATATCTGTCATGGCTAAGTCTGCCACCTCAGGTGGATCACCCAGCTACACTGATTCCTTGATATGAGGTCTCTGACGGCATTGTTCCATGCACTGGTAATATTGAGAATTGATTATTGCAATGTTCTCTACATGAGTCTCCCCTCAGAGATGGTATGGAAGCTGCAGCAGGTACAAAATGTGCAGCCAGGTTGGTGGCGGTTGGTCAAAAATGTCTGATGACGTGGATTTGATCCATGAAAACTCATAGTTAAATATAGGAATTAGTCTTTAAAGTGCTACAACATTTTTTTTCTTTTGGCTGTTCTGTTTTATTTATTTTCAGATATGTGTGTGCAGACTAACACAGCTACCACTTCAAATATTTCAACTTTTCTGGGTTGAAAGGATTTTTGCTGGAGAAACTCCGCTTAGGGGATGCCCGAATGAGGATCCTTTCATGTCCCCAAGATCTTTTCCCACCGAAGTGGTCCCTATTTATCTACTTGCAATTTCTTGCTTTTGATCTGCTAGGTTGGCAGGAGCTAGGGCAAAGACAGGCACTCAATCCATCATGCAGTACCTGGGTCTCAAACTGCCTATTTGCAGGCATTCCAGCTAACAAGGTGAGCTTCTTAACCACTAAGCCACCACAGTCCCCACAAGGTTCTGGCATTAACCTACAGAGCCCTGTATGGTGTGGGACTTAAGTGCCTGATGGAGCATCGCCTCTGATTAAATTCATCCCAGACCACCTAATCTTTTCATTAGGGCTTTCAGTGTCCACCCTGGAGGAGGCTTGAAAGGTTGTGACAAGGAATCAAGCTTTCTTGGTGGTGGCCCACCATAATCTGAAATGTCCTTCAAGTCCAGATCCACCGGGTTCTCCCTCCAGGCATTTCAGAAAGCTACACTGCATGACAAAAAAAGAAATATTGTCTGCTACTTGGTCTAATCCATGTGTCCTATACTAAACCAAGTGTGCTGAATCAAAATCTGAAGCCTGATTCTACCTACGACATCAGGCTCTTAAGTTAATTATGCATACAGACGTGATTAGCTACGTTCTCACTTTCCCTAACCCTATTCATCTTTAGTTTAAAATAGGCTCTCTATGGCTTAGCTGTACTATCCAATAAGATGCTTTCACATGAGAGGTAAGCCCTTGATCTATCTCGCCTTATATACCTATTTCAGACATCAGCTCACTTACTTGCCCAGACATGCCCAGCTGCTGCTGGAACATGCATGCCACCAGGGGACGTGATTCAGCTGTGGCTACTTAGATTTGCAAACTATGACTGCTAGTTAGATTGGCAAACAGGTAGAACTCTCCCCAGCCATGGCTTACAGTACTTGTGCAAGGCAGTGATAATCTTTGTTTGGTGTTGAGAACCACAGAACTTGGAGCCAGCATTTGTCTTAGAGTGATTGTGCTGGAATAAGAGAGTTCATTTGGACTGTTGGGAGGCTGCGGTAGCTGCAACTGCTATAATGTTCCCATGTAAAAATACATTACCCATTTACCAACCATTTTGAACAGGTATAGCACGCCTATAATTTAAAATCTTACGTGATAGGCACATTTTGAATTCAGATTTGGAATCGGCACACTCAGTATCGTGTAAATCACATGTGTTATTCCCAGAAGCAAAATTGTTGTGTAGTGCCAAACTTTTTAGAGTGGAATTCTGCAATATTTTGCCTTCTCCTGCTTGATACTCATTACTGAGTAGAAGTTTGGACTTGATGAACTTATAAGCCCCTTCCAACACAACGATTCTGTGTTTGGCCCATTCTTTCTCCTTAATTTTGTTGTTCCTTTTTATTTTAGCTTGCAATTCAGTTCCTTTATATATTTATTTGCTTTTTTTACCTTGTGTTTTCACTGTCCTGAGTAGCCTATTGGCCAAATGCTGGGTAAATTAAATAATTAAGCAAGCCCAAAGAGTGACTGGTAAACAAAAACACAAAGAGCTTGTGACTTCTGCCCCCCCCCCCCCCCCCCCCCCCCCCCCCCCCCCCCAGTGTTAAACTCCTTGCATAGGTAGCGTCTCTTAACCTTGTCATGCCCATTCCCTGATCCAAGAAAGGGAGCATTGAAGGACATTCCTTGCTGGGTGGCAGATTTTTAAAATATTGATAACCAGCTGCTCCTCTTGCCTCAGAAGATTATGTAAAGTCAGGTGAAAAATATTCCTTGTTTTGGAAAGAGAGGACAAGTATATAATTAAATAAGACTTAAATAAAGTCCTATATGATCACTGGAAATAAGTATTTGATCCCCTGCTGATTTTGTCCGTGTGCCCTCTGACAAAGAAATGACCAGGCCATAATTGTAATGGTAGGTGTATGGTAGCTGGGAGAGACAGAATAACAACAAACAAACCCTCAAAAACCCAGTGCCCAAAAGTCAGAGATGGATTTGCATTGCAGTGAAGGAAATAAGTACTGTATTTTATCCCCTACTACCACCATACCCAAGAGCTGTGAAAGGATGTCAGGGGCAAGGTTGTAGACCTGCGCAAGGGCTCAAGATCTCACCTCGTGGAGTTGCAATGATCATGAGAATGGTAACAAAGCAGCCCAGAACTACACGGGTGGGAACTTGTCAATGATCTCAGGGCAGCTGGAACAATAGTCACCAAGAAAACAATTGGTGACACACTACGGCATGAAGGACTGAAATCTTGCAGTGCCCGCAAGGTCCCCCTGCTCAGGACAGCACATGTACAGGCCCGTCTGCAGTTTGCCAATGCACATCTGAATGATCCAGAGGAGAACTGGGTGAAAGTGTTGTGGTCAGATGAGACCAAAATCAAGCTCTTTGGGATCGCCATGTGTGGAGGAGGAGGAATGCTGCCTATGAACCCAAGAACACCATCCCCACCATCAAACATGGAGGTGGACACATTATGCTTTGCGGTGTTTTTCTTCTAAGGGGACAGGGCGCCTTCACTGCATCAAAGCAATGATGGACGGGACCATGGGGGTGAGCACCTCCTTCCCTCAGCCATGGCATTGTGAATGGGTCGTGGATGGGTATTCCAGCATGGCAGTGAGCCAAAACGCACAACCAATGCAACAAAGGAGTGGCTCAAGAAGAAGCACATGAAGGTCCTGGAGTGGCCCAGCCAGTCTCCAGACCTTAATCCCATAGAAAATCTGTGAAGGGAGCTGAAGGTTCAAGTTGCCAAACATCAGCCTCGAAACCTTTCTGACTTGGAGAGGATCTGCAAAGAGGAGTGGGACAACATCCCTCCTGAGATGTATGCAAACCTGGTGGCCAACTACAAGAAACGTCTGACCTCTGTGGTTGCCACCAAGGGTCTTGGCACTAAGTACCAAGAAATCTTTTGTGATGGGATCCAATACTTATTTCCCTCATTACAATGCAAATCCATCTCTGACTTTTGGGCACTGGGTTTTTGAGGGTTTGTTTGTTGTTATTCTGTCTCTCCCAGCTACCATACACCTACCATTATAATTATGGCCTGGTCATTTCTTTGTCAGAGGGCACACGGACAAAATCACCAGGGGATCAAATACTTATTTCCCTCACTGTATGGGTGGTGGGTGCACCTATTAGTTTGTTGTTGAGATTTTGTTTTTATTAAGTTTATATGTAATTTTCCTTTTATTTTTCTTACGTAATGGTACGCTTCCATGTCTTTTCAAGTTTTATTGTAATGTAATATAGAAAATGAATTTTAAAAATGGGGGCAGGGGAAGGAAGACTATTATGTAGATGGGCTTGGCAAAAGAGGAGAAAGAGGTCTACCCCTGCCTATGACTCTGGGGTCAGAGTCCAGCCAGATGCAAGAGTTTGGAATGTGGCTCCACACAGCTGCAGTGAGAAAATAGCCAGGAGGAACAAAAAGGTGTTGTGGATGGGGGGGAAAGGCTGTGTCTATAGGTCTGCCCATATGGGGTCTAGGCTGGATTTCTGTTGCAGCATGAAAACCGCTCCTGCGTGACCCAGTTCTGCTTCTGCAAGGAAGAACCAGGTGAGATTAGTTGGCACATTAAGCTGCTGCTTTGCAAAGGAGAGATCTTGCGTTGGGATACATTTTAGGGAGGGCCTGGTGTCCAGGTGGCGGTTGCACTTCCAGTTCCTTTATCTTAATCTACTCAGTTGGAACATGGGGCGGAGCTGTCTCAGTCGTGGCACGCTCAACGTGGAAAGTGAACGCCAGATTTAGCTTGCCTTTACTTTCCCTTCTAAGAGGATTTTGAAAACTTTGCCTCTCTTAACAGTTCATTGGGAACACAGTGTGACACGCTTGACCTTTCAGCTGTTAAACACGGAGCTTTTCCCACTGCCGGTTTGGTGGGTCGTTCAGTTAGCGCTACCAGTTTTGTAACTCAGGGACTTCTAAGATGTCACCTTTGCGTGATCTGAACTTGGGGGTCACCTTCAGAGCTCTGTGGAGCCATGCAGTGCCGTAGGAAATAGAACAAACATGAATGCAGATAGCCAGTGTGGTTGTCCTGGCTGAGAGTGTTGGACTAGGCCCGTGATGGTGAACCTTGGCACTCCAGATGTCCTTGGACTTCAATTCCCAGAGGCCCAAGCCCCCAATGAATCCACACAAATGGGTTTACTGCAATTCATCTGTTCCTTGTCGCTGCCGGAAGCGGAAGTAAAACACGGCTGTATGGTTAAGACTCTTCCAGATTAACCCTTCCTCCGTGCGGGCATGTTATACTTCCGCTTCCAGGAGCGATGAGCGCGGCTCAAGCCGGATGAATCGCAGCAAACCCATTCGTGCGGATTCACGGCGGCTTGGGCATCTGGGAATTGAAGTCCAAGAACATCTGGAGTGCCAAGGTCTGCCGTCACGGGACTAGGCTGTAGAAGATCTTGAGTTTAGTTCCCACTTGTAGTCAAAAGGCAAGACATAAATGCAATGCGTAATAAATGAAAGAAGCGGTGTGGGAGACATTGGCTCAGTCATCTCTTTCAGCCTGACCTACTTCTCAAGTTTGTTGTGAGAATACACTGCAGAGGAAAGTCAGCAACATGACTAAATATAGTTAATTGTAGTAAAATAGAATGAGAAGGGACCGTGATGAAGCCACACCTATGTGTCTGTCAGCTGTGCTATGTGCTTGGATGTCCATATTCTCTCACTAGTCAGACTGGAAATAGGGCTCGGCCTGAGCAGAACATGGGAAGTCTAATGGGAGATACAGACGGCGAACATTTAAATAAATGTTGTTTTTCCTGATTGAGGAATTGCATTTCTCTCTGCTTGGAGAAAGAAGGTATGAACTGAAGACCAGAGTTTGGAAATGTCACAGCCACTAGAATACTACTAGGGAAGCCGCGGGAAATATTTCCACACTCTGCCCCAAACTAGGTGTTCTTTCCAGAAATTGAGAGGCATACTTGTGGGCAGTCTTCTTAAAGAGACATTATGAGTGATCTATTAGTTGTTGGCGCTAGCTGAGTTTTCTAGCCTTTGAACTTTTTATAGTCACTAGGATTGTGTCATGCATGTGGGCCTCTTTGCAAACTATGACCGCTGCTCTGTATAAACAAATAAATTGGTAAACAGGTAGATCTCTCCCCTTCTCTGCCATCCCCATCTATGGCTTACAGTACTTGTGCAAGGTAGCGAAAATCTTTGTTTGGTGTTGAGAAACACAGAACTTGGAGGCAGCATTTGTTTTAGAGTGATTGTGCTGGAATAAGAGAGTTTATTTGGACTGTTGGGAGGCTGTGGGGCCAGCATATGTGGTAGGCTGTTGTGTTTCTTCTGTGTTGGGTGTATTCTCTGTGCTACCTTTCATCTGAAGCTAGGCTGCTGCCCATCCTCTCTTAACTGACTGGCAGCAGGAATGTGCTATCACAGTGGTAGCGATGCTGTTGTATCTCTCTTTAGAAGCCAATTTGGAGGCCGTGGATCTCCTCTGAGAGCCAGTAACAACTTGTGTGAGAGACCTATTTGTAGGAGCAATACATCACCAGAGAGGCACAAATGCTCAGAGGAGGCTACAAGTTCCTGGTTATGGAGGTGTTGGTTGTTCTTATGTTCTATGATTGTGCTTCCCTGGCTTTTTGTTAATTACCCAAACAAATCCTTCCCAATTCATATAATGTGTCATGACTCTGATTTCTAGTGTAAGAATACGTTTTGACACACTTTTGTGTCGGCATGTGCTCTGACTGTATCTAGGTTACTTGTAAAGTTTATTGTGGTTTTCATTGGGAGGGTAAAAACCACAATACAAAATTGTTCATCTATGCCAGGAGTTCTCGACCTTTTAAAGCAGGGGACCAGGTCATGCTCCCACAGACAGCTTTGGGGGACGGCCATTTTGCCCTTCCTCCACCACATGGCACTTCCTGATGTGGTGGAGGCGATGAGGGAGCCACATGAAATGGTGCCATTAGCCACATCCAGCCCACTGGCCGCAGGTTGAGAATCCCTGATCTATGTCGATGACACAGCAATGGCCGTTCAAGGATCGAGCTTTGATGAGGTAGCTGGAAATCTTACTGAACCACTTGAAGAATTAGGACAGGATTATAAATTCAGCCATTTGAAGCCTAATCCAAGCATGTCTCAAGTATGTGCTTTCTACCTTCGAAGCTGAGAGGCAAGGGTTGAATTGATGTTACGTGGCAAGGGAACCGATTACAGCATTGTTCAGCATAAAAGTACTTCAGCATGATGCTTGGTTGGACACTCTTTCAAGCAACACTGCCTGAATACCAAAGTCAAAGTTAGTACAAGGAAAAACATCATCAGGAAACTCCCAAACTATAAATGGGGAACTCAACCATCCATGCTGCGTACATCAGCTTTGGCTTTGAGCCTCTTCACAGCAGAGTATGCTCTAGAACGGAGCGCCTCCACACATGCAAAGCAAGTTGACATCACTGTTAATGAAGCTATGCATAAAGTGACATGATGCCTCAAACCTACACCAGTTGAGAAAATATACCCTCTTGTTGGTATCGCTCCACCTAAGATTAGGAGAGAAGTAGCAGCGGACGCCGAGAGAAGTAGCAGCGGACATTCTTGAGGGTACGTACGGGCAAAACCAAATTAGAAGATGGAGGAAGGAGCTCACTGGACAAGAAACAACTTTAAAGGAGGATATAGCTGAGGAACTCAACCTCCCCTATGTCACTTGGAGGACTCCCTCAAAGCCACAGGTTCCCCACCCCTGGACCAGACCAAAGGTCTGTCTTGGTTATTGTTCTTCCCCAGAAACTGGTAGCCCCAAATATTTGAAAGAACCATGACTTTGTTGGCACAAGTAGTCCATCCACTGATGCTATTCGTGCTTCTTTCATACCATCGTTATATTCATAGGTGTGGTGGCCAGTTCATATCTTGAAGACAAGCCTTCTGGTGTATAGCTAAACTAGGTGCATTCTCTGCTGATGAGCCATAATTAGAGCTTTTTTGGCTTGATAAAGCCTACCACAGCTTTCTCACTGATGGCATACCCTTTGAGAGGCATGGCTAGCTCCTACCATGTTATGGCGATGGGTTAGGATTTTGCAAAGCAAGCTTTTGATGCTAGAAGTTATCAAAAGCTATGTTGTCTGCTAGTAATTGAGATTTTTCTTTTCCCCTTATCTAATTTTTCTTCCAAATAGATCACATTAAACAAAACTTAAGCTGTAAAGTGCTGATTAGCCACTGTGGAACAGTTAACCGCTGGCCACTGAAGCATGATGGTGTTATCTCACAGGAGTACTAGACATGTTTCCGAAGGGAGAGTGAATGCTGTAATTTTGGTGCAGCCTCATGGGAATGTTCTTCTGTAGATATACATGCACCAGCCCCTTATGGGGAACTCTTGTAGCATAATGGCTAAGAGGCTGAGCTACAACAACCTCCCCTCATCCAGTCAGTACCTTTTGTGTGAGTGTGGATCGTAGCTCCCCGTCACCCTCAGCCAGCCTGGCCAGTAACTGGTTGTAGTCAAGCACACCTGGAAGCTGCTGCATTGAGGCGCTGCGGTGCTATAAATAGGTTGTTCTTGGTTCCAGTGTCTCCCTTGCTATGAACGCACAAGGAGATTTCAGGCCGAGTCAGTTTTCTCTTGCTTACTGCCTTTTTGAAAACTGATTTATCTTTCAGGATGCTTGCAGAAGGGTCTGGAACATTTTTAATTCATCACTTAATTACATTTCGTTTTAGGAAAGTATTTAAAATACATATCCACACCCAGTCTGACCGCCTGGTTCAATGGGAAATGAATAATATGAAATAGAGATGCATGGTGGAAATGCAAATATTAAAAACAATGGTTAAAAGTATGTTTGGACTAGAGTCTTTCAGGTTTTAGTAGTTTTCAGAATCCTAGGAAAATAAGGAAACGCTTTGCCTGAAAAGATGTTATCTAATTCAGGTGAGAATGTTTCTCCAGCCCCCAAGATGTGCAAATAAATGGCTGGTGAAGTGTCTCAGTTTTGTTGGGTCAACTTCAGTGGTTGCCCTTGCAAGGACTTGTCATGTAGATGGCACAGTTGAGTGTCCGTCCACTTGTTTGTGTTACTAGTGTTAACTTCATAGAGTTTTGGATGGGAAATAATTTGTAGATCATGATATGAACCATTTCAAACTCTCCTTCCTCAACCCATGACCAGAGTACATGGCTCCTTTCCTGTCCAATGTATCCTTGCAAAAACCTTGTGAAATGGGACAGGTGAAGAGATGGTGTATCAGGCCCAGAGTCGTTCAGTGATCTTCCTGAATCAGTAGGAATAAGAATCTCCCCATCATTAGTCTATTATCCCAGGTATTGCTCAACCATAATGGAGTGGGAGCACAAGGTGTGCTGTTTGGGGGTGGCTGGTGAGACACAGGTGAGCATGTCCAAAGGGTGAGCAGGCCAGAATATGGGCCTGCAACAAGATCGTTGTTAAACAGAGTGGATGAGACAGCCTGTCCTAAGTATGGTAACATACCCACCGTGCTTTAGACTTTCCCATTCTATTACCAGGTTACACAGTTCTCTCCCCCTCTTCTCTGATTTTCTCTACTTGTTGGGGACCTGTGTATTAGTCTGCATGAATGTTTGGGTAAGTTTATACAGCATAGGAGGCAGAATACATTATTGGCGTACATGCCACTTTATAGAGGTCAGTGAACAAATGAGTTCTTGTCCTATGATTACAATTGCAGACCCACAGATTTGAGCTTTGGAAACACATATACACACACACAAACACACAAAAAAATGGTGTGAAATTGTAACATAGATGACAGAAGGGGAATAGTTGGAAAGGTAATAAGAGATGAACATGAGCAACTACACTATTTCATATTTCTGTTGGAGGTAAGATTTTGTGGAATAGAAAAAAGTTTCAAAGGAGGCAGTAGCAGAAGAAAGACACCAAGTGGCCTGGGGGATTCCTAAATGTTGAGATTTCTGGGGGAAAGGCAAGACCCAAAACCTCTCCCAGTGATACGGATTTAGTATGTGCCTTCGTGCACATACATGTTCCGTGGATAGCCAGTGACAGTCACTTAAAGGGCCCCTCTAGTTGTCACCTGATCATCCATCTTCAGCCAGTGTCTAGCATTTCTTGTGCTTGTGAGTGTGTTATCTCAGCATAAGTATGTTGTAGATGAGTACACAATATTGGTATCGTTCTTAGCTTCCTTGCAGCTTAGCGGTGTTGATACACAGGGATTTGCATAAGTGTGTCTTTAATGAATCAGATGGTTGGCCCTGCAAGTGCAGTATTGGCTAGCTACTGTTGACCACCTGGCTGGAAGGGGCTGTTTAACATCCAGGCCAGAGTTAAATATATAGATAAATATAGCTAGGTAGGTAAAGCATGTACTCTGCCTCTGAACTGTAGTACTTTTCCGGTCTCCTTTGTGCAGAAATACAAGCTGTACCTAACTGCGTTGTGAGTAAAATTGGGAGTGATAGCAGTAAGAGAGGCAATCCGTGGAAGACCCCTGAGAATATTATGGTGCTATTCTGCCTAAAACAAAGCTGGCCAATGGGTGTGTGTATATCCTGGAACATTGTGACATAGGTCAGGTCAGATAAGAATGCATGGGCTGCCCTATTAAATTGACACAGTCCTTTCATCCTTCTGAGGTCAGGAAAATGAGTACCCAGCATGTTGGAGGCAAAATGCTAATTACCATCCAGAGAGTGTTCTAAGCACTGTGGGGTGGTATATAAGTGTAATTTCCTATTGCTATTAGGAAAGTGAGTAGGGAGGCTATCCCGAGTTGGAAGAGGGCACTCAGAGGAGGAGAAGATTTTGTGCTGTCTTCTGTTCCAGTGCACTGTTCTGCTTTCCCCTTGCATTAGCTACAAGCACTGAGTAGCCTGGAGAAAGGTTGCATCAAGAGGGTGACCTTTGCTGACTCAGCTGTTGGGTCCAGGCCTGCCCAACAGAGCTTGCTTGTGACCTCATCGGTTACTACCAAGGCTCTGTCTCCCCTTGGCTCCTTCCAACAGCCAGCCAGCCACCCACCCTGGGCGCTCAGGGCCAGGAGGAAGAGCCTACTTCCTCCTGGCCTCAGCCCTGTGGTAGGGCGGGTGGTAGGGAGGTAGAGCCGGGAAAGTACGCCACGCATTGAACGACATGGCAGCTGGCTTCATGAAGGTTGGCTCTCTGTCATGGGTGGTGTGAAATCCGTGCCAAGCACAAGTTGTCAGCAGGTGAGTTTAGGTCTCCATGTGGATGATTGCCACAGGTAGGAATGCCTTCACTGTTCCTTGGCACCTGTGAGAGTTTTTGAGGATGTGTAACTTGTGGGATTGGCCATAAAGTGGGATTTAGCAAAGTCCATACTAGCTAGGTATAGTCATAGGTTTAGATTACAGTACTGTATCTGAATATAGCTTTCATGTTCAGATGCAGTTGATGTGTTGAGCCATGCTTTCATGATTTGTTTATGAAGTCCCCTCTATTATCCGCCTGGTGGGTGTTAAAACAGTTTGATGAAGTATGTGGACCAGGAACTCTCAACCTGCAGTCTGCGACACCATTTCATGTGGCTCCCCACTGCCTCCATCACACCAGGAAGTGCCATGTGGTGGAGGAAGGGCAAAATGGCTGTCTGACACACACACACACACACCCCAAGATGTCTGAGGGAGTGTGACCCGGCCCTTGGCTTTAAAAGGTTGAGAACTCCTGATTTAGACTTTAGTGGTAAATTAGCAATAGCCATTACACTTATAGTTAGTGCAAACTTTTAAATAGGCAGTTTCACCACTCCCATTTTTAGCCCCTAACCCTGGAAAGGCAGCCCCAGAACTGCAGGAACATCTCAGTTCATCTCTGCTGAGGTTGCCCGCTGCAAGTGATGAGTCTTCCATGATGACCTCCATTTTGAGCCATCGTGTCTGGGCCACTGACGTACTCTGATGGAACTGAGGATCTGAGCAGACTCGTCACCCTGTATATTTGTGGGTTTGAACATTTAGAGCCGAAAAGAGCTGAATTATTCATTAGTCCTTCATTTACAGAAGTCTTTGGGGGAGATTGTATTGGCTCTTTTGGTTCCAATAGTAATAGCAATTAGACTTATATACCACCCCGTGACACTTAGTGCACTCTCCGGGTAGTTCACAAGTTAATTAGCATTTTGCCCCCCAACCTCAGAAGGATGGAAGGCTGAGTCAATCTTGAGGTCCCATCAGGATCGAACCACAACATTTTGGCTTCAGTAGAGATTAGTCAGGCGTTCCATGTATGAATCTCCAGTGAGCCATTCTTCCTACTTCATCCTCAAGATGTTTCTGTTGAGGGAGGACCAACCTGAGAGAGACAAATTGGCCCTAGGTCTGTGATGGTGAACCTTGGCACTCCAGGTGTTCTTGACCTTCAATTTCCAGAAGCCCTGATCAGCAGGAGTGATGATCAGAGCTTCTGGTACTTGAAGTTCAAGAACAGCTGGAGTGCCAAGGTTCGCCATCACCCTAGGTCATCCTGCCGGTTTCATGGCTCAGTGGAGATTTATACCTGGATTGCCTTACTCTCACTCTAATCACTATACCAAACTAGTTTTCATAAGTAGATTAGACAGAGAAAGAACTAGACTGCCTACTGAAGGACAAGGGAAACAATGCAGGCTTGACCATCTGGTCTGGATTGTGCATTTATCCTAGGATGAGCTGCAGCCCCCTATTCCTCTCTGCTAGTCTTGAGGATAGCAAGAGCAATTATGCTTATACAACTGTTCCATAGCACTTAAAACATTCTCTGGGGGATTCACAAGGTAATTAGCATTTTTCCACCCTGCAACATGCTGGATACTCATTTTACTGACTTCAGAAGGATGGAAGGTTGAGTCAACCATGAGTCCATCAGGATCAAACTTAGATCATGAGCAGAATCTTGACTGCACTACTGCAACTTAACCACTGTGCCACTGGATGGGCAGTGGATTATGCTAATAGCAGGCAATAGTGACTGAGGCACCCTTTCTTCCAGCCTCACACACCTCCTGAGGTATTGGCCAGAATTGCTGGCTAACCATCACAAGCCCTGGGTGATCTAGTCAAAGTCATCAATCAGGAGGGGCCCCGTATTTGAAGGTGCTAGGTTAAGGAAAGGGGAAGCACATTCTCCTCCTGCTGTAACGTCCCTCAAGGATCATTGCATGTGGAGTCCCTTTTGTCTGCCCAGCTAACAGAAAGTTTCACTCTTCTTTCATGATCTTCTACTAGATCCGAATACGAGATCCAAATCAGGGTGGCAAGGATATCACAGAGGAAATAATGTCTGGTGCTAGAACCTCTTCTACCCCTACTCCTCCACAGGTAAGAATTGCCCTGCTTTCTCCTCTTTTCTTAGTGTTCAAGCAGCACTTGAGGCCCTTTTGCTGGCTGTTACATGGCAAGGGAGGATTGGACTCAGGCCACATAGCCGAAACGGTAGTGGCCCTTTCTTTGATGCTCTCTGTGAAAGGGAAAATTAATGGGTTGTTGCACAGCTTTTGCAGTTTGTTTTACTAGAGAAGTTGCCATGACCTAAAAGCTGCAACTGCGCGTGTTGGTTTGCGCTAGCATTTCCTCATGCCGTCAGAGGGTTTCCATGCCAAGGACAAACAGCTATTTTGTCAGATGCAGAAACATTGTGAGCTGCTCTTCATTCCTGTACCTTTCTGTATCTGTTCCATCTCGACGTACTTGGGTGGCTATTGGAAGCAGGATGTTGAATTGCGTCGACTTTTTGGGTTGATTCAGTAGTCCAGTTCTTCCTTTGCTCAACCTTACCTGTGAGGATTAGTTTGGTACAGTGATCAGAGAGCCAGGCAATCAACGCATAAACCTCTACTGAGCCATGAAACCTGCAGCGTGACCTTGGGTTGTCTTCAAGTGCTGCTCTTAGTCCATATCAAGATCTCTGTGAAGGTTTGTGGCTTGCTTAAGTATTTGAAAACTTCTGCAGCCCAGCTGTCTAAAGCATGGGTGCTCAAACTACGGCCTGGGGGCCGGATTCAGCCCCCAACACCAATTCATCCAGCCCGCAAAGCCCTCGTCGCTCCCAGGAGCCGAATTCAGCCCCTGGGCCATGTTGACCGGCCCATGGTCCAAAAAAATTGGGCACCCCTAGATCCACTGTGTTACTTTGAAATTCATTTCTGGGGAAACCTATGGATTATTATTTTAAAAAAAAAATTGATTCAATCAGGCTTTTGCTATATTTGGAGGAAGTGCTTAGGTTTCCGTGAATCCTCTCCTCAGAGGGAGCTGAGCCACGACTATGAGCAGATTCCTCCTCATTGTAACTTTTGAGATGCAGTATAGCCATATATGTCAGCGCCTTAGCAATTATGTAAGTGCATTAAAATAGCGAATGTACTTCCTTAGATCTTTAGACATAGCTAGCAAAACGTATTATAGGAAACAGCCATTTCTAACAAAACGTAATGACATGTAGAAACAAAGAAACCTTAAGGTACAATTAATGCAGGAATTCTATCCTTTGAATAAACAGGTTGAGGACATGGAGCAATGCTATCCATCACTTTCATTTTGGACAGGCTAGATAATGCATAGCGAAAGAGCCCCGTTCCATTGAGCTCTTGGCTATGTGGTTTTTCCCCGTTATGCGGTTCTAATGGGAGATCCCCCACATAATGGGGGGAAAATGTTCATTATACTGGGTTTCTATTTACTTTGCTAAAGAAAGAAGAGAGGAGAAGCAAGGTCGTAATGATGACAAAGAGGGATAGGCTTTTCAGGTTTTCTGGACTGCAAAGACCATAATTCTCCATTTTGGGATCTTGCCTACCTTGCAGGCACATGACAAACAGGAGAAAGGCTTAAACTGGTGGTTCCTGATCAGAAAGAAAACTCCCACCTTGTGCTGCAGCAGGAACAGGAAACTTCCATCAGTCCTGCTTATGTTTTTCATTTTCTCTGTTTTGTGAAACAGGCGGCAAGACACTCATCCTATGAACAAAGAAACTGACTCTTAAACCATAAAGTAATACATGTGATCTTTCAGGGGATGAATCATTGTAAAACATTTCAGCGCCCTCTTTTCATTTGCGATGAAGATTTGGAAAATAAAGATTCTTAAAATGATAGTTTACATCAGTGTTTCCCAACGTTTGGTTTTTGGACTTCAATTCTCAGAAGCCTAAGTCAATTCCCCAAAGCACTGATCAGCCAATGTACTAACTTAGGCTTCTGGGAACTGACGTCCCCCTATGGGGTGTGTGCCCCACGTTAGGAACCAGTGGTTGAGATTAAACCCAAATATAGGCTGATAAGTATCTATGGCCATGATGGCAAACCTTGACACTCCAGATGTTCTTGGACTTCAATTCCCAGAAGCCCAAGCACCCCGTGAATCCACATGAATGGGTTTACTGCGATTCATCTGGCCCGCGCTGCCCCCGTCGCTTCCGGAAGTGGAAGTAAAAAGGGGCCAAGACGGTTAAGGCTCTAACGGGTTAACCCTTCCTCTGTACGGGTGCATTTTGCTTCCAGGAGTGATGAGGGCAGCATGGACTGAATGAATCGCAGTAAACCCATTTGTGCGAGGTGCTTGGGCTTCTGGGAATTGAAGTCCAAGAACATCTGGAGTGCCAAGGTTCACCGTCACGGATCTATGGTGATAGAGAGTTTTGTAGCAAATGTAAAGGAAGTGAAACAATTTTGCTCTATACACATTTCTGTTCATGAAGCTACTGTATCCTTTTTTTCATTGAGTAGCGTAATACGGTCTACTGAGTTTGGCAGGTTGTATTAGCTTACTTGGATCCCCTCCTTGGATGGATGTGGAGTCCTGTGATGTCATATTGAGAGTCAGAGGTGCTTCTGGAACTTCACAAAGCATTGCATAGTCATGGCAAAAATTCACCCTCTTGTGTTGCTTTTCCGTGCACTTCTTCAACAACAGAGCAATGACAGAAAGAGATTTGCCTCTTCCTATGCCCTTAACACAAGGGCTTTTAAAATTACTGGCTTTTTCTTCTTCCATGTCTAGGCCAGACGTGAAACTGCCAAAATGAAGGGACCTTTTGGTGAGTTCATTCTCCAGCTCCTTTCGCCTGACCTAGTGTGAGAAAGATGAGCCGGCACAAGGTGACCATTACCATAATCTTCGAGGAGACTCTCTCTTTCTGTGTACTCTGAAATCCTCTGGGTGTAAATTTAGGCCATGCATGTCAGATGACATCATCTGGTGATGGATCTTTTTAATTTGATTAAATTAAGAACTTTCTAACCCCCTTTCTTTAGATATTGAAGCTTCCTAGGGATCTCTTTCTGCCTTTGGGGAAGCTTCTGGGAACCTTGGGATAGGTAGGTGGGGAGCCTTACACATCAAAAAAATTGCCAGGAGCAATCACACAATGATTTTTTTATGTTAAAGCATCCCCCCCTCCCCTGCAAAGCTTTCAGGATTTCTCAAGAGTAAAAAAGGATAAACCACCTCAGTTTTGCAGGTGATGTAGTACTGATTGCCAAAAGTGCTCAAAGACTTCAAAAAATGCTGTGTGAGCTCGACGCAGAAAGTAGGAAGAGGTTGGCCTAAAAATGAATGGCATGAAGACAAAATATAGGCTATCAAACAACCATCAGAACTTCCAAATAAGAATCTGGAATGAACTCACCGAGCAGGTCGACCGCTTCGTCTATCTCAGCCGTCTGTTTGGGTTGAACAACGATCAAAAAGCAGAACTAGCCAGAAGAAAGAAATCAGGATGGGTGGCATTCAGTTCTATCAATCAGCAGTTCCCAACCTCTGGCCCATAGGCCAAACTGGCCCACGCATATAATTAAATGCGACCCACGGTGAGAACCCAGGCACTTGTAGGACACCACCCACCCGCCACACCGCCTGATGTTGCAATACATCACTTATGGTGGCGGCGGCTGCACTTTCTCCCTGCTGTTTTTGGAAGCTTTTGCTGGTCCCCAGGGCAGCAGACGGCTTTGCGGAGCTGGAACGCAGCGTTTTGATATTTTTTCGCTGCTCCGTTGTTTTGAAATCCGCGCCAAAAGGAGAGGTCCCTTGCCGCGTGGTGATAATGTCAGCTTTGATGCGTGGCACTGGGGGAGTCTGGGAGATGTAGTCATCACTGCACGACAAAAACAGCAGGGAGAATGCTCCGCGGCGGTGCGCTGTTGCTGCTGACAGACACATAAGTCTAGGGACCAGGCATGCCTCTGGCCCCTGGCGGGAAGCGTTGGGGGCAGGGGTGGCCCCTGGCAGGAAAACGTTGAGAACACCTGCATTAAAGAAATCTTGCTAAACGAGAAACTCGACAAGAGAAATGCACCAACCTTATAAAATGCGACAGTACTACCTGCGGTCCAATGGGAGTGAAACATGGTCATTAACGAAGGCCAAGGAAGAAGAAATATCAAGAGCTACAAGAGCCATGGAAAGATCAATGCTAAAGGTATCCCTTTGTGACCACATCCCCAATGCCCAGATAAGAAAACAAAGTGGAATCAATGAAGCTGTTGCCAAATATCATAAATGGAAATTGTGCTGGGCTGGACACATTTCTTGAATGACAGATGGGCGTTGGACAGCAGCAGCCACAGAGTGGTATCCCAGAGGAGTAAAAAGACCTTAGCACAGAGGTTCTCAACCTTTAAATATCACAGGCCGGACCACACCCTCTCAGACAGCTGAGCAGATCAGAGTGGTGGTTCCCCCCACCATAGATGCTGCCATTAAATGCACCCATGGCTGTTGTAAATGCGTTTACGACAGCCACAGATCTGTTTTATGGCAGCATTTATGAGGCCACGAGTGCATTTACGGCTGTTCCAAATGCGTCCACCTGCGGCAACAACAGCAGCAACGCAGGCCTCATGAAATGGTGCCGCAGTCCTGGTCTGACCCGCAGGCCTTGGTTGCAAACCCCTGTCTTAGCAGGACCCCCACCAAAATAATAATAATTTTAAAAAAATGGGAAGACCCAATTGTGAAAATTTTTGGTCAGACATGAAGAAGAAGAGCGCGGCAGCAAAAGGAATGGAAATCGAGTTGCAACCAGCAGGAACTCATCCTTTGATAGTCTGGCCAATTGAGGGGGGGGGGCAATGGGTCCGGTCCATTTGGGATCTTTGGAACTTGAAAGGAGATGAGATAGGAAGTTTTTAATTAAAGAGACCTATTGCTAGAGGATAAAGTCATGTGATTTGCACTGCATAAATTTACACGGGGGTACCCAAACCTTTCACGCCGTGGGTTTGTCACTATAACCCAGGGCCCAGATCCGGCCCCCGATGCCAATTCATCCAGCCTGCGAAGCTCTTGTCACTCCCGGAAGCAGCATACGGCGGAAGTCCGTAAACCCGTATGGGCGCGTTTTACTTCCACTTGTTGGAATGATGAGGGCTTTGCTGGCTGGATAAATTAGCATTGGGGCCCGGATCTGGCCCCCGGGCCGTAGTTTAGGCACCCCTGATTTACACTAACATAATTTCAGCCATGAAATTGTGTAGTGCGAAGGGACCCATTTAGTCCAGCACCCTCCCAGTGAAGAATATCTGTTGCTGAAGCCTCCTTTGCAGATGCCCATCACAAAACTTCTGCTTTGTCTCCATGACAAGAGAGTCCCCCACCTTCCAAGTCCCTCTATTCCACAGTCAAACC
Organism: Bradypodion ventrale; assembly: GCA_035047345.1. NCBI lineage: Eukaryota > Metazoa > Chordata > Lepidosauria > Squamata > Chamaeleonidae > Bradypodion > Bradypodion ventrale. Next base: position 10,589,524 of record JAWDJE010000003.1, read on the forward strand.
AGCTCATTACATTTTGGAAGCTCCTAACGTCTAGTTTAAATCTCCATTTTTATAATTTAAATGCAATCGTATGGCTCCTGTCGTCTGGAGCTGAAGAAAACAAGCTTCCTCTGATTTTCTTGGGGTGGACCTTGAAGATGGCTATCAGATGTCTTTTCAGTCTTTTCTTCTTCAGGCTAAACAGACCCAGGTCCCTCACACATTCCTCATCAGATAGTGATGGCAAGCCTTTTAGAGACCGAGTGCCCAAACTGCAACCCCAAACTCACTTATTTATTGCAAAGTGCCAACACAGCAACAGGGGAGGAAGGAAAGGCTCCCAATGGGTTGCTGAGCAGAGGGGCGGGGCAAACTCTGTACTGTGGGGTGGGATGAAGTGCTCTCATTGGGCTGCTGGGCAGAGGGACGGGGTTAACTCTGTGCTGGGGGAAGGAGGAAGGGCTCCCATTGGGCTGCTGGGCAGAGAGGCGGCACAAATTCTGTGCTGGAGGGACTGCACGGGTGCCCACAGAGAGGGCTCTGAGTGCCACTTCTGGCACGCGTGCCATAGGTTCGCCACCAGTGTCATAGGGCTTGGCAAGCCTGCTTATGGAGGCAGTCAAAATAGCAAGTGATTATTTTTCAGATGCACAGGTGTGTAATGAGCATCCTCCCCTGCACATGTCTGTTCTTCTTTACACCTTCCCTCTGCTTTTACAGGCTGGAAGCGGTCCAGAGCCACAGGCCAACGGAGAGACACCCCATGTCGCAGTGATTGTCCGGCCAGGTATGACAACATGTGGGGAGTTGGGTAGAGCAAGTGCTGGCATTTTCATTGATAATGAGTAATGAGATGTGTGAGAGTCTTTGGATGGCATTTTTGGTCACTCGCATCACCACCCATTGCGTGTGACTTGGCTTCTCACCATGCCTTTAGGGAAGAGGGTCGTGCATTTACACTTCTATGGACATGAAGTGGAGTTCCTACACGCACACATACATCATAGGACTGTGGCCACCTAAGCTTATATCGGTGATTATCTAGTGGCATGATGCAGAATAACCAGATGTGTGAAATGTGACGAATGGTTTTATTTCCTCACAGGCAGTTAGAATCAGCTTCTCTGGAACTATGGTTTTGCTGCCTTGCTCTATTTGAGGCCGAATGGTATTCATTTTAAAAATCAACATTAGAGGAAAGCTGATCTTAAAAAGTTTACCTTCGATTCTTGCCACATGGTTTCAGAAGTGGCAACTATGCATTTGTTCTGACTACTGATTCTTTGAGAATTTCTCTGTATTGGCCAGTTTTTATTCAGCTTCTGAGAGGGAATTGTTGAGAATATAAAGAAATCTTATAGCATCTGGTTCCCCCAACTGAAGAATTTGCCCAGATTGAGGCTGTGACACTTGCAAATTATGCTGCAGATAATATTATTTTGCACTTTAAACTCAGCTCTTCAAAATTGTTTTAACTGATGAGTCGTCTTTCCAGTTTAGAATTGTTCAGTGTGATGACTCTCTCAGTGCCTGAAAATTAAAATCTTGTGACTAGAGTGCCTCTCTAGTCTGCCTTCTTTAGTGGTACTGCAAAGGTTATTCTGTTTGATGAGAAGATGCATCAGCTGAAACATTGGGGTTAATTGTGGAGGACTGTTAAGGACTGAGACCTCGCAATACAATTCTTTGTTTTAGTTCTGATGTAGGGCCTTAAAAATGGAAATATTTTGAAGAGCGTTCCTCCTCTCCTACAGAATGTTTTACTAATTGTTCATGTTGCAGGTTCATCTTAAAGTTTTCTGATCTGGCCACTAGAAGGCAGAGTATTGCAGGGAAACAGAAAACCTTCACTGAGTAAGAAATTACAGTGGAACCTCATACAACAATCGCCCCGTATAGCAACGAAATCGCATAACAATTAGGTTTTTTGGGGAAATGGCGTCCCGCACAACAATTTTCCCTATGGAAAAATCCGTACAACAATTTTTCAATGGGAAAAATCACTTAGCGAAAAAAAATCATATGATACATTTCATAGGGAAAATCGCTATACAATGCATGCATCATATAGCAATTGTTTCGTACAACAACAAGCCCTGTGGAATGGATTAAAATGGTTGTATGAGGTACCGCTATACAGTATTTGCTATCCTAGCAGAAGGTCCCAAGTCTAGCCGTATCTCATGCCTGTTGTTTGGCTTCAAAACTTCAAGCAAGTTATTTGTAGTCTTGCTTTGGCTTATTCAGTGAATTGGTTAAAAGACAGGTCAGAGACTGGACGTTCCCACATGGATTAACATGGTCCTGTGCAAACCTTTTTGACTGGAGACTTTCTCAATGGATTGCTGTGCCGTAGTTTGCTATCCATATAAACCCATCGTGTGACATCAGCTTTAGCTTTCCGTTCAGACCATTTATCTTACAATGAACCCCTGCAATAGTCGCCTGAGAGGGCGAATAACTCTAGTAATGATTGAGTTGGAAGGGGGTCCAACCCCTTGTTTAAAAGCATCTCAGAAAAATAAATAGACTGATACCCTGTAGATATTTTGGATTAGAGCACAGCCAGTGGGTCGGGGAATTGGTGGAGTTGTAATCTACAATATGCAACTCCCAAGTTCCCCAATTTTGCCTGGAAGCAGCAAAACACTTTATTTTGTACAGCAATTTATCTTGAGTAATCTGAGTAATATTCTCTTTGATAGGTTTTGTCATGGTACTCAATTATCTGCTTGGCAGTTTGCAAAATAAGAGACAGCTCTGCTCTTGTGACTGTAAACTAAGGTGTAGGATTAAGGACTCTAGACTAGGGTTGGTATTAGATGTATTGTTCATGGGCTATGGAAATTAAAGTAAAAAGAGATTTTAAATAAATAAGAGAGGTAGAGTTGGAAGCGTTCCATACCTCAACTCAACTTTAATCCCATTTTTTTGCCACATATGGTCAACTTGTGCATTTTTCTATGTTTTCTTCCCCTCTCTTTTTCTCCTTATTTGAAAAAGAGAGTTTTAGACAAGAGAGGGGATAAAATAATGATTATTTGGTCAGCCTCCTCCACTTGCTTCAGGGTGCAACCCTTTTATTGAGAACTTGTTAACCAGCTGAAGAAGAGTAACCTAAATAGGTGAATTAAAGAGAATTATATGAAGCCAAGCCGCCCAGAGTAGGAAAATCTCCTAGATGGGTGGGATATAAATATATGTACTAAATAAATAAATACTGGGACATCTTAAGATTTTGTTCCTACCCTGGCTTGGTTGGCTGCATTTAGAAAGAGACGGATTTGGAGAGCTTGCTAACCTGCTTAGATATACTTCTCTTGGTCATCTGTGACCTGACGGAGGGAACTTAGATCCGGGGACTCTGGGGTACATAACCATCCTGCCTTCCAGATGTTTTTCCAATGTAACACCCTTAATATGTCCAGTTATCTTCTTTTGGTAGAGTGGAACAGAGCTCTAGGCTAAAAACCTCTGGAGGAGGCACCTTTGCTTCGAGATCATGAGATCATGTGTCTTAAATACACTAACTGTGGTGGTGGCTAAGATGCTGAACTTGACAACTGGAAGGTTGGCAGGTCAGAAGTTCAAGACTCAAGTGCTGCATGATGGAGTGCGCTCCCATCTCTGTCCCAGCTTCTGCCAACCTGGCAGTTCGAAAGTAAGAAATTACAAGTAGATAAATTGGGAAGGTAAACAGCATTCCCTGCACTCTGGTTTCAAGTCATGCCTGCCACATGTCCACAGAAATGTCTGCAGATACAGACAGTGCTGGCTTTTTGGCTATAAACTGAGATGAACACCGGACCCTAGAATCAGAAACGACTGGCTTTTGAGCAAGGGGTGACTTATGCCTTCACCTAAATGCTTGCTGTCTCCTTCTTACGCAGACGATCGTCCGAAGCCTGGCCCAGTAGTAGGTAAACCGGTTTCCTCAGAGACTAGTAAATCCGCCTCCCCGTCTCCCCCACCACCCCTCATAGCCGAGGCTGAGCCTGTGCTGCCCACCGCCGTGCCGGTGGTGCGCACAGAGAGCCCCATCACAGTGGACACTACAGAAGAGCCCCCAGAGGTCCCAGCCGACATCCTTGAGCCCATTAGCACCACCACTACAGTGCCAGGGGGCCCAGTTCTCCCTCCAGAAGCCCCTGTCTTGGACACAGAGCCTCAGGAGGAAGTTGCCGCTAACCCCGTGGTGGAGCTTTCTTCCCAGCCAGAAATGGCCATGGAAGAAGAGGCGGTACCGGTGGAGAGAGTGACTACACCGCCGGAGGCTCCTCCCTCTGAGGAGGAGGAGGAGCTTCCTGCTACACCGCCAGCTGCTCCTCTCACCCCGCCGCCTTCCCTAGAGGAGGTCCCCAAGGCTTCCGTGGTGGAATCTAATGGAGTGCTGGAAGAGGAAACGGCAGAGCCCATCCCGGACAAGAACCCCCCGTCCCAGCCGGACCCCATCATGGAGTCCCCCATTGTGCAGCCGGAGGAGGTGGCGGTGGCCACCGCCAGTGAGCCGGAAGGTGAGGCCGAAGAGCCCGAGGAGCAGCCCAAGTCGGACGTTAGCCCCGTCTCTGAGCCTGAGGAGGTGAAGGCTGAAGAGCCGGTGGCCCCGCCGGCCACCCCTCCTGCCGAAGAGGAAGAGGAAGAGGAACCTGAGCAGGAGGAGGAAGAAGTGGAAGAGGAGGAGGAGGAGGAGCGAGTTGAGGAGCCAGAGCAGAGTGCCCAGCTGGCAGCTGAGACCGCAGAGACCGCGGAGGTGTCCACACCAGGTGGGTGCCAGGTGCCAGGAAGTAAAGGGGGCAGAGCAAAAGTCCAACACGATTGTGCAAACCTTTAAATTTTCAGCCTCCAAGACAGAGGCGAGCAAAGTGCAGCCCTTCAAATGTTGTTCAACTGCAACTCTGGAGGGCGGGGGAGGGAATGTGGCCTGAAAGCTGTGATGGCGAACCTTGGCACTCCAGATGTTCTTGGACTTCAATTCGCAGAAGCCCAAGCCCCCGTGGATCACTACGAATGGGTTTGCTGCGATTAATCCGGCCCGTGCTGCCCTCATCGCTCCTGGAAGCAGAAGTAAAACGCGCTCGGACGGCAGTAAAATGCGCGTTGTACTTCCGCTTCCGAGAGTGATGAGGGCAGCGTGGGCCGAATGAATTGCAGCAAACCCATTCGTGTGGATTCACGGGGGCTTGGGCTTCTGGGAATTGAAGTCCAAGAACATCTGGAGTGCCAAGGTTCGCTATCATGGTCTGAAAGCATGCAGAGGAAGGGCCGGGTTTTGTCCACCACTGCCTGCAGAGGCAGCACACATAGGACAATAGTTGATTGTATTCCTTCAGCCCTTCAGAGAATAGGCTTGATAGGAGACCACTTTAGAAATCCAGTTCCCTGCAGCATTTTCTCTTATGCAACTTCTACAGGATGGCAGTTCAGAGTCCTTTAGTTCAGCCTCGCCTCAGGAGGTATTAAAAAAACATTGCGCTGCTCCATTGGTGACTTTTAAAAACCTATTTAGAGAATAATAAGAGTACCCTGGGAGACATACTGTCAATCCACTACACTTGGGTGGTGCAGTGGTTAAACTGCTGTACTGCGACCAAAAAGTTGTGAGTTCAGTCCTGACCCAGATTCAAGGTTGACTCAGCCTTTCATCCTTCCAGGGTCGGTAAAACGAGTACCCAGCATGTTGGGGGCAAAATGCTAATTACCTTGTGAACCACCCACAGAATGCACTAAGTACTATTGGGCGGTATATAAGTGATTGCTTTGCTTTAACACTTTGGGTCTTTTCTAAGTTTCTTATTATGCCCTACCTTATGGTGATCTTATTAATTAATGACTTCCAGAAGGTTCTAGTACAGTCCTCTCAGTTTTTGTAAACAAAAAGCCATGGCTTTCTTCATTGAATCAGTAGAATCCTATTATTCCTGAATTAATAAGATTCCTTCCCATGTTAAGCTGCAATAGGGGACCCAGTTCTTTTCAGGAAGTTAATTACATACATTAGTGTCACTGTGAAATAATATTTCACGTTAACACTGTTCTTACAGGATATCCCTTCTACTCATTCTCATTCTGGAAACAGTCTGTCCTCATAGCAAGTGTTGGCTGTTGTCCAGTGGGCAGGGGCACTTCCATTGTAAATCCACAGCTAATGGTTTACTTCCCCCAACCCCTTTGTAACTGTAGTGGCTGTATCGGTGCCAAAGAAGAAGCGGAAGTTGAAAAACCTGAACAAGAAGGAGGCTGGAGACCTGCTGGATGCTTTCAAAGAGGTGGGTGGCCCTACTTGTATCAGGAAACGAACTGAAGGTTCATCTCTCATACAACACAGAGCAGAACGTTGTTCCTAAAATTGCCTAATGGGCTTTGCTGCCTCAAATATTGCCCACATCACAGCTTTCGGCATGTCTGGCTGAGCTCTCTAAGGACATCCGTAGGAATTCCATGCCTGGCATCAGTGATTTTCAACAAATACCTGGTTCAGTAGCACCCCTGCTAGGTGAGAGCCTTGTCGGGGCATGGGGGGCTTGAGCGGGCTAACTAGGCAGTGTTGCCCATCTCTTGCCAATGATGTTAGGCTGGGATTTAAATCACCAAAGTGTCCTCCATCAGATCCCTTGGGTAAGGTGAAAGCGGAGGGCACACATCATGGTCCTTCTAGCCAGCAGGTGACATGATATCCAAATGGCTTAAAAACCAAATGCAGATGGACTTGATTTCTCAAGCCCATTTCCTCTTCTGCTTCCTGTGCCATATCTGATTCTGAATATCGGCTATCCTCTTGGCAATCAGCCATGAAGACTGTCCTGCGAATATAATGCAGTGGCCTTTCATTTGCCTTCTGCATTACAGCGTGACCCCTGTACCACTGATTCAGCTCTGTGAGTCCCATTCAGGTCCTGAGCCCTTTTGGCACACAAAGTCCTCATCAGCCCCAGGCCAGGATGGATGAAGCTGCTGCCCTCTATCAAGATGGATTCAAGTAGGATTTGATCCACTTGGGGACCATCACCCTTCCCTGTGGACTTCAGCACCCAAGGCTGTTAGTCCTCAGGGTTGTCAGGTTAGTTAACCGCCGCCTGACACTCAGGGTTGAGTTGCTGGCAGTATGGTCTACTCCTATTACCATAGCAGGATAACCTGGCCAGACTTGCTAGTCCAATTGCATGTGTGGAATGTCGTCGCGGAGATGTCTACCAATGTGCAGACTCTTTGCTGAATAATGACTCCATGGTGTGCCCTCCCCAAAGTTAATTAGTCTGTAAAAAAAAAAAAGATAAATTGATATTGGTAAATCTTTATTGTCATTGTCCTGCACAGAACAACGAGATTGGGGGGAAAAACACTTAACAACCCAACAAAACCTAAACAAAATACAACTATACAAAATTATCAACGTACTCCCACCCCACATATACACATTTAACCCCTAAAAGCTCTAAAACTCTAAAAACTGTATACAGAAGCTCCCTCATAGACTGCATTGTGCTGCATTCAAAGCCAGAACCGCTTTTGGGTAGAAACTATTTCTCAAGCGGCTGGTCCTGGTCTTTATGACCCTATACCTTCTTCTAGAAGGCAAAAGCTGAAAGAGATCATTCCCAGGGTACGTACTATCTTGCGCCATCTCTACAGCTTTCTTAGAACACCTGGTGGCATAGATTTGATCTAGAATGGGAAGAGTACGCCCAATTATCCCCTCTGCAGTCTTTATGACCCTGGACAGCATTGTTCTTCCCCTAGCTGTACAACTCTCAAACCATACACACAGACCATAGGTTAAAAAATAACCAGGTAAAGGAAGGTTGACTCATGGAGCTGCATTTCTTTGCCAAGTGCAAAGCCAGGAACAGAGTGCAGCAGCCCTCCTGTACCTGTCTGTGTGGAGTTCTATGCTCTCACCTGTATAGATGTAATTGCCAGCTGTGGCTCCCGGGTAGGTACTTAGTGCAGAGTTGCTTTCAAATGCAAGCTTTAGGACAGGTGGGAGCGTTTTTTGCACTGCTGCAGCCCATAGCTTGGAAAGGGTTCATCTTGGGACTGCAAGAATTCATTAGCAATCATGGCACATGACTGTTCCAACTGGTGGATTATGGAAAGTTAGTTTTTTAAAAAAAACTTATAAACTGTTGGAGTTCTTAGCATTGGCTTCAAAGGTTGGCCTTTTAAAAAAGCTTTGCATTAAATATCTATTTATATTGATTACACTACACAACAACAGTTTTGCTCCTGGGAATAACACATGTGATTTATATGATATCGCGTATGCTGATTCCAAATCAAAATTCAGAATTTGCCTATTACGTACAGATTTTAAGGCATGTTGAACTCTAGCTGTTCAAATGGTCAGTAATTGGGTAATGTATGTTTACATGGGAACATTATAACAGTTGCAGCTACCACTATGCCTGCTGCCACCTCACCTGAATCACATCCCCTGGTGGTATGCATGTTCCAGCAGTGGCTGGGCATGTCTGGACAAGACTGAGCTGACATCAGACATAGGTAAATAAGGCGAGATGGACCAAGGGCTTGTTCTCTAGTGCGAAGCCATCTTATTGGATAGTACAGCTAGGCTGTTTTGAGCTAAAGATGAGTAGGCACAGCTGTGTTAATAAACCAGACAATCACATCTATACGTGTAATTAACTTAAGGTCCTGGCATCCTAGGCAGAATCGGACTTCAGATTTGGATTCAGCGCACTTGATTTAGTATAGGACACATGGATTAGACCAAGTAGCAGGCAATATTTATTTTTTGTGATGCAGTGTTCTATGCCATATTTCTCCCTATAGGGGACACAGGATGGTTCACAACAGTTAAAACTGTACAGTGGTAACAGCTTTAAAATACTGTACAAAACAGTAATAAACATTCATCAGAATATCAGAGAATAAACAAAAAATATAGCACCTTGATTCATCAGAATCAAAATCAAGATTTTAAAACATAAAAAAATCCCTTAAAAATATCTAAATCTTATAAACACACTAGGACTAGCATTTGCAATTACACTTATATACCATCTCATAAGGTACTGGGGTGGCTTAGAGGTTAAGACACTGAACATGATGACTGGAAGGTCAGCATTTCGGGACGTGGGTGCTGCATAACAGAGTGAGCTCTCGCTTCTTTCCCAGGTCATGTCCACCCAGCAGTTCAAAAGCAAGAAAATGCAAGTAGATAAATAGGTACCACTTCAGCAGTGTCTTGTCATGCCTGCCACATGACCACGGAAACGTTTGCAGATGCAGACAGTGCTGACTCTTCGGCTGTAAACAGAAATGAGCACTGCATCCTAGAGCTGGATACAACTGGTGTAACCTTTATCTTTCCTGCCCCATAGTGTTTAGTGAACAGTGCCTGAAAAGGAAGATCTTGGTCCGACAAAAGAGAGGGGTCTAACTTGGCTTCTTGGGGCAGCACATTCCAAATTAGCTTCTAAGAAAACCCTTTCTTACATCTTCAGCAGATGAGGTGGTGGTACTGAGAGAAGGGTCTCCTTAGAACAGGGATTCCCATTTATCCGCACCGCCACCGGAAGCAGATGCATTTACACATGCATGGGGCGCATGTTACATCAGCCATAAAACATTCCCAAGCATGCATAGACACAGCCATAAATGCACCTGCTTCTGCTTCCTGGGGGCGTGATCCAGCCCACTCAGCTGTTCGGGGGCCGTGTGTCAGGCAGAAAAAGGTTGGGACCCCTCCCTTAGAAGATCTTAAAAGCCAAGAAGCTCAGATGGGGGTGATATGATCCTCCAGATAATCAGGATCCAAGCTGTAGGTAATAGCAAGCACTTTGAATTGAGGCCAGTAACCGATTGGCAGCTAATGAAGCAGTTGTAATAAGGCAGCCACTTGGCAGTCTGGCTGCAGCATTATGAGCCAGCTGAAGTTTCCGAACAGTCTTCAAAGGCAGCACCGTATGGAGCACATTGCAGTAATCCAGACAAGATGTAACTAAGGCTTTTGTCACTGGACAGATTAGACATCTTCAGGGATTGAGTACCAGTTCTTAACTACACAAAGCCTTTCCTGGCGATCTCTGAATCTTTTGCATCCAAACATCAGGTTTGAATCTAGGAGCCACACTCAAGCTCTTAACCAGACTATTTGGGGTAGTGTATCCCCATCCAATACAAGCAGGATTCCTAAATCCAAAAGGGAAGATGCAAGGCAGTCTGAGAAGTAGTTTGAAAAGGACCTCTTCATATTTTTGTAATTTGCTCCTGCCATGAGTTTAATATATCATATGAATGCCAGTGAAATTTAAGACTAAGACCAAGTAGTGCATGCCTGCCACATGACCACAGATATATCTGCAGAAGACGCAGACAGCGCTGGCTCTTTGGCGGAGATGAGCACTGACCCTTACAGTCAGACGTGACTGGCTTTCGAGCAAGTGAGACTTTTACCTAGTGTAGTTAGGGACCCCTCAATAAATTGTTAAAGAACTAACTAAAAAATCCCTCCAGAGGATATCCATCACTACAGGCGGTGCTAATATGCATTTATTGTGGGTTACCTCAACATAAGAATAACTGCCTGCTGTCTAGAAATTAAGAGTTTGCTGGACAACCTGTACAACGTAGCTTACATCCGTGATGGCGAACCTTGGCACTCCAGATGTTCTTGGAGTGCTGATGGGGATGTGTATTAGTCTTGGGTAGCCCAGGTTGGTCGCTCGCAGAAGCAAAACGTGCCCGTATGGCGGAAGGGTTAACCCGGAAGAGTCTTAACTGTATGGGCATGTTTTACTTCCACTTACGGGAGCGACAAGGGCGGTGTGGGCCAGATGAATCGCAGTAAACCCATTTGTATGGATTCATGGGGGGCTTCTGGGAATCTTAAGTCCAAGAACATCTGGAGTGCCAAGGTTCGTCAACTCGGGCTTACATTGTCACTATCAGCAGCTATTTAATAGCGTATTAGAGATGTTCAGAGTATTCCAGCTCTTCAGTAATGCTGTAACTTCTTTTATGTCACTGTGCCACTGTGGTTCTCTCAGGCAGGCACTTTAAATGCCCCTCCTATTTTTCTTGTCATTTTGATAGTAACTGTCCCATCTTTTGCTGTGACAAACTCCTGCCTCTCCCTGTTAAAGCGCTCCGTGGTAAAGCATCATCTTTGCAAATGCTCATAATAGGGTTTTTCCCCCAGGCTGAAATAGAACATAACAATTGGTTCAGGATGCAGCTGTCAATCTAGCATCCTCACACAATGGCTGCACTGTGTGTGCGAGGGCACACGTGTATGCATGCTCATCAGAGAATGGCTGTTGTGATGATCGTGGCCAGTCACAACAATGCTCATTTCACAGGGGATGAGCTAATGAGTCTAAAAGCAGGCAGCTTGCCCTAAGAACTTGAATGCAATGGGAGATTAAGGCCTAAGCCCCAAAAAGACAAAAGTGGTACTTTGAACTCATATGAACAGGGAACCTCTCTCCAAACATGCAGATATCCCCACATGGGAAGCATGCTAAACTTTAGAAACTTAAAAGGATAAAACATCCAGTGCTGATGGGGATGTGTATTAGTCTTGGGTAGCCCAGGTTGGAGTCTGGAGGGGCCCCAGAATGATCAGTTGTAGGATTCATGAGGGTATGTACAAATTTGCATTAGAAAAATGGGGAATTTCATTTCCCAGGGTTATTATAAGGCTTTGTTTCCTTTACTCCATTTCTTGTCAGCTCTGTACAACTGTTATTCTTTCTTTGCCCTTTTTTGAGATCTGATTTTTAGCCAAATACTTGCTACCCTGTATTAAGGTTCAGTGTCTTAGTTTTTAAGATGCTAAGCTCTATGACTAGAAAGTCAGCTGGTCAGTTCAAGACCTGAGTGCTCTTTTTTTGACCCAATGTCTGCCAAAAAGCAAAAAATTGCAAGTTGATAACTAGGTACCGCTTCGGTAGGAAAGGTGATAGTGCTTTGTGCACTCTGGCATTTAGTCATGCCTGCCACACGACCACAGAAATGTCTGCAGACAGCGCTGGCTCTTTGGCTGTAAACGCAGATGAACACGGAGCCCTAGAGTCGGACGTGACTGGCCTTCGAACAAGGGAGGATTATTTATTTATTTATTTGGTTTATTTATATCCCGCCCTTCTGGCACAAACACCACTCAAAGCAGTTAACAATAAAAGAAGAGAAAGCTCTTTTACAAAAGAAAGAGCAGTCTCGAACAATTCACAATGTATAACACATCAGATGCAAAAGGTGCACTAAAATGCAAACACATTCTTAAAACAACTATTAAAAAACCCCTCCAATGCCCTCCCTAACCCCTTAAGTAGATAAAAGACAAGAATTAAAAAGGTAAAAGCCATACAAAAAGGAAGCTTAAAAACAGATAAGACACACAAAATTCTGACAGCTCACAGCTATAACATGAGGTAGCTAAACCAGCCAGCGGGTCTGGGCCGTTCCACATGTCAGATCCCACACCCGCTGGCATAGCCAGGTCTTAAGTGCCTTTCTAAAGGGGAGCAGCTCGGTCTGGCGGTGTAACTCCGGTGGTAAGAGGTTCCACAGGTCCCAGTCAAGTGTGCCTCTTTCGTCGAAGGGACCACCACAGAGCCTCTCTGATCTGCCCTCGTAGGACGGGTAGAATACCTTGGGGAGATGTGGTCCTGTAAGTAACCCGGTCCACTGCCATGAATTGGTTTAAAGGTCAAAACCAGCATCTTGAATTGCACCCGGAGGCAAACTGGCAACCAGTGCAGCTCCTGGAGCAGTGGTGAGGCATGAGCATAATGCCCCCGCCCCATCACCACCCGGACGGCCACATTCTGGACCAGCTGAAGCCTCCGAATAGTCATCAAGGGCAGCCCCATGTAGAGCGCATTACAGTAATCCAATCTGGAGATGGCCAGAACGTGAGTGACCGTGAGCAAGGAGTGTGCATGTTAAGATGGTAGGTCAGGGCCTAGATTGACACAATCCTCACAGGATGATTGCCTGTTATACCTGTAAGAGATCAGGACACAGAGCTTGGAACTATAGTGCCTTTCTCACTAGGCATGTGTGGTTGGGCCACTTGGGTGTGTTTTGGTTACCAGTTGCTGTCTCTAGGTGGGCATGATGGTATGCGCAGACATGGCCTTAATGGGTTCCCCTTTTGCCTCCCTCCCTCCCTCAGGTCAGTGAGGGTGGTTCGGAGACGGAGAACAACCCCCCTGGGTCAGCCGCAGAACCAGAGGAGGCTGTACCCACTCAATCCCAGGAGGAGCCGGAAGAGACCTGGGAAGAGAAAGAGGATAAGCAGGACCCTGAGAAGCAGGCGGATCAGAAGTACCGCTATAAAGAAGGTGAGTCTGGGTTGAGAACCACCATCCTTTCCCCATGGGTTCCCTCTTGAACAACAGCAATTGCCATCTCCCAACCTCTCTACATACCCAAACATTTTTTTATTTGAATGTCTCATTGTACCCTCTAGAAGTGTGGGGCAATTTTTCTTTCCTTTTCACCAGCAACATTATAGGTTCCTCCAAAAAGGTTTTGCTTTAAAAAAAATTTGCTAGTAGAAGTGAATACAGTAGTGGCCTTTCTACTTGATAGCTATTCCACACACCCACACACACCCCGCTAAACCTATTTTTCTATTAACAAAAGCCCATTAGTGGAAACTTGAAATAAGCAGTTTTCACCACTTGGACTCTGCCACTCCCATTTAGGCCCCCTCCAACCCTGGAAAGGCAGCCCTAGAACTGCAGGCGCATCTGAAAAACAGAGTTCATCTCTGCTGAGATTGCCCGCTGCAAGTGATGAGTCTTCCATGATGACCTCCATTTTGAGCCATCGTGTCTGGGCCACTGACGTACTCTGATGGAACTGAGGATCTGAGCAGACTCGTCAGCCTGTATATTTGTGGGTTTGAACATTTAGAGCCGAAAAGAGCTGAATTATCCATTAGTCCTTCTTTACAGAGCACTGCATTTACAGAAGTCTTTGGGGTAGATTGCATTGGCTCTTTTGGTTCCAATAACAATTAGACTTATATACTGCTCCATAGCGCAATCTCTGGGTGGTTCACAAGTTAATTAGCATTTTGCCCCCAATATACTGGATACTCATTTTACCAACCACAGAAAGATGGAAGGCTGAGTCAACCTTGAGGTCCCATCAGGATCGAATTAACAACATTCTGGCTATGATACAGCAGTTTAACCGCTTTGTCCTCTCTTTTATTCCCCTTAACAGAACAGTGGAAGCCGATCAATCCAGAAGAGAAGAAACGATATGACAGAGAGTTTCTGCTCGGATTCCAGTTCATCTGTGCTAGCATGCAGAAGCCGGAAGGGTTGCCCCAAATCAGTGATGTGGTCCTGGAAAAGGTCAGCCTCTTTTGCTGGTTAAAAGCTTCCTTTTTCTTGTCTCTGTGTATTGTAGCCAGAGAAAAATTTCTAGTCAAGACTGTCAGACTAATATGCAGATTTGCCAGGGAGTGGGGAAGATGGTGCTATAATTTCTAAAGGATGGAGAATGACTGGTGTCACTCTGATCCTTCAGATCCAGAATCTCTCACAACCTTTGATTCTTACAACGTGCGCATTTTTGTGTGTCTTCCTTTCCCTTCTTAACAGGTAAATAAAATGCCTCTGCGGCCCCTGGACCCTGTGCGGTTAAGCACCATGAATTGTGGGCCAGATTTCACGCCTTCCTTTGCTAACCTCGGCCGACCCAACCCTCCCAACCGTGGACCGGTACGTACTAGTGGACCGGTACGTACCAGTGGACCTGTGTCTGTCTTCCAAGAGGTACCCCATAAGCTATTTTTGTTTGCTTGTATGATGAACTCATAGTTAGTGCCATCGTGTCTGGGCCACTGACACTCTGTGATGGAACTGAGGATCTGAGTGGGCTGGTGCAGTTTACTGTGGGAACCCAGCATGCTGGAAGGCAGGCGCCATGGCCCCACTGCTTCCAGTGATGTTGCTGAGCTGATGATTAGGTGCAGTGGGATATAAGGTGACACCTTGGAAGGACTGACCTCTCTTTCCTTCCTTTTTGTTTCTAAAGCCTGCAGGTCCGGGACAGCGGCGTTCCCAACAAAGCCTGCGGAAGGAGCCCCGGAAGATAATTGCTGTAATGTCTTTAAATGAGGATGTTAAGCTCAATAAGGCTGAGAAGGCTTGGAAGCCCAGCAGTAAACGGATGAGTGAAACAGAAGATCCTGATAACATAAAAACTCAGGTGTGTGGTGGTGGGGGAACTCTGTTGATTCTGGTTTGCAGGTTTTGTCAATTTCCTGCCAGCTTCCTCAAAGGGATTTTTAAAAAAGCCACCCCCTTGAATCATCTGGGTTCAGGTTGGGCCCATCAGCCAAAAGGTTGTGAGTTTGATCCTGACCAGGTATCAAGGCTGATTCAGGCTTCCATCCTTCCAAGTTTGGTAAAATGAGTACCCAGCATGTTGGGGGCAAAATGCTAATTAACTTGTGAACCGCCCAGAGAGTGCACTAAATGCAATTGGGCGGAATAGAAGTGTGTTTGCTTTACTTTAAAACAAGATTCAGGAAGAAGCACATCTCGTTTTAAAGCAAAGTCCGAGGCTAGATCTGGCTTCCCTGAAAGCCCAGCCTGTCTCTCTGGGCTTCTCCAGACCAACCTCTGCTGCCACCAAATTATAGTAACTAAGTCTCTGTTTAAGCCAGGTACAAAACACCGGGGGTGGGTGGGTGATATTTCCCCTCTTTATGTGGTATTTTTGAATAAATGTGTAATTGATTGCTTTGATGCTGAACAGCAGCTGCTGTTAGGTGTCTAGATGTCATTCAGAGGCATATATTTTGGCTCACCAACTCCTCCTTAGCAGTGATATTTTTTGGATTTTCCTTCCCTGCTTTTTGTCCTTGCCTGCAAGAAAGAAGCCAGTGTCACCTGCAAGAAAGAAGCCAGTGTCTGTCCTGACTCCCTGCATGTAGAATAGTGACCTTCTACCAGCTTCTTCCAACCCTTTGCCTGACAAATTCATTGTGACAAACACAATAAGTGCAACTTGCCATTCTTGTGTGTCGGGTCTGTTTGGAACTGCACATTTGTGCAGGTTTCTGAACCACCTCCCATGTTATGGCCACACTATGATTGATCAGGAACGGGGGAAGCAGTGAGACAATGAGGGTGAGCCTGTGGACTTGCATACAGTGGATTTAAAGGGGATTAATGTTTCCTTTCCCCAGGAACTGTTCCGGCGTGTACGCAGCATTTTGAACAAGTTGACGCCCCAGATGTTCCAGCAACTGATGAAACAAGTCACAGAGCTAGCCATTGACACTGAGGAGCGACTTAAGGGCGTCATTGACCTCATCTTTGAAAAGGCTATCTCTGAGCCAAATTTCTCTGTTGCCTATGCCAACATGTGCCGATGCCTTATGGGGGTGAGTTTTCTAGGCTTTTTGGCTGCAGGTTTTTCAGCCCTGCCTCTCTGGGGTTCAAAAAGACCTTCGGTCCTTTCCAGGATAAAGAACAGTGGGGAAATTACATTCCGTCAAGGCCATGGCTCTGTTAGCGAGTATCTTTCTTCACAATACATTGACGCATCATAGCCTGATAGCCTTGAAACATGTGGGGCTATGACTCATTCTTGGTGGGAAAAGGATCACCCTCTTAGATCCCAGAATGCCCACCTGTAGTCAAGGATGGAGGACATCCCATTGCCCTGGCCAGGTTTTTTTTTTTGCTACTCCAAGTTTTTCTTGCAGTGATTTCCATGGAGATGATCAGGTTAATACTATAAAGCAGGGATCCCCAACCACCAGACTGCGGACCCATGCTGGGCAACATGCTGACCCAAACCAGGCCGCAAGAATGGGTGGCGCTGGAACTCCCCATGGCAACCCTCAACGTGCTCTACCAGATCTGCCCAGTGAATGGAGCGAGTGCATGGGCTTCAGACATAGCAGATAGACAGGTGGCCAGGGCCCTCCTCCACATTACTTAACTACCCCTTTGTCCATTTACTGGTCCATGGAAAAATTGTTTAGCATGAAACCAGTCTGTGGTACAAAAAGGTTGGGGACCCATGCTATAAATTCTTGTTTAGGGAGAATATAATTTAATATATAGGATTAGCTTGTCGTAGCAGGCACAGTTCAGAAGGTGAAGAAACAAACAGATTCTACCTAAACATCCTTTAGGGGGTTTTTTGTGCTGCTTCATTGTCCTTGTGAAGCCACACTAATGGGTTAACTTCACGCATGTGCAGTTAATCCATGAGTGTGGCTTCACAGGTAACCACTCGAAGAACAACAGTTAGAAGTAAGCAACCTGCCCTTCCTTACGGAATTTTCTTAGGGAGAGACAGGTGACTTGGGGTGTGGAGCAAGCAGAAATGTGCATCAGTTTTTAACTGAGAAGGGGCTACAAATTGGGATAAATGATGTTCTCATGAGCCAGGTTTTCCACAGCCCTTTTCAGCAGAAACTGCTGCCTTGTTTTCAGAAATTAGTAAGATCCAGAATGTACTTTCTTGTAAACTGCACTGGGGTTTGGGTGAATTTACCATAAAAACCCTGATTTACTTAGCTGTCTTAATCTCTGTTTTGTGGCACGACTGCCATTTATTTGGACTAATAGATATACAAAAAGGTAAAGGTATCAGGGCATTATTAGCATAGCTTGGAGTCCTAAATTAGACTTCTGGGAGCAGTCGGTAAAGGAGAAACTGTATAGGTTCTCTTAAGATTGCAATTTCTTACCTCTCTCTTCTGCAGCTCAAAGTCCCCACTACTGATAAACAAAGTGTGATGGTCAACTTTCGCAAAGTTTTATTAAACAGATGCCAGAAAGAGTTTGAGAAAGACAAGGATGACGATGAGATCTTTGAGAAGAAGCAAAAGGAGATGGATGAAGCAGCTGGCGTGAGTGATGTTTTGAAACGGGGCGGGGGGGGGGGCTGTTGAACTTGGGCTTCTGCCCAGCAGAGATGACTTTTGGCATTAGAAAGGCTCATATCCTTCATAATTATCTCTTCCTCTAAGCAGGGGTGCCTAAACTTTTCAGGCCGTGGGCTGGTTATGTGGTTCAGCGGGCCGGTCACGTTCAGCAGGCTGATCACGTGGTTCCTCCCACCAGAAGCGGAAGTAAAACGCACGTTGCAATCTGTTTTGCAACAGATAGATTTTAAGCTGCCATTTTCTGTGCTTGAAACAGAGGGGGCGAAGCTTTGGCCCATGGGCCAGATCCGACCCCTGACGCCAATTCATCCGGCCCTCCTTGCTCCCGGAAGTGGAAATAAAATGCGACAAGGGTGGCGTAGGCCGGGTGAATTGGCATCGGGGGCTGGATCTAGCCCACGGGCTGTAGTTTGGGGGTCCCTGCTCTGAAGTGCCCAGGAGAGCACATGGACATGTAGACTCTGTGCTTGGTTGGAGAAGGATTGAAGGGTTAGGTGAGATGAACCAGTCCAGCATATTGGGGGTTCCTGGGTTAGCATTTGAGTGGAGGCAGAGGTGCCTGGGTTCAAAATGGTAGGCAAGAACATAGCTCACAGGTTCACCTTCGTCATCAGGAGTGCCTCTCAGTGTAGCTGCCTTGACAAGAGGCTTAAATGTGGAAGAGAGAGGAGCTATACAGGTTGTTCAATATCTTTGGATGAAAAATTGGATATGAAGTGACGGCAAGCCTGTTCTTCCGTGTCTAGGCCAGACGTGAAATTGCCAAAGTGAAGCCACCTTTTGGTGAGTCTATTCTGCACTTCCCCTGACCCAGTGTGAGAAAGATTAGCCGGCAACACAAGGTTACTGTTACCAGGGTATGCCCGATTGTGGTTCAAAAATAACACAATCTTCAAGGAGGCTCTTTCTGTGTACCCGTACCATGAAGACTGTCCTGAGAATATAATGCCACGGCCTTTAACCTGCCTTCAGCATTGCAGCATGATCCCCATACCATTGATCCAGTTCCGCGAGTTACTTTCTGGTCCTGAGCCCTTTTGGCACGCAAAGTCCTCGTCTTCCGCCCCAGACCAGTACGGATGAAGCTGCTGCCCTTCATCAAAATGGATTCAAGTGGGATTTAACCCACTTGGGGACCATCACTCTTTCCTGTGGAATTTGGCAACCAAGGCTGTTAGTCCTCAGGGTGGTCAGGTTAGTTAACCGCCACCTGACACTTGGCATTGAGTCGCTGGCAGTAGGGTCTACTCTATTATTATAGCAGGATAACCTGGCCAGATAGTCAGCAAGCCTGTTGTTGTCATCACTATTACTTCTAACACTATTACTGCTAAAAATTGGAATTAAAAGCTCCAGATCTCAGCCCCTAAGTGGATTCCAGATTAAATACTTCTTTGCCCGTTCTTTCCATAGGTGGAGGAGAAAGCTCGTCTGAAAGAGGAACTGGACGATGGCCGGGACAAAGCACGGCGGCGTTCTCTGGGCAACATCAAGTTTATTGGGGAACTTTTCAAGCTGAAGATGTTGACCGAAGCCATCATGCACGACTGCGTGGTGAAACTGCTCAAGAACCATGATGAGGAGTCCCTGGAGTGCTTGTGCCGTTTGCTCACCACTATTGGCAAAGACTTGGACTTTGAAAAAGCTAAGGTACTGGCCCAGCTGGCCTGAGCAGTGGAAGAGAGGTCGCATCCCTCCAGTCCTTGAGAAGCCCCAGATATCTCTTTGGGAAAGGCAGCATTCAGAAGTTAAGCAGGGAGACCCCAGTCCCTCCCTAGGCCAGGAGAAGACCACTTTGGAGAATGCTTTTGGATCTTGGTGGACTCGCCCATTTGAAAAACACAAAAAACTTAACACTATCCTCCTTATTTTATGCCAGAAACCTATTCCCCTTAAATGTTAAACTTGAATCCTTCTGGGTGGCATCAGGTCCCATTTAACTGTTTTGCAGGAGGAGGGACTTGGAGTTATGTGTAGCAGCAGCACAGTGTAAAGCTGGGCAGGTTTTAGGCAATTCTTAGTTTGGATGCAAGTTTTCCCAAGCTTTCTCCCTGTTTAGCCCAGCCAATGAATACACTTGCACTAAATGCTTAGAGAAAGAACAAAATATTATTACGGTTGGGTCAGAGAAATATACATGTTCTCAGGATTCTTGGTGAGATTGGTTTTAGAAAGAAATACAGTTAATGTAAGGTCTTTTAAGTCTTCTTTTAGGTCTGCCATGGGGCCTGCAGAAAGGAGGAGCTCAAATAGACATATTCTTTGAAAGGCAAAAAAAAAAAAAAACAAGAGAAAAGGTCAACATGCAAAGCCTTAATACACGCAAATAGGCCAGATGACTCATAGATGTGGAAAGAGAGGAAACATTCCAATTGGTTACTTAGGCACAATCGGTATAAAATATGACTTCCTTTAGCTTAGGCTAGTATTTCTGTCTCTGGTTATTGTGCTAATGCCCACTGCATGCTGAGGTTGCACTACAATACTCAACAGGTAGCGCACTATGGGCTATGGTAGGCTGCATGTAGCCCTACCCTGATCCCTTTCACTCTTCTTTGCCACCCTCATGTGAATTGGGAACTGGCTTCATGACCATTGCTTCTGGAGTTGTCCCCTGTAGCCCCTTCCACCTTTGGGGTGGACTGGTTTCTCATTTCTCTGCTTGTGTGACAGATTGGCATGCACAAGTATAAATGGCACTCTTGCAGAACTGGCTGTCCCTGCTCTGGGAAGGGCTGCTACTCATACAGAGGGGCTGCTTATTGCCCGTCTTGAATTCCACCATGAGATGGTCCTCATGAAGGTACATCTATGACTTGCCTTGGCTGTTCCCAAGCTTAGGGTTTCCGTGCTGCCTACAGCCTTGCTTACCTTGTCTCTTTTGTCTCATCCTTCCCACTAGCCTCGAATGGATCAGTACTTTAACCAGATGGAGAAGATAATCAAGGAGAAGAAGACATCTTCACGCATCCGTTTCATGTTGCAAGATGTGATTGATCTCAGACGGGTAAGGTGCAGACTGCAACTCCCCTCTGGCCCCTGGGCTGGCGGAGAGAACCCTGCCTTGGGATCCCAGCCTTGGGATAGACCAGGCTGACTCCTGGTAAGGCGCAAGACCTGTTTTCCTCCTGCGCCCACTACAAGCTGGGTAGTAGGGTGGAAAGCAGGTGCATGCTAGCACTGTCTCCTGTTCTACAAACCCTTTAGACACTGTGCTAGCCGGCAACCCCCGGCTTGTGTGGCTTAGGCGCTGCTCTCACAGTAGCACCTGTAGCTGTGTTTAATGTAGGAAGGCTACAAATGCTGACCCTTCCTGTGTCCAAGGCTGCTACATGCTGGATCACAGAGGTGGGGTAGAGGCCTGGCTGGCAGCATGCTCGGCCTCCCTCTGCTTGCTCTTCCACCTGGGGCTTTGAAACTGGTGTGCAAAATAAGAGATGCAAAGTTGCCAGCCTGTTAAAAATGCTGTGGAGACTAATAGTTGGCCTGACCTTAGTATGGGCAGGCAAGGGGTTACCACCCTCCTTTTGGGGGGGATGGTACTGCAGGGGCGGGGAGGCAAAAGACAGGCGAATTCCCTTGCACAGGTTCCTGCTTAAGCAGTGCCTAGACCCATGATGGTGAACCTTGGCGCTCCAGATGTTTAGACGCAGTGGTGGCTAACCTTGGCATTCCAGGTGTGACAGCACTAACTTTGTGGGGACTCTACTGGTTGAGCTGCGCCTGGCTCCATCCCTGCGTATATTTTTTAAAAAAACTAAAATTGTTCCTTTTTAAGGAGGCTTTTAAATATACTGCCAACAGCCGAGCGTTAGGTTGTGTTTAACTTTTCCGTCGTCAATGTTTCTTTTTTTGCTGCCATTTTTAAAAATGCGTGGGTATTATTTTTGTTCTTCCTAATATTTATAATTTATTCAATTTGTTTTAACCTTTTTACTGTCAAGATTGTTTTTAAATATGCTGTAAGCCTCCCAGATGGGCGGGATATAACTACAATAAAATAATGTATAATCAAGCAATTCCTCCTAGGCAGGGCATTGGAAATCCAGGTGGCCGTGACTCTCTCCCTCCTCTTTGCCTCCTCGACCTTGTTGCATCTGATCTTTCTCCATCGTGGACTGTGAACATCCATTCTCTGGGATGCTTCTGCGCAGATGCATCCCAGAGTATGAATGCTCACAGTACCACTCAGAGAACTACGTTCACGGTAGGTAACCTACCCTTCTGGGTGCTGTAACCTTTCTCTCTCTCCCTCTTGATGCCTCTTGCAGAACAGCTGGGTGCCAAGGAGAGGAGACCAGGGTCCCAAGACCATTGACCAGATCCACAAGGAGGCTGAGATGGAGGAGCACCGCGAGCACATTAAAGTGCAACAGTTGATGTCCAAACAGGATAAGAGGAGAGGGCCTATGGGTCCATCTTCTGCAGGTGACTAGAAGGCCATATCGATGCTGCTATATAGGCACCCCTCCCCCTGGAGTCACTGTTGCTTTATGGGCACCACCTGCTCTAAAGGAGAGGGAGCCGTTTTGCATTCCCTGGAGTTGTGGTTTTACATACGTGTGAGACAGAGATTTCTCTCCTGCACATCAATTTAGAGAATTCAATTTCACATGGTGTATTAGCAGGGCCCCTGCAGTCTTAGCTGTCTCGAAATGGAGATCCTTTTAGTTTAAGCCCCCTTTTCCTTGGAGGGAGTCATGAAAGGTGGGTCAATAAATTGACAACAGGAAGGTCGGCAAGTCTGCAGTTCGGGACCCGAGTGCTGCGTGACAGAGTGAGCGCTCGTCGTCTGTCCTAGCTCCTGCCAACCTAGCAGTTCGAAAGCAAGAAATTGCAAGTAGATAGATAGGTACCACTTCACTGGGAAGGTAAACAGCATTCCGTGCATTCTAGTGTCTCATGCCTACCACATGAACACGGAAATGTCTGTAGACGCAGACAGCGCTGGCTCTTTGGCTGTAAACGGAGAAGAGCACCGAACCTTAGAGTCAGATACATCTGGTTTCTGAGCAATGGAGCCCTAGTGTGATACCCAAACAGTACCTCCAGGTCCAAAAGGCATGCGTTGCTGAATATTAGTGGCTCACTTTGTGGCAGGCTAATTGCTTTAGCACACTGGAAAACCAGATGCAGGGCCAGAGAGACCCCTGGGCTCTTTGTGTCTTTGAGGTAGATCCAAGCAGTGGAAATTTCACAGCATTCTTTTCTTTTCTAGCAGTAGCAGTAGATACGTGTTCCTCGCTTGCATGCATGTGGGTGGTTTGTGCTTTTGCAAAAGGCGGACCCTGATTTGGCTGTCACATCCACAGGTGGGCGAGGGAATGTGGTGTCAGATGATGGCTGGAATACTGTGCCCATCAGCAAGGGCAACCGACCGATTGATACTAGCAGGATAACCAAGATCACCAAGGTAAATTCTGCTAGGGTGGGTGGGTGGGTGTTTGGGGGAGAGTGGCATTGAGTTTGGAGTCTTTTGGTTTAAGACCCAGGTATTTCCACATACAATAGAAAATAGGTTTTTTTATTTTTTTTAAAAAAACAGCTTCGTGTAGGGTTTCTTGGATCAGTAAAAAACAGTGACCATATTCTATTGACATTAACTGGCACTGTACACAGAAACCTAATTTATGAGCTGAAAGTTTGAGCAATTTGATGTAAAACATTGGCATGTATTAAGGGTTATTAAAATGTGACAGATGGGGGTTGGGATCAGAGCTAGTACAGCCTTGCTGGATTGGAAGAGAAAGTAGGATCAATTGATTGGGTGTAGGGTGAGATAGGCTGAACATTAATTTTCCAACATTTGGACTATTGGAAGCTGTGTATCACCCCCTCTTTTTTCTTTTTCTTTTTTGAAGCTCAGAACACATTCTACTTTTTTGGAACAGTGTTGTCCCTGTGTTGTTGCACCCTAAAACTCCAAATTTCACATAACTACATCGTGGTTTCTTAATAAAGTACATGTAGGTGGTATTACCTGACTCTGAAGATGAAAAGCTTTTTAGTTGAACTTTTGAGGACAGGTTCTGCTATTTCCTGTAGAGGTTGCAGCGCTGATTTCCTCTAATGAATTAATGGCTCCGGTCTCATTGTCTCTCCCTTCAGCCTGGTTCAATCGATACCAATAATCAGCTGTTTGCACCTGGTGGACGCCTGAGTTGGGGAAAGGGAAGCAGTGGTGGTTCAGGTGCCAAACCTGCAGAACCAGGTAAGGCAGTGGATGCAGTAAAACCATTGGAAAGCAGGTGGTCTTTACCTAGGTTTCTTAGTCCTCTCATCTGCTCTTCTTCCTTTGCCCAGCTTCTGACTCCATTCGACAAGCCACAAGTACCTTGAATCGCTTCTCAGCCTTACAACAATCAGCTCCGATAGAGAGCCAGGATGTACGACGGGTGGTACAGAGGTCAGTATCCCTTCCAGCTTTCCTTGGAGCAAAAGCTCCTTCTTGTTCTCAGACCTATTAGGAGAAAGGTCTGTTCTCCTTCGTATAGTTTGTGAATCCACACTCATGGGTTATGCGCCTGCGCAGAACAGCCGATCGGAGGCTTGAAAAGCTATTGGTCAAAAGTTTTGGCGGTAAGACCGCCCACCGTACCGCCCACCCTGAGGCGCCCGCGCGCCATTTTACCTCAGTTCTCTTCTTTCCGCCGTAGCAGCAGGACGATCGTTGAGAGCTTCCTCAATTTTTTCGCCCTTCTGAGGGAAAGTCTTTTTGGCAAATTTCAACAATTTTTCTCGGTGATTCTGTCCTCCGGGCAGGATCGCCACCCCGGCTCTGTCTCTTCTTTCGAGTGGATTCAGTAGCCAATTTTTCTTCGCATCGATCACCGTCTCCCCCCTCAAGGGGGTGGCGGCTGGTCCGCCCTTCGGGGTACTCGCCTCCAGAAACTTCCACTGGAAGAATCTTTCCGCGGTTCATGGCTGCAGCGTTTAAACAGTGCAGGGCTTGCCTTAAGAAGTTCCCAGCTTCCGACGGACACAGCCTGTGCCTGTTCTGCTTGGGAGAGTCGCACCAGAGCCAGTCTTGCCCGCATTGCAAAAAGTTTACGCGCCTCGCGGTGCAGAACCGAAGCAATCGCCTCAAGGCGCATATGATGGAGCTCGCTCTGGCTCCCGCCGCTCCCGCTTCCACCTCCGCCGCTGCCGCCCAGCCGCCGCCGGCCTCTTCCTCCGTGCTTCCGATTAGGAAGAAGAAAAAGAAGGACAGGAACGGCGAGAAGAAGCGCAAGCATGGGTCGGAGAAGATACGGTCGCTTCCTCCCACCCCGCGCACACCCGCCTCTCCCGGGCCTTCGCCGCCGTTCTCGACTGCCCGATGTCCTTCTCCGGGATCCTCCATCTGGGGAGGACGGTCGTCTTCCGGGTCACCTGATAAAGGACGCAGGGCTGGGGCTCCAGCTCGCCCACTTCAGGTGCTCCCCTCTCCTCCTCGGGGAAGAAACCGCTCGCCGAGGCAGGCCTCCGTCTCTCCAAGGCCCAGAACGCCGACGGACGACGCGGTCGTCACCGTTCCGACGACCGTTTCGCCGACACCGACGCCGGCCACCGTTTCGACACCCACCGTTTCGTGGACCACCAACCCGCTGGCTACCGGGGCTCTGCCTCCAGCGGACTCGGACGGATCTCAGATGGCCCTCGTCCGAGAGATGTTCCAGGTCATGGCGTCATTTGCGGCCAAGCTCCAAGCCCCCATGCCTGCGGCCTCTGCGGCTCCGGTTCCGACCACCGCAAGCCCCGGGCATCCCGGCCCTGCCGTGGCCCCACCGACCTCTCGTGGGTCGAGTGCCCGCTCCGCCGGCCCACCCAACCCGTCATGGTGTGGTCCGGACGTCGAGGCGGTGGAACCCCATCCCGCCGGCCCGCCCAGGCCGTACTGGCGCGGTCCCGACGTGGATGAAAGACTGCCTCCCTCGTCTTCCGATGAGTCCAGCTCGTCGTCGGAGGAGGACGAGGGAGACGTCGACGCCGAGCGCACGCCGGAGCAGGCTATCGGCTCAGTGGACCCACCGCGTGGTGAGGACCAACGCTCACTGACCGCCATGCTCACAAGGCTGGGCACCGCACTCAACCTCAAGGTCGATCAACCGCCGTTGGAGGGTGAGGATCAGATGACCGCGAAGCTCGACAGACGTGCTGTGCGGCCAGTCCACATAACCATGCTCCCCTCCATGATGACTTCGGCGAGGGCGACGTGGAAGAAACCTTTGGCGGCCCACTCCGTTTCGTCCAGGCTCGACAGCATGTACCGGGTCCTGGACGAGAACGTCGAGTTCTTGCAGGCTCACCCCCTGCCGAATTCCCTGGTGGTCAAGGCCTTCCAGCATAGGACGGCCACCAGCGGGTTTCCGGTCCCATCGACGCCGGAGGGAAAGAAACTGGACGCGGTGGGGCGTAAGTTCTACGCCACCGGCTCCCTATTCTTCCGTGCCGCCAACTACTCGGCCGCCATGGGCCTGTATCAATCTCACCTCTGGGAGCAGGTGAAGGTTGAGACGGCGAAACTGCCCGCGGATGCCCAAAAGCGGATTGACGCACTGGCCACCGAGGGGGACTTCGTCGCCGAGCAACTGATGCGCACTGCCCGGCATATCAACGATTATGCGGCAAAAGACATGGCCTCCGCAATCTACCTCCGTCGCCATGCTTGGCTCAGGGACACCTCCCTCGATGACGCTATGAAAAAGCTCATCGAGGAGTTTCCCTTCGACGGGCAGGGCCTCTTCGGTCAGGACACCGACAAAGTCCTGAATGAGATGCGCCAGACCAATTCCACGGCGAAGTTCCTGGGGCTCACCACGCCGGCTACTTCCGCCAGGCCGAGGTTCCAGCCCTTCACACGGCGGTTCCAGGGCAATCCGCAGCAGCAGGGACCGACGGAGCAGCCTAGATCCAGCTCCTACAAACAACGGCGGCAGCACAAACCCCGTTACCGACCCTATGGACAGGACAAACGTTCGGGCGCGAGGCCCAAGCCCCGCGTTTGAAGCTGCGACGGCCGAGTCTCTCTCGCTCCACATCCCGTACCTCCCCCTCCGGAACTTCCTCCAGGTATGGTCGGGCATCACGGACGACCAGTGGGTCTTAAAGATCTTGTCCTCTGGCTACGCCATCGAGTTCGTGCGGGTGCCTCGGGTAGGAAGACATCGTCTCACCACCTCGTCCCCCCATTTGGAGGAAGAAATATCAACCCTTCTCTCCAAGGGAGCCATCGAGCGGGTAACACCGTCCGACTGGGACAACGGCTTCTACTCGAGGTACTTCGTGGTCCAGAAGAAGGACGGAGGCCTTCGCCCTATCCTGGATCTGCACCGCCTGAACAAATGCATCCACACCAGGAAGTTCCGGATGGTGACCTTGCAGACCGTCCTCCCCCTCATCAACAAAGGGGACTGGTTCACAGTCATAGACCTCAAGGATGCCTACTTCCACGTCTCCATCCTCGAGGAACACAGACGATTTCTCCGCTTCCGTATCGACAATTCCGTGTACCAGTACCGGTGCCTACCGTTCGGTCTGGCCACGGCACCGCGGGTCTTCACCAAATGCATGGCTCCGGTGGCTGCATTCCTCCGTCAACGGAGCATCAGGGTCTTCCCGTACATCGACGATTGGTTGATCGTCTCCCCCACCAAATCGTCAGCCATTCGGGACACACAATACACGGTCCACCTCATGGAGAGTCTCGGCCTCAGGATCAACTTCACCAAATCGAAGTTGACTCCCACTCAACGCGTCGAGTACATTGGAGCGGTACTCGACTCGCTTGCTACGAGAGCCTAGGCCCCCCAGAAACGCTTACAGGACATTGCGCAGGGGGTGAGCGAACTACGCACCAAACCGTGCATCCGGGCGAAGAAGGCTCAGAGACTTCTAGGCCTTATGGCCTCAACGACGGCAGTGATTCCCCATGCCAAGTTGAAATTCAGGTCCCTGCAATCGTGGCTCCTTCACGAGTTCGACGCACTTCGGGAGAGCCAGTCCAAACGGTTGACCCCATCTCCAGAACTGAGGGACCAACTGCTGTGGTGGTCTACACCACTCAACGTGGCCACGGGAAAGAGCTTCTACCCCCCGCAACCCTCGTTGCAGATACTGACCGACGCGAGCAACCTCGGCTGGGGCGCTGCTTGCGGGACTCTCACGGTCAACGACACCTGGACACCACACGAAACGGTGCACCACATAAATTACTTGGAACTGCTGGCCATCTGGAAGGCCCTGCGTTCCTTCGAGACGCTGCTCACCGGCAAGGCGGTTCAAGTGGCCTCGGACAATACCACGGCGGTGGCGTACCTCAACAAGCAGGGAGGAACACGGTCCACCACCCTCCTGTACCTCGCAGTGCAGTTATGGGAATGGTGCCTGGAGAGGCACATTTTCCCAATTGGAGTGCACATTCAGGGCACACTGAATGTTTTGGCAGACCACCTGAGCCGTCTCACCTCGACGACCCACGAATGGGAGCTGGACGACGGGGTGTTCCGGTCGCTTTGCGAGGCATGGGGGACGCCGAGCATCGACCTCTTTGCATCGGAGTCCAACAGGAAACTCAGCAGGTACTGCTCCAGAGCAGGCATCGGACTGAACTCCGAAGGCGATGCCTTCATGAAACGGTGGGATCAGGACTATCTCTATGCCTTCCCTCCGTTTCCTCTGGTCCAGAAAGTACTCACCAGGATGTACCAACACAGAACCAATGCAATTCTGGTGGCGCCGGCATGGCCGCGCCAACCCTGGTTTCCGCTACTGTTGCGCATGTCGTCACAGTATCGCACACTGCCGGAGTCACCGACGCTTCTCCAAATGGAGCACGGCCAGCTGCACCATTCGGACCTGCCCAGCCTCCACCTCACCGCGTGGAGGATAACCCCAGACTGTCCAGGATCCTCGAGCTAGCGCGGCGCCCCTCCACAAGGAGGTCCTACGCTTCCAAATACAGGCGCTTTTGTGCTTTCCTGGCTTCCCAGCACATGCCCCCCCCGCAGGCGGGACTGCAGGACGTTTTAACATACCTCCTCCATTTGGCGGAGTCTGGCCTTAGCATCACCTCCATCCGAGTGCACCTCGCAGCAGTGGTGGCACATTCCCCGGCTGGTTCGCCCGCTGCTGGGGCTTTCCGTGACCAAACGGTGAAGCGCTTCCTCAAGGGACTACGGAACGCTTTCCCCCCGATCAGAACTCCTACGGCTCAATGGTCATTGTCTACCGTGCTCAACGCGCTCACCAGGACCCCATTCGAGCCCATGGCTACCACCGATGTTCGCCTCCTCACATGGAAGGCGGCATTCCTAGTGGCTATCACGTCTGCACGACGAGCTGGTGAGCTGGTTGCCCTGCGAGCAGACGCACCCTTTCTCCAGTTCTTCAACGACCGCGTCGTCCTCCAAGCGGACATCACCTTCCTACCCAAGGTGGTCTCCAAGTTTCACATGGCACAAACTATCTCCTTGCCAACCTTCTTTCAGAACCCCACTAACGCCCAAGAAAGGACTTGGCACACGCTGGATGTGAAACGAGCTTTATTGTTTTACACCAGCAGGACTAGAGAGTTCAGGAAGTCGCAACGCCTTTTTGTGGCCTATGGGGGAAAGTCCAAGGGTGAACCCATCTCTGCTCAAAGGTTCTCCAAATGGATCACCTCTACCATCTACCTGGCCTACGAGTCAGCCTCACTGCCACCTCCACCGCATGTCAGGGCGCATTCCACCAGGGCGGTTGCCACATCCACTGCCTTTCTGGAGGGCACACCGCTTGAGGACATATGTAAGGCTGCCACCTGGTCCAGACCTTCCACATTTGTCCAGCATTACAGGGTGGACACCAGAGCCACTGCGGACGCCAGGCTTGGCCGTGTCGTCCTCACCAGAGGGCTCCGGACTCAACGCCCCTGACGGGTCCACCTAGGGGATCTTCAGCTCATCGTGGGATCATCTCATCCGACTGCCCACCGACCAAGTAAGTGTGAGCTTGCTAATCTCCCATGAGTGTGGATTCACAAACTATACGAAGGAGAAAGTTCGGTTTCACTTACCAGTGATAACTTTCGTTCTTCGAGTATATAGTTTGTGAATACACACTACCCACCCTGCCTCCCCTCTTGAGCTGCACGGATGAGATCAGTTGGTTTATCCTGTGCTTAGCTTGAGTATGGAACTGAGGTAAAATGGCGCGCGGGCGCCTCAGGGTGGGCGGTACGGTGGGCGGTCTTACCGCCAAAACTTTTGACCAATAGCTTTTCAAGCCTCCGATCGGCTGTTCTGCGCAGGCGCATAACCCATGAGTGTGTATTCACAAACTATATACTCGAAGAACGAAAGTTATCACTGGTAAGTGAAACCGAACTTTCTCTTGCGTTGAGCATCGCATGGCATTCACTTGCCTTTAGGAACTGGAATCCTTCAGGAAATGAAAGCCAGGAGGTGCTTTCATTGTGCATGACTGATGTGGAACTCACCATGGGATGATTCCTTCTTCTGCCATATGCAAATATTGGCAACCCTCATGGCGATCAGCCATGAAGACTGTCCTGAGAATATAATGCAGTGGCCTTTCATCTGCATCACAGCATGATACCCGTACTGCTGATCCAGTTCCATGAGTCACTTTCTGGTCCTGAGCCCTTTTGACACGCAAAGTCCTCATCAGCTCAGGGTCAGGATTGATGAAGCTGCTGCCCTCCAATCAAGATGGATTCAAGTGGGATTTAATCCACTTGGGGACCATCACCCTTCCCTGTGGACTTCAGCACCCAAGCCATTAGTTCTCAGAGTTGATCGCGAGGACCAGAAATACCAAAAGTGGCCTGTAAAAAGAACCCCAATCTTGTGTCTGGAAGAAAATGCACTGTTGATCTGTCTAGTTTTTCAAAAGGTGCTTTGTCCTGCTGTGTTGTTTGGCCTGCTTTCCCCAGTTTATCTAGTTTTAAATATTCTGTGTGAATCAGTAGTAAAAAAGGCTAATGAGTATCAGCCGTCAAACTGAGGGCAGAATTACAATCTGGAACCAAACTATTGAAGAGACCTGCAAATTTACCTACCTCTGTAACATCATGACCACCAACGGGGGAACTGAAGAAGATGCAGAATGTATGAATGAAACAGCAGCAGCGATATTTCAATGAATGAATCCTATTTGCTCATCTAGGGCAATAAATATTGCTATTAAATGTTTTCATTTAATTATTATCATATCAACTACAATTTGTGCAAGTGAGACATGGAAGATAACAATGAAGATGGCTCAGAAGCTCAACATTTGCCAACAGAGATGCTTGAGGAAGATTCTTGGCATCACATACTTTGATCAGACTACGATTGAAGAAGTTCTATGTCAAACTGGGTTGTGCGGCTTGGAACACATTATAGCAAAATGAAGAATGAGCTATCTTGAGATTGCACCCGAAAATAGTGATGGGCTGGGTGTCATGAGGAGGTAAAGGGAAGCCAGGTAGACCAAAGAAAACACGGAGAGTGACTTTTAGAGAAGATTTGAATCATTTGCAATTTCCCTGGGAAGAAGCAGTGAATGTTAGAAGCAAATCAAACTCCTTAGAGGAAATTGATTGACCTGACAGAAAAAGAAGCAGACCCTGTCCCTAGAGAGTGAGAGGTCCTAGATTTATACCTAATTTATTAGGATTACTTTGCCTGCATTCTGCACATGGTTACCTGGGAGTAAACTCCTTTGAACTCTTGTGTTACCTGCTGCATTGGTTGAAACTGTAAAAGAAAACAGTTTCAGCAAAACTTTCTTGAGCAGTTGAAAAGCAGCCATTTCATTTGTATTACAAATGCAGAAAGTCTTGCAAAGAAGGGTTAACACTAAAACTCCTAGTCTGAACTTGGAATGCCTCCAAAGAAAACGAGTCAGTATCTGCCTTAATGTTTTCTTCTGTCTCTGTTTTCCTCTGGGGTAGTTTGGAAAAATCAAAGTAGAACGTCTCATTCTTGTCGTTTTCACTGCCTTTGAGGAAACAAATATCCTGGGTTTGCCTGTGTGTCCCCCCAGCCCCACCCACCCTGGATTGTGGCTTGGGACTAACCCGTGCGGTCTTCCTGCAGAAGTAGCAGTAGCCGTGACCGCTCGGAAAAGGGCAACGAGCGAGGAGACCGTTTAGAGCGTGACCGGCCGGAGAGAGGGGAGCGGCTGGAGCGGTCGGAGAGGCTAGAGCGGTCAGACAGGAACAGAACCCCCGTCACTAAGCGCAGCTTCAGCAAAGAAATGGACGACAGGAGTCGGGAGCGCGAGCGGCAAGGAGCCCTTGAGACGGTGCGCAAAGTAGCCAGCATGACTGAGGAGCGGGACCGAAGCAGAGAGCCTGGTGAGTGGTGGAGAGCATCCAGCCGTCTCTTCTCTGTTCAGAGGTAGAAATAGTTTTATGATGTTGTAAAGTTGTGTAATTTTTGGACTGCAATGGCTTAGTGGTTAAGACGCTGAACTTGACGACTGGAAGGCTGGCAGGTCAGGAGCAAGACCCGAGTGATGCACGATGGAGTGAGCACCTGTTGTCTGTCCCAGCTCCTGTCAACCTGACAGTTTTAAAAGCAAGAAATTGCAAGTGTATAAATAGGGACTGCTTCAGTAGGAAAGGTAACAGCATTCCAATGTCTAGTCATGCCTGCCACGTGACCACAGGGACGTCTGCAGATGCTATAAACTGAGATGAGCACTGTATTCTAGAGTTGGATATGACTGGCTTTCAAGCAAGGGAGGCCTTTACCCTAAAGTTTATATTTCTTATTGGTACTTTGTTGCTCACTGCCATGTGTGGACTTTTGGGCTGAAGGTGGCATGTAAATTAAATGAAGTAATACTAAATCTTGCCCACCTGCAGCAAAGCGTGAGCCGGTGGCCCCTGAAGCCCCAGCCACGCCTGCCTTGTCGGAAGAGGAGTTGGAGAAGAAATCCAAGGCGATCATTGAAGAATACCTGCACATCAATGACATGAAGGTTTGTGCTGGAGAACGTGGGTAGTAGCAATAAGCACCACCACGGCCCTTACTTAGGCAGGATACAAGGATTCAAGCACAGATTTGTAAGTGCTAAGTAGTCAGGGTAGAGAGACTGCGGTGGCTTTAGTGGTTAAGATGCTGAGCTTGATGACCGGAAGTTTGGCGGGTCGGCAGTTTGAGACCCGAGTGCTGAGCGATGAAGTGAGATCCTCAACAAATGCAATGGTGAAGATTGTTTTGGAAGCTTCTGTTACACCCTTTCATTGTTCATACAGTAATACTACTGAGATGAAAATGGGTTTCATGCGCCTTTGACTTTCAACCCTGCTGGTCAAAATTCTGTCTCTAAACCCTTTCAGCCTTCACATAAAACCCTATGAGAAGAGGCTTAAGGGGTAGAATGTGGTTGGGAAGCAGTGCAGTACTGATGTGGGGAAGAGGGATTTGGGTTGTTGGAAGGAGGCCAGGGGCCACGTACAGTGTTCTTGGATTCACTGTGTGGTCCATCTCAAGTGACTGGACTTAGGTCAGTGGTGGCGAACTTGCCAAAGGGGGCACTCAACCTTTCTGTGTGCACACGCGCCGTTAACCCAGCACAGAGTTCGCTCTGCCCAGTAGCCTAATGGGAACACTTCCTCCCTCCCCCCAGCACAGAGTTCACCCTGCCCCTCTGCGGCGCGGAGAGAAGCCTGTTGAGTTTGGGCACTCTATCTCTAAAAGGTTTGCCATCGCTGACTTAGGTCACCACTTGCCTGTTTGCTTTCGGGCGGTCATTTCCTTGAGAAGCCAGTGCTGATTCTCCTTCCTTTCCTTCCTGCAGGAGGCCCTCCAGTGTGTGCAGGAGCTGAACTGTCCCTCTCAGCTGTACGTTTTTGTGCGGAACGGCATCGAGTCCACCCTGGAGCGGAGCACCATCGCTCGTGAGCACATGGGGCTCCTGCTCTACCAGTTGGTCAAGGCAGGCAACCTCTCCAAGGAACAGTACTACAAAGGGTAAGGCCCACAGACAAGGCCAGGGTCTGGCACAGTGGTTAAACTGCTGCACTGCAGTCAAAGGGTTGTGAGCTCGACCCTGCCCTGGGATCAAGGTTGACTCAGCTTTCCATCCTTCCGAGGTTGGTAAAATGAGTACCCAGCATGTTGGGGGCAAAATGCTAATTTACTTATGAACTGCCCAAACTTTTTGGGCTGCAGGCCTGTCATGGGGTTCAGCGGGCTGGTCACGTGGTTACTCCTGCCGGAAGGGGAAGTAAAACATGCCTTGCCGTCTGTTTTGCAACAGGATGCAATAGATTTTAGGCTCCCATTTTCCCTGCTTAAACCAGGGGTGACCAAACTGGCCTGTGAGCCGGCTCCGGCTCCAACGCCCTTGTTGCTTCTGGAAACGGAAGTAAAACGTGCCCGTATGGGGCTCCTGCTCTACCAGTTGGTCAAGGCAGGCCCCATACGGGTGCGTTTTACTTCCGCTTCCGGGAGCAACGAGGGTGGTGTGGGCCGGATGAATTGGCGTCGGAGCCGGAGCCGGCCCATGGGCCATAGTTTGGGCATCCCTGGCCCAGAGAGAGTACTAAGCACTATGGGGCTCTACATGTAATTGCTGTTGCTATTCTGTCCAAGATACTTAATTGTGCCCCCCCCTTTCCCCCCTTCTTTTCCAAGGCTTCATGAGATCCTGGAGATTGGGGAGGATATGGAGATTGATATTCCGCACATATGGCTGTACCTAGCAGAGATCATCACACCCATCCTGAGAGAAGGCGGCATCCCTATGGAGGAGCTCTTCCGGTGAGCTGTTCTCCCTTTACCTCTCTCCTCTCTTGACCTGTGTGGCTTGTGCCTGACCTTCCTGCCCCCCCACCCCCTGTGCTTCTTTCAGGGAGATCGCTAAACCTTTGTTGCCGATTGGCAAGGCGACGACTCTGCTGCTGGAGGTCCTCGGCCTGCTTTGTAAAGGGATGGTAAGTTACTCTCTCCCGCTTCTCCAGAGTAATTCTGTTAAAAGGGCACATGATAATAGTTTGGATAAAGCACGATTGTAGGTTGCAGCGATTAAACTACTGTCCTGCAACCGAAAGTTTGTGAGTTCGATCCCCTGGTAAAATGAGTACCCAGCATGTTGGGGGCAAAATGCTAATTAACTTGTGAACTGTATAGAAGTGTGATTGCTTTGCTTTATGGGACTGCGGTGACTTGGTGGCTAAGGTGCTGAACTTGGCAATTGGAAGGTCAGCAGTTCCGAGACCCGAGTGCTACGTGTCTGAGTGAGGTCCCGTTGTCTGTCACAGCTTCTGCCCACCTAGCAGTTTGAAAGCAAGAAATTGCACATAGATAAATAGGTACAGTGATACCTCATACAACGTCCAAACTTGGTTCCACAAGTTTGGACTTTATACAGATTTGGACTTTGTATGAGGCATGCAAAATCCTAGCCGCGATGCCTCATACAACGTCCAAATCCTTGCCGCGATGCCTCATACAACGTCATTTCCATAGAGATACATTGTACTGTAACAGCACAGACTTCAGGGCAAAGTCAAGGAAACAGACAGGAAACTGAGAGAACTTTAAGAAATCATTGTCTAAAGGCTAAATACATTACAAAAACATGTCAAACAACCCTGTTTGTCCAAGAACCTGAAGAATGCTGCAAAAATCCCAGGAATGCTTCTCAAAATTCTGATAAAAAAATCCAAAATCACGCTCAAAACCACTCCTAAACACTCTTTGCCTTGTGCAAGACCCACAAGAGCAATGCACGCATGTGTCCTGTATTTTATACTGCCCAGGCACAATGCAGCCTGGTAAAAACCGAATGCCTCATACAAAGTCGAGCGACTTGTATGAGGTAACTTTTTTCAAGAAATTAGGCGATGTATGAATTCGATGTTGTATGAAGCGGACTTTGTATGAGGTATTACTCTACTGCTTTTGGTGGGAACGGTAGCAGCATTCTATGCATGTGGCAGGCATAACTATGTCTGGTCATGCTTGCCACGTCCATGGAAAGGTCTGCAGATGCAAACAGCGCTGGCTTGTTGGGTGGAAATGGAGATGTGCAACGGTCCCTAGAGTTGGATACAACTGGCTTTTGAGCAAGGGAGACATTTACCTGATGCTGTCTTCCACTCCATGGTTATGGCTTAGTTGGCTCTGATTGTGTGTCTCAAAAGGGGGCAGAGGGAATTAAACCTTAGATTAAGCTCCTTGTTCTTAGTGAAATTTCCTTTCTGCTTCGTAATGACTGAGCCTGACCCACCCCCTTGTTGGCGAAGGGCTGCAGGTCTCTATTCAGCACTAGAGAGTTGGTGGCAAAGTGGTTTTGTGGGTGTCTTTTTGTGAGATAGCCTAAAAATGCCCCCTGTTCCGTGCAGAGTCACAAGAAAGCAGGGACACTTTGGAAAGAAGGAGGCCTTAGCTGGAAAGAATTCCTACCAGAGGACCAGGATGTCAATAAATTCATCACAGAGCAGGTGAGCGGGGTGTAAACTTTGGGAAAAGGGGGTGGGGAGTCTTAATCCAAAATTTCAGAAGGGGGGGGGGGGACTTTGCCCATAGTGCTCCTGTGGCAGATTTTTGAGATGTCTGTTCCAAGTAAATATGGGAAGCATAAAAGATGTTCTGTAAATGCCATTCCCTTTCCCCCCCATGCTAATTTTCCCCCTCTCCCCACTTTCCATCTTCATTTTCAGAAAGTAGAATATACAATGGGCGACAGTTCAGATGCCCCTAGCCGAAAAGAGCTCACCTCCGAAGAGCTGTGCAAACAGTTAGACAGACTGTTGAAAGAGAATGCAAATAACCAAAGAATATTTGACTGGATAGAGGTGAGCGCACCGGGGGCACTTGAGCTGGAAACTGTACACGGATGCAAACAATGGGGGAGACAGAAGGCATGTAGCTCTCAGAGTGGAAAACCAACGAAGTCAGTGGGAGGAGGAGGAACAAGTTTTTTAGTCCCCATTCTTTCTCCCTGTCCCCTGCTGGGAGTTGCTGAAAGTGGGCTGGTGGTTATTGGGAAGTTTCAGAAACGGGTCTTTCCAAATCAATCTTTTAAAATTTATCTCGAAGTGATCAACAAGATTTAAAGCACCCTGTGTAGGGCAGTAGTTCCCAACATGAGGGGCTTCAGTTCCCGGAAGCCTAAGTCAGTACATTGGCTGATCATTGTTTTGGGGAATTGACGTAGGTTTCTGGGAATTGAAGTCCAAAAACCAAAGGTTGGGAAACACTGTTCTTTGGATTTTTCAGACAAAGGGCTGTTCTCTAGCCTTGAGTGTTGTACAGTCCATTACAGCGGCTTACACACAGTTGTACATTGCAACTAGAGTTGAATCCATTGCTTATTGATGAATTACCGTATTTTTGGACCATAAGATGCACTCTCCCCCCCCCCCCCCCCCGGAAAAAAA
This sequence comes from Bradypodion ventrale, assembly GCA_035047345.1. Taxonomy (NCBI): domain Eukaryota; kingdom Metazoa; phylum Chordata; class Lepidosauria; order Squamata; family Chamaeleonidae; genus Bradypodion; species Bradypodion ventrale. The sequence continues at coordinate 10,626,762 of JAWDJE010000003.1, forward strand.
AAGGGGGATGAGGGTGCGTCTTATAGTCTGAATGCTATCCAGCAAGGCTGTTGTAAAAGGATATGGCTGGCTGAAGACCGTCACAGCTGTTCCAGGGCTGGGGAAAGAAAAACATGTTCGGCGGGCCATTACCACAGGTGGCCACAAGAGGATGCAAATCGCGATTTCCCATTTAAATGCATTGGAAATCATTTTCTTGTGTTCTAAAGCTTTTCTGTTTGTATGTTCCCAAAGCATTTCAGTGGGAAACCAAACCTGTACATAAAAAGAAAGGGTTTCGTTTACCTTTCTTGCCTTTGTGCCTGCTTCATGTAGTCAAAATGGAGGGGGAAGCCATGCTTCGTGGTTGCAGGGAGAGCAAGAGGCTAGGCTAGAGCATTGCTTCCTGCCTCCGTGCAATTGGCCTACCTGCCCATTTCCCCTGCAGCGCCACCACTGGTTGGTGGTGCAAATACACTACTATTTGTTTCAGAATATTTTTTCCTTGTTTTCCTGCTTTAAAAAAACTGGGTGCGTCTTATGGTCAGCTGTGTCTTGTGGTCCGAAAAATATGGTAACCTGTATGTAAATCACACTGATTCAGAAGTCCTCTCGGCCTGGGACTACCTGTTGGATTCGACCACTGTTGCTTGTGTTACTGGGACTGCATTGTTGCGCCCTGGACACATGAGAGGCTCAGAACCAGGAACCTCAGGTTTTGTTCTGTAAAGAGTGTAGCCTTCTGAAGCCGGGGCATTGTTCCTGAGTGAAGAGAGTTGACATTTGTCAGCCAGACTGTTCATTAGCCTCTCTGTGGCTTAGTGTTAAATGGATTGTGGAATATTAACCGGACACTGCTCTGCAACATGGACATTTGCTTAGATTAGATTAGATTAGATTAGATTTTTAATTTGTACCCCGCCCTACTCAGTTTGTAGGCTAACTCAGGGCAGCTTCCAACATAATTAAATATACAATATAACAAAATCAAAATATAAAAAGCATATCAGCAGACAGCAGCTAAAACAATACAATATCAATATAAATACAGTGATACCTCATACAACGTCCAAACTTGGTTCCACAAGTTTGGACTTTATACGGATTTGGACTTTGTATGAGGCATGCAAAATCCTAGCCGTGATGCCTCATACAACGTCCAAATCCTTGCTGCGATGCCTTGCACAACGTCGTTTCCATAGAGATACACTGTACTGTAACAGCACAGACTTCAGGGCAAAGTCAAGGAAACAGATAGGAAACTGACAGAACTTTAAGAAATCATTGTCTAAAGGCTAAATACATCACAAAAACATGTCAAACAACCCTGATTGTCCAAGAACTTGAAGAATGCTGCAAAAATCCCAGGAATGCTTCGGAAGGAGAATCCATTGTCCCTTCTCCATTGAGTTCATGGCCAAGTCATCAGTGGGGGGAAACCAGCACTGCTCCTGTCTGGAAAGCCTTCATGGTGTGATAACCTTCGGACTTGAGTAAGAGGCCAAATACAAAAAAAAAATCATAAAGTCATAGAATGGCTGAGTAGGAAGAGGCCTTGAGGCCACCGAGTCCAACCCCTTGCTCAATGCAGCAATCCGAATCAGCAGATTTGACAGGGTGGTCCAATTCTCTCTTCAATGCTGCCAGTGTTGGAGCGCTCACCACCTCTCGAGGCAGATGGTTCCGCTGTCATACTGCTTTTAATCTCCCTGAAAGGGTCATTTTTAGGTTGGAGTCCGGGGTGTTCCATGAAAAGTCAGTTTCCCAAGCTTTTACTTAAACCAGCAGAGATGATATTTCTGACGATGACTGATCCTGCCTGTCTTCTCTTCCTCCAGGCAAACCTGAGCGAACAGCAGATCTCCACCAATATGTTTGTCAGGGCCCTGATGACGTCGGTGTGCCATTCAGCTGTAGTTTGTAAGTGTTTGCCCATTTCAGGGGTTTGTGTTTTGGGGTGTATGACCAGCCCTGAAAAAGAGGCACGTTCAGGGTATCTTCTGTTGCTGAATTGTTTTGGGTTTTAGCGGTTGCTAAGCAAAGCGAATAATATCAAACCCAAGGACTTCAGTGGCTTAGTGGTTAAGACACTGAATGTGGTGACTCGAAGTAGTTCTATACCCAAGTGCTGCACGACCCTATGATCTCCCATCTCTGCCCCAGCTTCTGTCAACCTAGCAGTTCAAAAACAAGAAATTGCAAGAAGACAAATAGGTACCGCTTCAGTGGTAAGGTAGCATCCTTCTTTGTACTCCAGCATGTTGGGGGCATACTGTAGTCATGCCTGCCGCATGGCCACAGAAACATCTGCAAATGCAGATTGCGCTGGCTCTTTAACTGATGAGCACCACACCCTCTAGAGCCATGATGGTGAAGCTTGGCACTCCAGATGTTCTTGGACTTCAGTTCCCAGAAGCCCAAGCACCCTGTGAATCCACACAAATGGGTTTACTGCGATTCTTCCGGCCCGCGCTGCCCTTGTCGCTCCCGGAAGCGGAAGTAAAACGCGCCCAGACGGACCCTTGAGAGAGATCCCTTTGGGCAGGGGGAACTAATTCTAAGCAAAACAAAAATCCTAAACTGTTCGCCTGTAACCTGTGTGAGGAGAGATACAATTTAATTGAGCTGAATTTACTGGCCTGTTCTATGCACGACAACAAATTGGCTCTCTGGCCCTGCTTATGTGGTATAATAGCTCACACTGAGGACATAACTTAATTTGTATGATGCTTCCCTAGTCCAATCTACCTCCCCCTGGTTCAGGGAAAGCTGGTGACACAGTGGTTAAACTGCTATCCTGCAGTCAGAAAGTTGTGAGTTCAGTCCTGATCAGGGGTCAAGGTTGACTCAGCCTTCCATCCTTCCGAGTTCAGTAAAACGAGTACCCAGCGTGTTGGGGGCAAAATGCTATTGAGCTTGTGAACCATACCCAAAATATACTTTCAGTTCTCTGGGGCTGTGATGAACGCAGTTAATTCACGACTACCCTGCTCTTCTTTCTTTCCTCTTCCTGCTGCTATAGTTGAGAATCCTTATAGAATGGAGAGTGCTGTCATTAAGAGCCGGGCCAAGATGCTACAGAAATATTTGAGTGATGAAAATAAGGAGCTCCAGGCCCTCTACGCTTTACAGGCCCTCGTGGTGAAGCTGGACCAGCCAGCAAGTAAGTCCTGGTTTTACTGACCCGGAACAGCCCTCTATGTGGAGGCTGTAAGCCCCAGCTGTGTATGTTGTAGAAGTTTTGTGGTGGCCGATAGAGCTTGGTGTCTGAATTCTCCCACGGGCTAGGCTGCCAATATTATAAACTGCAAATACTGTCATGCCTGTAGAATGTGCTGATGTTTGTAAAACTAAAAAGTGTTGGATGGTCCTTTCTAAGGATGACGCGGTAGAGTTGAGAAAGAGGTTGGAATGCAACCTACACATGTGGGTTTGTTCTGCACCTGTACAAACATCCGTGGAATTTCCTAGAGCTTAAAGAAGCAATAGGACGTGCCACGTTCAACATGCTCTCCATGCTGAGGGCAGAGAGAGAGAGAGAGAACATCGCAGGTGTTTCTTATATCCTACTTGATGTTTCATCCATCTTCAAAACCAGCTGTATATATATCTTAACTTATAAATCCAAGGGTTAACCGTTGGAACTGACTATAGGTTGCTATGCCTCGCCCTACTTGCCTGCACTCACCCTTCGTGCACACGGCCGATCTGGGTACGCAGGTCAACGAAGGATTGAAAAAACCGGCAGTGGGGCAACAGCCCCACAAACGCGAAGAAAGGGAAACAACTTCACTTCCCAACATTCCTTGTGCCGCGCCGCGCCAGAGCCAATCAGGCGCATTTTAAAAAAAACGCAGCACAAACACAAAACAGCAACCCATAACTACAAGCCCCAGCGTCCTGCGCGCCATGAGCGCGCAGAGCGCTGAGGAAACCGGCGCCTGAAAAATGAAAAAGAAAAAAAACTCACAGCAAAGCACACACCAGCCGGCTTTCTTTCCCTCACCAACAGCGCCTGAAGGTCCCGACTGGAGTTTCCCCTTTAACATCAGTGGGTGGGGGGTTGCAATCCCCCTCTCCGCTGGCTACCCTAGGGTTGGGAGGTTTGTGGGGACAAAAGGGGTATATTGCCCCAACACTTCTGGACCCACAGGAACAGGCAGAGAGGATCGATCCCCCACCCCACCCTCCTTAAAACAAATCCGTCTTTTCTTCTCTTTAAAAACGGAGTTGTTTTAAGGAGGGGGGTGGGGGCTCGATCCACTCTGCCTGTTCCTCTGTGTCCATAAGTGTTGGGGCAATATACACCTTTTCTCCCCACAAACATCCCAACCCTAGGGTAGCCAACGGAGAGGGGGGTCACAACCCCCACCCACTGATATTAAAGGGGAAACCCGATCTACTTTCACGACTTCACACAATCAAAGCACCATAACACACTAAAGCCCCCCTCCCCACCACCGAGCCCACCCTTCCTAACCCCAACGACCACGCCCCCCCTAGCCCCCCCTTCCTAACCCCCAACGACCATGCCCCTCTCCCCACCACCTAGCCCACCCTTCCTAACCCCAATGACCACGTCTCTTCCCCACCACCAAATAAATAAATAATTTTTAAAAACATTACTAAAAACAGTCAAACACATCCAAAAATACACAAAAACAAAAACACCAAAAACACTACGAAGTAAACAAAGACACAATCAAAAACAAAACAAACAGACAAAAAATACAAATTCCAACACCCCCCCCACACACACACACACACACAAAACAAAGAAAACAAGCAAACTTACCAAAAGATGTGCTACCTCCACCAGGACTGAAAAAGAAATGAATAAAGAAAGAGACTACTTACCAGAAGAAGCTCCACCCAGAGGCCAGGAGAGAAAAAAAAGTCAAAATACAATAACCCCTACCAGCACCACCTGCTGGCCACAATAGTAAAAACAATTCAAAAACACACAAACATTGAATGTAAAAAACATTTACTTTTACATTATTAAAATTATGACCTACGGTACAACTAATAAAAAAAATTCAAAAAAATAAAACATTATTCACTTACATAAAACAATTTGAAAAAATTATATCATACTTTCTTCTTTTATTAATCCTAAAAAAAAAAAAACCCAAAAAAAGCAGATCCCAGTTAATAACAGCCAAGCCAAAAAATTTTTACATAAATAAACATTTAAAAAATTAAAATTACAGACAAAGCAATTTTTAAAAAACATTAACACAATTTAACCTTCCAACACAATTTAAAACTATTGCAAATATATATATATATATATATATATATATATATATATATATATATATATATATATATATATATATATATATATATATATATATATATATATATATATATATATATATATATATATATATATATATATATATATATATATATTTCCCTTGCCTCTCTTTCATCACTTCCCCTTCTATGTCCCTTGTTCTTAAAGAAAAGCTTTGTTTGTTAGTTTAGTCACCTCATGGCTAACAGCTGTTCCAGTGGGCCGGTTCAAAAGGTTTGTGAGCTGTAGCAGTAAAGTCCTCATCACTGATAAACATCAAAATTATTTACATTGCCCTGAAGGGCACCACATGTAAAACTGCCAGTTCTGCCAAAAAACTGTACAAAGGTAGCTGTCAGGAATCGTCAGTCCTGCTTGAAATTTTGTCTGTGGGAAGCTCTTAAAGGCCATTTGACATTATTGCCAAAGATGCTCCGGTTCCTACGTTTTTGGTTTGAAAAATTATATCAAAAAAATCTCTTATGGAGGCTCTGCTGGCTGAAGCATCTCCCTCTAAAACCATCAAGGAGCAGGTACACCTACAAATCCCAGCCAGCAAACTCTGACTCCTAACCTTGAAACTAAAGCCAGACCTTCCAAATGGTTGAAACTGATGCAAAAAGAAAAAGAAAGAAACTCACCAGTTCCAATGCCCAGTTGAAGAAGGTCAAAACTAAGAAGCCCATGGGCCAGATACCTCTTTCTGGAACATTGTCACTTCACAATCTCCTGCCTTGCATCAAGGCCCCAGACGAATGAGATGAATGCAACAGTCTGGTCATATTTAGCTTCACATTGGAGAGACAGTTTCTTGGGATTTCCTAGTTTTCAGGCATTTGTTTGAGTGGAGCCAACTCGCCACATCATTATTACCATATGATGCGAGGCAATCAGACCTCCAGCTTTATACAGGTGGGCTTCAATAAAGCTGGAGGTCTGGCATCATATGGTTATAATAATGTGGCGAGTTGGCTCCACTCAGGCAAATGCCTGAAAACTAGGAAATGCACTTGTTGTCCATTAAGAATCACGTTCTATAGATCATATGATCCTAGTCATTCTCATGCTACCTTGGTCATGAAGTCATCACAACTGTTGAAGCCACCTCATGTCGATCTTTTTATAAACAAAGTCAGTTGTGTGATACATGTTGAAAACATGAGCAGAAGTAGAAGGTGATATCTTTTCTGGATCACTCACTAAATTAAAAAAAAAATCATTGCAAGCTTTTGTGACCAAGGTCACTTCTTCAGGCATTCAGACATTCCATGTTCAAGTCACTGAGAAAGAGATACCATACTGAAAACTCAGGATTGACACTGAAATCGCTCCTAGGGGAGTACGTCTAGTACCATGATGGTGAACCTTGACACTCCATATGTTCTTGGACTTCAATTCCAGAAGCCCAAGCACCCCATGAATCCACACAAATGGGTTTACTGTGATTCATCCGGCCTGCGCCACACACGTCGCTCCTGGAAGCGGAAGTAAAACGCGCCCGGATGGGCGCGTTTTTTCTGATTCCAGGAGCGACGAGTGCAGCGCAGGTTGGATGAATCTCACTAAACCCATTTGTGTGGATTTGTGGGGGCTTCTGGGAATTGAAGTCCAAGCACATATGGAGTGCCAAGGTTCGCCATCACGGTCCTAGTGCATCAACCACTCTACTTCTGTGTCATCATTGGATCTTAGAGATACACCTCACCAGTCAGACTAGCCTCCATCCTGGTCAGTGTCCAAGTCATGACCCTTTGCCACCCACTGCCAAGCACTATGAACATTTTTCCAAAACTGATTTTTTTTTTTGGGGGGGGGGGGGGCAAATTTCAAATAAGCGTCAATCAAATTCAAGCACTACTCAAATTGTACAGGAAGAGTAACCACCAGTTTGGGCAATCTCAAAGACTCTGATGATTATATATTTGACTTGTTTTCCATACTAATCACAGCTCCCGAGTCATGTGTAGGGGAAGCTAACCCCACCCCACTTGGAGGATTTTAAGTCTTACTCTGAATATGATCTTGCACATAGCTAAGTCTCCAATTTGAAAATGAACAAAATCTCATTTTAGTCCAATGGAGGTTAATCGGTAGGTTAAGAACATAAGAAGAGCCTTGCTGGAAGAGGCCACAGGAGCCCATCCAGTCCAGCATTCTGTCTCACACAGTGGCTCACCATTTGCTTCAGGGTATTCCCAAGCAGATGCCTGCTTCGGATTCCCTGGAAATGACATTGAGAGATATCCTGCCTATCTCTCCAACCCGGAGGAGAGATCGGCAGGATATAGGTTCAGATCCAGTGCATGATCACACCCCCAAGAACCCTACTTGTCTGGTTCACATTGCATTCTCCCTTTCTTCTGGATCTTATAAAAGAATGGTGGCAGGAACAGTCTACTCTGCTAGTCACATTTGATACCAAGTCACAGTATATACTGCACAGGAGACATTCTGAATTCTGGGGAGGAAAGACCTTACCTACTCAAAGACAGGAGAGACAAGCTTTTAGAGCTGATGGGAAAAGTTCAAGCTGAAGATGTCAGTTACAGCACAAAAACATTTTGGACTTAATGTCGTCAACCACGTCAGTAGTTCCTCATGCTCACTTGAAAAAATGCCTTTTCCTTCAGTCCTGATATCTGACCTCCTTCAATATTCTACCAGAAAGCAACAAGGGGAGACGGCTTGTCACCAAGGAGCTTGCGGAGAGACTTCTGTGATGGCTGGATCTGTCCAACCTGTCACTCAGGAGGCCATTCAAGCAACACAAGACTTAAATGCGAGTCTTATGGGCTGAGGAGCACACTGCTTGGGTCAACAGATTTGTGTGCACTGGTCCTGAAACCAAAAATTGGCTACACATAAACAAGCTGGAGATGTTAATGGTGATAAAAGCTTTCCAGGCATTAAAAAAATTGGTACTGCTGGCCAAAGATAACACAATCATTATGTATGCATTACATAAACAAGCCAAGAGTGCATTTGTCTACAATAGTAACATACCAACCTCAAGGTTCTTCAACCTCTTGTTTCTTCAGAAAACCAGTCCTCAAAAGGTTTTTGAAAGACCTGAAAAATGTCTAGCCATATAGCCAAGCTCTGATGCCACAGTGGTCTCTTATATTGGTACTTCCTAAATATTTGAGACCCCCACATTTGAAATTATGGCAATCTTGGATCTCACACTGCCCTCTTATAAGTGTCTGTGCTTGTTTCTGCACACAAGGCCCTATGGCACACCTTTCCTACAATTTTATGTCAGAGACCTTATTTTCAAATCTCCTTTTTACTCAGAATAGCCTATAGAGCTGTGATGGCGAACCTTGGCACTCCAGATGTTCTTGGACTTGAATTCTCAGAAGCCCCTGTCAATCCGTACGGGCGCGTTTTACTTCCACTTCCAGGAGCGACGAGGGCGGCATGGGCCGGATGAATCGCAGTAATCCCATTCGTGTGGATTCATGGGGGCTTCTGGGAATTGAAGTCCAAGAACATCTGGAGTGCCAAGGTTCGCCATCACGGCTATAGAGTTTCGCCTAAATCAGCCTACGTTTCTCCTGTCACCTGTCTTGGAGTAAGAAAAGTCACTCTTCATGTTGGATCTCCACAGGGCGTTAGATTTTGACGCTTCTAGAATGAAACACTTTTAAAAGTCTACTAGACTTTTTGCTAGTCACCAAATGGTCAGAGAAGGGTCAACACCTCAACTTGTTTCTTCAGAAATCCAGTCCTCAGAGAAGGGTCCCCACCTCATATCTGAGAGACTAGGGGGGCTGCAGTGGCTCAGTGGTTAAGAAGCTCACCTTGTTAGCTGAAAGGCTGGCAAGTCGGCAGTTCAAGACCTGGGTACTGCATGACAGATTGAACGCCCGTCCTTGTCCCAGTTCTTGGGGACATGAAAAATGAGCCTCATTTGGGCGTTCCCTGAGCAGAGTTTCTTCCGCAAAAATCCTTTCAAGAATAATTTTTGACACAAAATTATTATCTGAGAGACTAATGGAGAGCTGGCACAGTTACTTAATGCTGTGAACTCGGAAGCAACCCCCTGCCCAGTTCCTTGAAAGAGAAGTCGTAACTCTTAACTAGAGTAGTAGTCGCATCAGTGGAACGTCTCAGAAGTGGGTGGGTGGGATATGGGTCTTTTAAAGTGTTTTTATGTGTTTTTAGAACTTGTTGTAATGCCGCCTTGAGTCGGGTTCTGCCTGAGTGGGCGGCATATATAAATATGACTATTAAATTAAATTAAAAGAGTTCAACTGAGAGATATTTGCAAGGCAGGAACCTGGTTACAGTCTTCACCATTCATCAAATATAGGTTGGACCTCAAGGCTTAAGCCTGATACAGTGGTACCTCAAGTTTCACATCGTTTGAGTTACAAAATTTTCACAAGACGAATGAAAATCAATTGAAAATAATGGCTCAAGTTACGAATTTTTCCGCAACAGATTAATTAGTTTTCAATGCATTCCTATGGGAAACCATGTTTCAAGTTATGAATTTTGGTTTTCAATGCATTCCTATGGGAAATTCGAGTTACAAATGTTTCATAACATGAAAAATGCCTTGGAATGCATTAAATTTGTAACTCGAGGTACCACTGTACTGCATTTGGCAAAGTGGTGATCTTTTGTAAATTGGTGTGGCATTCCACTTGCCGGTAAGTGAGCTTGCTATCCATCCACTTATGTGATTTCACAGAGACCACAAAGAAGAACAGATCGCTTGCCTGTAACAATAGTTCTTTGAGTGGTCACCTGTGAATTCCCCACAACCCATATGTCCTGCCCTCTTACTATATTTTAAATGTTAGGAATGTAGGAATTTGCCTTACACTGAGACAGAGCCTTGATTTATCTAGCCCTGTGTTGTTGACTGGCAGGGACTGTCCCAAGATTGGGGGCAGTTTTTCAGTCCTCTTTACGGTTGCCAGGGGTTAAACATTGGCTTTTCTGTGTGTAGAGTTTGAGCAGAGAGACTGAACCGCAGTGCTTCATTTTGTACACAAACAGTTGGAAAGGTTGTCTAGCAGATGCCGTGGGTTTTGAATATTGCTCCCTGAGCCCACTGGTGGTTCTGAGCTAAATCCATTTGTTGGACCTAACAAAAGTTGGCACATCAAATCAATGGGACTTGATAAGTCAACCTCATGCGTGTCTACCACTTCTGCCATTTTAATTGTAGAAAGAGAGAATGAGATATGGCAAACGACTTGCCCATTAGAGATTCTGGGACTTTGGAAAGAAAGCCTCCTTCTCCAAGGGCTGGATTGCTGTTTAGCAGGTCTCAATTCCTTGCAGTAAGAGACCAAGGTTTGAGCTGTGGGCAGACCTTGGAACAGGTCAAAAGACAAGAGTCAATGCAGGAGTGCAGAGAATTTCCCCGCCATGTTATATACCTCTGTCTGGCCAGGTTATCCTGCTATGGCAGGGGTTCTCTACATTTTTCAGCTGCAGGCCAGACACATGACACACACACACACACACACCGGTCGTAAATGCTGCCGTAAAATGCATCTGCGGTGGTTATAAATGCATTTATGACAGCCGTGGACTCATTTATGGCTGCCATAAACATGTATGTTTATGACAGCCGTAAATGAGTCCACGGCTTATTCTGGTGGGGGCGGCTGGAGCGAGGTTGGAGGATTATTTGGTGCCATGCGCCAGATCCGGCCTGCTGGCCATAGGTTGTGAACTCCTGTGCTATTGTTATAGAGTAGACCATACTGCCAGTGACTCAATGCTGAGTGTCAGGTGGTGGTTAACTAACCTGACCACCCAGAAGATTAATAGTTTGGATGCCAAAGTCCACAGGGAAGGGTGATGGTCACCAAATGGATTAAATCCCACTTGAATCCATCTTGATGGAGGGCAGCAGTTTCATCAGTCCTGGCCTGGGGCTGATGAGGACTTTGCATGCCAAAAGGGCTCAGAACCAGAAAGTCACTTGTGGTGCTGGATCATTGGTACGGGTGTCATGCTGCAATGTGGAAGGCAGATGAAAGGCCACTGCATTATATTCTCAGGACAGTCTTCATGGCTGATCGCCACCCCACCCCCCACCCCCCTCGGACGTAAAAGACGGGGGGATGAGATGTCATTGCTGCTAACATGTTATAATGTAGCTGTTATGAATGGGTTTATTTTTTGATATGATTTTTTTGTATTGTAATTTGACTTTTTGAATTGTTTTTTTTTTATTGTTTTTTGAATTCTCTTGTATTATAGGAATTGTACTTTATTAATATTGTATTGATTGTGATGTTGTTGCCGCCTTGAGTCGGCCTCGGTCAGAGAAAGGTGGGGTATAAATTAAGATTTGATTTGATTTGAGGATCGCCAATATTCGGATTCGGAAGAAGAAGTGACATATACACTCTCTTTTCCATCTCTCCGCAGACCTCCTCCGAATGTTCTTTGATGCCTTGTACGACGAGGACGTGATTAAAGAGGAAGCCTTCTACAAATGGGAGTCAAGTAAAGACCCAGCCGAGCAACAAGGAAAGGGCGTGGCGCTCAAGTCTGCGACGGCCTTCTACACTTGGTTGCGCGAAGCTGAGGACGAATCCGATAACAACTGAACATTCACCCACCTTGGGGAGAAAGGGAAGGAGGACTCAGCCTTTAACTGGCTGCTCTCACCCTTCCCTGGAGCCTTGGACTCCCTTGGGGTCGGTGTGGGAAAGGATATACAGGACTGAATACTCTTCTCCATGCCTCCCCCAGGACTCTTTTTTCCTCCTTTTTCTTTTTGGTTGGGATTTTTTTCTTTTCCCTTCCCCCCTTTTTTTGTTTTAAACAGCCTGTATTGGTTTATGTCTGACAATAATAAATTGATGCTGAAGGAGGAGGTAGGTGTTACTATGGGCCCTTCCGCTCAGCTCCACACCCCCAGGCCAATGCTCTGGGCTCACGTCCCGGCACCTGGACGGTTTTATTGAGCGGCGGCCCAAACTCTTGACAGGTGCAAAGCACCCCAACACTTGTCTATGGGGAAAGGGGGTGAGTGGAGAGTTGGTTGCTCCTACTTCCTTCCCCCCACCCCAAAGTCTCCCCACTGCCCACTTACTGATGAAATATAGAGAGATTATATAAATATATATATAAAAATATAAACATAGACTTATTAAATCTTTTGAGGTTTGAGAGGATAGGACTCTACTGTCCCCAGACATTGATCGGCCCTTCTCCTTCCTACACCTACACCCCCACGTTCTTGGATCAGCACCTGGAATTATACAAAGCCTCTTGATTAATGGTTGGGTGTTTTTTTAATGTTTATTTTCTTTTTCAAGGAAAGGGGAATAATTTGAAACATCCACCTTGCTTGGGAGTTGCGGGAGTGTGATTAGCAGATGGGTTGAGGTGATGGTTGTAGCTCTGCAAGACCCCTTTGCCAAGCCAGTGCTGTGTAGGCTCCTTGGGTGCACCTTGCCTTGCCCTCCCACGTGCATTACTCCCCCCCTCCGTGCCCACCTCGAAGACACAATTGTGCGATCCACAGCGTCTGCGCTGGGTGGTTCAAGGAGCTGCGTGTGTAATTGGAAAAACAAGAAGCCACAAACAAATATGAAACAAGGATTTGATTACCGGTCACAATGAATTTGTAAATATATTTTTTTCTTCTTTATTTTTTTCCCTTTTCTTTATGGAGTATTTAATTGAAGATTCAAAAAGCATCTTTTCACCATAAACTGGAAATAAAAAAGAGAACATTGCTAAATAAAAGTGACGTGTTGATGCTGTCACATTCCAGCCTTCTCCTGGCAACTCAGTCTGGAGGAGAGAGTTAAAGGCCTTAGCCCTGGCTGCGGCTGTCTGGCTTATGGTAGAGGAAAGTGAGATGGTCTCTCGTTTACTCAGGATCTGGTGCAAGATGTTAATGTGACTGATCCAATAGGGAACAGTGACCACAACTCAATTATGTTTAACTTGATCATAGACCGCAAGTCACTGATAAAATCTAACACAGAGACCTTAAATTTTCAAAAAGGAAATTTCCCAAAGATGAGGAAACTAGTAAAAAAGAAACTGAAAGGGAAAATTGAGAGAGTCCAAACACTCCAAGAGGCATGGAGGCTGTTTACAAAAACAATAACAGAGGCTCAATTGGAATGCATACCCAAAAGGGAAAAGGGCACTGCCAGGTCCAAGAGGACTCCGATGTGGCTTACAGGAGCTGTTCGGGAAGTGATCAAGAGCAAGAAAAGCTCATTTAGAAGATGGAAGGCTTGTCCAAATGAGGACAGCAGGCAGAAACATAAATTCTGGCAGAACAAATGCAAGGCAACAATCAGGAAAGCAAAGCAAGACTTTAAGGAGCGTATAGCTAAAAATACTCAGAGAAATAACAAAGACTTCTTTAAGTACATTAGAAGTAAGAACCCAACTAGGAAGGCCATTGGACCATTAGATGACAATGGAAGGCAAGGGGTTATTAAAGAGGAAACAGAGATTGCAGAGAGACTCAATGAATTCTTTGCTTCAGTATTCACTGAAGAAGACAGAGACCACATGCCCAAAACAGAGCCTATCTTCGTAGGGAGGGAAACCGAAGAATTAAGCAAGATAGAAATAACCAGGGAGGAGGTCCTTGCATGTCTTGTTAAGCTAAACACTAACAAATCCCCAGGACCAGATGGCATCCATCCACGAGTTCTCAGGGAACTTAAAGATGAAATTGCTGATATCCTAGCCAAAATATATAATCTTTCCCTCAAATCAGGCTTTGTGCCTGATGACTGGAAGGTAGCGAATGTAACACCAATTTTCAAAAAAGGATCTAGGGGTGATCCAGGAAATTACCGGCCTGTCAGTTTGACATGTGTCCCAGGTAAAGTGATGGAAACCATCCTAAAAGATAGAATTAATAGGCACATAGAAGAGAAGGCGCTGCTAAAGGAGAGCCAACATGGCTTTTGCAAGGGCAAATCATGCCTCACTAATCTGTTGGAATTTTTTGAGAGTGTCAACAAGCATGTGGATAAGGGGGATCCAGTTGACATTGTTTATCTGGACTTTCAGAAGGCTTTTGACAAGGTCCCACACCAAAGGCTCTTGAATAAACTTACCAGTCATGGAATAAAGGGACAGGTCTTGTCCTGGATCAGCAACTGGCTAAGGGACAGGAAACAGAGGGTAGCACTAAATGGACACTTCTCCAAGTGGAGGGAAGTAAAGAGTGGGGTCCCCCAAGGTTCAGTACTGGGACCCCTGCTTTTCAACCTCTTCATAAATGATCTAGAGGTAGGAGTAAAAAGCAAGGTAGCCAAATTTGCTGACGACACTAAATTATACAGGGTAGTGAAAACTGTGAGAGATTGTGAAGAGCTCCAGAGGGATCTCTTGACACTGGGGGAGTGGACAAAACAGTGGCAAATGAGCTTCAACATCAGTAAGTGCAGAGTGATGCATGTTGGGGCAAAAAACCCCAATTACATTTATAAACTGATGGGGTCTGAACTCTCTGCGACAAACCAGGAAAGGGACCTTGGTGTCCTGGTGGACAGCTCAATGAAGGTGTCAACCCAGTGTGCCTCAGCAGTGAAAAAAGCAAACTCAATGTTAGGGATCATTAGGAAGGGTATAGAAAATAAGTCAGCAAGTGTCATTTTGCCTCTTTATAAATCTATGGTGAGGCCCCATCTGGAATATTGTGTACAGTTCTGGTCGCCATACCTCCAGAAGGATATTATGGAGTTGGAGAAAGTACAGAGGAGGGCAACCAGAATGATTAGGGGACTGGAACACCTTCCTTACCATCTGAGGCTGCAACGGTTGGGCCTTTTCACTCTTGAACGACGGCGTCTAAGAGGTGACCTGATTGAAGTTTATAAAATCATGCACGGTGTGGACAAAGTAGATAAGGAAAAACTGTTTTCCCTATCGCACAACACTAGAACTAGGGGACACTCCATGAAACTTTTGGGTGCTAGTTCTCAAACAAATAAGAGAAAGTACTTTTTCACCCAGAGGATCCCTGGTCTATGGAACTCCCTGCCAGAAGAAGTGGTGACAGCTGTCAGTCTTGACAGCTTTAAGAAAGGATTAGACAAGTTCATGGAGGACAAGGGTATCAATGGCTATAATTATGGCTACCTAAGGACAACCTCCGGGTTGGAGAGATAGGCAGGATATCTCTCAATGCCATTTCCAGGGAATCCTAAGCAGGTGAAGGCATCTGCTTGGGAATACCCTGAAGGAAATGGTGAGCCACTGTGTGAGACAGAATGCTGGACTGGATGGGCTGTGGCCTGTTCCAGCAAGGCTGTTCTTATGTTCTTATGTTCTTATGTTGGCTTAGAGCTGCTCCCTCCCAATTGATGCCACGTTGGGATGCTTGGCTAAGCCTTGGAAAAAGCAAAGTGTTTCAGCTAAGCCAAAGCTGTAGGTCCTAACTAAGAAGGGGTCGATGTAGAGAGCGCTCTTTGGGGTAAACTATGGAGAGCAGGTGCATCACAGATTGAATATCTTGTATTGAATGAGTCTTGAAAACCATTTTTGCAAAGTTCAAAAAATATGCAGGGAATTTGGCTTATTAGCAGGGTACCGTTATGCCACAATATGTTCTAGCACTAGGGTTGGTGCTTTCCTAATCAATGACTAACAGCCATACTGGCTGGAAGAAGTAGACAAAGTAATCTAAGGGAGCCAGATAGTCTATCTTGCTCTTGATGTATGGTTCTTTTCTTCCATGTCTAGGCCAGATGTGAAACTGCCAAAATGATTTCACCTTTTGGTGAATTCATTCTGTAGCTCCTTTTGCTTAAACTAATGTGAGAAAGATTAGCTGGCACAAGGTGACCATCAGGTACACCCGATTGTGGTTCAAAAATGCTGCAATCTTCAAGGAGGTTCCTGTGTACCCCGAAGTGTAAGGGCATTTGTGTGGAAGGGGTGTTATTTCTGGAAGCATTTGCACTTTGCTTGTGGAAGAACATGCTTCAAACGTTCAAAGGATCTCATGGGGCAGTATGAGACATTAGCCATTGACCCTGGAGAGACACTGGTTGGAGTAGGTTTGGGTGAACCACTGCTTCACCAGATGGTGGTTTGGCTGGTGTGGGGTTGGTTTTTGGGGGTGGAAATAGGTGTACCCTTCAAAATTTGGTGGGTGAAAATAGCTACTCCTGGGTTCTGGAGTTCCACTTCTGTTTTGCACTAAGACTTGGAAGAAGACATATGCTGCTAGATGGGAGTCAACTGGTATTGTACAGAATAATGCCTTTCGTCCCACTCCCTCTGCTGTAGTCCTTCCCTGCTGGAATAAGGAGGCAGCAAAATGCTTATTCTGGTTGAGGCTTTCATCACTTGCATTGGAATTGACCCTATTGGGAGAAAGATTGAGCTTCTCTGCTTGTTTGCAAATATCCAATTTTTTAATTTGTGTTCAAAACAATCTTGTTTGGTTCATTTTCTTCTCTTACTAAAGAGTCAGTGAATCCAGGGTAAGCGATCTTGTTCCAGAGGCCCCTCTCTCCTGCTGTTACCTGCCTTCAGTTTCTAAATGAAAAGACAGACCACATGCTCATGAGCCAAGTCTGCTGAATTTTTTGTACATGAAGTTGGGTTCTTCTGGATTTTAGTCCCCCACCAAGTACTCTGTCAAAATAAAACCTGGGTCCAAACCATGATAGAAAGCAAAAGACAAATTTTAAGGAGAACATTCATATGTCAATGGCAGGAATTCCTAACCTATGGCCCATGGGCTGGACCCGGCCCATGGCACCATTCCATCTGGCCCGCCTCTGCCACACCCGGAGGTGGAAGCGGACACATTTCTGTCAGCTGTGAAACGTGCCCGTGCATGCGTAAATGCTCCCACCGCTGTCATAAACATGGAAGTGGGCACATTTGTGACAGCTGTAAACATGTCAGCTTCCACTCAGTTGACCCCAGGGGGAGTGGTCAGGCCTACGGTGTCAAAAGGTTGGGAACCCCTGGTCAATGGAGCATTAAAAACTATAGCAGTATAGTTGGGAGTAAGCAGAAGCCTAATCAATTTGTTGAAAAGTATAGTCATACTCATTGATCCTTAGTAATAGCTTTCAAAACATGGGAGTTCCACCTACCTCTGTATTCCACTGGGAGTATGGGTATCTGAGCCACCACAAGGAATGATATTCTTTGTTATCCTAGTTTTTCATGTTAACCTTAATACCTCCCTTTGGTGATGTTGATAGGTTAAGTATTGATATAAATATCAGACATCTTTCATGGTGTCATGCATAGAGCTTATCTTTATGGTAGGCTTTTCTTAGAATTCTGGACCGTACTGCTATTTTAATGATTGGGAAGTGAAGAGAATGAGAACATGTACAGTAGACATGTTCCTGAGTGCATGTCATGCCAGCTGGCATGTACGGTATGTCCCCAATAATCACAACAGTAACTCTTTAATTGCCATGATAATCACAGTGGTGACTCTTTAATTGCTGATTGGAAACAAGTAAATGTTATGTTTACATAGCCATGGTTGACAGTTCTGGATCATAGTGCTTCGTTTTAGGTTGGGAAGCGGAGAGACTAGGAACATGCACAGTGAGTCCATTGAGCTTCCTTCTTAGCTCTTGCTTAAACCAACTAATCTTGAACAGGACAGAAAGGGAGAATCAGATAGGTCAGCTGTCTGTTTGCTTAACAGTAAGAGGTTTGTCTCCTGAAAATCTCTCCGTACTCTTAAATTTTCTGGAGGTGAGGCATCCATGGACAAAAAGAATTGTCAGATCATATCTTGATCAAAAGTTAAAAAATGCTCCAGACTCTTAGAAATAATGTAGCAGGAAACAGAATGCTTTAGCAGAACGTTCAATTGAAAAATTCAGTAGTTTACAAGACGTAAAGGGCAAATTCTGTCTGGGCTCATTAAGAATATAAGCATTTATTAAAGTGTGATGTGGCCACATTTGTAATGCTATAGCTGAAATCTTGTGCAGTTGCATAAGTAGAAGGGAAATGTAACATTTACTTGCTTCCAGCCAGCAATTAAAGGGTCACCACTGATTATCAGGGCAATTAAAGAGTCGCTGCTGCAATTTTTTTGGGTTTATACAGTACATGCCTTCTGGCACAATGTGCATTCAAGAATCCTTTAGGGGCCTCTTTAATTGCCAATTAGAAGCAAGTAAACCTGCCATTCCTCTTATGTAAAAAAAGCAACATAATTTTAGCCTGTATAATTTTAGTAGAGCTGGGAAATGCAGATTTGGGATTTTAGACAGAAGATGTAATGGGAAACGATTGGTAAAGGTAAAGGTTTCCCTTGCTCGAAAGCCAGTCGTATCTGACTAGGGTGCAGTGCTCTTCTCTGTTTCAAAGCTGAAGAACCAGTGCTGTCTGCTTCTGCAGACATTTCTGTGGTCATGTGGCAGGTACAGAATGCTGTTACCTTCCCACCCAAGTGATCCCTATTTATCTACTTGCAATTTCTTGCTTTCGAACTGCTAGGTTGGCAGATTGGGCCCAATGGCAAAATGAGCGGAGGAGGAACCACTTCACTATTCTGTTTCCCAATGTTCATGAAGGCATTAAATTGTTCTTGGTGTAGACATTGTGAACACAAATACTAGGGTCAGATCATGGTGAAACTAAATTGTGGCAGGCTGAGCAAATGAAAGCATGAACACAGATTATAGTTAAATGTGATATTTACTGGTGCAAGATGTAGAAATGACTCTGAACTTGTGCAGTTTAAATGGAGAATAAGGATTCGGTTATCACCAACTGCAGGACGGAATGAGCGCCCGTCTCTGTCCCAGCTCCTGCCAGCCTAGTAGTTCGAAAGCAAGAAATTGCAAATATATAAATAGGGACCACTTCAGTGGGAAGGCAACATCATCGTTCCGTGCGCTCTAGTGTCTAGTCATGCCTGCCACGTGACCTCGGAAACGTATGCAGAAGCAGACAGCACTGGCTCTTCGGCTTTGAAACAGATGAGCATTGAACCCTAGATTCGGACTGGCTTTCGAGCAAGGGAAACCTTTACGTATCACCAGCTACCAATCAAAGTGAATGGATACTGGAAAGTGACAGAGGTGGCATGCTTCTGAATACCAGCTGTTGAGAAAAGCATTTGGCTGGAGATACAATGTTTTATGAGCTTGTAATCGCCATCTAGTTAAATACAGGCTTCAAAGGATTTGGAATGGCATTTTGTTCCTACAGGTGTTTTTGGATTATATTTCCCAGGCATCTATGCCAGCATGACCCACAGTAGAAGGGATTTTGGCGGGTCCAGAAACTTGGCTCTGCAGATGTTCTTGGACTTCAAGTTAGCTGACCCCTGGATTATGGGACTTGTAGCCTAGAATACCTGATGTATCAAAGCTTCCACCCCTGCCTTTATTGTTTGATATAGTCCCATACATATAGTGTTCTTGTGGGCAATAACAAGGAACTATGGGCTCCATATTGAACAAGGGGTTTTCATTTGTCCCAGTAAGCAAGGGTGAAACCAGAGATGATCTGAGACTACTCCCAGGAGCAATTAATTTCAAGATTTATTGAAATCACATCAGATCAACAGTTTAAGATCCATGAAACGAAGATGCAATTTAAAATGAATTTCAAGCAATACAAAGAGGTTGTTGTTCAGTCGCACAGTCGATTCCGACTCTTTGCGACCCTATGGACCATCGCTCTCCAGGCACCTCTGTCCTCCACCATCCTCCTTAGTCCACACAGCCCCGTGCCCATTGTGTCTACAATACCATCTAGCCATCTCATCTTTGGCCGTCCCCTTCTTCTTCTGCCCTCCACCTTCCCCAGCATCAAGGCCTTCTCAAGTGAATCCTCTCTTCTCATTTGATGTCCAAAATACTTCAACTTCATCTTTGTTATTTGTCCTTCTAAGGAGCACTCAGGGCTAATCTCTTCTAATATTGACCTATTTGTTCTCCTCGCTGTCCAGGGGACTCTCAAAACTCTCCTCCAGCACCACATCTCAAAGGCATCTATTTTTCTTCGCTCAGCCTTTCTAATGGTCCAGCTCTCACAGCCATACATTACCACCGGGAATACCATTGCTTTGACTATGCGGACCTTTGTTTGCAGTGAGATATCTCTGCTTTTCACTATGTTCCCCAGGTTTTTCATAGCTTGTCTCCCAAGAATCAGTCGCCTTTTTATTTCATGGCTGCAATCCCCATCTGCAGAGATCTTGGATCCTAAGAAAGTAAAATCTGTTACTGCTTCTACTTCTTCCCCATCTATTTTCCAGGGACTTATAGCGCCTGTTGCCATTATCTTGGTTTTCTTGATATTGAGTCTCAGGCCAGCTTTTGCACTCTCTTCTTTCAACCTAATCAGGAGCTTCTTTAGGTCTTCTTCACTTTCTGCCATTAGGGTGGTATCATCTGCATATCTCAAATTGTTGATGTTTCTCCCAGCAATTTTGATCCCATATGGTGATTCCTCCATCCCTGCATTGCGCATTATGTGCTCTGTGTATAAGTTGAATAAGCAGGGTGACAGAATGCAGCCTTGTCTTACTCCTTTTCCTATTCCAAACCACTCCGTCATTCCATACTCTGTCCTAACTGTTGCTTCTTGACTCATGTACAGATTTCTCATGAGACATATGAGGTGTTTTGGTATTCCCATTTCTTTAATTACTTGCCACATTTTGTTGTGGTCCACACAATCAAAGGCCTTGGTGTAGTCAATGAAACAGAAGTAAGCTTGTTTCTGGTATTCCTTTGTTTTCTCCATGATCCAGCGTATGTTGGCAATGTGATCTCTGGTCCCCCTGCCTCTTCTGAATCCAGCCTGCACCTCTGGTAGTTCTCTTTCTACATGCTGCTGTAGTCTATCCTGTATTATCTTGAGCATCACTTTGCTAGCTTGTGGGATTAGCGCAATTGTTCGATAATTTGAACATTCTTTGGCATTGCCCTTTTTTGGGATTGGGACGTATACTGATCTTTTCCAATCCTGTGGCCACTGTTTTGTTTTCCAAATCTGCTGGCATATAGCATGTAGTAGCTTGATTCCATCATCTTTCAGGGCTTTGAAGAACTATCTGGATTTAAGTACTGTATTGATTTCCTACATTGAGCAAGGGGTTGGACTCGAGAACCTCATAGGCCCCTTCCAACTTAGTTATTCTATGATGTCATTAAAGTATAATGCAAAATTAGCTGAGCCGTTCATAAACACTATTTGCCCCTAATTTTTCTCCAGTCTTTAAAATAAAATTCACTATTTCCAGCTGTTTGGCAGCCTATGAGAAATTCATATATCTACCTATTTGAAGGAGCAGGTTCTGGAAGACTCGAGGCGATGTGCAGGAAAATTGGTCCAGGAGAATCCAGATGAGAAAATTGGAAGGAAAAATATAAAATAAAGTTGTGAAGTCATATGTGTGTGTGTGTGTGAGTAGTCGGCGGGCTAAATAAAAGAAGGGGAAATGTTGAAGCAAACAGGATGAATTACCTAATCCATCATAAAAACTGATGCTTCTTCCAAAGGTCAAGGCAAACTCAGGGCCAAAGTCTCCAGAGCAGTTAGAATTGCAGAAATAAAAATTGCATGAGAAAAATTGAATGGAGAAGCTTCTCTGAGACTCCTGCTCACAAGAACCTCATTGCTTTTTCTTCCACTAACATCTCTAGTTTTCCTACATTCGATTTGCTTACGTTTACCTTTCTCCCCTAAAATCCATTTCTATATTGGTGAATGACAAGTTGGGAGGAAAAAAAAACAAATTGCACCATCTCGTGCCTTTTGTCCTGCAGCACATGGCGTGGTTTAGATAGATCATACAGCCAGCGAGCGACTCAACGCCAAGTGTTGGGTGACGGTAAATAACTTGACTCCTTAAAGGGCCAACGTCTATGGGCGGATGAGCCCCTTTAGGTGGGGTGATGGCCCCCTCATTCGAGGAAATGCCACTGGAAACCATTGTATTGGGCCAACAGCAAAATGAGCAGAGGAGGAACCACTTCACTAGTCTGATTCCCAACTGTCATGGAGGGGAAGAGGCCATGCCACATGGACTGGCTTTGAAGGCACGCCTTGTTAATATCCTCAAGGCTGCGGCAGTCCATTGCAGTCCCGGTGTTAAATCCTGCACGTCTCATTTCATACGTGCCGCAGGAGATGGCTCCGTGATCACATTGTGTGGGTCAATTTTTGGCAAGTTGGGATCCACCTTAAATTCACGCCAATGGCATTTTCGCTGTTTGTCATTCTTCTCATATCCATCGACTGAAAATTATTTCCGGGGGGGGGAATGTATACTCAGATACTAGTAGCAGCTGACGGCGATGTGGCATGATTGAAGCATCTCACCAGGGTACATTCTGGCAACTGCAGGTACTGTATCAAACTTTGAAAGCCTGCTCATCCTGTCCCATTGTCTTCCAGCTTGGTTAGAGCTTGGTTACTACAGCAATTGTGTCTTTTGGCTCATGCTGTCTTGCAATAATTAGCCCAGGTGGACAGAAATCCTCTGCCCATCTTGCTAGGCTGTCCCTCAGGTCAGTAATCCTCACAGGACATGTATCTGGACTCTGCAGAGGTTTGGGGACAATGTTCTGCACCACATCTAAACCTTGGGTGTGTTGGCCGGGGCTAATGGAAGTTTCAGCCCCGGATTTGAGATGGTTGCTTTCCATTGTGGAGAGTGGGATAGACCTCTCCTTGGAAACAGACACAACTCGCCCACAATTTGAATCACTTTGATTCTGGTGTCATAGAATAGGTCACAAGTTATTCAACATGGAGACTCTTTGGTTTCTAAACTGTCTTAGAATGTAGCTTTGCTTCTTTGCAAAGGCCTCATAATTCTTTCTGCTGCGCTTTCTCAAGCAGATGGGCCTTGTAGAAGCTTCTCAAAGCTTCAAACCTATGTTTTGTCTTCTTCCCTAGGTCTGGAATGTCTGTTTATGTCAACATCCAGAGCCTGGGAACATCAGACCTTTGTTATGCGAACCTGTGGTTGTTTATACAAACCCTGGGCTCTAATAGGCTGTATGCTAATTAGGAGGGCCAAGCTCATGTCTTTCCTATAGGCACATGGGTTTGGGTGTTAGTTCCAGTTCGAGTTCTAGTGGAGATACAAGAGTTTTGGGTTCCTGAGAGTTGCACCTCAGAAGGGAGAGGGTGACTCTAACACCGAGTCCTGACTCCAACCCAAGCGTAGTCATGATTACCTAGATTAGTCAGATCTGTTATTTCTTCAAAATGCTTCGAGAACAATAAACATTTTTACTTCATCAACAACGCCTGTTCTTTGGAAGCGGGGGTAAGACAACAGTTAAGCCATAAGCCACATGCTACCATATTTAATACAATACTCTCCATAATACCTGCTGGGCTCTGCTAATAAAGGTAAGCCCCAGGTTGCTGCAGGATATGCAGGATGGCATTTAGGACTCCTGGGCTCGTCGGGAGTCTTTGGGGAAGTTCCATAGGGCAGACAGGTAAAAGTCGCTCAGCAGGAGCGAGCGAGCCCCAAGGGTCAAAGCCTATCTGTCACAACTGGTAACAAATCAACTTGTGGAAATAAGTCCCTTTCATTACATTATATGACCAACAGAGAGTCTTGCTGTAAAATAATAATTTCCTGGCAGAAATTATTTTGGGTTGAAAGGATTTTTACAGAAGAAACTCCACTCAGGGTATGCCCAAATGAGTCTTTCATGTCCCCAAGAGCTGGGACAGAGACAGATGCTCAATCCGTCATGCAGTACCCGGGTCTCAAACTCCAGTACCTTGGCCATATCATGAGAAATGACATAAAATATAGAATACTCCAACTCGCTCTTCAAGGAAAAATCCCTGGGAAGAGAAGACCTGGATGTAGACTGACTTCATGGCTGGAGATCTTGAGAGACTAGTGTGGCATGTCCTTTGAAGAACTGTTCCAAGAAGTTAAGAACAGGAAGACTATTGCCATGATGACAGCCAATATCCGGAATGGATACGGCACTTGAAGAAGGGGATCAAGTCAGACTTGTGGGACATATTAAAACTTAACTCTTGAATACAGTCATGTGCCAAGTTTGGAACTGTTCTTTTGTTTGTTTCCTGGGGTGGTGCAATTTGTGATCTGGTCATGAGTCAAATGATCTGTGTTATTCAATATGCCAAAACAAATGAATAATTGCTTATTTTTATTTCAATTAGCAAAATATCAGGCTGTGGCTGCAAAAAAGGAAAGGAAAGTCTTACAGTCCCTTTATGCCTATTTTGATCTCCAGCCTGAGCTTTACCAGTAAGACCCCCATTTAGATTCACAATGCTATTCAAAGCAATTAAAATATATATACTAAGAGAAGCTGAATTCCTGACATGTATACATTATCCCAGTGGTGGCAAACCTATAGCACAGGTACCAGAGATGGCACTTGGAGCCCTCTCTGTGGGCACCCATGCAGTCACCCCAGCACAGAGTTCACCCCACCCCTCTGCCCAGCAGCCCAATGGGAGCCTTTCCTTCACCCCCTGTTTCTTTGTTGGCACTTTGCGATAAATAAGTGGGTTTGGGGTCACAGTTTGGGCACTCGGTCTCTAAAAAGTTCACCATCACTGCATTATCCAAATTAAGCATTTGCTTAATTTTGATATTGTCATGCCATTGGCGTGGAAGAAGAATCTGAAATAGATAAATGGGGCTAAATCCAACTGTTAAATGCAACTAAGGTAGGCCCATTGAATTAGTGGGTTTTTTCAAGCATGTTAGACTTATCAAGTTTATTTGCTTCAATAGGTTTATTCTGGTTAGGACTAGTAACTGAATTTAATCCATAAATCTTGCCTCTAGACATCAAGAGCCTTATATTAGTACAGATCTGAATTTCCAATGCACTTTTACAGCTGAAATGAGGTAAAGATTGTCCTTGCTTGAAAGCCAGTCGTATCTGGCTCTAGGGTTCAGTGCTCATCTCTGTTTATAGCCAAAAAGCCAGCATTGTCTGTGTTTGCAGATGTTTCCATGGACATGTGGCATGCATGACAAACAGAACACTGATTACCTTCCCACCGTATTGGTACCTATTTATCTACTTGCAGTTTCTTGCTTTCGAACTGCTAGGTTGGCAGGAGCAGGGACAGATGGCATGAACTCATTCCATCTCACTTAGATCTTGAACTGCTGATCTGCCAACCTTCTAGTTGTCAAGGCCCATGTCCTAACCACTAAGCCACCGCAGGCTTATACAGGTACAGCTCCCACCTAATGGACTCAAAAGTGAGTGTCCATATTCTGTGAGGATGCAGTTTGCACCGTCTATCACCAGAGGTCAGGGAAGGACTAGCTTTATTTCTTGGAGTCTCTCCAAGGTAGATTGGATGTCGCTTTAGATGACTGACTTTTGGATAGGTACGGAGGAAGGGTTAACCCGGAAGAGTCTTAACCGTATGGGCGCATTTTACTTCTGCTTCCAGGAGCGACGAGAGCGGTGCAGGCTGGATGAGTCGCAGTAAACCCGTTCGTGTGGATTCACAGGAGCTTGGGCTTCTGGGAATTGAAGTCCAAGAACATCTGGAGTGCCAAGGTTTGCCATCACGGAACTAGTTTGTTCCTAGTTTGTGAAATAAATGGTTTCTGGATCTTTAGCCATTGATCTTAGCACTTTTTCAGTGTTTACCCTCTTGACCCAAGGTACTGTGAGCGTACAATCATAAACCGGAGAAGAGCCATCCTGTATAGCCTTGGACAAGCTGTGCAATCCCAGAATGCTCTCACAAGAAGAAAGTGTGGGTTGCCCGCAGGAATAATTGGTAATTAAACCTCTCCTCAGGGGTTCGCTTAGTGTCAACAGATCTGGGACTCAACCGGGCTCGGCGGGAAAGGAAATTGGGTAAATAAGCGGGCTAGTTAGAGATGAACCATAACCCAGGCTGAGAGCAAATAGAGGAGGGCAAACAAGTCGGGACAAACAAGGGACAAAGTTAGATGCCCGGAGTCAATACACATAGACTCCGAGATTAGGGCAGGAACAATGGGTTTCACCAGCCCAAGGCAATTAAGTGCGGGTTGTCCATTAACCACAGGGCAACTTCCAAGAGCTGGAGGTGTAGCTGGACCACCAGAAAACGCCATGTACGCAAGCTTTCTGTACAGGGGCGGCACGAGTGCCCTAGGCATGTGTCACAACCCCCAGGAAGGGTAATAAATACATAGCCCCGACTCTGGTCGGGGCTGGACTTCATTGCACGGTTGCCTCCACGCGTCTTCCTTTCGGCCAGCCATTGCAACAGAAAGGAAGGCTAAGCTCTCTCTACCTAGAAAAGGAAAGGGCTGCCATAAGTTGGAGCTGACATGATGGCATCTAATGATAAGCATCAATGTTCACTCTTTCATTTTGTATCTTTTAACAGAGTTTTTGGAGGAAAAGAGAAAGGAAGGAAAAGTCAAAAAAGCTGGAAGGAGTTGCCATTTGTTTTTATCAACTTAATTAGTAGATTCACTGCTAGATTTTGGTTTGATAAGGCAAAGCCTAGTCCTTCCTCTGCTGTATCCGAATCCGAATATAGGCGATCATCATGGCAATCAGCCATGAAGACTATCCTGAGAATACCGTGTTTCCCCGAATATAAGACACTGTCTTATATTTTTAAAAACTCCAAAATTAGCACAAGGTCTTATTTTCAGGGGATGTCTTATTTTTCCATGAAGAAGAATACCAGTCTCGATCGCGCTTCCCCACTCACAACCAAGGGAAGCGTCCCTTGGTTGCGATTGGGGAAGCGCGATCGAGACTGGCCTCCGCTGTGAGGCGGCCGGCGTGGCCCATAAGAAGGCCTGTCGCGTTGGAGTCTCGATCCCGCTCTCACCAGGGGAAACGTCCCTTGGTTGTGAGTGGGGAGGCAATCGAGACTCAGATGCGGCAGGCTTTCTTATGGGCCACGCCGGCCGCCTTAAAGCCAGGAGGTCTTATTTTTGGATGGGGCCTTATATTTCAAAGGCAGGGGAAAAAAAAGGGGTGTGTGTCCTATTATGGGAGGAGGTCCTATATTCGGGGAAACAGGGTATAATGCAGTGGCCTTCCATTTGCTTTCTGCATGGCAGCGTGACCCCCATACCACTGATCCATTTCCGTGAGTGACTTTCTGGTCCTGAGTCCTTTTGGCAGGCAAAGTCCTCTTCAGCCCCAGACCAGTATTGATGAAGTTGCTGCCCTCCATCATTACTGGCCTGGGGCCAGTCCTCAGGGTGTTCAGGTTAGTCAACCGCCGCCTGACACTCGGTGTTGAGTCGCTGGCTGTATGGTCTACTCCTGGGGTTCCCAAACTTTTTGCACCACAGGCCTGTCACATTGTTCAGTGGGCCAGTCACGTGGTTCTTCCCACTGGAAGCAGAAATAAAACACGCCCGCAATGCGCAAAACACAGCCGTTTTGTCAAGAAGCACCCATGGCTGTCGTAAACACATTTACGACAGCAGCGGGTACATTTACGGCAGCATTTTGCACATGCTTGGGTGTGTTTTACTTCTACTTCTGGGAGCGGAGCGAGTGGCATGCGCCGGATTATTTGGTACCATGGGCCAGATCCAGCCCGCGGGCCATAGTTTGGGCAGCCCTGGCTTCAACAGAGTTAATGGCATCTTAAAATCTATCTCATCCTGTTGCAAAACAGATTGCAAGGTGTGTTTTATTTCCACGTCTGGTGGGAGGAACCATGTGACTGGCCCACTGAACCATGTGACTGGCCCGTGGCCCAAAAGTTTGGGCATCCCTGGTTTAGAAACCAGTGGTTGGCAGTTTGATTCTCCACTCTGCCTCCATTTCTGTGTATTCTCTAACTAGGGAACCCAGGGAAGGGTCATCCTAACTCAGAATTGATTTGATGGCACACAATTATTACTATTACAGTAGAACCTCGGATAAAGTCCAAACTCCATTCCACTAGTTTGGACTTTATCTGATTTCGGACTTTACCCGAATCAAATGGGCGATGCATCGGATAACGTCCAAAAATTTGTTTGAGCAATTAAAAATGAATTGGTTTCAGAGACTGAGGATTAATAAATGGAATAGCAAATATTTGAGAGAATATGATTTGGAAAGAGAAAAGATGAAATTTGAAGATCTGATTCTAAAAATTAGAAAGGGAGATAAAAATACTAAGGGATTAGTTAGTAAATTGTACACAATATTAAATAGGGAAGGTGATCCACAAGAGGATTTGAAATTAAGGTGGGAGCAAGAGTTGAATATAAAGATAGAAAAGGATACATGGAGAAATAAATGGAAAAAGAGGATTATGAGAACTATGTCGGTTAGAATAAAAGAACACAATTATAAAATGTTATGGAGATGGTATCTGACTCCAGTGAGGTTGTATCAAATGGATAATAAAAAAGATAAAATGTGTTGGAGATGCAAGGACACAATTGGAACGTATGAGCACATGTGGTGGGGTTGTAACGTGGTAAAAGAATTTTTAAAAGAATTGAAAAAGAGATTGGAGAAATATTGGGTAAGACAATTAAAATGGATTCGGGTACCACTCTGTTAACAAATGTGGATGGTATTAATTTAAATAAGGATGTGAAAGAATTATTAGAAATTATGCTTACGACGGCTAGACAATGTATTGCTAGAAATTGGAAAAATGATGTAACTATACAAACTGAAGAATGGTATAAAGAAATGTGGAATTTAGCATTGAATGATAAATTGACTTGGGAGATTAAGAAAAAAAGGGATAATTTAAAAGTGAATAGATTTTGGAATATTTGGAAACCTTTTGTGGATCACTCCCTTATGGGGGAGGATAGAAACAGACCTGTACCTGAACAAAGTGAATTTTGGAAATAAAATAATGAGATATTCTGAGCTCTCCAGGGCAATGTAAATAAACACTGGGTGATGACTATTTATAATTGCATTATTGTATTTTTCTTTTGTTTTTCCCATCCTATCCATAATTGCATATTATGACGTTTGGGGGAAATGAGTATTGGAACATTAGCTAATGTTAGAGAATAATCATTAAGTCATAATTTAAGAGGTTTTTTTTAGGATGGTGTTAAGATTTTGATTTATAAAAGATAGGTATAAAAATGTACTAGGATAGGTGTGTATATTTTTTTATTTTTTTCATTGTTTGTGTATATTGTATTTATTTGTTTCTTTAGTATGATGTTGTTTCTTTCTCTTGTATTGTGTTTTGTATTTTATTTGTTAAAAAATTTAATAAAAAATATTTTTAAAAAATAAAAAGGGACTTTATCCGAGGTTCCTATACCAAATACCTCGGATAATGTCAATTTTTAGCGGTTTTGGACTTTATGCGATGCATCACGTGTGCATGAAAACCGCGACTTTATCCAAATTGGACTTTATTCAAGGTACTACTGTATTATTAATAAGCAATTTGCAGTACTAAGGGCTTTGAATTTAAAGCAAAGCAATAACACTTCTATATCACACCTTAGCGTTTAGTGCACTCTTTGAGTGGTTCACAAGTTTAGCATTTTGCCCCCAGCATGCTGGGTACTCATTTTACCGACCTCCGAAGGAAGGAAGGCTGAGTCAACCTTGATCCCTGGTCAGGATCAAACTCACAACCTTTGGGTTGCAGAAGAGCAGCTTAACCACTGCACCATTCTGGCTATTTAACTAGTTCTGAGCTCCTCAGTTTCTCAACTATCAATCCATGAGCCAAATCCTGTTCAAGGACATCTGTTTCTTGCAGTATGTCTTAATACCAAGGAATTTATAATGGGAAGCTATGCTTCTGTCTCCAAGTTTGTCATGTATAATACAATGACAATTGCCATTGTATTCCAGGTAATAAATCAAGTTAATATATGGAATGCGCTTCCCTCTGAGAATTGTGGTCTCTTTCCATTTAACTGATTTTTAGAAGGGGGTACAAACACATTTTGTAGCCAGTCATATGATATCTAGCAAGCCCTGTTGTGTTGTTTTTAGTCTCTATTTGCTTAATTTTAATGTTGTTTTTTTAAAAATAGTGAGGCTGGGTTGTATAATTTTATTATTTTTATCACCATAGGAAATTGCTTTCATTCTTTTAAATCTTTGCAAGCTGCTTTGGGGGCTATTTTTTAAAGTGGAAAGATGGGCAGAAATGCAATAACTAATAAATGAATAATCTAGAATTTGAACAAAATTTCTAGTGCATTTGAATGACCAATAAAACTCGATAGAAAGTGATTGATAATAGCATCAGAAGTTCCAGGTATATATATAAAAAAACGATTGTTATGACAAAACAAATGTTCCTGTTAAAAGTGAGTCACAATTAACCTAACACGCAAAAAAGAAAGGAGGTGATAAAGTGAGATTATGTAACCTAATGAATTTAAAACGCAAATGATTAATAGTTTACACTAATGATTCTGGGCTGAATTATTCAGATAAAATGGGTTACCTCAAAGGAGATTTCGAACAGACAACAGATTCCCATTCGAGTGGCAGAAATGACAAGTTATTGTCATTACTCTAAAGTAGCTAGTCCAGGATTCTAAACAACTGAGATTAGTCTTTGTTCTAGTCTATCTTTTAAGGCTAAAAATCGCAAATGGAGGGTCAGTACACGAAATTACCTCCTTTTTTTGCTCAGAAAACACACTTCTATGCTTTGATATTCTGTTTTCCTCCGCCACCCCCAAAGAAAGATAAATTAATAAAGGATTTGGGTCACTTCTGTGCATTTTTACCCTACTACACAATGAGCACCATGGTTCTGGCATGGCATGGAGTGCCAGGACTGAAGGAAGGAAAGCCAGCTCACCGCATAGGTCACCTGCAAATATTCTGAAGTTCCACTAAGCAGAAGTCTTGTCTGCGCAGTAATGTGAGATCATGTGGCCTGTGCGTGTGTTGTTGTGCAACAGGTGATCCGTATGAAGAAAATCCACTGACCCACATACAATGGCAATGCTGGTGTGAAACACATAATCCTATGTTTCTATGCGGCCTTCCTGGCCTTTGTGAGGGAGTTCCCGTCTTCATCCCCATTCCTATCAACCTAACAGTTCAAAAGCAAGTAATTGCAAGTAGATAAATAGGTACTCCTTCAGTGGGAAGGTAACAGCATTCCATGTGCTCTCATATCTAGTCATGTCTGCCACACGAACATAGAAATGTTTGCAGATGCACACAGTACTGGCTCTTTGGCTGTAAACGGAGCATCCTACCATAGTCAGATGCAATTGGGTTTCAGGCAAGGGTGACTTTTACCTTTACCTAATACATTGGGGAGCCCCTGTTTGGGGGGGGGGGAGTGCTGGATGACTGTGTCTTGAGAAGAGGAACAGCTTCCAACCCCCTGTAAAGTCATGATGCTTGATGCTCTACGGTATGTATGATCAGTTGCTTTCTCTTTCAGCCCAATCCTCCCCACATGGTTCTTGATAAGGCAAAATCTACATGCAAGGGGAAAGCAGTTTTTACTGACTTAAATTCCTTGGGAGTGGGGGGGGGGGGAGGAATGGTTCAATGCATAATTTTTTTAAAAAAAATCCAAAATATTTGAAGACATCTGTGTGCTTTGCTAGATTCATGCTCTCCAACCCAAGTGTTTTGGCTTCTCCTTCTCAGTGTGAATTTGAACCAAGCCTTCTCTGGCCCTGATGCCGACCGAGGTCCTTCCTCCCACCCCACAACAGCTTGCAACCAACATGGATCAACACATTGTTCCCAGGAAGCCTTTGGGGTTAAGCTTGGCTAGTGAGCTGAACGTGAGTCAACAAAGCGAAGCTGCTGGCCTAATAGGAGGAGAGGCTGACGTGTTATTTTTGGCTGTTGGAACAGAAGGCCCACAGCTTGGGAACAAACAGTCCCTCTCTACATTTGCACCGTTCAGAATGGGTTTCTCTGGAGTTTTGGGCCTTGCTTTTCCAGGAAAATAATGGCTCTTTGGTCACTACTTGCGTTTACAGAGGCAATTCTGGCTTTCCGTACAGACATCAAGCCAAAGAAGAACCAGCATCAATGGTTCTGCCTAGAGTCTACCACAGGGTTTCTCAACCTTTTCATGCTGCGGGCCAGACCACGCCTCCTCAGACAGCTGAGTGGGCCAAACTGGTGGTTCCCCCTGCCATAAATGCTGCCGTAAATTGTGCCAGTGGCTGTCGTAAACACATTTACGATAGCCTCAGGTGCATTTTATGGTAGCGTTTACAACAGCCATGGGTGCATTTATGGCTGTCGTAAAAGCGTCCACTTCCATTTTTGGTGGTGGCGGCAGCAGCAACAATGATGTGGGCCACATGAAATGGTGCCATGGGCCAGGGCCGGCCCACGGGCCGTAGATTGCGAACTCCTGGTCTATCAAATCAAGTCATAAGGAGAAGGACTATGCAACCCCTTCTTCCGCAGGGAGAACAGCTGCTGCTATTTGGACTTTGAGAAGGGGAATGAAGCAGTTTTGCTAACTGAGGGATTCTGGGAGTTGTAAGAAATGGAAAACATAGAAGCACTAGTTAGGCTACATCTAGAGTACTGTGTCCAATTCTGGGCGCCACGTTTTAGGAAAGATGCAAACAAACTAGAGCAGGTACAGAGAAGGGCAACAAGGATGATCAGAGGACTAGAAACCCAAGCCATATATATGAGGAAAGACTGAAGGAACTGGGCCTGTTTAGCCTTGAGAAAAGGAGACTAAAAGGGAATATGATGATAGCACTCTTCAATTACTTGAAAGATAATCATCAAGAGAAAGGGCAGGATCTGTTCTTGGTCATCCCAGAGTGCAGGGTGCATAATAACAGGCTCAAACTAAATGTAGTCAGGTATAGGCTGAATTTCAGGATAACCCTTTTAATGGTTAGAGCAGTACGACAATGAAACCAATTGCCTCGAGAGCTGGGTGAGTGCTCCAATACTGAAAACATTCCAGAGAGAATTGGGTGACCATCTGTCATATCTGCTTTGATTCAGCAGGGGGTTGGATTTGATGCCCTAATCGGTCTTTATCCGAGGTACCACTGTACTGCAGGACAGAATGAGTGCCCGTCTTCGTCCCAACTCCTGCCAACCGAAAGCATGAAATTGCAAGTAGATAAATAGGGACCACTTCATTGGGAAGGTAAACTGCATTCCATGCACGCCGGTGTCTAGGACTGATGATCGGAAACCACAAACGTATTAGCATCATTATTAGTGTTATATGTACTTGTATCCCATCTTTCTTCCAACAAGTACGAAGAGGTGAACAAGGCTGCCTTCCATCCTTTATCTTCATAACACATGCTCTTTAAAGTAGAGGTCAATGGTGGGCCAGATGATGCCTAAGTGGTGAGAGAGCACGAGGATATCCCAAGTTCCAGCAAAATACTGTCCACAGGTATTTTTAGATTCTGACTTTAACAATCTTATGGTGAGAGGTGACGCACGGGAGCATTATGAGCTTAAAATGGGAAAGAGAAGACCTCTGGATGTTCCCTTGAGTTTATTCAAAGAAAGGTGGGATTATTATAGAAATATAGCAAGCGAATGATTAGTAGACACAGGACTTTCATCTCTCTGACCTTCAGCCTCAGAGCCTCTCACAAAAATCTACCATTTCCTTAATCCCTTGAACCTCCCATGGATTTTTGCCCTTTAGAGACACTTCCTCTTCCTTCCTCACATCTAGATAAGGGCTGTTAAAGTTTTCATTTTTCACCTGCGATTAATTGAAAATTCCTGTGAGAGCTCAGCTAATGCCCTCAGAATTTTGGCTGGGGGAATTGTTAAATTCTTTGGGGCTGAACTCTGAGAAATGTGAACATATCATGCCTGATAATTAATAAAGCAGGCTAGCTTTGTCTGCAGGTGGAGAGTCTGGTCTGGCCAAGGCTTTTAACTAATCCTCATCTACCAAGATAAAGTGCAGAAATTAATTTGCATTGAGTAATCCCTGGGTATTTTCTGACCCCATGAGAGTTCCAGTGATTTGAGCATCAGCGGTAAAATTAAGGTTTAATGTACACGTGTTGCATTTCTCCAATGCTCAGAGAATGCTACCATGTCTCACCCTCAATGGAACCAAACTTCTGACAACCAGAATACATCAGCTCTGTTTCTTGGCATTATGGTTTTCTGAGAAAATATTAAAATTAAAATAAGACTGTATATGACCACTGTGACTGCATCTGGGGACTGGGGGAGGTGATTTATAACCCATCTGGTGCCAGATTCTGTATCTCTCCACATCCATATTCTTCTTCTTCAGGTGCCGTATCCATTCCGGATATTGGCTATCATCATGGCAATAGTCTTCCTGATCTTAACTCCTCAGAACAGTTCTTCCAAGGCCATCCACATAGTATTTTGTTATCTACTAGCAGCCACCACTTGAGCATGTTGATCTTGCATTTAGGGACTCCAATCAGCATTTTCAGGGTCCTCCAAGTGGTTAATAAAGGTTGCCATATGTCCCAGTTTTCCAGGATTTTCCAGGATTCCAGCTGTCCCAGCCGGTTCAAGAGAAAACATGTAAAAGTCCCGGATTTTTAAATTTGAACAAAGGAAGCAAGATCACTTCCACCAAGGGATTTTTGCAAAGAGTTAATTCACTGCCTCCCTGCCTTTCAATTATCCTGCTTGAAAGCGGCGAAGGCAAAACAGCACCCTGAGAAGCCCGCCAGGGAGGGGAGACACTTGCAAGTGAGATAATTGAAAGAAAGGCATGGAGGCAGTGAAGTAACTCTTTGCTCTTGCATGTCCTCAAGAATGTTTGTCTTTGACATAAAGCTCTTCCTAGTTTTGAGCTGGTGGACTTGAGGCTCATATCTGTTCAGAGGATGTTGAGGGTCTTTCCCTTGTTTAGTGCTCTTGGTTTCCTCTGTTCCTTCTATTCTTATGTTAGGTGGAGCGATGCCAACAAGAGGATATACTAGATGAAATGAGATTAGGGAAATGTCAAATGGGTGGCGGGAAAAATACTGATAACATCAGTACAATATCTGACATTTTAAGGAGATAAGTGATGCATCTAAAACAGCTCAATGATGTAAAATGCATATGGTGGCTTTTACTGACTCGTATTATTGATCTAGTTCTGTGTGGATTTTACAAGCAAATTAAAGAAAAGGTGGGAGCTAAACTAGCCTGCTTGAGGATTAAACCATTTTCTCTAGAGCAATGGTTGTCAACCTTGGGTGCCCACATGTTTCTGGAGTAAAACTCCCAGAGGCCCTCACCATTGGCTGTGCTGGTCAAGATTTCCGAGAGCTGTAGTCCAAGAACATCCGAATACTCAAGGTTAGGAACCTTTACCAACAATGTGTGTTTAAAGCCATATTGGGAAGTATTTGCTCAAACATCTGGATGTTTACAAGTGTAAACGGAGTGTGTTCTAAGAGAGTGGCACTCAAAACTTTTATAACATCTGCCACAGGGGAGCAATTCAGCAGGTATTTGGGTGGTGGTGGTGGTGTTCAGCCTCTTCATATCAACATAGACTCATGGCTGGGCCAGCCCTACCTCTCTGGTTATGGGATCATTTGCCTGGTTACAGTTCAGAGCAAACTCAGGGGCCTGGAGGTTAAAGTATCCTGTTCTCCCCACATAAGATCTTTAGTCATTGAATGTTTTGTAGAAACAACTCAGTGCACTGATCAGGACCATTTGTTCAGCTTTGTTTAGACGCATTGTTCTCTTAACAGCTGCATCCCCACATTCAGCACAGAGAATAATTTTCTGTAAATAACTCATTGGCAAAGCTTCCATGAATCCATAAGGGCCCTTTGCCTCCTCAACCCACACATCCTTGGGCCTGATAATTGCAAGCTGTTCCTTAGGGGGTAAAACCAACATTCTATTTTTGGAAGGTTTAAGGAAATAAAGGGAAGGGGGAAATGCAAAAAATATTTTCTCCATAAGAGTTTTTTATAGACTCTGTGCATTTTCAAACACTTATGGGTCACACGAGTCAAGGACATGTTTCCAAAGGTCTTGCTAAGTCTTCATACAAGCTACCAATCAACTGTAACACATGATCCAGAATACACTGCATGATAGAAGCAGCTCCTTGTGGTTGAAACATACAGGTGGGGTTTCTGGATTTCTTGGACTACAAAATCTCATGGATTTCCATTCTGTAAATTCTATCTGATTTACACACACTTTAGGTAAAGGTAAAGTTTGCTCTTGCTCGAAAGCCAGTTGTATCCAACTCTCCGGGGTGGTGCTCATCCATGTTTAGAGTCAAAAAGTCCATGCTCTTGGCTTGTTTGTCATGGCACCCTTTGAGTGTTCAGTGCTGTTGTTCAGGACAACACAGACGGCGTGTTGAAAGAGTTCATTGTTGATTTTAGAGCACAGCTGGTGTCAGGCTGACCATCAGAGCCCATCTAAATCCCACTGTAACTTTCTCATCTTCTGCTGTTTCTACCAGCTCATTTCCAACTCTCTGGCATGACTCTTCCAAACTATGGGCCCAATGTGTTATAACGTCAGAGCCCAGAACTGGCACCTAAATCTGGAAGTCACCTGTGTAGTGGTGATGAAGTAGTCACAAAATGGAGGAGGAGCCATTGAGGAGGAGGAGGAGCCAAAGAGAGCTTTTGGAGGATCAAAACATCCATTCCAGTGAGCTGGCTTTTAGGAGCAGAGCAACCATGTACAGGTTAAATCTGACTGTTTGTTTCAGCATGTGGTTTTTAGCCAAGACATTTGAGGGATCTATCGTTAAGGGGAAGACTTATCCAGTACCTATGGAACTGGATTAAATGTTGTCACACAAACACATTTTGAAGTGTGTATAGCCATAGGGACTGCAGTGGCTCAAGTGGCTAAGACGCTGACTGGGAGGCGGAAGATCAGCAGTTCAATTCCCGAGTACTGCAGGATGGAATGAGCTCCCGTCTTTGTCCCAGCTCCTGCCAACCTAGCAGTTCGAAAGTAAGAAATTGCAAGTAGATAAATAGGGACCATTTCAGTGGGAAGGTAACAGCATTACGTGTGCTCCGGTATCTAGTCATGCCTGCCACATGACCACAGAAATGTCTGCAGAACCAGATAGTGCTGGCTCTTCGGCTTTGAAACAGAGATGAGCACTGAACCCTAGAGTCAGATACGACCGGCTTTCGAGCAAGGGAAACCTTTACCTTTTTATAGCCATAGATGTAGCAGCAATGGCAATAACCCAAAGGAAATGTATCAGTGAGTAAACAAAACAAAAAGACAAAAAGCAAAACAAAAAAAATTGTGGTACTTTAAAGACTAACTGCTGTATTTTAATGTTAGCTTTTGTGGATTAAGTCTGACAAAGTGGACTCGATCCATGAAAGCTAATATTAAAATACAGCAGCTACTCTTTAAAGTGCCAAATTGTGTGTGTTTGTGTGTTTTGTCATTTTGTTCTGTTTACTCTCTGATATGTTTGAAACAGACTAACACTCCTACCATTTCAAGATCCAAGAAGAGCTTTATGGCAAGAACAAACATTTTTGAGGACACATAAGAGCAAAACCAAATTAGAAGATGGAGGAATGATCTCACTGGACAAGGAACAGCATTAAAGGAGGATATAGCTGAGAATCTTAACCTCCCCTACGTCACTTGTGGGACCCTGAATAGGCTGAGGGTGGGAGTGCCTAAATGTAATCCCAACATGCTCAACTGGGGGCTGCTGGTGGACAACAACATGCTGTGTGAATGTGGAGAGATACAGAATCTGGTTTATTTTCTGGCCTGTCGATTGTTGCCAGAGACATGCACCAATGAGCACCTGAGTTTGGCCAATGACAAAGCGAAGAAAGTGGCTTCATTTTGGCAATCCAGGATTTGATCAGGACATGAAAGAAGAAGACCATAAAAAAAAATCCAAGGGAAATGGTTTCCTTCTTAACAGTTAGAGCAGTAAGGCACTGGAAACCATGACCTCAAGAGGTGGTGAGCACTCCAACACTGGAAACGTTCAAGAGAGAGTTGGAAAACCATCTGTCAGCTCTGCTTTGATTTGGATTCCTACATTGAGCATGGGGGGGGGGGGTGTTTGGACTCAATGGCCCAAAAGTCACCCTTCCAACTCAGTTAATCTATTATTCTATGAAATGGGAATATCTCCAAACCATTCGCACGATGCTGCTTTGCATCTTCTGCAAAACACCCAGCTATCCCTGTGTAAGCCAAGAGGATTCCCCAGGACCACCCAGGGATGCAGAAGGGGGAATTGGAGGCTGCCCCCCCTTCTGAACTCTTTCAGCAACCCTGACACTAACAATAACCTTCCAGGTCCCATCACTGCAATTTATTATTTCCAAATGGACTTTCCAAGCTCTAACCCTGCCTGCTTCTCTTTATCACACAGATGCATTGCCTTTTCTGGTGATTTCATTTTGGCAGTTTAATGCCTGACCTAGACAAGGAAGAAGAAGAATTGCTTTTTCTGCAATATCCCTCTCCTGCTCTTAAGCCATGGCCAGGGGACATGAAAAGCTCAAAAGGTTTTCAAGTTCATTTGGGGCCGAGGCAAGTGCTTGTTCAACTGTTCTGCCCCAAAGATATAGAAGGCTCAGTCCTTAGGGCTCCTTGTGTAAGAAGGAGGGGTTGTAAGGTGGCTCTCAAGTCAAAAGAAATCCACCCTCCTTCTGCCATTAAGTGGGTACTGCTGAGTTACCTCCTCTCAGGCAGTGTTTTGTAAGTGGACAAAGTGCAGGGAAAGAATTTGCAAGACTGTTTTTCCTTCTTGAAATCCATTTCCTCAAGGTCAAACAATGCCCTTCCTGGAAGCCAAGTACTTTGGATGGGGCAGCTGGTTTGTCTGAATGGCTGAAATGGGTGAGACTAGCTCAGGGGGTCACTAAGATGCCTTCCTAAAAGGCAGAACGACGCACAGCCGTTATAAATTAAGGGCTTGGGGTTGTGGCTATCAGTGCCCGTTGTGGTAGGTCTGGTGGAAAGGTTAGCAGTGAGGGGTTGGAGGCTGGAGGTGACTACCAGAATTTGGAAATTTTACTTTTTGGGGAACTGTAACCCCAATAATCCTAGATTTTGGGGAGCTGTAGACTGTGGTGGCAGAGTGGTTAAGATGCTGAACTTGACACCTGGAAGTGACGGAGTGAGCTTCCATCTCTGTCCTAGCTCCTGCCAACCTAGCAGTTCAAAAGCAAGAAATTGCAAGTAGATGGATAAGTACTGTTTCTGCGAGAAGGTAAACAGTGTTCCGTGTGCTCCAGTGTCTAGTTATGCCTACCACGAGTCCACACTGACGTTTACAGATGCAGACAGTGCTGGCTCTTTGGCTATAAATGGAGATGCACACCACACTCTAGAGCCGTGATGGTGAACCTTGGCACTCCAGATGTTATTGGACTTCAATTCCCTGAAGCCCCCGTAAATCCACATGAATGGGTTTACTGCATACCTGTCAAGTTTTGGATTTGGAAATAAGGGAAATTTCCTGGCAAATAAGGGATACTTGACAGCTATGCTTATCCTGTGCTGCCCTCCAATGGCAGCAATAGGGCATTGCAGTCTAATTAATAAGGGATGATGGCTGGAAAGAGGGTAAAATAAGGGGTTTTCCTGGCCAATAAGGGATACTTGACAGCTATGGTTTACTGTGATTCATCTGGCCCGCACCACCCTCGTTGTTTCAGGAAGCGGAAGTAAAATGCGGCCATACGGTTAAGACTCTTTTGGGTTAACCCTTCCTCCATACGGACACGTTTTACTTCCACTTCCAGGAGCAATGAGGGCGGCATGGGCCGGATGAATCACAGTAAACCCATTCATGTGGATTTATGGAAGCTTCAGGGAATTGAAGTCCAATAACATCTGGAGTGCCAAGGTTCTCCATCACGGCTCTAGAGTCAGGTACAACTGGCTTTCGAGTAAGGGCGACCTTTACCTTTGCATTTACAGTCTGAAAAAAGTAAACTATCCAAACCAGAGCGAGTAACTCACGGCCAGCACTTACACTACAACAGCCACATTCTTTGGGCTTTTGCTGCCCTGAACTAGCAACTCTTATTTTATGAGGAATTTGTGCAGTCTTGCACCATTACTTAGTTAATTCAGTATGCATTGTATTGACTCCAAATAGGAAAAAAATGATGCCACATTTGTTCTGTGGAATTCATCTCTTGAGTTCTGAAGCCAGACATTAAACATTAGATCTGCCAAATATCAGAACATTTGTCCCAATCACAATATTTTGTCAACTAATGGCCAAAATCTCATTAGTGATATATGTGTGCATAAGTTAAATTGCATAGCTCACAGCAACAAATTACCATTGATTAATAAGGCGCTGGTCTGATTTTGTAACAGGCAGTTTCCATGAAAATCTGGTTCTCTGCATCCCAGTGGCTAGGAGGGTATAAACAGAAATGACTCCAGGCTGTTAATTAATAAATCTATTTGGCAGATTATTGTTTAACAAAAGGAATAGGGAGAAAATGAATGCACTTGATAGATTATGAAGGATGAAACATTTCCAAGTAGATATCAGTGCAGCAACATTACAGGTACAGTGAACCCCCGCCTAAAGATGTGTTCGAATAGTGTCATTTTCGATTAACGACGCTACTGACGCACCCCACGTGATCACTCAAATAACAACAAAAAACGTCGTTATTCAAATAACGATGGTATTTTTACCGTAGTTATTCGAATAATGACTTTTTTGTTGTTATTCGAATAGCAACGTTTTCTGCATAACAATGCTACTTGGGAAACCAAGTAACGTCGTTATGCGAGGGTCTACTGTACATGAAGAAAGTGATAACAACACATGGAATAAATGTACGTAGTATAAAGAAACCTAAATAAGTTGTTGCATACAGAAATTATCCCATGTAAAACACACTGATTCCATCCTCATTTAAGCCATCTTCATGCAACGGGAGATAATAGCAATTTGCTGCAGTGAATTCTGCAATTTGACTTAAAGGTAAAGGTTGCCCTTTCTTGAAAGCCAGTCATATCCAACTCTAGGGTTCAGTGCTCATCTCTGTTTACAGCCAAAGAGCCAGCACTATCTGCTTCTGCAGACCGTTCCGTGGTCATGTGGCAGGCATGCCTAGATACCAGAGGACATGGAATGCTGTTTACCTTCCCACCGAAGTGGTACCTATTTATCTACTTGCAATTTCTTGCTTTTGAACTGCTAGGTTGGCAGGAGCTGGGACAGACAACGGGAGCTCAATCTGTCGTGCAGCACTCAGGTCTCGAACTGCTGACCTGCCGACCTTCCAACCTTCCAGTCATTGAGTTCAGTGTCTTAACCACTATGCCACCACAATCCCCCAATTTGACTTATTCTTATGTAAATCATCAACAGGATTCTGCCTTTAGAGGAAGTTAGAGTCCAACCCCTAGGAAGTGTACTTCAAAACTGTTGGGATAGTAGAAATCTTGCATGTACTAACCCTGCTTTTTCAGCAGTGATTGGTAAATGCAGGAGGAAGGCAAAATCTTTATTGGATCACTAAAAAGAAGCAACACACACGCACACCCCAAACATCAGGTGAGCTTTTGTGTTTCAAGATTACTTCTTTAGGCACCAATTTCTTGTAGGTAGTGAAGGGAAATTATCAATGAATGTCCCAAACGTTCATGGCAAGATAGAAATAGCAATTATATTTATATACTATCCTGTACACTTAGTGCACTCTCTGGGCAGTTCAAAGAGTGATTAGCATCTTGCCCGCAACATGTTGGGGATTCATTTTACTGATCTCAGAAGGATGGAAGGCTGAGTCAACCTTGATTCTCGTCAGGATCAAACTCACATCATTCTGGCTGCAATCCAGCGTTTTAACCACTGCGCCACCAGTGTCATGATAGGCTTTGTTACATCTTAACCTATAAATCCAAGGGTTAACCATTGGAACTGGCTATAGGTTGCTATGCCTCGCCCTACTTGCCTGCACTCACCCTTCGTGCACACGGCCGATCTGGGTACGCACGTCAACGAAGGATTGAAAAAACCGGCAGTGGGGCAACAGCCCCACAAACGCGAAGAAAGGGAAACAACTTCACTTCCCAACATTCCTTGCGCCGCGCCGCGCCACAGCCAATCAGGCTGAGAGGCTCTCGCACGGCACAGCGTTCGGAAACGTGCCGAAGCCAATCAAAAGAAAAGCATTTTTAAAAAAACGCAGCACAAACACAAAGCACCAACCCATTACTACAAGCCCCAGCGTCCTGCGCGCCATGAGCGCGCAGAAAGCTGAGGAAACCGGCGCCCGAAAAATTAAAAAGAAAAACAACTCACAGCCAAGCAAACACCAGCTGGCTTTCTTTCCCTCACCTGCGGCGCCTGAAGGTTCCGACTGGAGTTTCCCCTTTAATATCAGTGGGTGGGGGTTGCGATCCCCCTCTCCCCTGTCTCCCCTAGGGTTGGGATGTTTGTGGGAACAAAAGGGGTATGTTTCCAAAACCCTTCTGGACTCAGGACACCAGGGAGAGGGGATCGATTCCCACCCCCTCCTTAAAACAACTCCGTCTTTTCTTCTCTTTAAAAACGGAGTTGTTTTAAGGAGGGGGGGGAGGGAATCGATCCACTGTGCCTGGTCTACTGGGTCCAGAAGAGTTGGGGGGACATACCTCTTTTGTCCCCACAAACCTCCCAACCCCAGGGGAGCCAGCGGAGAGGGGGGTCGCAACCTCCCACCCACTGATATTAAAGGGGAAACCCCAATCTACTTTCACGACTCCACACAAACAAAGCACCATAAAACAATAAAGCCCCCCTCCCTACCACCTAGCCCACCCTTCCTAACCCCCAACGACCATGCCCCCCTCCCCACCACCTAACCCACCCTTCCTAACCCCCAATGACCATGCCCCCCTCCCCACCACCTAGCCCACCCTTCCTAACCCCCAACGACCATGCCCCCCTCCCCACCACCTAGCCCACCCTTCCTAACCCCCAATGACCACGTACCTTCCCCACCACCAAATAAATAATTTTTAAAAAATTACTAAAAACACTCAAACACATTCAAAAATACACAAAAACAAAAACACCAAAAACAATGCGAAGTAACCAGACACAATCAAATACAAAACAAAC
Organism: Bradypodion ventrale; assembly: GCA_035047345.1. NCBI lineage: Eukaryota > Metazoa > Chordata > Lepidosauria > Squamata > Chamaeleonidae > Bradypodion > Bradypodion ventrale. The sequence continues at coordinate 10,669,975 of JAWDJE010000003.1, forward strand.
AGACAAAAAATACAAATTACAACCCCCCCTTCCCCCCACACACACACAAAAGAAAGAAAACAAGCAAACTTACCAAAACAGGTGCTACCTCCACCAGGACTGGAAAATAAATGAATAAAGACCCTACTTACCAGAAGAAGCTCCACCCAGAGGCCAGGAGAGAAAAAAAAGTCAAAATACAATAACCCCTACCAGCCCACCTGCTGGCCACAATAGTAAAAACAATTCAAAAACACACAACAGCCCCAAACAAAACACAAATTCACAATTTTACACAAAATGAAAACAATTTCACACCAATAAAAACAAGTAAAAAAAATTACACTAAACACACTTTCACACAAATCACAAATATATGTCAATAAAATACAATAGAAACTTTAAAGAATCCTGTGGTGAGTTATAACTCAAATTTAAACTCAAAACATCTAAACACATTTTAAAAACATTGAATGTAAAAAACATTTACTTTTACATTATTAAAATTATTACCTACGGTACAACTAATTAAAAAAATTCAAAAAACTAAAACATTATTCGCTTACATAAAACAATTTGAAAAAATTATATCATACTTTCTTCTTTTATTAATCCTCAAAAAAACCCAAAAAAGCAGATCACAGTTAATAACAGCCAAGCCAAACAAATTTTACATAAATAAACATTTAAAAAATTAAAATTACAAAGCAATTTTTTTAAAAAAATAACACAATTTAACCTTCCAACACAATGTAAAACTATTGCAAAAATAAAATTGGCTCATTTTGTATTAAAACACACGGGGGGAAAGCCCGGCAACGCCGGGCAACCCTTGCTAGTATATTTATATTTATTGTATTTTTATGATGTAATTATGTTGTGTAGTTTTTTTGCATTTTGATACTATGTTTACCTGTATTGCTCTCTATTTTAGATTTATTGTACCTCTGTATTGTTATTTTGTATGATTATATTGTTAGCCGCCTTGAGTCAGCTTAGGCTGAGGAAGGCGGGATATAAATTAAACCGATTGATTGATTGATTACAAAGAAACAGCAGGTTGGATCTGATATCATCTGCCTTTCAACAAGTACAGGAAACCAGGTCACTCAATGCAAAAAAGATCCCTGTTAGAGAGACCAAAAGGCTGTACAGCAGGGGTGCCCAAACTATGGTCTGGTGGCCGGATCAAGCCCCCGATGCCAATTCATCCGGCCCACAAAACCCTTGTTGCTCCTGGAAGTGGAAGTAAAAAGCGCCCGTACGGGCGTGTTTTACTTCCACTACCAGGAGCGATGAGGGCTTCACGGGATGGATGAATTGGCATCAGGGGCCAGATCTGGCCACCAGACCATAGTGTGGGCATCCCTGCTGTAGAGTTTAACATTCTGGTCTTTTTTGCCAACCGGATATCCGTGGGAGCTGAGAAGTAGGACAGGTCTACAACCCTACTTTCTATCTTGCTTTCTCCAGCAACTAGTATTCGAGGCATATGGCCTCTGGCAAGGAAGAGAATGTTCACCCACCAGGACTGGTTGCCTGTGGCAACCTGATGCTCTACAATCCAGGCAAATGTTCCAGATCTCTTAGTCACCTTTCTTATAGGAATGTGACTAAGTGAAGCTACTTTGACAGCGCATTCAGTATAACACTCTGCTAAAACATGTCCAGATGTTGCTGTTATCTGCCATCAAGTCATCTCCGATTTATGGTAACCCTATGAGAGAAAGATCTCTAAAATGTTCTATCCTCAACAATGCTGATGTCCAGCCCTTGCAAACACATGCCTCAGTCTGTCTCATGTTTGATCTTCCACCTATCCCAGTATTACTTTATTTTTACAGAGAGTCTTGCCTTCTCATGACGTGACTAAAGTAGGACAACCTCAGTTTCATCCAGAGATGGTTCAAGCTTGATTTGTTCTAGGAACCACTTCTTTCTCTTTTTTGATACTCCAAGGCAGTGGTGGCTAACCTATGGCACACTTGCCAGATGGAGCGCTCAGAGCCCTTGCTGTGGGCACTCGCACCGTCGTCCCAGCACAGATTTCGCCCCGTCCCTCTGCCCAGCAGCCCAATGGGAATGCTTCCTCCCTCTCTCCAGCATAGAGTTCACCCCGTCCCTCTGTTCAGCAGCCCAATGGGAGTGCTTCCTCCATTCCCTGTCTGGGGTACGGCGGGCAGCTCACATGTGGCATGAGGGTGCAGCACAGACAGCAGTCTGCTGAGTTTGGGCACTCAGGCTCTAAAAGGTTCACCATCACTGCTCCAGGGTATTTGGAAAGCTCTCTCCCAGCACCTTATTTCAATGAATCATTTCCCCATGTTAGCTTTCTTTCCTGTCCAGCTTTCATATATAGTGATTAAGAACACCATAGTGTGGATGATCTTGGCCTTGGTCTACAATGACTCATCCCTACACTTGATGATCTTTTCTAGTCTCTTTATTGTTGCCTTCCAAGTTTCTGTTGTCTTCTGATTTCTTGGCTGCAGTCCCCATTTAGGTTGATGATTGAATTAAGGTATTGAATTAAGATGTACAATTCAAACCCGCCCCCTTCTCCCTTCCGATGTACTGGAGCACCATAACTCTAATCTTGGGTCCACATCAGCCTTGCCCTTTTTCCGTGCAACTGCCAGATGGTGTCTGCTCACATATTACTAAGAATTTGCACAGTTTTCTTTTGCTGGATGGCAACTCCCAAAATTCTCCAGGCAGCATATAAATTTTTATAAATCTGCACCCTCTGCTTTCACTGAAGGCCCAGTTAGTGATGATGATTTCAGAGCAATCTACAAGAGAAACATTGCAACCTTTTGTCAGCTGCTACTGTACTTGTATCCGAGTATACATTTTCCCTGGAAATTATTTTCACAGTTGATGGATGTGTCTCTGGTGACTCAATCTTCAGTTCCACCCGAAACTTGCCTCAACCATCCTTATCCCATCACTGTTGGACTTTGAAAGAAGAACAACAAACAGGAAAAATGCCATTGGTGTGAATTTGTTTAAGGTGGATCCCAGCTTGCCATGAAGTGACTCACACACTGTGATCATGGAGCCATCTCCTGTGGCACAGAGGCATTTCCTGCAGTGTGGTCTGACCTCCTGCTATGGTAATGGATTAGACCATACAGCCAGCGACTCAATGCCGAGTGTTGGGAAGCAGTACATAACCTGACTCCCTAAAGGGGCCAATGGCTATGGGTGGATGAAGCCCCTTTAGGTGGGGTGATGGTCCTCCTTAGTGGAGGAAATGCCACTGGAAACCATCCTATTGGGCCCAATGGCAAAATGAGCGGAGTAGGAACCACTTCACTAGTCTGCTTCCCAATGGGCATGGAGGCGGAAGAGGCCAGTCCAAATGGACTAGCTGTGAAAGAGCACCTTGTTAATATCCTCAAGGCTGTGGCAGTCTATTGTAGTCCCAGTGTTAAATCCTGCATGTCTTGCAAACTTTAAGAACAGGGAAAACAGACCCTGAGAAGCTATAAAGCTATCAAGCAAGATGGTATCATGAGGAAAGGGGCACAACCATTTGGGGAAACTCAGAGGGCCAGATGGGGACTCCAAGAGGACTGGATTTGGTGTCAGGCCCTGAGGTTTCCTACCCTTGCTGTAGTAGTGAATTCTCAGAAGAGGTGGTGACTTGAAAAGTGTTCTACATAATGATGTTAGTCTTGTGTATTTTGCTTTCATTTGATGAGAAATCGTCTATTTTGTTGAGGGCCATTTTCCCCACCAGTGATAGCCAACATTGTCACTCCAGATGTTCTTGGACTTCAATCCCCAGAAGCCCTGATCAGCAAGTGTGTTGACTTGGGCTTCTGAGAATTGAAGTCCAAGAACACCTGGAGTGCCAAGGTTGAGCATCACTGCAGGCTGTGCTCTCCCATGGGTGAATCAGGGTGATGCTAACACACCTCTGTCTTTCAGAAGCATCCTTTCTGGTGTCTTCTTGGATCATCTTGGATTTGACACATTGTCTTTCATTATTCTGCCTCAAACATGCCACGCTTGGTCATAAGCACCCAGACAATGGCTGAAGGGGCTGGGACATCATGGGAGAAAGATGGCATCAGCCATCAAATGCAAGAAAATGTCTGTTAAGTTACCTGGAAGAATGAGAAGGCCAAAGGTAACCCCAGTTGGGTTTTTTCTTTGGAAATCAAAATGACTCAGTGGAAAAGAACTGAACTTTTTCAACAAATATAAGTAGCTTAAAGAACTTGCTAGCAAATGTTAAAATGATGTACTAAATTCACACCTGAAAATTCTGTCCGCAGAGACTAACTGGGTCAGATTCAAAACAAACCTTCACTGCCAGAGGTAGTATATCTTTTCCTACTGGGAGGTAATGGCAAGGCAGGGCTATTATCATTCTAATCCCCTTAGTGCCTTTTAAGACACTGTCCTGCCCGTTTGCTCTCTGCTGGGTAAATGTTCTATTATGAGGTAAATAATACAGAGCTTCAACTAGTGCATGAGCATTGAGCATGGGTGGGCAGCGCGGTGAATGGATTGCACTGTATCAATTAAATTATAGTCCTTTCCCCAGAGAATGTTAATTGCCTTTTCTGTTTAAATCAATGCTGCTTAGGTTAGCTCATGCCTATATTGCTCCATCAATTTCAATATTGTTTTCAGTTGCTTGATGGAATAAGTAGTACTTAAGGGATGGGATAAGTTTTGTTACAGGAAGAGAGCTTGAAAAGGTTACTTTTCGAGACCCTAGTGGCTGTGGGTATCATGGTCATTGTAATCTTAAAAAGATAAAACCAAGCTTTGGTTGCAGTCTGATAAGATAACTTTTTCAGTCTCTCTAAATAGGGGCATAAGTGGAAATCAAGAGTTAAGTCCCAGTGACAGACCAAAGATGTACTCAGAGTCTGGGTCTCTATGGTATTGCTTCCTATAAGTCAAAGGTTGTTGTTGTTGTTCAGTCGCACAGTCAATTCCGACTCTTTGCGACCCCATGGACCATCGCTCTCCAGGCACCCCTGTCCTCCACCATCCTCCTTAGTCCACACAGCCCTGTGCCCATTGTGTCTACAATACCATCTAGCCATCTCATCTTTGGCCATCCCCTTCTTCTTTTGCCCTCCACCTTCCCCAGCATCAAGGCCTTCTCAAGTGAATCCTCTCTTCTCATTTGATGTCCAAAATACTTCAACTTCATCTTTGTTATTTGTCCTTCTAAGGAGCACTCAGGGCTAATCTCTTCTACTATTGACCTATTTGTTCTCCTCGCTGTCCAAGGGACTCTCAAAACTCTCCTCCAGCAGCACATCTCAAAGGCATCTATTTTTCTTCGCTCAGCCTTTCTAATGGTCCAGCTCTCACAGCCATACATCACCACTGGAAATACCATTGCTTTGACTATGCGGACCTTTGTTTGCAGTGAGATGTCTCTACTTTTCACTATGTTCCCCAGGTTTTTCATAGCTTGTCTCCCAAGAATCAGTCGTCTTTTTATTTCATGGCTGCAATCCCCATCTGCAGAGATCTTGGATCCTAAGAAAGTAAAATCTGTTACTGCTTCTACTTCTTCCCCGTCTATTTTCCAGGGACTGATATGGCCTGTTGCCATTATCTTGGTTTTCTTGATATTGAGTCTCAAGCCAGCTTTTGCACTCTCCTCCTTCAGCCCAATCAAGAGGTTCTTTAGGTCTTCCTCACTTTCTGCCATTAGGGTGGTATCATCTGCATATCTCAAATTGTTGATGTTTCTCCCAGCAATTTTGATCCCATATTGTGATTCCTCCATCCCTGCGTTGCGCATTATGTGCTCTGTGTATAAGTTGAATAAGCAGGGTGACAGAATGCAGCCTTGTCTTACTCCTTTTCCTATTCCAAACCACTCTGTTATTCCATGTTCTGTCCTAACTGTTGCCTCTTGGTTCGTGTACAGATTTCTCATGAGACATATGAGGTGTTCTGGTATTCCCATCTCTTTAATTACTTGCCACATTTTGTTGTGGTCCACACAATCAAAGGCCTTGGTGTAGTCAATGAAACAGAAGTAAGCTTGTTTCTGGTATTCCTTTGTTTTCTCCATGATCCAACGTATGTTGGCAATGTGATCTCTGGTCCCCCTGCCTTTTCTGAACCCAGCCTGCACCTCTGGTAGTTCTCTTTCTACATGCTGCTGCAGTCTATCCTGTATTATCTTGAGCATCACTTTGCTAGCTTGTGGGATGAGCGCAATTGTTCGATAATTTGAACATTCTTTGGCATTGCCTTTTTTTGGGATTGGGATGTATACTGATCTTTTCCAATCCTGTGGCCACTGTTTCGTTTTCCAAATCTGCTGGCATATAACATGTAGTAGCTTGATTCCATCATCTTTTATGGCTTTGAAGAATTCAACTGGGATACCATCATCTCCACTGGCTTTGTTATTTGCCATGCTTTTTAGGGCCTTTCTGACTTCACTCTCTAGGATGTCTGGTTCAAGTTCAATTTCCCCCTTATTGTTACTATCCGGGGTGTTTAGGTCTTTTTTGTAAAGTTCCTCTGTGTACTCTTTCCATCTTTTCTTTATCTCTTCTTCATCCGCTAACTCTTTGCCATCTTTGTCTTTTATCGTGGTCATTTTTGCTTTGAACGTTTAAAACAAAGTAACATCATGCATATTATCACAGTTTAGAACACAATATCAGTTTAGAACTGATGTCAGTCAGTTCTAAACTGACACAGTGACACAGTCACTGTGTCAGTTGCTGTAAGTCATCTATGTTAAGTCAACTATATTATTTCAGTTTGATTACTGATCCCTTACATGCATGCAGCAGCTCTCGCCTCCCTTTGGCTACGTGGAAAGGCACCGACTCGGGCCTCGCTGTGATGGTGGCTGCGGATGGTGTCTCCTGGGGGTGGTCGAGGGTCTTCTGTGTCTGCAGTTGGCTGCAGTGGTAGCGTGGCCCTTCTTCTTTGCTGTCCGGGGCATTGATACTCTAGGAGGACTCCCCTGGGCCTCTGGATGGTAACTGGGCAGTTGGGGTCTGTGTCTTTCTCTGCCTTTTCCTTCCCTGGACCCAGGTTTTTGGATGGGATGGGAGGGAGGGGCCAATTCTTCACTCACCTCCCCCAAGCCTCTGGATGGTAGCTAGGTAATTGAGGCCTGTGTCTTTCTCTGCCTTTTCCTTTCCTGGACCCAGGTTTTTGGATGGGATGGGGGGGGGGGAACGGGCCGATTCTTCACTAAGGTCTAAGGTTAGGACTTTGTTTAAAGATCGTTCTCCAATGATTGTTCCCTTCTTCTTCTTCAAGTGCCATATCCATTTCCGAATATTGGCTATCGTCATGGCAATCAGACATGAAGATTGTCTTGGGAACAATATAATGCAGTGGCCTTCCAATTCACTTCCGCATCACGGCATGACACGTGTACCACTGATTCAGTTCCGCAAGTCACTTTCTGGTCCTGAGCCCTCATCAGCCCCAGGCCAGGATTGATGAAGTTGCTGCCCTTCATCAAGATGGATTCACTTGGGGACCATCACCCTTCCTGTGGGCTTCAGCACCCAAAGCTGTTCAGGGTTGTCAGGTTAATTAATCACCACCTGATGATCAGTGTTGAGTTGCTGGCAGTAGGGTCTACTCTATTACCATAGCAGGATAACCTGGCCAGACTTAGTTCCCTAGGCTTACTAAATCCAGGCCCTTCTTACACTTGTAGTGTATTCACCCATACCTACCAAGTGGTGGGAGTTACGAGTGGATTGATCTGGCTTCCTAAAGGCTAGGATGATTTGAGGGATGAGTGGAGATCACATGGCCTTCCAGATGCTGTTGGGTTGCAACTCCTATCATTCTTCACCATTGGATATCCTTCCTCGTGGTGTGATTCAATAATACCTGGTGAGCTACACATGCATCAGCCTGATGTAGGGTTGCCATAATTCTCTCCCGCCAAACCGGAACAGCCACATGACGTCATTGCATTCTTCAAACTGCACACTCATTGGACAGGGTTGTCAGAGAGACCACAGCTCTAAGACCCCACGGAATTCCTGTCCAAGATGGACAGCCTTTGTCAGTTTAAAATAAACCGTAGTCAAGAGGTCCCCCCCCTTCTTCTTGCAAAAGACTATTCTTGATGATTCTATTTTTATTTTTTTGAATAAAATTTCTTGGGCCACTCTTGAAACCACTCTTCCTCCCCCTGAGGTCACCCCCATTCTCCCTTTCACACACACCTCACTGAAGTAGACTCACCCTCAAACCCCACATCAGGATCCCTTGGAAGAAAGTTCTAAAGAGGGGTCCAGAACAGCAATGCAGTCCATGGTGCCTCTGTTTCCCTCCGGAAGAAGAAAAGCAGGAGACAGGAAGGGACTTATTTTGGAGGAGGACCTTTGTGATGAAGGAGTCTTCACTTTCTGTCCACCCTGTTCCCTTCCTCTCTAGGAATACCAAACCTATGCAATCAACCCTTTGTGGTCACGTGAAGAAGGAATCTTCCATCCCAGTGTATGGTGGAGGTTTGGCTTCTTAGATATGAGTATTTCTTGCTCCCTCCTGGCTTTCAAGGAAAAGGGCTGAGGACAACTCCTTGTCCCCCAAACTTCAAGGTGAGCCAAGGGATTTTTGTAAAAGTTATTTCACTGCCTCCATACCTTTTTTTCAATTATCTTGCTTGCAACTGTCTCCCCTTCCCGGGAGGCTTCTCAGGGTGCTGTTTTGCCTTCACCGCTTTCAAGCAGGATAATTGAAAGAAAGGCAGGGAGGCAATGAATTAACTCTTTGCAAAAATCCCTTTGGATATTTTTAAGGCCTTTGATTCTTTGCAGTGGATTTCAATTAAAGAAATTATAAGAAATTTTGGATTTGGCATGAAATTTATAAATCTAATTAACCAGTTATATCAGAAAGGTATAACTAGAATTAAAGTGAATGAAGTATTTACAGAGGATATAAAATTAGAAGCAGGGACTAGACAAGGATGCCCACTATCACCGATATTATTTGTGATGGCCATGGAATTACTCGTGACACTCATAAGAGAGGATAAAAAGATAGAGGGAATAGAAGGAATTAAAATTAGTTTATATGCAGACGATGCGATGATTACAATGAAAAATCCTGTGAAAACAATGGAACGAATTTATGCACATCTGAGGGATTTTGAAGATATGACAGGATTAAAAGTGAATTGGGATAAATCAGAGGCTATTTTTTGTAATGTAAATGAAGAAGATCAAAAAAAGGTTAAGGAAAGATATAATATACAAATTAAAAATAGCGTGAAATATTTAGGAATAAGTATTACAAGTAAAATTGAGGATCTTAAGAAATTGAATTATGATAAACAAATAATTGAAATTAAAGGGAAAATAAAACAATATAATAAGTTGAACTTGTCTTGGTTTGGTAGAGTTGCCTTATGCAAGATAAAGTTACTACCAAAGATAAATTTTTTGTTTGATGTTCTCCCAATTCAATTAAAAAACAAAGATATAAAGAGTTTTCAAACTATATTAAATACTTTTTGTAATGGAGGGAAAAGACCAAGAATCACAAAAAGTTTATGGTATGTAGCACAAAAAGAAGGTGGTCTGGGCCTTCCAAATATTAGACATTACTATAGGGCTTTTCAATTAAAGAATATTGTCAAGATTATATCAAAATCTGAAGTCATTTAGGATGAGATAGAAATGAAAGAATTACAGAAAAGTGGTAATGCAATTTTTTGGGACAAAGTGATAAGGATAAGAACAAGTAACCAAATAACAAAAGCAATGTTGGGTGTTTGGAAAAATATAAAGATGAAATTAGCACCTGAGGTTTCCCCAATAATGGATATAGAAGATATAAAAACATTTCCTGTAAAAATTGATAAACGAATAAAAAATATAATGCTGAGAAATGATGTGTTTCTGTTGAAAGATTGGATAAAAATGTTGGATGACTTAGTACTGAGAGTTGAAGTATTCAATCAAATGAAATTGAATTGGTTGCAGGTGATGTTAGTGAACAAATGGGAAAAGATATATAAAGATGAATTTAGTTTGCAGAGGGATAGGACAGAATTTGAAGAGATGATTTGTAAAATAAGAAAAGGAGAAATGGGGATAAAAGGGGTAGTAAGCAAAATATATAAAATCCTAAATAAGGATGAAAACTCACAAAACGCTTTGAGAAAATTATGGGAAGAAGATTTGAACAAAAATTTCTGAACTTCAATGGAAAAACAAATGGAAGAATTATTATGAGAAATCTTTCGATTAGATTAAAAGAACATAATTATAAAATATTATGGAGGTGGTACTTGACACCAGTTAAACTATTTCGAATGGATAATAATAAAACTAAAAATTGTTGGAGATGTAAAAGCAATTTGGGTACATATGAACATATGTGGTGGAATTGTAAAGTGATAAGTGCTTTTTGGAAATGAATTGAGAAAGAAATATATATCCTTAAAGTAGATTTTAAGCTGGATTCAAGTATCGCCTTACTGACAGAATTGGATAGTATAAATATGAATACAAATAATAAAGAACTGTTATCTATAATGTTAACGGCTTCAAGATTATGTATAGCAAGAAAATGGAAAAGCGATTCAATATTAAAAATAGCTGAATGGTATAAGGAGATGTGGGAAATCGCTTTGAATGATAAGTTAACATGTGAATTGAATGTGAAGAAAGGTATTTTGAAAGAAAACAAGTTTTGGGAAATTTGGAGACCATTTGTGGAATATGTTCTAATATATATTGACGACTTTCTCGTCGTCAAACTCTGCATCTTAACCACTATGCCACCAGATGCTTTTCTCACTGTGGCCAAGACATTTCCTTAGATGGCCTCTCCTGCCAGTTTGCCTTGGAAGCTTGTCCTTATATCATGCCCAAGGCTTGGCCTGTTCTAGGCATGGAAAGGCTCAATAACCCTTTATTGATCACTTGCTGTGCTATTGCGAATTTATGACCTGCAGCGAACAGCGGGGATGAAGAGATACCAATCGATGCCTTGGAACAGCTGCTTCTGTAGTGCTGCATATAAACATATGTGGTGGAATTGTAAAGTGATAAGTGCTTTTTGGAAATGAATTGAGAAAGAAATATATATCCTTAAAGTAGATTTTAAGCTGGATTCAAGTATCGCCTTACTGACAGAATTGGATAATATAAATATGAATACAAATAATAAAGAACTGTTATCTATAATGTTAACGGCTTCAAGATTATGTATAGCAAGAAAATGGAAAAGCGATTCAATATTAAAAATAGATGAATGGTATAAGGAGATGTGGGAAATCGCTTTGAATGATAAGTTAACATGTAAATTGAATGTGAAGAAAGGTATTTTGAAAGAAAACAAGTTTTGGGAAATTTGGAGACCATTCGTGGAATATGTTCTAATAAGTGATAAAGGTGATAAACCAGTACCTCAGCATATGAGTTTTTGGAAGGATTAAATTAGAATATTGATCCTCATGGCATGTATATAGCACTGGGTGTTGTTATTTTGCAATATAAAAGGTTGGATCTTACATTTTTTTGACATATTAAATACATAATTAAAAATATAAAGAAAAAAGAAAAATATATACATAGAAATAAGGATTGGGCTATATATATGAGACGAACGATAAATATAAGATTCAACAGTTGGCGTTGTTTATAGTGCTATTACAAAAGAGTTTAAGCAATTTAATGTTGTTTATGTATTTTATGTACTTATGTATTCTTATTTTTTCTTTTTCCTGTTTTTTCGTATATATATCTTGTATGTTTGTATATTTTTTGCAATTTTTGTTATTTTTTAATAAAAAATTAATAAAATTATAATTTTTTTAAAAAAAATCCCTTGGTGAGGGGTGATCTTGCTTCCTTTATTCATATTTAATAATCTTTTTACATGTTTTTTCTTAAACCGGCCAGGACACCTTGAATCCAGGAAAATCCTGGAAAACCGGGACATATGGCAACCCCAGCCTGATGATGGGGAGGAAAGGATTTATATGAGTTGATCAGAGATTGGATGAAAAAGGGGCAGAGAGTCAGTATTCCTGCTGTGTGGAACTAGCAGGCCCTGCTTGCTTGCACTTTTCCCAAGATAAGTACTGGTAAAGTACAGCCACTAAGACACGGTTGAATCTCTAGTGCTCTCCCTTGCAAATGGAAATTGCTCTCTTCATCAGCCAGGTGCTTTTCTCTTGCTTGAAGAGGAGAAGAAGATGAAGAGGCCATAGAACAGTGTGGTGGCCCTAGGCCAGTGGTGGCAAACCTATGGCACTTGTGCCAAATGGTGCACTCTGCAGGCATGTGTGTTGTGGCCTCAGCACAGAGTTTGCCCCACCCCTCTGCCCAGCAGCCCAATGGGAGTGCTTCCTCCCTCCCCCCCCAGCACAGAGTTCACCCCGCCCCTCTGCAGCACGGATGGCAGCCTGTCGAGTTTGGACACCCAGTCTCTAAAAAGGTTTGCTATCTCTGCTCTAGGCGATTCCTTTGAGATCTGCTTCTGCCCATTTTCTCCTCTTGTGATATCCTGGCATCTGAGACCAGGAAGGAAGATGATCCTTGCCGGTTTGGGACAAGGGGCTATTCACTCGGGTATCCTGTTCCCACAGCAGCTGAGCCAGTGCCTTTGGGAACCAGGCCATGAGTAGAAGGAGAGGACAGTAGCTTTCTTTGTCTAATCTTACTCAGTTGGTGCTCATAATCCTGAAGAACGTGTCATGATGGCTTGTTGCCACTGATAGCATTATCAGCCCCCTAAATTGGTCGCAGTTGCTACATGTGGTGTCAGGAAATCCTGGACTCTATCTAAGTCCCCTGTATCTTCTTTTCCCTTGTCTGGATACCACCACGACCACCACCAAAGTGGTCCCTATTTATCTACTTGCAATTTCCTGCTTTCGAACTGCTATGTTGGCAAGAACTGGGACAAACGGCGAGACACACAGAACTCGGGTCTCGAACGGCTGGCCTGCCGACTTTCTCGTCGTCAAACTCTGCATCTTAACCACTATGCCACCAGATGCTTTTCTCACTGTGGTCAAGACATTTCCTTAGATGGCCTCTCCTGCCAGTTTGCCTTGGAAGCTTGTCCTTATATCATGCCCAAGGCTTGGCCTGTTCTAGGCATGGAAAGGCTCAATAACCCTTTATTGATCACTTGCTGTGCTATTGCGAATTTATGACCTGCAGCGAACAGCAGGGATGAAGAGATACCAATCAATGCCTTAGAACGGCTGCTTCTGTAGCGCTGCAGATGCATCATGCATTGCTCTGAAGAGTACTTCGGGGGCAGTTCCTTCTCCCCCCTTCCAGGTTATTTCCTGCAATGCACAGGTTATTGCAGTGATGGTGAACCTTGGCACTCCAGCTGTTCTTGTACTTCAATTACCAGAAGCCCAAGTCCCTGTGAATCCACGCGAATGGGTTTACTGCGATTCATCTGGCCCATGCTGCCCTTGTCGCTCCTGGAAGCAGAAGTAAAACATGCCCAGACAGTTAAGATTCTTCCGGGTTAACCCTTCCTCCATACAGGCGCGTTTTACTTCCACTTCCAGGAGCGACAAGGGCTTCGCGGGCTGGAGGAATTGGCGTCAGGGGTCGGATTCAGCCCCCAGGCCATAGTGACCAGCCCCTTGAACCACGTGACTGGCCCACGGCACCCCTGATCTATGTATATAGACCCCCCAATGCCCTCACATCAAACAAAGGGCAGAAGTATGCATTTTTGTTTCTTCTTTCGTGTGCAGGTCAAACTTTTAACTGCCAAAATGAAACCACTTTCTTGGCTTGGCTGTTGGCCAAACGTTAGTCTTCATCAGTGTAGGTTTCTGGCAGGAATGGGCAGACCAGTAAATGAGCCCATGGATTCTGTATCTTTCCACATTGGCGCAGTGTGTTGTTGTCTGCCATCAGCCCCCACTCGAGCCTGTGGGTCTTGCATTGAGGGACTCGGTCCCGCAACCTATTCAGGGTCCTCCAGGTGACGTAGGAGAGGTTGAGTTTTGTTCTTGCCCTCAAGCTCTTCCTGGATCTTCAGGCTCATCTCCATTCAGAGGATGTTGAGAGTCCTTCTCTTGCTGAGTTCTCTCAGCATCTGCTGCAACTTCCCTCCTTATCTTAGGTGCAGCGATACCAACAAGAGGATACATTTTCTCAACTGGTGTAGGTTTAAGGCATCCTGTCATTATGTGCATTGCTTCATGTGTAGCAATTTTGTATGGGACTACAGTTGACAAACATAACTGTGCCTTGGGCAGTTTTCTGAATTTTGTTATCCCTGACTGGTATTGGGCAGAGGGGCAGATTCCGGCCTCTCAGGTTTTTCTGGACAGCCACACTGCTTATGCTGACTGGGGCAGATGGGAGTTGTTCTTAGGCACCGTCAACTCACATCCAGCGTAAGGTGACATTACCACAGGGATGGCGAACCTTTTAGAGATCGAGTGCCCAAACAGAGGGGCGGGGCAAACTATGCTGGGGGGAGGGAGGAAGCAATCCCATTGGGCTGCTGGGCAGAGGGGTGGGGTGAACTCTGTGCTAGGGCAACGGTGAACATGCCAACAGAGAGGGTTCTTCACCACCACTGCCCGACTTGATACTCATCCCTACAACGTCCAGTGCTAAGAGACCTGCTTGGGTCTCACTAGACATGGCTTCCTTCACTGAGTGTGCCCAATCCATTCTCTCTCTTCCTTGGTGCTCTCCCAACGTTTCCCACCATTATCATCTTAGGTCAGTGATGGCTAACCTTGGCATTCCAGATGTTCTTGGACTTCAATTCCCAGAAGCCATGATCAGCAGGAGTGCTGACTTGGGCCTTCTGGGAACTGAAGTTCAAGAACACAGCTGGGGTGCCAAGACTTGTTGCCATCATGGGTCTTAGGGAATGGGTGTTGCAGTGCAAGAACCCCCGAAGGAGCCCATGTTGCCTTGTTCCAAAGAGCTTCATAATCTTAGAAGAGTTTAAAGGAAACCCCTCTCTGCAAAACCAAAATAACCAGACAAGAAGAAAACTAAGCAATGCTTTATTACAATTTAATTCTGCATAATTTAAAAATATCTTTGTTAGTCACCGTGAAAATGTATTTTTTAATCTATAAAAATCACTTGCCATTGTATGTTTCAGTACCACACCATCTCAGGTTCTTCTCGCGCATTAAAGCATACAAAACCCAAATTACACCCGCCTCCGGGGAAAACTTCAGCTGGCTTTTGAGAGCCCTTTCCCCCTAGAACTGCAGCATGAAAAGCAATGGAGGCTTTGCATAGTTTTAAGGCTAGTGCATGTTATACAATGCTAAACACATCCAAGGATGTAACGATAGGGCCGTCATGGTGAACCTTGGCACTCCAGCTGTTCTTGGACCTCAATTCCCAGAAGCCTCTGTGAATCCACACGAATGGGTTGACTGGACGTACACGTAGACAATGGCTCGGGCTTCTGGGAATTGAAGTCCAAGAACACCTGGAGTGCTAAGGTTGGCCATCGCTGACAGAGTGAGGAAGAGGCTGGATTTGCATCTGACCCAAGTCTACCACATCCCACTAGCATCACATCCCACTGGCATGACTGAGGAAAAGGGCAGCTCATGGGGCATAGGGTCCAGTCTTCAGGCAGTCTACTGTCCTGCTGGTCCACCCCAAGATCACCATTAGAACTGCTGTTGCTGAAAACCTTCATTACAGAAGGGAGTCAGAATAAAATAATTAAGTTTGGGGAAAAGCAGATCTGCTCAGGTGTTAATTTTCTTTCTAGATAGCACCACAGCAGGCCAGTTTTCACAAACCCTGCCCCAGAACAGTCAGTCACAGATAAGCTTTCCTGGTCCAAAAAGAAATGTTATATGATGTACAGAGCTCTTGCTAATACCTTAACCTGGCAGAAGATCCTGAGCCGTGAGATGCACCAGAAGAGTTTAAAGCCACTATACAGGTAAGCAATCATTCATAATGCTCAACAGAAGTGCATTTTTGTAATATAAAAAAGATACCACTTGCCTTACTCATTTTCAAGAAAGGGATGTTAACATTTCAGTGAAAGTTAGACCCTGCTTATATGTCTCTATGTTGGGTACCAGTTTTCCTAGAGAGATTTAAACTACTAAACTAGTGTAGTATTTTAATAGCACTCACAGCTGGGTTTTAAAAGAAACTATTCACCTTTGTCTGCAATGTGTAGAGGGGCGGGGAATGGTAAGAATATCAAGAAGGCACAGGAAATACTGCTTTGTAGCACTTGGAGTTTCCTGCCAACCTAGCAGTTTGAAAGCAAGAAATTGCAAGTAGATAAATAGGGACCACTTCAGTGGGAAAAGTAACAGTGCTCCGTGTGCTTCGGTGTCTAGTCATGCCTGCCACATAACCACGGAAACATCTGCAGAAGCAGACAGCGCTGGCTCTTTGGGTTTGAAACAGAGATGAGCACTGAACCCTAGAGTCGGATATGACTGGCTTTCGAGCAAGGGATACCTTTTGCACTTGGAGTTATGTTAACAAGCAGAAGAAGGCAGTCATACCAAGGCAGGAAAACTTCCCACGGCACTTGACGGGCATTATGGAGCAGAAGTAACGCAGCACACCTTTGAATGGTGGGATAGAGATGGTCCGGCTACACAGACATACCTACCTTCCTGCAAAAACATCAGGCATAGCTATAACCAAAGCTTCAAGTGGACAGACCTACTCCTATCATCATAGGGGGGGGGAGCATCTAAGGGTTCATCCTAGACAAAGTATGATCAGCGTATCCTCTTGAAATGGCCTCTGAAAGGATGCTTGGTTTTACAGGCACAAAAGTTGGGACATCCTCGAAAGGCAGGTGCAAAACCAGGTCCCCCCTATAAATCCATACCAGGGGTGCCCAAACTATGGCCTGCAGGCCAAATCTGTCCCCCAACACCAATTCATCCCTCCAACAACATTCAAGAAACAAAATGGCCACCCCTTTGAAGCTGTTGGGACAAAATGGCCACCCCCATTGTGTAGGCAGGGCAAAATGGCCATCTGGCTCTCAAAGCTGACTGAGAGAGCGTGACCCAGACCCCAGCTTGAAAAGGTTGGGAGCCCCTGATCTATGGTATCTATAATACACCTTTTACATGTCCAAATGGAGGAGGTGTTTCTCAATAGGCTATAACAAAGTCCAACCTTAGAGATTTGTTTCTTATAGATCTGTGGACCTATTCTTAGATTGGAAGTAAGTCTATGGGAATATCAAGGTTGGCTAGATTGGATTTATTTTGAAACGTCTTGCCAATACTCAGATCTTTTTTTTTGCTAAACCAGAGCTTAAAAAGGCAGTGGCCACCTCTAAAGTCAAACTAAGCATGGTCTCTTTCAGAAGGGCCATCTCTTAGGCCCATGAAGCAGAGCGAACGCAAGGGCTGTGAATGATCCCGCTAAGGGTCGCTTGCCTGAGTTGAAGAGGCGGAGGATGATCTAAGCAGAGCCACCGGGATTTTGGCCAGGAGGCTCACCTTTAAACCTGCTCACGAGATGTCTACCTCCCTCTGCTAAAACCAGAGCCTGGACTGCAGGATGACTAGCTGAAAGACAGAAGTTCCTCTTCAAGCCATTAGTGCAAGGTGCAATCAGATGAAGGAGGGGACCCTGAAAAAACATCCCAAGACCTGACTTATTAGTCTTTGCTCCGCTCTCCGTGGCAACGACAACCAAAGGCACATCTTGGAGTTCTTCTTCGTTATAAGACTGGGAATGATGAATGGTAGCATTGCAAGGGCCACCCAGCCACCCTTTCCCAGGCCTTTATTCCTTGCAGAGACGACACCAGGCAGGAGACAGCGTCTTCAGTAGTCTGAATATTTTATTCAGATTATTCCAAACAATGAGGAAACAAGAACGAAGAGGCTTGAGCTGCAGTAGAAAATTCATATTAATACCAAGGACGGGTATGAAGTTCTGTAAGAAAGTCAACCCACGCTGAAGGTGTCCAAACAATCTTTAGCAACAGGCTTCAGAAAGAAGGGGAAAACCAAATTCAGGCCGGGGCAGTATTTGTCTCCGTTTTCCTGCGAATGCTTTCCAAATAGATTTAGTGGCTGATGTCCTATTGCAGTGATGGCAGACCTTGGTGCTCCAGCTGTTCTTGAACTTCAACTCCCAGAAGCCCTGAACAGCGGGAGTGCTGACTTTTTGGGCTTCTGGGAATTGAAGTCCAAGAACAGCTGGAGTGCCAAGGTTTGCCATCACAGTACTAGGGGAAAGGATCCAGCTGCCTGAAGAGATTGTGCACAGCAGTGCAGTTGTAAGGCGAGCACACCAAGCCACGCCGAGGGGCATAATAAGGACATTAGCAAAGTGGTTACAATCTCATGATAGGCTTTTAGTTCACTGATGAGAAAACACAAACAAAGTGAAGAAAGGAATTGCCAAGTGTCTCTCACACACGTGTGCATACTCACACTCTACCCCTCCTGCATTATTCCCTCCTGCCCTTTGGCTGCTTTTGAGCCAGGGCAGCCCCATGACCTGGGCTCCTGAGGTATCTCAGCTGTGCCTTCTCCTCTGCTTCATGGCTTTTTCTGCCCGAGTCGGATTTCCGAAACAGATCCTAATCTGGAGGCAGAAATTCCAGCCAGCCACGTCTCACCGATGAGTGACTTCCATTTGGCATCAGCTTCTGTGGACTGCAGCCCACGTCTTCAGGCATACGTCATGCATGAACTTGCTAGTCTCGGAGGTGCCGCCACAGAACTCTTGTGGGTGCCACGGAAAGGTGGAATCACCTGCCCCACGTCTGTCTGTCCTTCCATTGTGCCTCACATGTTGCCTATTCAGTTCTCCACCATGATGTGGCTGGAGTTTGCCCTGCCCTACGTCCTTTCTCCTGCATCCTCTGACTCTTCCTCGGACGAGCTCAAGCTATCATTGCCACCACCAGCGCCAGCGCCGCTGCCGCCGCCACAATTATCATCGGCGGTGTCATCGTCGGCAACGTCGTCATAGATGTCGTCGTCGTCATCGTTGGTGTCGGCAGTGTCAACGGTGGCGGCAGGGTCACCGCCCCCGCTGCCGCCGTCGCGAGCCAGTGGGAAGGGAAGTCGCCCTTTGTGGGGTGGTGTTGGTGGAAGTGGGGGAAGTGAGGGCCCTGGGAACTCTCCTCCAGTTGAGCTGTGCCAGGTTCCATCTCTACAGTAAAACCCTGGGTTACGACGGAGGTCGTTCCAACTGCCTCTGTTGTAACCCCCCCCCCCCAATTATAAACCAAAACGTCCATAGGGATGCATTGGAAAACCCTGGCTGGAGGGTTTGTGGCCAGGGCTCTTTCTTAGCCCTCCCTGGCCCTCCCTGGTGGTTCTTCTTTGTGGTCTCTGCGTATGCACAGTAAACCTAGTTGTGTGGATTCACAGGGGACCACGAAGAAAAAAAACAGTTCCCAGGCCTCTGTAAGGACAGATTGCTTACCTGTAATACAAGCTGAGATTGAAAAGCCAAGTACAAATTGGGGTTTCCAGGTTAGGATAGGCTTAACCACAATTAAGATAACAGTTTAGTCTGAGTACAGGTAAAGCAAAACTATTATGGCACCTGGAAAACAAGGTGAGAATAGTTTCCAAGTGTACCAGAAAACATAAACATTGATAGCATAACATATACGTTCTTGATTAATTTTCTCCAAGGCAGGTTAGGGAGCAGAAAGTACTGTATTTATCTAAAAGATGAGAAAGTCCATACAGTTTAAAATCTAGTAGAGTGGAACCTCACTTAATGTAATTAATGCGTTCTCTGGGACATTTCTTACAGCAAAAATTACTTCAACCAAATTTCCCATAGGAATGCATTGAATGCAATTTCCCATAGGAATGCATTGAAAACCAAACTACTTTAACTGAAATATGGTTTCCCATAGGAATGCACTGAAAACCAATTAATCCATTCTGAAAAAAATTCTGTAAGCCGAGCCACTATTTTCTAAGGATTTCCTTTTGTTATGTGATTTTTATGTTAACCGAGCTGTTTGTTAACCAAGGTTCCACTGTATCTTGCTTTTTCTGTAGTCTATCAATATTACCGTTTGTGAAAAATGCTCATGTAAATAAAATACATACCCAAGTAAACCAAAGAATTTCCAAGTAAAAGCAAACAGAAAACACAAGTCACAAGCCTGTCTTATATTTTGCATTTTATTGTATAAATGGCACTCTCACAAAAGAGCCTGCACATAGTATACAGTGGAGTTACCTACATAAATCAAAGTAATATTTCATTCTATAAGAAATGGAAAACCCAGTATGCTCAGATTAACAATTGCACTACAATTTAAACCCCACAGTTTAGGTTATAGTAGTAAAGCATCAATAAAGCAATTCTAAACAACATGTAAACAGACACGACACCAGATGCTGCCAATTCCATGTCTTTTGTAAATGATTTACATATATCCAGGCAGGCACATGATTGTCCTTCAGTTGCAAGAAATCCCAAGTGTATCCAGTAACATTTCAATTGCTTGCAATGGATTAACAATCTCTTGAATATTGTCTTTCCTTAAAACCCAGGCTGGTCTCTGTCTGTATAGTAAAAGAAATACCATAGATATAAAAGTCATGGTTTGTTAAAAACCAGACATTAAGCATTAAAAACTTACCTTGAAATCATTTTTGTTCTTACAGGAGGTATTGCAACAGAGCAACGGCTATTTTTGTATGTGCATGACTTCTCTTTGACACGGAGCCTTTGAGCATTCATTTGATATTTAAAGACTGTGAGTTTAAATAATGTCTGAAGGCGAATAACTACTTGAGGGTTGTTTCAGATCTCCTAAAAACAAGCCAACATTTAAACAAAGCACAATACAGTAAAACCCCAACTTACGAAAAAAACTCCATTCCCTAGCCTCATTCGTAACTCGAGTTTTTTCGTAACTCGAGGCATCCCCCATAGAAAATGGGGGTGGTGCCATTTTGGCACTGAAAATGTGTTTTTTACATACCAAAATGGTGGCCACACCATTTATTTATTTTTTGTAACCCAGGGTTTTTCGTAAATTGGTACCCTGGCTTATGAAAAAACATTTTGTAAGTTATTTTTTTTTTCGTAAACCGGGACTCCGGTTTAAGAAAACAACCAATTTGTAATTCGCATTTTTCGTAACCTGAGTTGTTCATAAGTTTTACTGTACTTCATTCAGTGAAACATCCAAGATGTATTTGTGTGGATTCACAGGGTGCTTGGGCTTCTGGGAATTGAAGTCCAAGAACATCTGGAGTGCCAAGGTTCGCCATCACGGCTGTAAGGTAATGGTAAAAGTTGCCCTTGCTTGTATCCGATTCTAGGGTTGAGTGCTCATTTCTGTTTATAGTCAAAGAGCCAGGGCTGTCTGCGTCTGTTTCCTTGGACGTGTGGCAGGCATGACTAGACACCGGAATGCATGGAATGCTGTTACCTCTCCCACCGAAGTGATAACTATTTATCTACTTGCAATTTCTTGCTTTCAAACAGCAAGGTTGGCAGGAGCTGGGATAGAGGTGGGTGCTCCCTCTGTCATGCAGCACTTGGGTCTCAAACTGTGACTTGCCGACATTCCAGTCATCAAGTTCAGTGTCATAACTACTAAACCACTGCAGTTCCTAGGCATACTGTACCGCATAGTAAATCAAGCAAAAACAAAACAAAACACACACCATAACTGTTAAGTTTCGGGAAATTTCTGTCAAATAAGGGAAGTTTCCTGGCCGAAACGGGAAACTGGACAACTATGCTTATCCTGTGCTGGACAACTATGCTTATCCAGTCTAACTCCAGTCTAATTGCAGTCTAACTAATACAGGATGATGGTGGGAAAGAGAATAAAATAAGGGGGTTTGACAGAAATTTCCTGAAACTTGACAGGTATACACACACACACACACACACACACACACACACACACACACACACACACACACACACACACACACACACAAAGCCCCACAATTGTGGCACCTTAAAGGCTAACTACTAGATTATAAGATTAGCTTTCATGGATCAAGTCTTCTTCTTTAGACCTAAGAGACTCGTCATTGATATCGGCTACTACTTGCATCCGAGTATACATTTCCCTGGAAATCATTTCCACAGTTGATGTGTCTCAAACGGGAAAAATGCCATTGGCATGAATTTGTTTAAGGTGGATCCAAGTTTGCCACAAAGTGACCCACACACTGTGCTCCTGTGGCATGTATGAAATGAGGCATGGAGGATTTAACACCGGGACTGCAATGGAGTGCTGCATCCTTGAGGATATTGACAAGGTGTGCCTTCATAGCCGGTCCATCTTGCATGGCTTCTTCCGCCTCCATGACCAATGGGAATCAGAATAGTGAAGTGGTTCCTTCTCTGCTCATTTTGCCCTTGGGCCCAATATGATGGTCTCCAGTGGCATTTCCTCCACTGAGGGGGGCCATCACCCCACCCAAAGGGGCTCACCTGTAGCCATTGGCCTCTTTAGGGAGTCAGGTTATTTACCGTCACCCAACACTTGACATTGAGTCACTGGCTGTATTGTCTACTCCATTAACATAGCAGAATGTCCAGCCAGACATATCAATTCTTTGTGGATCAAGTCTTCTTCAGACATAAGAGGCTAATTTGTAGGCATACTGATTTATCCAGATGTTTTATTGATCTAGAGGCTGTACTGCTGCCCCCTGCAGAGAGGAATGGGGGAGGGGGGGGAGTTCCAGGGATGTTATTGTACCAATTTATTTCTACTTGCCTCAATGGAGTTGGGAGCAATCTCACCTGTTGCGTAACTAAACCTTATTGATGAGCCGGAGAGAAACCTCATAAAGAACAAACAATGTATGTGGGCAGGAATGGGGGTGTTGCATTTTGTATTCCTCTCAGCCTTTCTTATATTGCTTACTGCTGTGTCCACATCTGCCATGGCTTTACTATAGCATCATGCGTCAAGTACATTCCTGGATTTGAAATCCATTAGAGCAGTGTTTCTGTTATGTATGCATGTACAATGTTACTTTAAATATATGAATGTAACCAGTCCACAATCACAATGTATCTCAGCTGTTAAGGAACGCGAGCAAGCCGCCCATAGAGGGCAGCTGCGAGCGTTCAGTCTCACATGGTCCACATTGCCCAAATCACGAACAGCCGCGGGAATTTCCCCACATGATCAGGAGCTACAGAAAACAACTGCAGAAGAGAAAACAACTGCAGAAGAGAGGCGTGACCTGGGCGAGGCCACACCAGTAGCAGCCAATAAGCTACCGTGCAACAAGATTCAAATGTATTGTGTTATGGTATATAATGAGATGTATCTCTGCCATTACCTCATGTTCGTGCCGAGCATCAATGAATAAACCTGTGTTAGTCCTTCCTGCGACTCCTTCTTTGTCTTCCGTGCAAGACACTAAAGTTTCCCAACCTATGGTTTTTGGATTTCAATTCCCAGAAGCCTAAGTCAATTCCCCAAAGCACTGATCAGCAAACGGGAATTGAAATCCCCCTGTGGGGTGCTTGTGCCCCACATTGGGAACCACTTCATTAGATGGAAGCAATTGAGTACCTTCAGTCCCCTGACCGGCAACTGTCTTAGGCTTCTGAAAATTGAAGTCCAAGAAACAAATGTTGGGAACTTGGGAAACACTCTGCTAGACTCTCAGATATTTGATGTAACTGAAGCCACAGAAGAGTAAGTGATTGGGCATCAACCAGAAAGTTGGGTCAGTGTAACTCTGTATATTCTTTACTCTGATGGAACAGAGTGGCTCTGGGATTCAGAGAGGGTTAATTGCAAGGGATTCAACTGCAGCACTGCGGTGGCTAAGTGGTTGAGATGCTAAGCTTGAAGACTGGAAGGTTGGGGTTTGATACCCGAGTGCTGCACTAGGATCTTGGGGGCATGAAAGGAGCCTCATTGGGGCATCCCCTGAGCGGAGTTTCTCCAGCAAAAATCCTTCCAACCCAAATTTATATATTAAGAGATTGGACTGGAAATTTCTTGTATGGAAAGAAAGCACTCTGTCATTGACTAGCATTCTTTCCATGTAGCACACAAATACCACGACTAATGCCAGAGCTTTCAGCCAGTGGCTCCTGTTCCTTGAGAATGACTGCAAGGCCTTATGTGCTACTGGGGGCCTCCTGGGGCTGGCTGTTATCCCCATCATATTATTCATAACCCTACATCTCCATTATAATGAAAGGACCCAGTCAAAGGCCACTTCCAACGCAAACACAGCATCCTCTAAAATGACTTAAATGAAAATACATAGGGAGCTTGTTGAGCATGGGTCAGTGTAACTCTGATTATGAAGGAGAAAGAACTGGTATGTCGCCACCCTGTCATGCATAGTGAGAAACCACTGACAGAATAAGTGGCAGGAGAACTCTAGCATGCAGCTATTTAAATATTTTACTCAGAGTGCCTGCTTACATGGTTATTATTACTTTTCCAAAATGTATCTCAACTTCTAACAGACATTGGTGAGAGGGAGTTTGGGGCATTCTGAAGCTCCTTTTCATAAAGTCATAGAATAATAGAATTTTAGAGCTGGATGGGATCCCCAAGGATCATCAAAACCAGCCCCCTACCAGTGCAGGAAATCTAGAGCGAAAGCTTGCTTGACAGATGGCCATTCCAACCTCTGTTTTAAAATCTCCAGTGCAGGATAATCCACCGTCCTCTGAGGTAGTCACTTCCATTATCAAATGGCTCTCACTGTGGGGAAGTAATTCCTAATGTTAACTCAAAACCTCCTTCTTTGTGACTCGAATCCATTACTTCTGGTCCTACCGTTCCTTAAATGAGGGCTGCAAAACAAACAAAAACCGCCCAAGCCTGTGGCATACGGTGTGTCAAGATGAGAGTTAAAAGATGCCTCAAAGAACATCTAGTCTAGCCACTCTGTGATTCCACAAACCCACCTTTTTGACATCCTTGTTTGTTATTATTGTTGTTATGTGGTATCAAGCAGTCTCCAATTTGTGGTCTTCTCCAGAAAGATGACCCTTCAACAGCTCTGATCATCTGTGCAAACTCAAGGTTGTGACTTCTTTTATTGAGTCCTTCTTATTTTACTTTTCTCTTTTCCTGTTCCCTTCAGCTTTCCACTGTTCCGTGGCAGCTTAAACACTATGAGGAAGAATCTGTTGCTTTCAAAGGCAATCTGTTTCACTGTCATCCAGATTGTAATGTTAGAAAATTTGCTTAGTTCATCTCCTCCTCCATCTCCACCTCCTCCTCCTTCATGGTGGTGGTGGTGCGCTTCTTATTTCTCTACAATACTGGTGGAAAGGCAGATCAAAGGGTCAAACCTGAACATTAAGAGCCAAGTCCTAAAGGTATATTTGCAAAATGCACTCACTTTTTTAATTTTAGGAAGCAAACTGGCAGCTATTGGAATGTCTTTAAACTGGTAACTAAAGATTTTGAAATTATCCCTGTTGCTGAAATTAACGTGGGGAAGAAGATGGTCTGATATTGCCTCCATATTATTTTAATGTCTTGTCTTAAAGTTTGTAACCTTGACATTTGTTTGTATTTTTTATACTTTTTGGGTTTCTTGCTTATAGAATTCCAATTTCTGTAAGGCACACTCTTCTTTGTTGCTTTTCCAGAATAATAACATTTGCCTTCCTAAGATCAACTGTTTTATCTTGCTGTCCTGGTATAGTACTGATGTTTCATTTTTTGGAAACTGGAGGTGGCTGGAATTTATAATATAGAGGAAAAGATGTGAGTAGTCCATAAAACTTAGCCAATTGCTGAACAGCAGCTTGGTTATGACTTGTACATATAGTCCGTTGATGTTAGCTTCTGACATCCAGCTATGATACAATGAATTGTTTCTTCAGATTTGTGTCAAGTCATACATATATCACATTTCCTCCTTCTCTTTTCCTGTTGATCCAGGTTCTGCAGATTAGTTCCCCTTCATGTCTGTGACCATCCTTCAAATATATATAGATGCCAGCCACTGTAAACATAGAAATGTCTTCTCTAAATGAAGCCTCTGCATCTCCTTCAACCTTTATTCAGAGGATTGAGCTCTCAGGCCCTTCTGTTTCTGATGTCAGATTTGTCTCTCTCTTGCATAGCTCAGTGAGTTATAATCCCTCCAAGACTGAGTGGCTTTGGATAGGGGGTCTCGCGTTATCCAGGAAGCTGCCAACTTTGGTCTTGGATGGGGCTGTTTTGCCCCAGACAGACCCGGTACACAACTTAGGGGTCCTCCTGGATTCGGGGCTGCTACTAGCAAGTCAGGTGGCGGCTGTGGCCAGGAGGGCTTTCTCACAGCTTCGCGTCATCCGTCAGTTGCGTTCGCTCCTGGACCGGGACTCCCTGCTCAGGGTCACACATGCTCTGGTCACCTCCAGGCTAGATTATTGCAATGCGCTCTACATGGGGCTGCCCTTGTCAACCATTCGGAGGCTGCAGTTGGTCCAGAATGCAGCGGCCCGGGTGGTGATGGGGCGCGGGCGTTACTTCGGGAGCTGCACTGGCTACCAGTTTGCCTCCAGGTGCAGTTCAAGGTGCTGGTTTTGACCTTTAAAGCCCTTCATGGTAGTGGGCCAGGATACCTTAGAGACCGCATTGTCCAAAGAGTGTCCACCTGTCCAACCAGAGCAGATCGGAGGGGCTCCCTAATTGTTCCATCTGCCAGAGTGGCCCGTCTCTCTGGTACACGAAGGAGGGCCTTTTCCGTGTCTGCACCGGCCTTGTGGAACCTCCTGCTTGTAGAGTTGTGGGAGCAGATGGAGCTGCTACCTTTCAGAAAAGACCTAAAAACCTGGTTGGTGGGGCAGGTGTGGGATGGAAGAGTGGCCCCTGCCTGTTGGCTTATAAATTAAGCTCCCATTTCTTTTAATTGTCAATGAAGGCAGTTTTTAATGTGGGTTTTTAAGAGGAATGGGGTAGGTGGGTGGGTATGTTGGGTTTTAATTGGTTGTATTGTTTTATGTGTGTTTTAACTTGTTGTGAGCCACCCAGAGTTGGGTTTACCTGATTGGGTGGCATATAAATTTGAATATAAATAAATAAATAAAAATAAATAAAAAATCTGACTGTGGAGCCGGACATTGAGAATTCGATTCCCCACTATGCCTCCTGGGAGAAGAGCTATCCTGTGTAGCCACAGGCAAGCTGCACAGTCCTAGGATACCGCCAGAAGAAAGGAATGTATTTTCTACCTGGAGAGGGTTGCCATAAGGCAAAACTAACTTGATGGCACACAGATTTTGATATTCTCTTGCACAGACATTGTCCTGTTCTAGAGTACAAGCTGGCACTGCTTGCAACAGATAGCATAGATAGCATAGATCACTTTGGCAGATTGACAATAAATGAACCCCTGATGCTGTGGGTAGCATTGTTGGGAGCCATAAGGGTAATGTCAGTGTGGAGATGGGCAACAGTTGGCTTGTGAATTGGCAGAAGGTCGATGTCTCTCTGCCTCTATTGCACAAGAGGAAACAATTGCATGTTATTACGGGTTAAGGTGATAAAAGACAACCCAGTCCATGTGAAAAAAAGAACAAAGGGCCAAAATGTTACTTTGGAGAAAGAGGGCTTTCCTCTGTGTGCGTGCACATACTGTGCTTGCTGCATTCTTGGGGACCTGCTCCCCTTTTCATAGGGACTTGCCCAGTCAACAAGGAACAATGTAACCCTACAGATGCAAAGCTTGGGATAGGTGGGGGGGGGGAGCAATATGGAGAGGACTAACCCTTCCCCATGCATGCGCAGGAGCTGGACACATTGTTTTCTGTCTGTTAAAGCCCTGGTGGTGGAGTGGTTAAACTGCTGTACTGCAGCCAAAACATTGTGAATTCAACTCTAATGGGACTCCAAGTTGACTCTGCCTTCCATCATTCCGAGGTTGGTCAAATGAATCCCCAGCATGCTGGGGGCAAAAATGCTAATTACCTTGTGATTGCACTAATAGAGTGCACTAAGTGCTATGTGGTGGTATATAAGTCTAATTTCTATTGCTGGTATGTCTGCCCAGGTTACCCTGCTATGGTAATAGAGTAGACCATACTGCCAATGACTCAACACCAATCATCATGTGGGGGATAAGTAGCCTGCCAACTCTGAGGACTAATGGCCTTGGGTGGCAAAATTCACAGGGATGATAATGGATTAAATCCCACTTGAATCCATCTTAATGAAGGGCAGCAGCTTCATCCATACTGGCCAGGGCCTGAAGACGACCCTGTGTACCCAAAGGCTCAGGACAAGAAAGTGACTTGTGGAACTGGATCAGTTTACTGGTGTCACACTGCGATGTGGAAGGCAATTGGAAGTCCATTCTATGATTCCCAGGACAATCTTCATGGCTGATGGCTATGAGGATGTCCGATCCCAATATATTTTGGGATCGGATATGGCACTTGAGGAAGAGGAAGTAAAAAAGGACAAAGGAAATTATTATTGCTGAGAGGATAGAGGTACCAGGACATTGGCCTCCTGGCTTGAGCACCTTTGACAGTGCCAAGCGAGACCGTCTGTGGCTGGGCGCTGAACGCGCTTTCAGCACCACAGAAAGTGCCAGCGATGCAGAAGACAATTGGAAGACCATTGCATGATATGGTTCCCAGGACAACATTCATGGCTAATTGCCAAGAGGATAGCCCCATGATGGCAAACCTTGGCACTCCAGATGTTCTTGCACAGCAATTCCCAGAAGTCTAAGCCCCCTGTGAATCCACACGAATGGGTTTACTGCGATTCATCCAGCCCGCGCTGCCCTCATTGCTCCCGAAAGCGGAAGTAAAACACGCCCGTACGGAGGAAGAGTTAACCCGGAAGAGCTTTAACTGTATGGGTAAATTTTACTTCTGCTTCAGGGAGCAATGAGGGCAGTGCGGGCTGGATGAATCACAGTAAACCCATTCATGTGGATTCTCAGGGTGCTTGGGCGTCTGGGAATTGAAGTCCAAGAACATCTGGAGTGCCAAGGTTCGCCATCATGGGCATAGCCAATATTTGAAATCAGATATGGCACTTGAAGAAGAAGGAAAAGAGGAAGAATAAAATTATTGTTGATGATGGGATTGGGGGCACCAAGACAGTGGCCTCTTGGTTTGAGCACTTTTGACAGTGCCAATCGAGTCCATCTCTGGCTGGGCGCCGAATGCGCTTCCAGCACCCCGGACAGCGCCGGCGCTGTCCGAGGTGCTGGAAGCTCTTTTGGCGTCCGGGCACAGACGGCCTCGCTTGGCACTGTCCAAGGTGCTGAAGCTCTGGAGCTATCCAGGGTCCTGAAATCCCGTGCACTGTCCAAGGTGCTAAAAGGCCAATCTCTGTCCAGGGTGCTGAAGGCGACGGGCTGGTCTTTTCTCTGGCGCCCCCGCCTTCCCTGCCAGCAGCAGTGACGTAGGCGAACGTGCAAGCGGTTCAGCCCCGGTGTCCCTGAGACGCCTCCTTCTCCCGGGGCCAGGAACCGAGGAGGAGGAGGAGGAGGAGGAGGGGAGGGAGCCAGAGAGCACCAACCCCACTCTTCGAAGCGGCCCTTGCCTCTGCGTCTTTGGGCGTGCATGTGTGGCTGAGGGTCTGCCCTCCCCTGCAATTCTCCTCCCTTTCTCTCTGTGTGCCACCCAAGCAGCCCTGGGCGGAGAGGAAGACCTCGGTTCCTCCCGCCGGTTCGAAGCCCATGCGGTACTGTGGCAATGTGTGCTGCCTCGAGCCGAGGTTTACTGCCCTCCTAAGCGGTCCCCGTCGATTATGGGCTGTATTGGCTCCAAAACCACCATCGGTAAGAGAATTCTCTGTGGGGGGGAGGGAGGCTCCTGGAGTAGGAGGGTGGGGAAGGGAAGGGAAGGGGGCCCCCCTAGTGAGTCCACCTCCCATGTGCCGAAAGCAGACAGAGCGAGAAGGGAAGGGGCTGGGGGCACATGGGCAGAGGGAGCTCCGGCTGGGTGTTGTCTGGAGCGAGCGAGAGAGCGGGATGCGAGACAATGCGCTTGCTTGGCGTCGAAATCACGGCCGAGGAGGTGTCGAGGCGGAAAGGTCGCCCCGCCGGCATCCATTGGGTGGTGGTGGTAGTGGTGGTGGTGGCAGCTCGCCTTCCAGCAGAGGAGGGTTGTTTTTCTCTTTAGAGCTTGGAAACATCCTCCCCCTTTCCTTTGCACGCCCTCTCTTCTTCCTCCACCACCACCTCCTCTTCCTCTTCTTCTTCCTCTCCCCCCCCCCCCCCACTCCCCGGAGCAATTAGCATGCCAGGGCCGAGTCTCTCTGTTGCCAAGGCACCGATCTCCTTATAGCAGACCTTCAGCCTCAACCCCCCTTCCCTTCCCTCCCCATCCCGATTCCCATCCCAGAAGTAGGAAGCCAAGATGTGTTGGGGGTGATGGGAATGGGAGAGGCGATCCTCGCCCAGGTTTTGGTCCTCCTCCTTTTAAGGCAGGCAGAGGAGGAGGCTGGGTCTTCCTCATCGGGTACCAGCTTTGAAGGCTTCCCTACTAGGCTTTGGCCAAGGGTTGGCGAGGCGAGTCTGGGTCGCCGTCTGGATCCGGAGCAGCCCGGCTGGCTTTGCAGGAGACTGAGACTCCTCCAGGCAAGTTGGCCACACGGGCAGCGGTGGGCCAGCTGCTCCCTGGTGGGTCAAAGAAAGAGGGGAGCGAACGGCCAGGTGTGGAGAGTGGAGGTGGGCTTCTCAGACAAGACTTTTTTTTTTTGGCAGCTAGAGAGGTCTTTGGAACAGAAGACTAGGTTGGGGTGTCTCAAGGCACTGTTGGAGATCGTTGCTCCATAGTGGAAAGAGCTCTATAGGGCAGCCGGTTTCTCTAAGGCCGCGATGGCGAACCTTGGCACTCCAGATGTTCTTGGACTTCAATTCCCAGAGGACCCCGTGAATTCGCACGAATGGGTTTACTGCAATTCATCCAGCCCGCGCCGCTCTCGTCGCTCCTGGAAGCAGAAGTAAAACGCGCCCAGATGGGCACGTTTTACTTCCGCTTCCAAGAGCAACGAGGGTGGCGCGGGCCGGATGAATCGCAGCAAACCCATCCGTGCAGATTCACGGGGGGCTTGGGCTTCTGGGAATTGAAGCCTAAGAACATCTGGAGTGCCAAGGTTCACCATCTCTAAGGCATCTGCCTTCCTCCTCCTCAGCTTCACGGCAGACCTTTCTCTGACCCACACCCAGGCGGGCATGGGAAATGGTCTTGTTCAAAATCACCGGCCGGTCAAATTAGGAGATCTGGAACAAGGACACTAGGGTTTGAGAAGCAATTTGAAACAGGTTTTCCAGGACGATGAGGGGAACCTGTAACCTAGTGCATGGATATGTCTAGCTGTACTCCCCCCCACCCTGTTCTTCAGTTTTCTGAGGAGTGTATAGATACACATCAAAATCCGTAACTGGTCGAACTCTTGAAACAACCAGGGCAGGAGGTTAACAACGTGGTACAGAAAACAGGCCAGTGTAAGCAAGACTTAAAGCGAGTGGATTTAAGGAGCTGGAGAAAAATAAATATGTATTTTTCCTGGCACCAAACAGATATCAAAACAATGCCAGGTGAGAATCACATGATTATAACCACCAAATAGGTTTGACCAGAAGAGATCTGAAAAAGGAGATAGGTTTGTGTGTGTTTTTGTGAAAGAGCAAGAAGTAGACCTTGAGTAGCAGCACTAACTAGAATCAACAGTGCTTGTACTCCCAGTATCCGTTATCTTTTAATAAGGTAAATATCTAAGTGCACACTTCTGCATTATGTGCAGGAAAACATGCTTCTATGTTCACAGCCAGTTTTGCCTATGACCATTGAATGTTATCTGTGGGCAAGAGGAAGGGTTTTGCTTGTTTTGTTTGTATGCTTTGCCTTCATGCTGCATGTCCAATGTATGGTTGGAAGCAGAAAGCATTGCCTAAGGCTGTTCTTGTGTAGCACTGTATTGCTCACGTTGTCTGGTTCTGAGCTGTTGTAGGTCGATGTAGCGGCATTGTGGCTTGTGTTTGTGGCTTGCAATCTTCTAGTATAGCAGGTCCACATTGCTGTGTTTCTGTCTCCTTGCATTTCTGGCTTGATAGCCACCTGTCTTGCATATCTCCCTCTCTTCAACCGCTGTATCGGAAAATTGCGTTCCACAGCGACTTCTTTAAATCCCTATGTTTGCCATCAACAGGCTTCCCGATTCTCCCCCTCTCATATTATCAGAACATCAGGGGCTGCCTGATGAAGTTTAGTAGAACAGATGTAAGGTGGCAGTTCTTCATGCCACACGTATTTAAATGGTGGCAACCGATGCCACAAAGCAAAATGATGGCCAATGATGGCCATCGACTAGCTTTATTTACAGGTGAATTGGGCGCATTTGTGGGTGAGAAGGGTATTGATGGATGTTAGTCATGCTAATATTTTTACCTCCCACTTTGTAAGCAGTACACTTCTGAAAACTACTTCTGTTGAACAATTGAGTGGGAGTCAGCTATTGTTCTGTTTATTGGTTTCCTGTAGGCGTCAGGTCAGCCCTTGTGAAAACAAAATGCTCAGTCATGAAGACCTTTGCTCTGCTCCAGCTGGGGTCTTGTTATGTTTTTATGCCCTTTGAGAGAGAGAGAGAGAGAGAGGAGGCTTAATTTTCTCCATGCCCATGGCTACCTTCTCCTTCTTAAAGCCACAGAATCCTGTGTTTTGTCTTTCATTTGTAGTGAAGGAGATGCTGGTGTGCATGCATGAAAACACTTGTTTGGTGTGGGAATATCTCCCCTATTATCTCTCATTCCAAGTTAGCTGGCAATGAGGGGGTGAGGTACACTTTGATCTACTCAGGAGGTGGAGAATGATTGTCCCATAGTAAAAGTAAAGGTATCCCTTGCTCGAAAGCCAGTCGTATCCGACTCTAGGGTTCAGTGCTCATCTCTATTTCAAAGCCGAAAAGCCAACGCTGTCTGCTTCTGCAGACGTTTCCGTGGTCATGTGGCATGCATGACTAGACACCAGAGCACATGGAACGCTGTTACCTTCCCACCGAAGTGGTCCCTATTTATCTACTTGCATTTTCTTGCTTTCAACCTGCTAGGTTCGCAGGAGCTGGGACAAAGACGGGAGCTCATTCTGTCATGCAGTACTCGGGAATCGAATTGCTGACCTTCTGCCTCCCAGTCAGCATCTTAGCCACCTGAGGAAGTTAATTCTTTATACCTACTTGGGGAGAGTATTATCCAGTCTCAGTCCATGCATGGGGTACATTGAAGAAGCCTTTTTTAAAAGCACAGAATGCATGGAAAGTATAAACTCAGGTGGCTTCCAGGCAATGGCATAGAGCTGGATAATCCTGCTTTTTCCATCATGATCTTTCTATCAATAAATTCAGAAATGCAATTGTGAATCATCCATTCCAGTACCTTATAAAGGTGATGAAGGACTGACACAGGTCGGTAGCATTTTGGATCATCTGGGTCTTTGCTGGGTTTCAATAAAGCAACAACTCTAGCCTCTCTCCACATTTTAGGAACCTTAAATTCATCTATGCAGTTGTGCATTAATTGCAGGAGCCATTCCAATGTGCAAGGACCAAACTGCTTTATTGGTCTGTTCTTATGTCATCAATACCTGCTGTTTTATTTGGTTTCATGCTGGCAATGATGGAGTGAGGTACACATCTATTTACTTAGGAGGTGGAGAATGATTGTCGCATAGCCCACCTTTTATTGAGAAAGTTGGCTCTTTACACCTATTTGGGGATAGTCTGATCCAATTTCAGTCTATGTTAGCTGGGATGGCAAGATTTTGAAACATTGCCCTAATCCAAATATCTGGGCATTATTCTGCAAACCATTTTATAGCCAAAGAGCCAGTGCTGTGGACTTCTGCAGACATTTCCGTGGACATGTGGCAGGCATGGCTAAATGCCGGTGTGCACAGGATGCTTTTTACATTCCCATTAAAGTGGTACCTATTTATCTACTTGCAATGTCTTGCTTTTAAACTGCTAGGTTAGCAAGAGCTGGGACAGATGACAGGACCTCACTCCATTGTGCAGCACTCGGGTCTTGAACTGCTGACCTGCCAACTTTCCAGTCTTCAAGTTCAGTGCCTTAGCCACTAAGCCACTGCAGTCCCTCCAGTGGGAATTACTCTCTAGTAAAATGTTTTAAACATTACAGCCACAAATGGCAGAGTTTAGATGTTGTTTTTCTGAACAGCAAGTATGATTTCAGTCTTGAAAAGCATTTTTCTTAGCTGGCAATACCCAAGCTCTAGCCATGATAGCTAAGCCAGAATAAAACTGATATGAGGTTGTAGATAAGGGGTGCCTAAACTTTTCAGGCCGTGGGCCGGCCACGTGGTTCAGCAGGCCGGTCACATGCTTCCTCCCACTGGCAGTGGAAGTAAAACGCACTTTGCAATCTGTTTTGCAAAAAATCTGTTTTGCAACAGGATGAGATTATAGGCTGCCATTTTCTCTGCTTAAACTATGGCCCACAGGCTGGATCTGGCCCCTGACACCAATTCATCCAGCCTGCACCACCCTCATCACTCCCGGAAGTGGAAGTAAAATGCACCCAGTCAGGCATGTTTTACTTTCACTTCCGGGAGTGACGAGGGCAGTGTGGGCCAGATAAATTGGTGTTGGGGTCCAGATCTGGCCCATGGGCAATAGTTTGGGCACCCCAGTTGTAGCTAATCTCTTGACAGGCCACCATCCACCAATGTATCGATCCTTCTTTGCCTTTCAATTTGAAGAAGGGCAGCAGCTTGCCTTCCTTACAGGAGATCTATGGGTTTGCTACTTTTCAAAGCAGGGATGGGCCATTTTAGTTCTCCACATGTTCTAGGACTGTGGATCCTAACCCTCCTTGCCACATGAGCCACACAGGTGATAGGAGTTGTGATTCAATAATGTCTGGTGGTCTTGGGTTCCCCACCCAGGGATAATTCACTTGTTTGAGGCCTTCCTTCCTTCCTTCTTGGCAAACATAGTTGTTTTTCTCAAATTTTACGTGGGAGAAAAGAAAGGCAAAAATCATTACACATTTCCCCTGTGATTAATCACAGGAAGCCTAATTTTCCTACCTCCACCACATATGGCTCTTGGAACAAGCTGGTCTTTTGCAGTTTGCATGTGCACCGCTGGTGTCTCTACACTAGAAAATGAATGCCCTTTGATACCATCTTAACAGCCAGAGCTCCCTCCTCTGGGATCTTTGAATTTATTGTTTGGCAAATGGTTTAGGATTTTCAGCTGAAAAGCTCTAGAGAAGTGATGGGGAACCTTGGCACTCCAGGTATTCTTGGACTTCAATTACCAGAAGCCCATGTCAGCACTCCTGCTACTCTGGGGCTCTGGGAATTGAAGTTCAAGAACACCTGAAGTGCCAAGGTTCACCAGCACTGCTCTAGGACACCCTGCTGAATTTCAGCAGAAGATTCTAACCCACTCACCTGAACTACAAATCCCAGCATTCCTTAGGGCAGAGTCTTCACACTTAAAGTGTTATCCAACTGCTACAGCTGTACAGTGTAGATGTACTCCTTATCTCCCCAGGCGATGCTTATGCAACATATCCTCATCCAATTAATTTTTTTGGAGCCCCAGGCCATTATTTAGCTTTAAACCTCAGCATTAATGTTTTGGTATCCTCCAAATATATGTTATGTTACATTTGCATCACCCACAAATCCCATGGCCATTGTAGCACAAGCAAGCTGCTTTTAAAAAATAACTTATTCCTTCTTCTTGCCTGAGAAACAATCCATTGTCATTATCAGTGACAATGATGAAAAGGGAGCATCTTCAGCAGTTTGTTTGTTTTGGTTGCTGTTTGTTTGCTTGCTTTTTAGAGAAAGTTCAGGATTGGTAATAAATAGGATTGGTAAACTGTTGGTAAACTGTTGAAACATTCCTGTCATGATACTTCTTAATATTCCCTTTAAAAACAACTTTAAGCTAGAAAATAGCTAGAAACTGTTATTTAATCTACCATTAAAGGAACTTTGCTTCTACTCTCTACCTTATTTTTGAAATATAACTTGAAACGTAAATGACACCTTTGTCATTTACAACTGAAATCCTGTTGTTTGGCTTAGAAAGTTGCAACCGAGTAGGCCTATTGAAGCAGTGGGGATTTGGTGAACCAACTCCTCCATAACCCCCATTGATTTAAATGAGCCTATTCTAGCTGGAACTAGTATGCTGAGTAAGGACTACAGTATCTATCTATCTATCTATCTATCTATCTATCTATCTATCTATCTATCTATCTATCTATCTATCTATCTATCCTCTAGTATAGGTTTTTGGTGCTTGTACCTGCTCATAGCCAGGAGGGTGGGATATAAATCCATAAAATAAATAAATAAATAAACCTTGTCACTGGTCTGGTTGTTTGTTATTTTTCAGTTACCTCTATATTCTACTTTTCCTCTCTTGAGCTGAATTAGCTTTTTCCTCCCTACTTTATCTTCAAATGACCCTAGGAGCAAGTAGGTCAGACTTCCAGACCATGACTGGCTCACGACCTCCCAGTGAGTTATTGGGCTTACAAGGACTTGAATCTGGTACTCTCAAGCCTCTGTACAACAGTCTAACTATCACACCACACTGTTTCCCATTTTGCCGTACACAATGTCATTTTCCTAAGGGTATCCTGTTGGTCACTGACAATCAAAGTATTGCGAGGATCTTCCCTGCAACCAGTTGGGAAGGGAGATAACTCTAAAACTTATGTTTGCTTTGGTATGTTCTGTTTATTTTTCCATAATAATGTGCTTTGATGTTGTTTTTGTTATGTGCAGCCAAGTCATTTCTGACTTATGGTGACATTATGAATGAGAAATCTCAAACGTCCTGTCCTCAACAACCCTGCTTAGCTCTTGCAAACACAGACTAAGGCTTCCCCGATGGGGTCAACCCATCTCATGTTTATTCTTCCTCCCTCCCTGCCTCCTTCCACTTTCCCCTGAATTATTGTCTTTCTCAGAGAGTCTTACCTTTGCATGATGTGACCAAATAGGACCGTGATAGAGAACCTTGGCACTCCAGATGTTCTTAGACTTCAATTCCCAGAAGCCCAAGCACCCTGTGAATCCACACGAATGGGTTTAATGCGATTCATCCAGCCTGCGCTGCCCTCATTACTCCTGGAAGCGGAAGTAAAACGCGCCCGTACGGTTAAGACTCTTCCGGGTTAATCCTTACGGCCGTATTTTACTTCCGCTTCCGGGAGCGACGAGGGCAGCGTGGGCTGGATAAATTGCAGTAAACCCATTCATGTGGATTCACAGGGTGCTTGGGCTTCTGGGAATTGAAGTCCAAGAACATCTGGAGTGCGAAGGTTCGCCTTCATGGAAGTAGGACAATCTGAATTTCATCATCTTTGCCTCTGTTTTTCTCCTGTGTCCTCCTCTCCAGGAGCTGTTTGTAGTGACTGAAGGGGCAACAGAGTTCTCATTCCCCAAAAAGTGATTACGATGTCACTGAGTCCAGTTAGGCTTATAGGAACTATTGTATCTTTAATTAAAAGTTTTCCCCTTTTGATTGTAGTTAAGGGATTTGCGGTAGATAGCTTCTTGTTGGTCCATTGAGCAGGCTTTTGTATAACAATGCTTATTCCTCTTTAGGTTTGCAAAAGGAGAGAAGAAGTTTTATTTCATCCCCTTTTCATGCACATTGTAAAAGAAGAAGAAAGATGAAAGCAATCCTTTTTTCCTGCCTGCAGGTACATAGAGAAGAGGGGGCAGCCAGTGAAGACTATTTATCACTAATTTAATTACCCATCTATGATCAAAGGGAAGTAATAAAAGGGGAAGGGCTTGCTAATAAGAACATTCCCATTAACATTTCTGAATGAAAGTTCCTTGTGAGTAAACCCAGGATTTTTAGGAAGGAAAAACAACAACAAAAACTTATAGAATTTAGGTGGGTTCTCATGGCCAAAAATTCTGAAAGAGGGGAAAATGATATTTAGGGGAGATTGCAGATTCTGAAAAACGGAATCCTAAAAATTTCTTTCTTTCTATGGGAATGGAAACAGATTGAGTGCATGGAATTCTGTTACCTTTCCCACTGAAGTGGTACCTATTTATCTACATGCAATTTCTTGCTTTCAAACTGCTAGGCTGGCAGGAGCTGGGACAGATGCCGGGAGCTCACTCTGTCGTGCAGCACTCGGGTCTCAAACTGCTGACCTGCCAATCTTCGAGTTGTCAAGCTCAGCATCTTAACCACTAAGCAACTTAATGAGTGGGATGTTTGGCATGTCAGCAGTTTGAGGCCCAAATGCTACATGAGCTCCCATCTGTAGTGGCTCAAGTGGCTAAGACACTGACTGGAAGGCGACAAGTCAGCAGTTCGATACCCGAATACTGCAGGACGGAATGAGCTCCTGTCTTTGGCCAACCTAGCAGATCGAAAGCAAGAAATTGCAAGTAGATAAATAGGGACCACTTCGATGGGAAGGTAAACAGCATTCCCTGCACTCCGGTGCCTAGTCATGCCTGCCACATGACCATGGAAACATCTGCAGAAGCAGACAGCGCTGGCTCTTTGGCTTTGAAACAGCGTTGAGCACTGAACCCTAGAGTCGGATACAACTGGCTTTCAAGCAAGGGTGACTTTTACCTTTACCTTTAAATAGGTACTACTTCGATGTGAAAGGTAACAGCATTCCATGTGCTTTGACATCTAGTTATGTCTGCCCCATGACCATGGAAATGTCTGCAGATGCAGACAGCGCTGGCTATAAATGGAATGAACACCGAACCCTAGAGTGAAATACAACTGGCTTTTGAGCAAGTGAGACCTTTACCTTTTCATAGAAGCAGAGTCCTCTCTTTCTTCCTAAGCTACCCTCCATTATTTTTAAATTATTGAGAAAAAAAGTAATGAGGATGTTTGTGAAATCTGCAACTTTCCACCATTTTTAAGAGTTCCTCTACTCAACCCCCCACTTTTCTTCTTCAGAAACTGCTTTTGGGACTATTATTATAGCTTTCCTGGCTCCCAGGCAGCTGGCAGAGCCTTGGAGACAGTTGGCCGTTCTGACGCCGATCCCCATCCTGTCCCCAGACTTCCTGCTCATCGAGCAACTGTGCCACACACTTGCACAAATAGAGGGATGAGACAGCTTTGCCGTTGCACGGCCAGGACAGCGACCTTCCCTTGAGACTCCCCTTGGCAACAGGAGAGAGGTGGTAGTGGTGGTGAGGAATAAACAACCACCAACCACCAGGGATTTGGAAGCTAAACTGAGTGGGATCTCACTGGTGAAGTGTCAAGAGGCAGCATTTGGCTTATTTGTACAGATTGTTCAGGCAAGAAGCTAGCTGGCCCGTGGACAAGCCATGCTGGTCCACATCACCCAGAGAGCTCACGCATCTTCTCACGGCCCCCGGAAAACTAGTCCTTGCCAGCTGGCTAAAAATATACAGGCACAGATTTTTTTGGCTTCCTCCCTTCATATCCAAAGTGGAGTGAGACATGGAGAGGCCCGGGGAACACAACAGCTTATTTTAGATCTCATCCTGGTGGAAGAAACCAGATGTATTGTAACCATAGCTGTCAAGTATCCCTTATTGGCCAGGGAAACCCCTTATTTTACCCTCTTTCCTGCCGTCATCCCTTCTTAATTAGACTGCAATGCCCTATTGCCACCATTGGAGGGCAGCACAGGATAAGCATAGCTGTCAAGTATCCCGTATTTGCCAGGAAATTTCCCTTATTTCCAAATACAAAACTTGACAGGTATGATTGTAACACCCTGAAGACCAACCGTCGCACTGCTCTAACCATTAAGACGTTTCCCCTGATATTCAGCCTATTTTTGGCTTCCTGTGGCTCAAGTGGCTAAGATGCTGACTGGGAGGCGGCAGGTCAGCAATTTGATTCCCGAGTACTGCGGGATGGAATGAGCTCCCGTCTTTGTCCCAGCTCCTGCCAATCTAGCAGTTCGAAAGCAAGAAATTGCAAGTAGATAAATATGGACCACTTCAGTGGGAAGGTAGCAGCATTTCAGTGTCTAGTCATGCCTGTCACATGACCACGGAAATGTTTGCAGAAGCAGACAGCACTGGCTCTTTGGCTTTGAAACAGAGATGAGCACTGAACCCTAGAGTTGGATACGACTGGCTTTCGAGCAAGGTAAAACCTTTACCTTTACCTTGAGCCCATGATTATACATCCTGCATTCTGGGATGACCCAGAACAGATCCTTCCCTATCTCTTTATGACCACCTTTCAGGTATTTGAAGAGTGGTATCATATCCCTTCTCGGACTCTTTTCATCATGACTAAACATGCCCAATTCTTTCAGTCTTTCCTCATAGGACTTCATTTCTAGTCCTCTGATCCTCCTTGTTGCCCTTCGCTGTACCTGTCCTAATTTGTTTGCAATCTTCTTAAAGTGTGGGGTCCAGAACTGGACATGGTACTCTAGATGTGATCTGGTAAGTGCTGAATAGAGCGGGGCTAGTAGTATCTCACGGGTTTTGAAGACTAGACTTCTGTTTGGACTCAATGGCCCCCCTTCCAACTTAGTCATTCTATGATTCTATCTTCTTCTTCCATCCAGGCCAGATGTGAAACTGCCAAAATTAAGCCACCTTTCGGGAGTTCATTCTGCAGTTCCTTTCGCCTGATCTGGTCGGAGAAAGGTTAGCCAGCACCAGGTGGTTGCTGTCGGTGGTACACCCAATTGTGGTTCAGAAATACCACCATCTTCGAGGAGGCTCTTTCTGTGTACCCCTCTATAATTCTATGATAGGCAGATGATTTTTGGGAGCTGTGGCTAATTTTTTTTAAAAAAGATACTAGTTTCCCAAAGTTCTGCTGGAAAGGGATTTCTTGTGATCTGCCATAAAGTGTTGGGTAATACACAAAAACCTAATTGTAGGTGGCATCGTGCGTGATAGGGAACCAATTATTTTTTTAAAAGTAATTTTTATTAATTTTCAAAAAAAAACAAAAAGAAAAAAGAATAACAAGACAGAGAAAATAGTAAAACAAAAAAAATTCCAAATACAATACAATTCATACAATACTAAACAATACATAAATGAAAATAAATGAATCTATACTTATAAAATGGTGCGTTAACCGTTGGAATGTGACAAAGGATGTTGCTCCAGGCCCCACTAGCCCCGTCCGAGCCTCCGTGCACTCGCCCGACCGGGGTTCGCAGGTAACTGTTGGGTTGAAATTTGCGCCAGGGGGGCAGGAGCCCCCCGGACGCAAAAAAAAGGGAACTTCAATTCCCAACGTTCCTTGCACCATGCTGCACCAGAGCCAATCAGGCTGAGTGGCGCAGCAAAAGGAACGTTTGGAAACACGCCACGGCCAATCAAAAATAAGCCGCAGGAAAAAACCGCTGCAGTAACCAAAACCGCGCACGCCAAACTACAAGCCCCAGCGTCCTGCATGCCATGAGCACGCAGAACGCTGAGGTAGCCGGCGCGCAAAAATTAAACGAAAAAACCCCCTGCTGCCACTGCCCTTATTTTCGACAGGCCAGCCAGCGCGCGAAAAAAAAAGAAACCCCCTGCTGCTGCTGCCCTTACTTTCGACGGGCCAGCCATCGAGCCTGGCCCATGAAAAAAAAAGACAACCCCCCCCCGCCCTTTTCTTTCCATGGGCCAGGGATCGAGCCTGGCCTGCGAAAAAAAAGACCCCCCCAAAAAAGACCCCCCCCCCCGCCATTTTCTTTCCACAGGCCAGGGATCGAGCCTGATCCGTGAAAAAAGCCTCCCCCCCCAAAAAAAAAGTACACACAAAAACATCAAAAAACAGTCAAAAAACAGTCAAAAAGAAACACAAAAACATCCAAAAAGTAAACACAAAAACATCACACAGACACCCCCCCACAAAAACCCAAAACACCCCCCAAACAACAACAACAACAACAACAACCCAGAGAGCTTACCAGGAGATGTCTTCACTCCATGACGACCGGAACTCAACTGAGAAAATAATAAAAATACTCACCGGAAGAAGAAGCGACACCCAGAGGACAGTAGAGAAGAATTGTAGAATAGAAGAAAAGCTCACCACCCCCACCCAGAGGCCACAAGAGAAAAAATATTCTAAAATATTGAAAATAATATGATTAATTCCCAAATTAATCAAATAAGTTATCAAACAGTCAAAAATATTCACACTAATCACAAAAAATACCCCCCCCAAAAAACAGAATTTTTTTTCACTCAAAAACAAAACAAAAAAACAAAACATCTAAACACAGTATGGAAACATTGATTAAAAAAAACACATATTCTTGCACATTTTAAAAATGATTATCCAAAGCACAACTATTAAAAAAACACATAGTAACACATTATTTGGTTAAATACAATAATTATAAAATATTTTATCATCCTTTCGTCTTTTGAAAAACCATAAAACCAAAACAAAAAATAAAAAATGCGTAAAAATAAATATTTTAAAAACCAAAATTAAAAACTAACCTCATTTGCATAAACATAAAACAAAAACCTGCCAAAACCATTTTAAAGAGCCCGGCAATGAAGAAGCCGGCGGGCAAAAATTAAAAATAAAACACACTCTGGGAGCACAAGTCCGCCACAGGTGGGCGCAGCGCCTCAAAGCCACAAAATCACAAAACCTTTCAACACCATTTAAAACAGCCCAGCACCATTTGTTCA
Source organism: Bradypodion ventrale (assembly GCA_035047345.1). Taxonomy (NCBI): domain Eukaryota; kingdom Metazoa; phylum Chordata; class Lepidosauria; order Squamata; family Chamaeleonidae; genus Bradypodion; species Bradypodion ventrale. The sequence goes on from JAWDJE010000003.1 coordinate 10,712,493, forward strand.
AGAAAAAAAAACGAAACCCTTTACTATCCAACACAATTTTTAAAAGCTTGGCACCGCCGGGCAAAATAAAACTTATATTGCTCATCATTTTAAACTAATCTCATTTTTAACCCGTTCATCCTTCATCAAATGTATACTCCTTATATATATGTCTCTTATAATATATAACCACTTGTAAATTTTCATATATATATATATATATATATATATATATATATATATATATATATATATATATATATATATATATATATATATATATATATATATATATATATATATATATATATATATATATATATATATATATTAATAAATTTATTATATTTTATCCATAACCTTCTTATAATATATAAATGAGCACAAAACAAAATAAAATCACCTGTGATATTTACAATGCCCTGGAGATTATGCTTTTCCACAAATACCTCTTCATTTCCAAAAACTTAATTGTCCTGGTACTGGTCTGATACCTTTTCTTTCAACCAACGTGTGTTCCAAAAATGGTTTCCATATGTTCTGAAATTAATTTTCCTTGACTATACCCTTTCTCAAATTCAATTCCCAAGTAAGCTTGTCATTCAATGCAATTTCCCACACTCCTTTATACCAATCTTCTATTTTTTTAAAATCAAAACATCACTCTTCCAATTTCTTGCAATATATTGCCTTGCTGCTGTCAACATAATAGCTAACATTTTTAAAAAATCCATATCTATGTTCAGGGAACCAATTCTGTGTACTTGAAAAAAATATGTTTACAACACCAGTAAGAATGGAAGGTGATCAGAGCTTGTTGAGAAGGTAAAGGTAAAGGTCGCCTTTGCTTGAAAGCCTGTCGTATCTGACCCTAGGGTTCAGTGCTCATCTCTGTTTATAGCCAAAGAGCCAGTGCTGTCTGCGTCTGGAGACATTTCTGTGGACATGTGGCAGGCATAACTAAACATGGGATGCTGTTTATCTTCCCATTGAAGTGGTACTATTTATCTACTTGCGATTTCTTGCACCTATGGCTTAGAGCATATATGGACAATAGAGAAGTTTTTTAAGGACAACTCCTGGTGTAATCTAATATATAAATTGTTTAGATGTTTGTTTATAAATTAATGTTTAGTTTTATATAGTTTGTATATATATTTTCTTTCTTGTTATAGGTTGACTCAATGTGTACAAATGCCCTACGCTAAATAAATGAATCTTGCTTATGAACGGCTAGGTTGGCAGGAGCAGGGACAGAGATGGGAGATCACTCTGTCGTGCAGCACTCGGGGTCTCAAACTGCTGACCTAGTGACCTTCCAGCTGTCAGGTTCAGTGTCTTAACCACTAAGCCACCGCAGTCCCTTATTTGTTGAGTTGAGGGATCAAGAAATCAGGGAGGAGAAGGAGTGAGGTGGTACAGTCAGGAAGAAGAGTTATTCCATGATGGCAAACCTTGGCACTCCAGATGTTCTTCTTGGACTTTAATTCCCAGAAGGCCAAGCCCCCATGAATCCACACAAATGGGTTTACTGTGATTCATTCGGCCCATGCTGCCCTCGTCGCTCCTGGAAGCGGAAGTAAAACACGCCCATACGGTTAAGACTCTTCCAGGTAAACCCTTCCTCCATACGGGCACGTTTTACTTCCACTTCCTGGAGTGATGAGGGCGGCGTGGCGCGGGCCAGATGAATCGCAGCAAACCCATTCATGTGGATTCATGGGGGCTTGGCCTTCTGGGAATTGAAGTCCAAGAACCTCTGGAGTGCCAAGGTTCACCATCACGGAGTTATGCCAACACTGCAGGCAGTGCCCGCTTCCTACCTGGTGGGTAGAACCTGCAAAACAAACCATGCAGAGGTGCCCTATAGAAATCTGTGCTGGCCAAGCCCGTCTTTGTCAGCCCTCCCCCCTTCTCCCAACAAAGTGCTGCTCAACCCTTCCATTATGGGGGGAGGCCTCTTTTCTGCAACCTTTGGCTTTGTGACTTGTGCTGCCCTGCCTTCCTTTTGTGAAGCCGGTTCCCCCTTAGCAATCTATGCCAGTGGGCTTTCTTCTTCATGCTTGGCACGATAATTTTCTTTTATCTCTCTCTCTCTTTTTCGGCTTTGCTGGTTGCCTCCTGCGAGAAATCACCAGTTTGCATTGACGAGGGGATTATGTGTATTGCGTATGCCAATGTGTGGGCATGGGCATTTAAGGGGCCCGCCTGGAAAATGAGGACAGGGCTCTCTCGCGTCCTGAACAATGGGTGAGTTTAGCTGGTGGAGCTTGCATGGGAGGAAAAATTACACCTGCTGAAATTCCTTTTTCTACACAACTATTGACATTCCCCTTGCCCGCCTTCGCATGTGTGGAGAAGGATAGGGAATAATGGTGGGGAAAGAGAGAAATAAAGCCACAAAAGAAATCCTCTACAGCAGGGGTGTCCAAACTATGGCTTGGGGGCCGCATCCGGCCCCCGATGCCAATTCATCCAGCTCTCAAAGCCCTCATCACCATATCTGTCAATTGGCCAGTGTCCAAATACGAGAAGGTTTCCGGGTGCAGGCATTGGCTCATGCGCGCTGCTGCCTCTGACGTCAGAGGCAGCAATGCACATGTGCAGTAACCCCTGCGTGCATGCACAGAAACCCCTTTGGCCAGGAAAGGGGTTACTGCGCATGCGTCCCTATCAGAGGCAGCGGCACACATGCGCAGTAACTCGTTTCCTGGCCATTTGAATATGGGATGACTGCTGGAAGGAGCGTGAATTACGGGGAATCCTAGCCAAAATGGGATACTTGACAGGTATGCTCATCACTCCCGGAAGTGGAAGTAAAATGTGCCCATACAGGCACGTTTTATTTCCGCTTCCAGGAGCGATGAGGTTTTTGCAGGCCAGATGAATTGGCCAGATCCAGCCCCCAGGCCATAGTGACTAGCTCTCTGAACCACATGACCAGCCCCCAGCCCAAAAGGTTTGGGCACCCCTGCTCTACAGCATAGTCCCATCATAAAAACACCCCAAAACATTAAATTACTTACAGTCTCTATTTGGAGTCAGTGCACATATTTCCCCCCTTCTCTCTGTGTACCTTTTCTTCCTGCAGAGGGTATAGAAAAACATACGTTCCTTCTCTCCATTTATTCTTTCTACCTTTTTTCTTTTTAAAAAAAGCATCCCTTGTGGGACCGATGCCTGCAGTGGCTTAGTGGTTAAGATGCTAAGCTTGACAATCGTCAGCAGTTCGAGACCCGAGTGCTGCACGACGAAGTGAGTTACCGTCATCTGTGCCAGATCCTGCCAACCTAGCAGTTTGAAAGCAAAAAATTGCAAGTAAATATATAGGCACTGCTTTTGTGGGAAAGGTAACAGTGTTCCATGTACTCCGGTGTCTAGTCATGCCTGCCACATGACTATAGTAACGTCTGTAGACAGCGCTAGCTCTTTGGCTGTAAATGAAGATAAGCACCTGCCCCTAGAGTTGGAAACAGCTAGCTTTGGAGAAAGAGAGACCTTTAATAGTTAAAATACATGAAACAATTAAAAACAGGATTAAAACTTTAACAAACTTTTAAAAAGAGCAGACACTAAGATGATCAAAAACCTGCTTCCAGGGACTCAGTTGTATTTCTTCAAATGCCTTCATTGCTCTCTCAGGATGCACTGCTGCATTACTACTGGAATGAGGTTGAACCTATTTGCTTGGGGACTCATTCAGCCAGGTTTTGCTGCGACTGCCACAGAGAAACCACTAAGTCACCACAGTCCTAGGAATTATGGAACCTCACATTAAATGATAAGCTGTCTAGTCAGTTGGCTTTTTTCCAGAGAGCAATGTTAGTGCAAGAAGGAACGAAATCATTCCCACACCCCCTTGGGGAGTTTTGCCTGACTTTGAGCGCCTTGATTCAGAGCCGCAAGCAACGGGTTCCTGCCCAACTCCCCTGACCTATGACTCTGGATCTCACAGAGTTTAAAGATTCACCTTGAAGGGTCCTGGCAATTCCCTTAATGGTGCCACCTGCTCTAGGACAGAGTCTAACACAGGGGTGCCCAAACTTTTTGGGCTGCAGGCCGGTCATGTAGTTCAGCGGGCCGGTTACGTGGTTCCTCCCACCGGAAGTGGAAGTAAAAAGTGCCTTGCAGTCTGCTTTGCAACAGGATGAGATAGATTTTAGGTTGCCATTTTCTATGCTTAAACCAGGGCTGCCCAAACTATGGCCCATGGGCCAGATCTGGCCCCCAACACCATTCCTCTGGTCCCCAATGCCCTCATCACTCCTGGAAGCAGAAGTAAAACACGCAAGTATGGGTGCATTTTACTTCCATTTTCAGGAACGACAAGGGCTTTTGAGGCCAGATGAATTGGCGTTGGGGGCCGGATCTGGCCTATGGGCCATAGTTTGGGCAGGCCTGGTCTAACACCTGAAAGATAAGCCTTCTCGAGGCTTTTAAACTTGCAGATTCTCTAAGCCACCTTAGATGATTAGCATGATGAGGTTTAAAAGGTTGACTGACCAATTGAGCCTGCATAAATTTGCCCTGGTTGTGCAGTGGTTAAACTACTATATTGCAACCAAAAGGTTGTAAGTTTGACCCTGACCAGGACTCAAGGTTGACTCAGCTTTCCATCCTTCCAGGGTTGGTAAAATTAGTACCCAGCATGTTGGGGGCCAAAATGCTAATTAACTTGTGAACCGCCCAAAGAGTGCACTAAGTTTTGTGATTACTTTGCATTAAGTAGAAGCAAAGAAGAATTATTTATCGTAGTTTTTTCAAATATGTTTCTTGCCATATAAATATCATCTCCTGGATCCTAGAAAAAGAGGTAGAACTTATCCACCAATTTTGGCCCCTGGGGAAAATAGCACAGTCTCCCACTTCTTCTGGCTGGACGTGGGTTAAAAATAGAAGCAAATGTGTTGTCAAAGGAAAGAGAACTTTTTCATGCTTTGGGGAAAAAGAGGGGAGTGACTTGGGCAGGAGATATTGCCCTTTATTCTCCTGACAACTACCAGAAGATGCTCCTCCTTCTTTCAGGGCTCTCTGAATTTGGCTTGTTGTCTTCTTGTTGTTACATGCAGTCAAGTTGTCTCTGACTTACGATGATCCTATGAATGAGGAATCTCCAAAATGTCCTGTCCAAAACAGCCCTGCTCAACTCCTGCAAGTTATAGTCTGTGGCTCCCTTAGGGAATCAATCCATCTCACATTTGGCCTTCCTCTTTTCCTGCTGCCTTCTACCCAGCATCATTGTCTTTTCCAGAGAGTCTTGCCTTTTTCTCATGATGTGCCCAACGTAGGACAGCCCCAGTCCCACCATTTCTGCCTCCAGAGACAATTCAGGCCTGACTTGCTCTAGGACTCATTTGTTTGTCTTTCTGGCAGTCCAAGGTATCCCCTTCCTCCTACCTGAACGCAGGTCCTGGGGAAGGAACATCTCTCTTTGAATTCAATGCTTGTCAGCTGCTTCTTTACATGCACTTGTGTTATACATAATCACATTTCATTTTTAAAGCAAAATTAGTATTATTATTTGTAACACCTTGCTGGCTGGGACGGCAGTGAAGTTCTCAGAGCTGTAGCCTCAAAAAAGTAACTTTTCCAATCTCTGCATTAAACACTTTTCTGTGGAGACACCAACTGGAAAACTGTGTTTTACCGCAGTCAGGACTTGTGGGTCAGTACACAAAGGATTCCAAGGTTAGTGAATCACAAGTTTTCTTTCAAAGCCACTTATCGAATTGAACACCACAGTCTCTGGTGTGACCTGTAGGGTCAGCCACAAAGAAATCTATGGCTCCTTATGTAGAGTTCGGGAAGGTCACTTTTGATGGGGTAAGCAGTCAGAATTGCCAGTCAGCACAATCGCTGCTGCTAGTGGCTGGAGAGACCCAGAAGCTGTAGTTCAAACAACAGCAAAGAGCAACTTTTCTGGCTTTCTCTCTTCTCTCTCTCTCTCTGTTTGGTCTCCTCAGTGGGCCAGAGTATTGCCTCATATCTAATTTATTTCTTTAAAAAATATATTTCTATTCATTAAAAAACCATTTACTAAACAAGATTCCATAACATATAAGAAAACTCAAAATCTAATTACAAAACACATATTATACAACTAAAAACAGCTTATTAATATATACATAATATTGTACATAGCAGTGTGCACCATCCACCTCTGGGACCATATTTCTTTATCCACTATTATCCACTCTGTCTTGTCTATTTATTGATTTATCTCCTATTTCCAAAAAGTAGTGAATTCTTGACCTGGCTTAACTCCCTTAGATTCTTGGAATGCATAGTCAATGAAGTCTCCCAAAATATGTATATGTTCATTATTCTATATCATTCCATTTTTTGTTTTAATTCACATGTAAGCTTATCATTTAATGTGAGGTTCCATAATTCCTAGGACTGTGGTGACTTAGTGGTTAAGATGCTGAACTTGATGACTGGAAGGTCAGCAGGTCAGCAGTTTGAGACCCTAGTACTGCATGATGGAGTGAGCTCCCATCTCTGTCCCTGTTCCTGCCAACCTAGCACTTAGAAAGTAAGACATTGCAAGTAGATAAAAAGGCACCACTCCGGTGGGAAGGTAAACAGCATTCCATACACTCTAGCCATACTTGCCACTTGTGCACGGAAACATCTGCAGACACAGACAGCACTGGCTCTTTGGCTATAAACAGAGATGAGCACTGAACCCTAGAGTCGGATATGATTGGCTTTCGAGCAAGGGTGACCTTTTTCTTAATAATTTCTTGTGCTGCTGGAGAGTGATGCTATTTCTATGGAAGAATCTGGCACCATCCAGGTATAGCGCCGGCACTCTAGAAAATTAACGGCTCGCTTGTTAGGAGCACCATGTCTCTTACATGGGTGGGGGATTTGGCTGTGGCTATCGGATGCCTTCCCTTCTTGGAAAGGAAATTCTCACTCCCTTTCTTCCCCCCTTCTGTCCTCCCTCCCTCCCAGCTTGAAGTCTATTTTGATTTTCACAGGAGCCATGGTCCAGAACAAGTTACACACACCTACACACACGCACACACAAACACTCATCACAATGACAGTGCTTTGTAAACAGTGCCTTTCACAGGCATTTTGTCGGGTTTAATCTTGTTGCCATCAGCTCCTTCTTCTTCTTCTTCTTTTTAACATTGTTTAGACAGTAGGTTGGAAGTCATTCTTTGGCTTCCTCTCGCTCGCTCATTCATTCATTCAAACATTAATTCTGGTGGCGCGGTTGCTTGCAGTAACCCAAATCACACGGGGGACTTCTCTGCTTTGCCAGAGGCTTGTGTGAAAAAACATCTGTGTGATGTGGGAGGAATTGAACTTCCCCCGTTTCCAGGATCTGGCTGAAGCTAGTTGCTTCTCCTTCCTCCCTGAGGGGGTCTAAAAGCTGGGTGAGTTACACCACTGGAAGCTCTGGGAGGTGGATCGGGTGGCTCAGCTGTAGCACATCAGATGCAGGCCCATGTGTGCCGCTGAAGAGAGAGAGAGCAGGTGTCAGGGTTTTATGAGCAAGCTGGTTGCCTGTTCAGAATCAGCTGCTTCTTAAGCTCACTAAGTCTCCCCCATGTACTGGCTTTTTCTGTTTTGGGACTCTTTGGCCTTAACCTGTGTGCTCTGGCTTCCCATAGTCTGAAGTAGTACAGTCCACCCCTGACTCTATCACACAATTCTGAGGATGTGGGACATTTACACATGGCCTGGAAAAAATAGTTGATTTTAAGAGAGCTTCTTCTTCTTCTTCTATGTGTAGGCCAGATGTAAAAATGCCACCTTGGTTGGTTCCTTCGTATATAATATGAATTTTCCCCTCTATGAATTGAAACAACAGCCTTTTTCTCTTATTTCAAAACTCCCATGTGTACATGAGTTTTGAAACAAGGGGAAAAGCCTGAGGCTTCCATTCTGAGAGGGAAAATTCATATTATACACACACCTTACACAAGAGTTGTGTGGTGGCTAGGGTGCTGTACTAGGACTTTTAGGAGACCCAAGTTCAAATCCCTGCCTGGTTATGGAAGCTCACTGGGGTATGTGTATGTGAGTGAGAGTAAACCATTCCTTCAACAGCTTGAAAAATATATTCGAGTCTCCCAATGTTGGAAGCACATAACATCCCTACGCAGTGGTGGGCATCAGCAGGTTCGCACCAGTTCGCCAGAACCAGTAGCAGAAATTCTGGCCCATCCAAGTTTTGAAATAAAGTAGTCCTACTTTGGGTGCAATGCAGGGCTTTCCCCCTGGCCATGCCCACCATACCACACCCACAGTGTGGTAGTAATTTTTTTTGGAGCCCACCACTGTCCCTAAGCCCCTAGCAGCAATCACACTGAAAACACTTTTTTGCCTTTCTGAAAAATCACTTTAAACACAGAAGAGAGATACAGTATGTATAGTTAAAGATACACTTCTTCTTCAGGTGCCGTATCCGTTCCAGATATTGGCTATCATCATGGCAATAGTCTTCCTGTTCTTAACTCTTCGGAACAGTTCTTCCGAGGACGTGCCACACCAATCTCTCAGGTTCTTCAGCCATGAAGTCCGTCTACGTCCAGGGCTTCCTCTCTTCCCAGGGGGTCTTTCCTTGAAGAGTAATTTGGGGGATTCTATAGTTAATGTTGTTCTTCATTATATGGCCCAAGGTCTAGGAGCTTTCTTTGCTTCACGGTCTTAAAGAGTTCTTGTTCTTTATCCGTTCAGCGCAATACTTCTACAATAGTCACTTGGTCAAACCATGATATCCTCAGCAGCCATCTGTAGATCCACATTTCAAAAGCTTAAGGACACACTAGGCAAGATATTAATGACTAGTTATTTCTGTCCAGTGGAGCAGTTGAAAAATAGTGAAGTTCAGGCCTGCGTTCTGATGGTTCTTTTTACACGGCGAATCCAAAAAAAAGAGAGGGGGAGGAGGAAGAAGAGGAGGAAGAGGAAGAAGAAGAAGAGGAGGAGGAAGAAGAAGAAGAAGAGGAGGAGGAGGAGGAGGACTTCTAACACTTTTGGTTCCCACCAAGGCCTTTTGTAAAAACAGTGTTTCTTACTTGCATATTCAGTACTAGATCACCATCAGATACAGTAAAACCTCGGATAACGCTAAAACTTGGTTCCACAAGTCTTAGTGTTATCGGATTTTTAACATTATCCGATGCATGCAACAGATAACATTAAAATCCTATGGGATGCATCGGATAACATTAAAACTCCATAGAGATACATTGTAACCGGCACAGGCTTTAGTGAACATTATCCGATGCATCCCATAAGTATTTTAACGTTATGCGATGCAACCCCCCCTTTTAGCGTTATCCGATGCAAATGTTATCCGAGGTACTACTGTATTTGACATTACAAAAGGGATCACTCACAACAACATGATATTCCTCAGAAAATCCGCTCTTCTGTCACCTATTCTGTGGATTTAAATCTTGCAGGAATGTGAAGCTAAGAGGGATGGCAGATGATGCCATAGTCCCTGCTGCTCAATACTGTGCCTCTGTTTACACTTATACAGAGGTCTGCTCAAATAGATGCCAGATGTACGATCAGGAGAGGAAAGGTGAATTTCTCAGATTAAAGGGCAGGGACAATTTTGCACAAAGGGACGGATGCTGTTAAAATTGAAAAGGGTCACCCTGATGCCGTTAAACCCAGTGCAAAATCCATTGGATAGGTAACATGCAGTGGTGGGAAATTCAAATGTTGTGCTTGGGTGTGCGATAACAGGTGGCTCGAACAGCCAAACGAAGGGAGAGGCAGGGGGTTTAGTGTATGAGAACCAAGACACAGGAACAGCCGAAGGGTTGGCTTAACACATCTTTATTGCATGGTGGTCCGGGGGAACATGTGGTAATGGTGGACGAACAGCTCAATATATACAGTGGCTATACATTTGAATGTGGCTCCACGATAGCCCATTGGCTACCGCCCGCGTGACGACATTCCTGGTCACGCCCTTCTTGTCCAGGTGAGGTAGTGGCGGGAATCTTCCCGCGCTGGAGTTATTGCGTAATTGGAACCATATGAGCTGGACGCTCGCTATTGCCACCTGGTGGTTGCTAGCTCGCGTCCTGTTACAGAAGGTTACAGTGTTACAGTTGATGGGTGTTACATTGTTGCAAATGCATAGTATTAAGAACACAACATCCCTCCCCCCTAGGATGAGACGAAGTCTCTCATCCAATATGGCTTATTGCAAGCGCGTTTTGGGCGTTCTGCCGGCTGGCTTGTCCCGGGGGCGCTACTGCTTCTCTGTCCCCTGGTCTCTTGTCCTGCAACGGGAGAGGGAGGCTCGTTAGTGACTTGCCGCGGTTCTGCGGCTTTTGGGGAAGGGACAAACTCCATTGTGGAAAAACCGGGGGCACTGGGGGCTAACGAAAAACCCCGCTTCTCGCTTGGATGGGTGGGGGACCACTCCGAAACCCCCCCCCCCAGTTTTGTAACTGAAACTCAAAATCATCTACTGGGTCATTGGGGATATCCCACAGGCTATCTATGATGACAGACTTCTTCCCCTCCCCCCTTGGTGGGGACCACTGGCCCCCTTCTCCTCCCCCTTGGGCTAAACGGGTGGGGGAGAACCCTAACGTTGAATCCTTCTGCGCGCCGTCTGCGCTGTGGCTGTCCGGAACCCGGCGCCGGAGTTGATCCGCATGCCGTCTCCAGAGTAGACCCGCACTGGTTTCTACACAGTACGACACGGGGCCTGTCTGGCCAACGACGACGCCCGGGACCCATGCTGGCCCCGCGCTAGCATAGTTCCTGCAATGCACCGGGGCACCTACTTCGAAACTCTTGGTGTCCGCTAACCCTATGTTCCTCCCAGTGTCCTCCACCCTCGTTGGGTCTAGCCTGGTCAGAATCGTGGTCAGCTTCCTACGCATTAAGAGTTCCGCGGGTGAATACCCTGAAGCTAGGGGGGTCACCCTATAGCCCAGCAAGAACTGACACAGTTGTAGGTTAAGGTCCCCGGGGCCCATGCGCCTCAGCGCGTCTTTGGTGGTGCGCACAAGGCGCTCTACCTGGCCGTTCGTCGCCGGGTGGAAAGGAGCGGAGGTGATGTGCTGAATGGCGCTGATCTCGGTGAATGCCCTGAACTCGGCGGATGTGAAACAACTAGCGTTATCACTAATTAGGGTGTCGGGTATACCGAACGTGCTAAAAACCCTCCGCAATTGCTTTACTGTCGTTGCTGAAGAGGTGCTCGTAACTGGGATTACCTCCAACCACTTGGAGTAAGCATCCACCACTAGGAGAAAAAGTGTCCCTCTAAATGGGCCCGCAAAATCGATGTGCACACGGGACCATGGCCCCTTTGCCGCGTCCCACTCCCTGTGCGGCAGACGCGCTTCTTCGGGTCGGGAGCATTGGCAGCTCTCGCAAGCGCCCACCATGTGCTCGATGTCGGCATCTAATTGGGGCCACCAGAAGTAGCTCCTGGCCAGAGCCTTGGAGCGGACAATCCCAGGGTGGCTGACGTGCAGCAGTTTGAGCACCCTAGGTCTCAGGGATTCGGGGACTATCACCCGCTGGCCCCACAGAAGGCACCCCCTCTCTATGGACAACTCTAGCCTCTTCCTGAAAAACGGGGCGAACTCTGCCGCCGGGGAGGACGCTGGCCACCCTTTCTGCACCCAGGAACTGACTAGAGCTAGAGTTTTGTCCTTTCCAGTCGCCTTGGCGATGTCTGCAGGTACAATGGGGGGCGAATCTAAGACCTCTATTAGGAGCACTTGGCGGTCTTGTTCTTCCTCGCCCACGATGCTGCTCACGTGGGGGAGGGGGGACCTCGACAGGGCGTCCGTGTGGCTTATTTCCTTCCCTGGCCGGTACACCAACGCGTGCTGATACGCGTTCAAGAAGATGGCCCACCTTAACATCCTAGGGGACAGGATCTGAGGCGTGGGTTTGTCTGCAGTGAAGATGCCTAGCAGGGGCTTGTGGTCTGTTACTATGGTGAAGGGGCGGCCATAGAGGAAATCGTGGAACTTTTTCGTCCCCGCGATTATTGCTAGCACTTCCCTGTCTGTTTGGGCGTAGTTTCGCTCTGCCTGGGACAGGGATCTGGAGTAGAATGCTACCGGGGCCTCCCTCCCGTTCCCCAACACGTGGCACAGCACTGCCCCCACCCCCACTGGGGATGCATCGCATATCAGAACCACCGGTCTCTTGGGGTCAAAATGGGTGAGAATGGCGTCAGACGCTAGGAGGTGTTTCAGTTCACTGAATGCCCTCTCCTGGCTCTCGCCCCACTTCCACGCCTCGTCCTTCTTGAGTAGCTTGTGTAGTGGCTCTGCTACTAATGCCTTCCGAGGCAGGAAGGAGTGGTAAAAGTTTAAGAGCCCTAGGAACGACTGCAATTCGGGCTTGGAGGTGGGGCGAGGGGCATTTTGAATGGCGGCTACCTTTGATTTGGAGGGTTTGATTCCCGCAGGTGTTACCCGGAAACCCAAGAACTCAACCTCTTTTGCGAAGAAAACGCATTTGTCTTTTCGCAACCTCAACCCCGCCTTTTCAAACACCGCCAGCACTTTGTCCAGCCTTTCAGCCAACTCTGCCTCGCTCCCCCCCGTTATCAACACGTCATCAAAGTATGGCAAGACCCCCTCCAGCCCCTTTCAGAGGCGTTCCACGAGCGAATGGAAAATACCCGGCGCCGAGTTCACGCCGAACTGTAGGCGCGTCACCTGGAATGCCCCCTTATGAGTGACTATCGTTTGCGCAGCAGCTGCAGCTGGGGTTACTGAGAGTTGCTGATAGGCTTGCGCTAGGTCAAGTTTGGCGAAACACTTTCCCCCATGTAACCTGGCCAACAGGTGGCTGACTACCGGCACCGGATACGCATTTGGGCGGATCGCCTTATTAATGGTGCACTTATAATCAGCGCATATGCGAACCTACCTGTTGGCCTTTAGCGCAGTTACAATCGGAGTTTCCCACTCCGCGGAATCAACAGGAACAAGAATCCCCTGGCCCACCAATTTGTCCAGTTCCGCCTCTATTTTGTCCTTTAGTGCGAAAGGCACCCTGCGCGGCTTGAGTCGTATAGGGCGGACCTCCGGGTCCAGGTCGAACGCTACTGGGGGTCCCTTGAATTTTCCGAGTCCTTTCTTGAAGACTTCGGGGTGTGCGTCACACACCTCCTGTATTGGGTCAGTCCCAACGGCATGCACCCCCCCAATGAACAAACCCAGGGGCTTAAACCATTGAGTCCCGAGGAGGCTGCAACTTCCCCCTTTGAGTACAACCAGGGGAAGCTCCGCGGCGTGTTGTTTGTACTGGACCTTGAATTTTCCAACCCCCAACACCGGAATGCTATTACCCTGTACGTCCCGCAGCGTGGACCTCAATGCTTTGAGCTTAGGGCGCACGTGGGGGGAAATTCCCAAGAACTCCCGCTGGGACATGATTGAGTAGGAAGAACCCGAGTCTATCTCCATCCTAACAGGGGCCCCTTGCACCAGTACCTCAACAAAATAACGTGGGTGTCCCAAGGACACGCTGTACACGGGGGTGTCGTCGCTGCTGTCGTCGGATATGCGGCCCATGCCGTCCTGCTTCCTCGCGGGCCGGGCGCCCTCCTTGGTCTTCGGCGAGCGGTTCGATGGGCTTTTCTGGTCTCTGCGCCGTCATCTGCAGACCTTGGCGATGTGTCCCCGGCGTCCGCAGTTGTGGCACTCGGCCTTCCGGAACAGGCACTTGATGCGGTCGTGGGCCGCTCCACAGCCGTCGCAGCGTCGGCCGTCCTTCCGAACCCTCCGGACGTCCTCGTCGTCGCTGCTCTCCGTGGAAGATTTCGGCGTGCTCCTGGCCGCCTGCACCGAGCCTGCTGCCTTGTCGGGCTGTGGGGGCCTTTCTCGGAACCCCTTGACTCCGGCCCTCATGGCCTCAGCGGCCTGGGCCGCCTTCACGACCTCGCGCAGCGTCGGGGGTGGCTCCTGGTTCATCAGCTTTCGCTGAACCTCCTCATCCCACAGGCCGCACAGCATGCGGTCCCTGAGGGCGATTTCCAGATTTTCCCACTTGCATGGGCCGGCGGCCAACCGCAGGGCTGCTGCAAAGGCGGCGATGGACTCACCCGGTGCTTGAACTCTCTTCCAGAACGCGTCTCGAGCCGAAAACATCGAGACCGAGGGCTGGAAATGGTCGCGCATCACTTTTAGAAGTTGTTTGGCCGTCAGCTCGCTCACTTTCTTCGGTGATACTAGGTCCACCAATACTCTTTTGGCAGAATTCCCCAGCATCCGAGTGAGGATGGCCCGCTTCTTTCCCTCGTCCGTAATGTCGGACACCACCAGCGTATCTTGGAAGTCCATTTCAAAGAGCTCCCAGTCTTCCGGCTTGTTGATGTCGAAACCGGCATGTGTCTTGATCTCGTGGGAAGCCATATCCCACCTTCGTCGCCAATTTAGTGTATGAGAACCAAGACACAGGAACAGCCGAAGGGTTGGCTTAACACATCTTTATTGCATGGTGGTCCGGGGGAACATGTGGTAATGGTGGACGAACAGCTCAATATATACAGTGGCTATACATTTGAATGTGGCTCCACGATAGCCCATTGGCTACCGCCCGCGTGACGACATTCCTGGTCACGCCCTTCTTGTCCAGGTGAGGTAGTGGCGGGAATCTTCCCGCACTGGAGTTATTGCGTAATTGGAACCATATGAGCTGGACGCTCGCTATTGCCACCTGGTGGTTGCTAGCTCGCGTCCTGTTACAGAAGGTTACAGTGTTACAGCTGATGGGTGTTACATTGTTGCAAATGCATAGTATTAAGAACACAACAGGGGGTAGTTAGGATTTGTGAAATGGGTTAAAGTGCCTCCACAACTGGAGCATTTCTCTGGCAAAACCCAAACAATAGAACTACTGCAACTGATATTTGCTGCTACAAATATCAATTGGACATGCGAACATATGGCAGGCTGATTAGGCACCAGAGTGCATGGAACGCTATTTACCTTTCCACTGCTTTGGGGAATTGACTTAGGCTTCTGGGAATTGAAGTCCAAAAACCAAAGGTTGGGAAATATTGCTCTAACCACTACACCACACTGGCTGCCACTGGCTCCACTCTTCTCTTCCTTAGAAGGGATTCTAAGTGGGTGAAAACTAGCTTTGTTGTCTATTTTGTGCTGCTTTTAATGTGTGTGTGTGTGTGTTTTTTTATTTGCTTCCAATCAGGATTTTCCTTTCAATCTGCATTTTATCATTGTTAGCAATCTTGAGCTCCTTTTTCGATGGAAAAGAGCAATGTAAACTAATTAAATCAGTAAATACCTTGAAAAGGTGTCTACCCCACTACGTTGTAACTTGCCAGGTTCTTGTCTTCCGCTGCTCATGGTTGGGACAACCTCTACCTTGCAATGTGCGTTGACCTTTTAATTTACATTCCTCTTATGACCCCGATTTTTGACAGCTCCCTTCCAAGGATGAGGGAATCATCTAATAGCATCAAATTACATATCTATTTAGCCCACAATTCTGCTTCCAGCTGTTATGCACCACAAATCACGGGACATGTGTGCAAAGGTTTTCAATAGTTGAGTACACAGCCTGGTATTTGTTCCCAGGGTCTAGTGTTCGTGGAATCATACAACTGTAGAGTAGGAAGGGATCAAATTGTATAAATCTAACAATTACATTAGATTAAATTAAATCCCAAATTTATTGCAAGCAGATAAATATGTACCACTTTGGTGGGAAAGTAAACAGTGTTCCGTGCACTCCGGTGTCTAGTCATGCCTGACACATGTCCATGGAAACGTTTGCAGAAGCAGACAGCGCTGCCTCTTCAGCTATAAACAGAGATGAGGACTGAATCCTAGAGTCGGATACGACTGGCTTTCAAGCAAGGGCGACCTACCCCAACCAAGGCATCAAATTCTGACAGTTGAGCATCAATCCTCTGTTCAAAACCCTACAATGAACGAAAGCCTGATGCCTTCCAAGACAATTCATCCCATTGTCAAAGAGCTGCTATTTATCAGGAAGCTCTTCCTCAGGTTTAGGTAAAAATCTCATTTCCTGAATTTTGAACCCATTGATTTGTGCTCTGCCTTCTGGATCTGCTGAAAACAAGTTTGTGTCATCATCTGCATGGCATTCCATTAAAACATGTCAAGATATCCTGCTGCTCTCTGTGTTGGTTCATTTGTAGCTTTCATAAGCCTAAATTGTGTGGTTATTCCACCTAGTTTGAAAGGCCTTTTTCTTATTCACTTTTCTTACATGCACTAGCACGCTAAAAGAGTACAGAGTGAGGCTAAGAACGTGGATATGAAACAACTTTACATAAGATAGTTCAAAGTTACTCTGATGAAGGATTTCATTCCAAAAAGTTCTATTACCAGTGAACTTAAAAAAACTTGTAATCCTAAATTGATATTCTTTGGACACCCTTGAAATTTATGAGAAGTTATCAATCCTGAGTTCAAATCCTATCTTGAGAATCATCAGTCCTGAGTTTACATATTGAATATTTGACTTTTATTGATGGACATTGAGTTGTGATAGATAAGAAATAAATATCTACGGACTCTCGGTTGCCTCGAATGGTTTTTTGTTTATCTTTCTGGTATTAATTGGCAGACTAGCATATAGTTGTTTGCCTATACTTCAACAACAACAACAACATCTTCTTCTTCTTCTTCTGTGTCTAGACCAGATGTGAAACTGCCAAAATGAAGGCACCTTTCGGTGAGTTCATTCTGCAATTAATTTCGCCTGACCTAGTGTGAGAAAGATTAGCTGTCAACACAAGGTTGCCGTTACCAGGGTACACCCGACTGTGGTTCGAAAATACCACAATCCTTGAGGAGGCTCTTTCTTTATATTTAACTTAATCAGTGTGATATATTTCTTGAGAAAATACATTTAGTATGGCAGTTTTTTCCAGAAAATGTACCATTATTTTTCCTTCAGAAATCTAAATATAACTGCAATGCTTGCACATCTAGATAGATAGTTAGTGCCCCACTTCCACACACACACCAGTGTCATCTCTGGTCAAGGTGGCTTCAAAACAGTGGCATAGACCAATCTTTAGACTGTTCCAAGAGAACACTTCCTGTGTTCTTAAATAAGACCATTGTTCCTTCTACTTCTGATGTTCCAAAGGTGAACCCTGTTCCACATGTGATCAAAATGATATTATTCCTGCACAAAATAGAGTTATTAACAGAAGTAGAGGTCTGTTCTCCCTTGCTTGAAAGCCAGTTGTATCAGACTCTAGGGGCCAGTATTCATCTCTGCTTACTGCCAAAGAGCCAGCGCTGTCCACATCTGCAGACATTTCTATGGTCCTGTGGCAGGCATGACTAGATGCCAGAGTGCACAGAACACAGGTACCTTTCCCGTACCTATTAGTCTACTTGCTATTTCTTGAGCCATGCAATGGCTCAGTGGGGGTCAGCTTTGTGGGGACTAACTTATTGAGAGGAAAATGGAAATGAGAAAGCAAGAATGGGCAAGAGTGGCTGGCATCCTGCATCTCACACTGCTCCGTGCTGCAACATTTAGCTGCAGATCCCACTCATATGAATCATCATTCAGGATCTAATCAATAGGCCTTCCAACTTCTGCTAGTGGCCAACCACCGTCATGAGTTGGAGCCAGTCCCAGGCTCCCGCGCATTTACCCCAGCATCCGGCAAGCAGAGAGGGATGTGTCTGTAGAGAAGAAAGGAACATAATTTGGTTATCATATTAAATAGCCTCGGATAGATATCCTATTAGTGCAGTCACCCTTCTTCTTCTGCCATATCTGAATCCAAAAATAGGTGATGATCATGGTGATCAGCCATGAAGACTGTCCTGAGAATATAATGCAGTGGCCTTTCATCTGCCTTCCACATCGCAGCATGACTCCTGTACCACTGATCCAGCTTTGCCAATCACTTTCTGGTCCTGAGCCCTTTTGGCAGACAAAGTCCTCCTCAGCCCCAAGTCAGGATTGATGAAGCTGCTGCCCTCCATCAAGATGGATTCAAGTGGGATTAAATCCACTTGGGGACCATCACCTTTCCTGTGGACTTCGGCACCCAAAGCTGTTAGTCCTGAGACGGCCCAGCCATCAAACTGGCTCAAGTCTGTTCTTCTTTCATGTCCCAATCAAACCCTGGACTTCCCAAATGAAGTTACTTTCTTGGCTTTGTCACTGGCAAAAACTTACTGTAAGTTCTCATCAGTGCATGTTTTTGGCAGTAATTGGCAGACCAGTAAATGAGCCGGATTCTGTATCTCTCCACATTCACACAATGTGTTGTTGTCCATCAATAGCCTCCACTTGAGCATGTTGGTCTTGCATTTAGGGACTCCAACCCTCAGCCTATTCAGGGTCCTCCAAGTGACGTAGGGGAGGTTGAGTTCCTC
This sequence comes from Bradypodion ventrale, assembly GCA_035047345.1. Classification (NCBI taxonomy): domain Eukaryota; kingdom Metazoa; phylum Chordata; class Lepidosauria; order Squamata; family Chamaeleonidae; genus Bradypodion; species Bradypodion ventrale. The sequence goes on from JAWDJE010000003.1 coordinate 10,730,840, forward strand.
AGCCATATCCTCCTTTAGGGTTATTCCTTGTCCAGTGAGCTCTTTCTTCCACCTTCTAATCGGATTTTGCTCTTGCATACCCTTGAGAATGTTTGTTCTTGCCATAAAGCTCTTCCATAGATCTGAGCCAGTGGACTTGAGGCTCATATCTGTTCAGAGGATGTCGAGGGTCTTTATCTTACTTAGTTCTCTCAGCATCTGCTGCTAAGACTCCCCTTATTTTTGATGGAGCAATACCAACAAGAGAGTATATTTTCTCATGCTTTAAAACTGAAGTCTTCAAAGTCTCTGACAACTCCTGATGACATAGGTTGTTGCAAGAGATTTTGACCATGAAAATACAAAGGTGGCTTCCACATGTATTTGCATCTTTGATTTTAAAGCTTGCAACAGTGTGCGTCAATTGATAAATTGCCATTCCCTTTTGAAATGGTGTTTCAAAATTCAGTTTAAAGGAGTTCCTGGGTTTTCTCATCTGTAATTCCCTTTTCAAATACTGTAATATATAAACAGCAGGTCTAGCCAAAAGGTTTGTGAGTAGGGTAAGGGGCCCAAACCATTATGGCGTAGCCCAGAATCACTTGTTGGTTAGCTAGATGGAGAATCAGCCTGGAAGATTTGACAGCAGTGTTTTGAGTCTCAGCTTGCAAGCCAGAGCCATTCAGGGCCAGCCCTACCATTAGGCAAAAGGAAGCAACCACCTTAGAGGACAGATATGAAAAATAATGTTGTGCTTAGACAATAGGTTGAAGGCATATAATGTCCCATTGGTGGTGGGGGTGAACACATTTGTTGATGTAATGATATTTTTTGTTATTCTTATTTTTGTATTTTTCTTGTTTAGTTATTTGTTTGAAAAGAATTGATTTTTTTTTTTTAAAAAAAAAACTAGTGGAGTCTATATCAGGGGTGCCCATGGACCAGATCCGGCCCCCGACGCCAATTCATCCAGCCCATACCTCCCTCATTGCTCCTGGAAGTGGAAGTAAAATGCACCCATACAGGAGCAATGAGGGCAGCATGGGCCAGATGAATTGGCATCGGAGGCTGCATCTGGCCCATGGGCGGTAGTTTGGGCACCCCTGGTATAAGCAGAGAAAATGGCAGCTTAAAAATCCATCTCATCCTGTTGCAAAACAGATTGCAAGTCATGCTTTACTTCCATTTTCAGTGGGAGGAACCACGTGACGGTTGAGCCACATGACCAGCCCCCTAAACCACATGACTGGCCTACGGCCCGAAAAGTTTGGGCACCCGTGGTCTAGATCACTTGAGCCTCTTCACTTTTTGCTATGAAGAGCTTGCCGCTCTTTGGTATCTTCCCAGTTAAAAGCCAGGTGATATATTTAGTAACATCACTTAGGAACTCATTTTCAGAACAGTAGGATTCCAGGTTGAGTGTCAGTGTCTCTCTCTGTGTGTGAGAGCACAGGGAGGGGTGATTATCCATCCTAAGATGTTGCCCTACTAAACTCACCAGAGCAAAATATAAATTTAAAAACTCATGCTCCCTGAACAATAAAACCTTGCTGGCAGGATATCCTTTCCTGTAATGAGCTTTTTTTTTTCTAGATGAAGAAAGTACCGAGAGACAACCCTGGTTCTCATTGTAACTTAGACTGTCATGAACTAAGAAGAGCATCGTCATTTGATTGCTTTGAAGATGCAGACATCAGTATTGACTCTGAGGGAGAGTCTACTGCCTTCTACAAAAAAAAGCAATGAGGGTGGTATGCGCGCTTTGGGACTACGGTGGCTTAGTGGTTAAGACACTGAACCAGATAACTAGAAAGTTGGCAGGTCAGCAGTTTGAGACCCAAGTGCTGCATGATGGATTGAGCTCCCGTCTCTGTCCGAACTGCTGCCAACCTAACAGTTTGAAAGCAAGAAATTGTAAGTAGGTAAATAGGTACCACTTCGGTGGGAAAGGTGACAGCATTCCATGCACTCTGGTGTCTAGTCATGCCACATGACCACAGAAACCTCTGCAGACACGGACAATGCTGGCTCTTTGACTGCAAATGGAGATGAGCACTGAACCCTAGAGTCGGACACGACTGGCTTTTGAGCAAGGCAGAGCTTTACCTTTACTCCAGTATGTGGGCTTGCCCAAGGGGTGCCTCCATTTCCATTTGTATGCTTTGGAGAGGTGAACAGGACAGGCTTCTTTGCTCTTTCTCCTCCTTTCTGTAATAATCCTTTCCTCCTTAACAAGGAGTCTTTTAAAGTGGGTGGGATGTGGGTCTTTTAAAGTGTTTTTATGTGTTTTTAAAACTTGTTGTAATGCCGCCCTGAGTCGGGTTCTGCCTGAGTTGGCGGCATATATAAATATGACTATTAAATTAAATTAAATTAAATTAAAACCTCCTCTAACAGCCAGTGCCGTATTTAGGATCTGTGGGCCCCTAAGCTGAACCTGTGGCGTGGGCCCTACCGGGGAAAGTATTTTTTAAAAAATTAACCTACAAAAACCGCATTTTCAGCAATTATCCAATTAAAAACTGAAAAATAAACGTTTAAAGTTTATTATTAAATTATAGAAAATTTACATACGACATTCTAATACAGTATTACTAAAATAAAAAACCAGATTTTAAAAATTGATGTAGAATCACGTGGTGCGGGCCCCCTTTGTGGTGCGGGCCCATAGGCTGCAGCCTAGGTAGCCTATGCTTAAATCCGGCCCTGCTAACAGCCCCTGATGTCTGAATGCAGTCCTGGCCCAGGACTTCAACTGGCCAGACATTGCCAGGCTCTGGCGGAAACCTCCAGGAAAGAAATGGGAGAGGAGAAGCCCCAGAAGGAAGGAGCTTAAATGGCCCCTGTCACTGTCAGGTGAAGGTAGCCGGGGACATGGAAGAGACAGGGTGCCAACCCTACCCCTCTCATCTGTTCCCTGTAGCAACTTCTAAACCAGTTAAAGAATGTGGGAGAGAGGGAGAAAAAGGAACCGAATTCAACATCCCTCCATCTCTCCCTCTGTCCGTCCAACCCTCCCTCCATCCATGCACCCATGCATGCATCCATCCATCCATCTGCACATGTGTAAAGGTAAAGTCTACCCTTGCTCGAAAACCAGTCCTATCCAACTATAGGGTGTGGTGTGTATCTCCGTTTACACTGTCTGCATCTCCAGCCGTTTCCATGGTCATGTGGCTAGCATGACTAGACACAGAATGCTGTTTACCTTCCCACCAAAATGGTACCCATTTATCTACAGTACAACCCCGACTTACACATGCCTCAAGTTACATAAAATTCAACATACATAATTATTTTGTGCTAAAACAATGTCCCAATTTACACGATTTTCTATGGGTTTGCTTTTAGTTACATAAAGATTTCCCCCCCCTATGGGTTTGCTTCCAGTTACATAAAAAACCGATTTAAGCAAAAGCCTATGGAATGGACTTTTTTTCGTAAGTAGGGGTTTTACTGTACTTGCAATTTCTCCACGAGCAAAAAAAAAAAAGCAAGGTGACCAACATATGGCGTTGGTTCTCAATCAGCCTTTGACTTTTCCAATGTTATCCCTGTATGCGCATGCCCTGTGGGGAGACAGAAACCAGATGGCTACCCCTTTGTTATGGTGTGATGGGTCCTTTTTGAGTGCAAAAGAGAGACAGAGTGTGTTCCTACATGGGGACTCGTGCAAATGTAGAAGGGAAAGAGTCATTGCTGTTTTTGCATTCTCGGTTAGCGCTCACTTTTCTGCAAGAGTGAATTGCATGCCCTGTGCAAGCATTGGCAGAAGGAAACAGCACCCTGGATGCTCAGTCCTTGACACGCTTGAGTTTTTCTGTTTGTTTAAGCACACCTGCATGATGATGGAAAAATAGGGATGACATGGGGCCCCAATTTCGGTCTTTCATAGCTCAGTTTTTGTGTGAGCTCATGTGTATGTGTGCATGAAAAATGTAAAATATATTTTAAGTAAGGTTGCCTTTGCTCAAAAAACCAGTCGTATCCAGCTCTAGGACTCAGTGTTCATCTCTGTTTATAACCAAAGAGTCAGGGCTGTATGCGTCTGCTGACGTTTCTGTGGACATGTGACAGGCATGCCTAGACACCAAAGTGCATGGAACCCTGTTTACCACCAAAGTGGTACCAATTTATCTATTGTACATACAATTTCCTGCTTTCAAATTGCTAGGTTGGCAGGAGCAAGAGCAGAGATGAGAGCTCACTATGCTATAGCACTTGGGTCTCAAACTGCCAACCTTCCAGTCATCAAGTTCAGTGTCTTAACCACTAAACCACTCTCATCTTAACTTCTATTTTTGCTGCACTGTGCTGGTCTTGGACCGGTCCGGAATAAAGTTTGATTTTATTTGATTTGCATGAGAAATAGGAGAGACGTAATTACTGTTTCTCAACCTTGACAGGCATGGTCTTTGTTGCAGTTAGAGCAGTACGACAGTGGAACCAACTACGCTCCAACACTGGAAACAGTCTAGAGAGATCTGAGCGACCCACTGTCATATCTGCTTTGATCTGATTTTGTCACAGTCCATGCAGTTCCAGGTGCCGACCCCAAGGATGGCTGGAAAGTCTATAACTAGAAATAGAGCCTTCTTGGTGGTGGTACCAACGCTTTGGATCTGCGCCATGCCCCATCCCTGGATATCTTCAAGAAAAAACTAAAAAACTTTCCCATTCAAGAAAGCATTTCAGAATATTATCTCCTTAACAATAAATTAGCTAGTTAGTTGAGCATCTGTGCCCACAGATGCCAGTTATTTTATTTTAGGATGTATTTATTTGGTTCTCCCCCCCTTTTGTTGTGTGTTTTATTATGTTATTTTGTTATTTTTATATGCACCACCCAGAGTGGGAAATATCCCAAATGGGCAGTATAAAAAATACAATCAATCAATCATGTTGTATCCCTGCATTGAGCAGGGGTTTGGACCCGATGGCCTGAAAGGTCCCCCTTCCAACTCAGTTATTTTATGATTCTAGCCTGTGGCGGTGAGTTCCACTGATGAATTACATGTTGCATGAAGACCAGATTTCTGTTTTGGGGAAGCCTGCTTGGACTCAGTCCGTGTGAGAGGGCAGAAGGGGAGCTGTCTGCCCGCATGCGCTCGTTCCATCTTGTTGGCCCCGGAGGCTGATCTCATTCTCTGCTCTCCCCCTCGCAGTGGCCGTGGACTCTACTTTGCACGTGGAGTGGAATGAGGCGAAGCCCCTACCTGCCCTCTCTCCCTTGGGCCACACCCGGACCTCACTGGTGCGCAGGCTGGTCCGCCAAAGCTCTCTGGACAGCCAGGACTCTCTCGAGGTGCCTGTTTCAATCGCTCTACTTTCTAAGCCCATGCCAGGGTGTTGCTAGCGCAGGTCTTGGGATGCCAGTTAATTCTCTGGGAATTGCTATGTTTTCTCGGGACTCCAGGCAGGGGGGAACATTTTGGGGTGCTGTAGAAGGAGTGAGAGGAGAAATAATAAGAAAAAAGGTTGACATGTTTACATTTTGAAGCCTAGGGAACACAACCCTTTACTTCCATCTAGCACCAGGACAAAGATGGCTTAATAAGTGGTGTCCAAACATTTTGTGCCATGGGCCGGTCATGTGGTTCAGCAAGCCGGTCATGCGGTTCCTCCCACTGAAAGCAGAAGTAAAACGTGCCTTGCAATCTGTTTTGCAACAGGATGAGATAGATTTTAAGCTGCTTAAACCAGGGGTGCCCAACTACAGCCTGCAGGCCGGATCCGTATGGGCACGCTTTACTTCCGCTTCCAGGAGTGACAAGGGTGGTGCAGGCCAGATGAATTGGCATTGGGGGCCAGATCCAACCCATAGGCCATAGTTTGGGCACCATTGACTTAGTGAAAAGTTGTTCGTATGGGTGATTCAAGCATGACATCTCTCCAGGAAATCTGTGTCGCTTGGCTTGTTTCACCCTGTACACAAATGCCTTGATTTGAAATTGTTCCACAATGGCTTCTTCCCAATTTCAGGTTCTGAAATATAGAATATTTCAAATACTGTGAAATATCAGCAAGTGGTAAGGCGCTTCGCTGCCAACCCATACCAAATCCCATTTACATATGCAACTAAGGTCAGGTCAGTTAATGAGACAGACATGCCTTCAACCACCCCACCTCCATTGCATCTTGAAGTTCAGTCCCAATAGTTAGGCTATGGTGTTGATCCATAATCAGCAAACTGATTTTAGTCATTCTCAACGCCACCAGAGGGAGGTCTTTTGTAAAGCTAATGGGTCTAGATTGCATATTCAAAATCCGTCACATAAGAATAGGAAAAGTACACAAGGATACACTAGTTTTGTTGCTTTCTTCCCAACCCAATATGATAGCAATGAAGTTTACAGGGGCCAGAGAAACGTGAAACAAGTAGGGTAGTAAATCAAGCCAGAGTGCTTTCTATTCAGTGGAGCTTTGGACATCTAGGAGCTGAGAAAGGGGCTGCAAGGAGTGATGATGTTGTTTGTTGTTTTCCTTAGTGTAGTGGCTGTGTTAGCATGCTATAATAGAAACAAAGAAGCATCTGGTAAGCATTTGTAAGTTCAATTTGACAGAAGCAGTATTAAGTAGCGTATAATACAGTCCACAAAAGCTTATGAGAATTAAAACTTCTTAGCCTTTGAGGTTCTAGAAGACTGTCATTTTCAATTAGTATTTATGCATTGCTGTTTAATTCAATTGTGTCGTAACACTGTACTTTGTTGCACTGGCCCAAATCCTCTTCCTTGGTGTAGTAAATCTCCTTAGAGTGACCCATCAAATTCCATCTTTCATAAGTCAACTCCTAAATTCCATTGATTCAAACACGCCTCCTCTAACTGCAGATTACTTTAGCATAGTAAGTTGCAGTTACAATAAGCCCATTCGAATCAATGGAATTTATGGACAAATGGACTCCCCATTGATTCAACAGGCCTCCTCTAATGTCATTTACTACATTAAGCAACAGGATTTGGGCCGCCGTGTTCTAACATTGTTGACTTTGTGTGTTTGTATCAGTACCTGTTTTATTTTTGCCATGTGCCATCCTGAACCACCGAATCATGAAACTGAAAAGCCAGAAGGGGTACCTTGGTTCCATCTAGTACAGAGGTCTGCAAACTTGGCTCTCCAGATGCTCTTGGACTTCAATTCCCAGAAGCCCTGATGAGCAGGTGTGCTGACTTGGGCTTCTGGTAATTGAAGTCCAAGAACACCTGGAGAGCCAGGTTTGCAGACTCATGATCTAGTCCAAACTCATGATCTAGTCAGCCTCGCCCTCTGCTTAAAAACCATCAACCTTGATTACCAGAAAAGAAAGATGGGATCAGGCCCATGCTGGCCATTTGGGACACCAGGACAAGTCCCAGTGCGCCCCAGTGACTGGTGCCCCCCAGAGATGGACAGGAGTATTTCACCTGGTGGCTACACTAGATCTTTGCCACAGCCCCCTACCAAGCCAGAACCTTCCAGGCAGTGGGGCACTGTCTCCACGTGGCAGGTTTTGCCATGCACCAACCAGCCCTGGCCCCCACCATGGCTGGTTGGTGCATGTTGGGTATCGCTGTGCACCAATCAATTCGACCCGCTGCTGCAAGATGTGAAGAAGCCCAGTGGGTCTTTCCCATCCGTTGAGGCCATGGGGGGGGAGGGGTGGTTGGTGCACAGTGATATCCACCATGCACCAACCAACCCCACCCCCTCATGGCCTCAGTGGATGGGAAAGACCCACTGGGTTTCTTCGTGGCTTGCGGTGGTGGCGATAGCAGTGGAAGTGCCGGGTTAGATTCTGCGGGAGAAGGCAGGGGGCGGGAGTCGGAGGCCTCATTCCAGCAGCCAGGGTCCGCTGCGCCCAAACCATGACAGCATGCAGTACCCCCATAGGTGCTGCTCCCTCCCTCCCTGTCCAGTGCTCTTTTAGTATAGCCAGCACAACCCTGGGTGGGATGTAAGTCAATCAAATAAATAGTCTCCCAAAACATGATGACACTTTGAAGCCTTGAACCCTGGTTTCCTCTCCTGAAATCTGTTGGGGATGGGGTGGGGGAGATGCAGGTGATTGGATCTTGGACCTTTTCCATGTAAGAACTTACAATGTAAAGTTTGGCTTAGGGGAACCAATTGAGGCAGAGGGAGGGTTTTCGTCTTCTCCCCTTCTGAAATTGAAACTCATTTGCATGGGGGTTATTTTGTGCCCAGATCTGAGCAACATTTCCGGAGGGCAAGCTTAGTCTGTAGGTATCTGGCAAGCTTGGAAATTGACTTGATGGCACACAATTATAGCTCACTGGATAGCTCATATTCTACCCCACGGCAGCCAGCTGTTCAAGACCAATCAATTAAGAAACTCATCTGTTTCTAATGTATCAAATGTGGTTTTTACATGGTGTGTGTGCCTTTCAAGTGCTGGAATAAGGTCAAGTGTGTAGTCCAGGGGTGCCCAAATGATGGCCCATGGGCCAGATCTGGCCCCCAATGCCAATTCCTCTGGCCTGCAAAGCCCTTGTTGCTCCCAGAAGTGGAAGTAAAACACACCCATATTGGTGCGCTTTACTTCCGCTTCCAGGATCAACGAGGGCTTCATGGGCCGGATGAATTGGCATCCGAGGCTGGATCCAGCCCACAGGCCATAGTGACCAGCCCCCTGAATCACGTGTCCGTCCCATGGCCCAAAAAGCTTGGGCACCCCTGGTGTAGTCCTATCTTTGCCTACTGATCCTAGGATTCTCATTATGTGGCCAATAGTTTGAAACAGTGCTTTTTAAAAACCCGACCCAGTTGGAATTATGATTATCCCCAAAAACGTTATCAGAAGAAACATATGAGGCCCCTGAACACAGAAAACCCCCCACTGGCTGCTCTTGCAACTTGAATAGCAGCTCATTTTGTAGAAATCAGCTGGTGAAATGTTTCAAGAGATAAATGTAATTATGAGAGCCTCTCTGTAGATTATGGGAACATGGGCACATGAAGGGGATTGTGGGGACATGAAGGGGATTGTGATGTGTTCCTGATCCAGATGTTACCATACTGAAATTCTCATCCCCTCTTTGCCACTGGCTGTGCTGCTCTGGGGTTAATAGGAGTCACAGCACCACACAAAATGTTATAGGAAAAACACATTTCCTGTTAATACAGTAAAACCTCGCATAAAGAGTGCCTCGCTTAGAGACTAACTCGCTTAAAGAGCAGAATTTTCTCTGAATGGTCGCCTCGCTTAACAACTAAAACCAACCAAAAACTCACTTAACAACTAAATCGGGGTTCGCAATCCCACCCCCCACCAGAAGTCACAATTGGTCACTTACAATGGTGTTTCGCTTAAAGAGCAAACTCGCTTAAAGAGCAATCCCGTGGAACGCATTATGCTCTTTAAGCGAGGTATCACTGTACAGTGTTTTCCTTCCAGACACGCTATTCCTTCAAAGCTCTGTACGTCAGCATTCAGATTCCAAAATGAAGCCCAGGTTTACCTCTCAGCGATGAATCCTAAAGCAAAAGCAAATGAAACTGCAGCTTCCAGAGTGTGGCAAGTTGATGCTGGAGAAAACAGTCATATTTTCCTTCTGAGGGGGCGATTTGCTTTTAATCACATGTAAACTGTTTTGTCTAGTTTTGCCCACAGTGCAGCAGTACCTGGAGGGACCATACTTTTCCTACCACTCCTTTTTTGCAGGGAGAAAAAAAATTAGTTCCAAAAAAAGCATTCTCCCCCCAGCAAGCATTAGTAAAAATATAAGAAGAGCCATCCTGAATCCTGGTCAAAGGAGATAATATAAATATAGTGCTATAGCCAGTGGTGGGCTCCAAAAAAATTTGCTACCACACTGTGGGTGTGATATGGTGGGCATGGCCAGGGGGAAAGCCCTGCATTGCACCCGAATTAAGGTTTCCCTTGCTCGAAAGCCAGTCGTATCCAACTCTAGGGTTCAGTGCTCATCTGTTTCAAAGCCAAAAGGCCAGCGCTGTCTGCTTCTGCAGACGTTTCGATGGTCATGTGGCAGGCATGACTAGACACCGGAGCGCACGGAATGCTGTTACCTTCCCACCGAAGTGGTCCATATTTATCTACTTGCAATTTCTTGCTTTCAAACTGCTAGGTTGACAGGAGCTGGGACAAAGACGGAAGCTCATTCCATCCTGCAGTACTCGGGAATTGAACTACTGACCTTCCACCTCCCATTCAGTGTGTGAACTTGCTGATGCCCACCACTGGCTATAGCAGTAGGCAACACAGGAAGCTGATTTATATGGCGTTAAACTGTTGGTTGATGTCCTGGTGGTGCAGCAGTTAAAACTGCTGTACTCCAGCCGAAATGTTGAGTTCGATCCTGACCAGGGGATCAAGGTTGACTCAGCCTTCCTTCCTTCCGAGGTAGGTAAATGAGTAGCAGTAACAATTAGACTTGTATACCTCTCCATAAGTGACTGCAATATCTTAGTGGGTAAGATGCTGAACTTGATGACTGGAAGGTTGGCAGATTAGCAGTTCGAAAGACCCAAGTATTGCATGACGGAGTGAGGTTCAATCTATGTCCCAGCTCCTGCCAACAGCATTGCACGCACATGTGTCTAGTCATGCTTGCCACATGTCCACGGAAACGTCTGCAGACGCAGACAGCGCTGGGTCTTTGGCTATAAATGGAGAAGAGCACTGAACCCTAGAGCCGGATACAACTGGCTTTCGAGCAAGGGTGACCTTTACCTTTACCTAAACTGCTGGTTCATCTAACCTAGCATCAGTAAATCTGACTGGCAGCAATTCTCTCCAGGGTTTCAGAAAGGAGTCTCCCACGCCTTTCCTGGAGAATTTGGGTAGTCCCCCATTCATGTCCTAACCAGGGCTTGTCCTGCTGAGATTCCAAAAACCAGACTTGATCCGTCCAGGTAGTTAGGAGATTGAAGCCTTGAGAGTGACTCGGGAGACCGATTTAAAGTTAGAAATTAAGGAAGATAATTGGGAAAGAATATGGAAGCAAAGGATCATGAAAGATATGTCAGCGAGAATCAAGGAGCACTGTTATAAAATTATATGGAGATGGCACATGACCCTGGTTTGATTAAGCTGAATATAAAAGGGAGTGTTGGAGATGCAAAGAATTGATAAGGACATATTTTCATTTGTGATGGGACTGTAAGGTTATAAATCTGACTTGGGTAAAAGTATTTGAAGAAATGAATCAAACATTGTCTTCAAAATTAGAAATGTGTCCTAGAATAGCATTGTGTGAATAGACTTTGGGAATATAAAGCTAGATAGAAATAAGAAAGAGATGGTTATAGTTATGGTAAGAGCGACTAGGTTTTTAATGGCTAAAAATTAGAAAATTTATACTGGATTTGTGTTGGAGAATTGGTATAAAGAATTATGGAACACAGTTACAAATGATAATTTTTTTAAAAGGTCTGATAAAGAAAAATGATTTGATGGGATGGGTTCGTTAACTATGTATTTGTTAAAACCAAAGGGATTAAACCAGGGCAAGAATATTTAACTTTTTGGAAATAGGGGAAAAGAATCAGAAACTTTTGTTCGAGATTATAAGGGCAAGATAATATCCCATGGGTGAATAGTGCACATATTTGTTGATGTCGAACTGTTTATTATTATTATTGGTGTTGTATCTCTGTTTATATGTTTTTGTTGAATTAGTTTATAAAATTATTATTATTTTTTTAAAAAAGGTAAGGAGATTGAATGAGTAACGAATGATGGACTGGAAGCCAGGGACTCCCCTGTTAACCAAGGCCAATATCCAATTGCCCTAAAAGCAGAGCAGTAGGGCGATTGCTTAAGTGCCCCTACCCCATATATACATCTTGTTCCAGCAAACTTGCTATTGCAAGGAGAAGGCAAGCAGGGTAGAGGGTAGACCTGTGATGGCGAACCTTGGCACTCCAGATGTTCTTGGATTTCAATTCCCAGAAGCCCAAACCCTCTGTGAATCCACACAAATGGGTTTACTGCGATTCATCTGGCACGCGCCACCCTCGTCGCACCCAGAAGCGGAAGTAAAATGCACCTGTACGGTTAAGGCTCTTCCGGGTTAACCCTTCCTCCGTATGGATGCGTTTTACTTCCGCTTCCAGGAGCAATGAGGACAGCGCGGGCCGGATGAATTGCAGTAAACCCATTTGTGTGGATTCACAGGGGGCTTGGGCTTCTGGGAATTGAAGTCCAAGAACATCTGGAGTGCCAAGGTTCACCATCATGGGGGTAAACCCTTATGCAGTTGAGCTCCCAATCTGTCCTTAGACCAGTAGTTCCCAATGTGAGGCCCAGGCCCCACAGGGGGACTTTAATTCCCAGAAGCCTAAGTCAGTACATTGGCTGAGTGATCAGTGCTTTGGGGAATTGACATAAGCTTCTGGGAATTGAAGTCCAAAAACCAAAGGTTAGGAAAACACTGTTTTTGACAAAAGGACACAGGCTGTCAATTCACCTCCAATGTATGGAGATCCTATGAATGAGAGATCTCCGAAATGCTCTGTCCTCAATAGCCCTGCTCAACTTCTGAAAACAAAACTTGTGGCTTCTCTTATGGAACCAATCCCTCTTCCATTTGGCCTTCCTCTTCTACCCTTATCCTCACCCTTTAATCACACACACACACACACCGCCCCAAGTTCTAAAGTCTCAAATATTGTACACTTCCTTCACCGGATTGTGAGGGGCTGCAGTGGCTCAATTGTTAAGAAGCTCACCTTGTTAGCTGGAAGGCAGGCAAGTCGGCAGTTCGAGACCCGGGTACTGCATGATGGATTGAGCATCCGTCTCTGTCCCAGCTCATGGGGATATGAAAGGAGCCACATTTGGGCATCACCTGAGCAGAGTTCCTCCAGCAAAATTCCTTTTAACCCAGAATAATTTCTGACACTAAATTATTATTATACAGGATTGTTATTTCAGTCCCTTCATCCTTTTACTGCCTCTTCTCTCCAATCCTTTTGAGGTCTATAATAGTCCTTTTGAGATTGTGTTGACCCAAACCCGCTTAAGTTATATTCTGAGTGCAGCGGCCAGAGAGATTTTTATCACTGTATTGGTGCTTTTATTCGCCGTGCTTTCCCCTCTTGATCCACCATGTCGAATTTGATGTTTTCACATCTTCTACGCAAACATATTTTTCAAAGGCTGGGATGTGGCGCTTCTGTGCGGTGCAGAAAGATGAAAGAGGGCTTTGCAACGGGCGGTGGTGAAACGGTGAAGGTTTAAGGCAAAGTGCCTTGGAAACAGGAGGAAAACAGTTTCTGCGTTCCCTGGGGAAACACCGTGACGGAGGAGTCGGCCCTATTGATAAATCTCTGCAGAAGACCGTGCAGATGTTTTGGCGCATCTGAAAAGATACCACCTGTGGCTTTTTTAAGTTGTACATTATCCCTGTCTATGCTCCTTTGGAAATGCTCTGGTCTTTTTAAAAACAGACTTTTCTTATGACGTCTTTTCCTTCTTCCCTCTCTGCTTTCTCTACCTTCTCTTTGATTATTCTTCTTCTTCCCTCTTCCTCCTCTTTGTCTTCTTCTTCTATGTCTAGGCCAGACATGAAACTGCCAAAATGAAAGCACCTTTTGGTGAGTTCATTCTGCAGTTCCCTTCGCCTGACCTAGTGTGAGAAAGATTAGCTAGGAACACAAGGTTGCTGTTACCAGGGTATGCCCGATTGTGGTTAAAGAATGCCACAATCTTCGAGGAGGCTCTTTCTGTGTACCCTCTTTGATGATTTTAAGGCACCGTCGTTTGTGTAGTTTCCCCTCAAATTCCTTATTAGTTACTGTTTTTGGTTTGGGTGCCAGAAACAAATTTAAACATCAGCCACCCTCTGTGGCACCTTAACAGACGAACACCAGCACCGTGTCGAATGGTTAAGATTTTGGGTAGGACAGTTTCTTCGTTTTTAGCGTTGACATCAGTCATGCCCTGTGTTTGCATCTCATCGCATCCTTCACCCCATGACTAAACCTGTGCTCTTGGCAGCCACTGAAAATCAGAACGATTTCTCAGGTGTCCCTTTGAATTGCAGCTTGAAAAACGACGACTCCTTGAACCCGCAGCCAGCATAGCTCTTTCTAGGAGGTCAGTTGCAATCCAAAAAGTAAGTTTCCCAAACTCTTCCTTGAATGCAGGAGAGGATCATTCACTCATCCTTCCCCAGCCTTGTGCCTTAGAGATGTTGTATCAAAAGCCAGTTGTATCTGACTCTAGGGTGAGGTGCTCATCTATGTTTACAGCCAAAGAGCCAGCATGTCTGTGTCTGCGGATGTTTCTGTGGTCATGTGGCAGGCATGACTAGATGCCAGAGCACATGGAATGCTGTTACCTTTCCCCCAAAAAACAGTACTTCCAATTTCTTGCTTTCAAACTGCTAGATTGGCAGGAGCTGGGACAGATGACAGGAGCTCACTCCGTCATGTAGCACTCAAGTCTCAAACTGCTGACCTGCTGCCCAGTTGCCAAGTTCAGTGTCTTAACCACTAAGTGCTGCAGCCCCAAGATATGGCTTAGGACAACCTAATTCACAACCTCTAAAAGTTCTTATCATTCTCAGCCCTATTCTGGCCTTGTAAACTCAAGACTGTAGTTTCCTTCATTGAGTCAAACCATCTCATATTTGGTCTTCCTCTTTTCCTGCTGCTCCCAACTTTCCCCAGCATTATTGTTTTTTCTGACACAATTTTTCCCCAAAAAAACCCTCTGTAGCCCTTGTATACAGGATTTTTTATTTTTCTAGCGAATCTAATCAGAAGTACTTTCAAAGGTAGCAGTCAGCAAGAAGAGCCACTGTAGTCTCAGAGGTGTACAATGGGAGTTTAGGCCAAGGCTAGCATTATCCCTCCTACAAGTGCATAAATAATAGACACCTCTCTCTTTCTGCTTGAATCTTGGCATGCTTAGATCAATCCCTTACACTGTCTAGGCAACTTCCTTAAAAAGTCCTTAGAAGTGAAGAGTTTTGTCGACTCCACTTGTTGCTCTATGATTCTGCATCCCACAAGAGAACCCTCATCTCTGATAGTCTCATCCTGGTGCTATGGCAATTACACAGATGCTGTGTCGGCAGGTCAGCAGCTCGAGACCCGAGTGCTGCACGACAGAGTGAGCACCTGTCTCTATCCCAGCTCCTGCCAACGTAGCAGTTCGAAAGCAAGAAATTGCAAGTCAATAAATAGGCACCATTTTGGTGGGAGGGTAAACAGTGTTCCGTGCACTCTGGTGTCTTGTCATGCCTGCAGCATGTCCACGGAAAAGTCTGCAAACACAGACAGCTCTGGCTCTTTGGCTATAAATCGAGATGAGCACTGAACCCTAGAGTCAGATATGACTGGCTTTCGATCAAGGGCGACCTTTACCTGTGTGTTAAATGGCAGGTGCATTTTTTCTTTACTCCCCTTTGGGATTTTTTTTTGGGGGACGGTTGTTTGTAGTGTGGCTTTCCAAAAGGCACCGGGAATAAAATGCAAGGGTTGCAAACACTTACATCCCTGCATTTACCAGGAAATGGGTCCCACAAAATGCGATGGATTCGATTCTGGGATCATATCCCAGTAGTCTGTTCGGATACCTGATGACTCCAGGGGTATTTAATCTGCCTCTTTGTAAGGCATCGTTTTTTCCTTGGCCAGTAAATGTTGCTTGTTGGGCAGAGAACTTTTATAGCAAGTGTCTCATGGCTGGATTAGAAAGCCTGGCCTTCTGTTAGCGGTTGGCTTGCATAGTCATTGCCAATCCTTCTAGTCCCATGATGGTGAACCTTGGCACGCCAGATGTTCTTGGACTTAAATTCCCAGAAGCCCAAGCACCCTGTGAATCCACACGAATGGGTTTACTGCAATTCATTTGGCCCGCGCTGCCCTTGTCGCTCCCAGAAGCGGAAGTAAAACACGCCCGTACGGTTAAGACTCTTCCGGGTTAACCCTTCCTCCACACGGGCACGTTTTACTTCCGCTTCCAGGAGCAACGAGGGTGGTGTAGGCCGGATGAGTCGCAGCAAACCCATTTGTGTGGATTCACGGGGGATTGGGCTTCTGGGAATTGAAGTCCAAGAACATCTGGAGTGCCAAGGTTCGCCATCATGGTCCTAGAGTTAGTTACAACTGGCTTTCGAGCAAAGGAGACCAGGGAGAACTTTACCTTACCAGTGCAACCTGCTGTGAATATTCTCTTAGGAGTGGATAATGCACAGTAGAAATATCTTGTTTGCAAATTCATAATTTGCCCTTCTATAACAAACAGGGCACAGAGCTGGGTGGGTTGAGGAGAATGGTGGAAGATGGATGTGCCTAGAGGACAATGGACCATAGGGTCACAAAGGGTCGGAATCGACTGTGCGACTGAACAACAACAACAACAGAGAAAGAAAAGCTAGCAATAATAAAACAATGAAAGAATGAAGAGGTAAACATGCAACAATGTGCTACATGGATGAAAAAAGCAACTGGAAATTGCAGGAGAAAATGGTTACATCTGTCTACGAATTGATAGAAAGAATAAATAAATAATCTCTTTACTATACTACACTGCATAAATTGACCCCACTTTAACTACCGCAGCTCCATCCTTTGGTGTTTGTAGATTGCTGAGAGAATTTACATTCGTTGTTGTACTTCAGAGAACTACAGAAGAGTATCTGAGCAGAGAAGCAATGTACAACAGATGCCAGGATTCTGCGGGAGGGAACCATGCAGTTAAAAATGGCATTAACCTGTTGTTGTAGAAGGCAGGTTTTAATTTCCTCTCATTCTCTAATATACCGTCCTGTGCAAAAGTCTTATGCCAACACCAGCTGGAAAATTCAATGAGTGATTTCGGGGGCCATAACTCAGCCCCTGGGCCACCTGAAAACACTGCAATTGGAGAGAGTCTTCTGCTGACTCTCCTCTCGACTCTCTCCAAGTTTGGTGAACTTTGGAGTTAGGGGGATGTCCAAAATACGGTTACCCAAATAACTCATTGAATTTTCCTCAGACAAGCTGGTGGTCCTGTCTGGCCAGGTTTTCTTACTATGGTAATAGAGTAGAGTAGACCGTACTGCCAGCAACTCAACACTGAGTGTAAGGCATCAGTTAACTAACCTGACCACCCTGAGGACTAATGGCCTTGGGGGCCGAAGTCCACTGGGAAGGTTGATGGTCCCCAAGTGGATTAAATCCCACTTTAATCCATCTTGATGGAGGGCAGCAGCTTCATCAATACTGGCCTGAGGCTGATGAGAACTTTGCGTGCCAAAAGGGCTCAGGACCAGAAAGTGAATCGTGGAACTGGATCAGTGGTATGGGTGTCACGCTGCAATGCAGAAGGCAAATGAAAGGCCACTGCATTATATTCTTAGGACAGTCTTTATGGCTGATCACCATGATGATTGCCAATATTCGGATTTGGATATGGAAGCAGCAGCAGCAGGTGGTGGTGACCAAAGACTTTTGCAGAGTACTGTACATGTTGTATGTATCAGCTAGCTTACTGGCTGGATAACTCAGTGGTTTAGGTACATCTGGCTCTGGAGCCAGAGTTTGGAAATTGAGTTCCTGGTTGTCCTCAGGGCTGCTTTGGGGGCCTTGGGCAAGCTGCACAGTCCCAGGGTGCCCCCTACAGAAAGGGAATGGTAAAACCCCTTCTGTATTTCCTCTACTACAGGGGTGGCCAAACTTTTCGGGCCATGGGCCGGTCATGTGGTTCAGCAGGCCAGTCACATGGTTCGTCCCACTGGAAGGAGAAGTAAAATGCGCCTTGCAATCTGTTTTGCAACAGATATGTTTTGCAACAGGATGAGATAGATTTTAGGCTGCCATTTTCTCTGCTTAAACCATGGGTGCCCAAACTACGGCCCTTGGGCCAGATCTGGCCCCTGATGGCAATTCATTTGGCCTGCGCCACCCTCATTGCTCCCAGAAGTGGAAGTAAAACACGCCCATGTGGGTGCATTTTACCTCTTCTGGGAGCGATGAGTGTGGCGTGGGCCGGATGAATTGCCAGATCCAGCCCAAGGGCCGTAGTTTGGGCACCCCTGCTCTACTACCAGGAGAACACTACACAGCCTTGCCCTAATGCAGGATTGACTTGATGGCATGAAGTTATTATGTGAGTCAGCTAAGTGAGGCATTAGCTCAAATCCTCACCCAGACAGTGAGACATACACCTGACCTGGTCACAAGCCTATTTGACACAGTTGTTGTGATATAAATTGATGGAGGCAAGGCAGAGGCTTGGGACATATATTTTCTGTTGAAGACTGAAGTATTTTGTTGTTGTCGCTCAGTTGCACAGTCGAGCTGTTACTGGATTGTGTTTCCCATTATCCCGCACCTTTAGCCATCAGATCTTTGTCTTGGCATAAATCAAGTGCCTTTAAAGAAGTCTTGCAGAAGACTTGTAAATAAAACCTGGATACATGCTTTTGAAGAAATCAAACTATCACTTAGAATACAATTGTTGCCCAGGATTGCTTTGTTAAATGATTTGGGAGGATTAAAACTCCATAAACATAAAAAAAGAGACTTTATTGTTATCATGGTTGACAGTTGTGAGAATTTTAACAGCCAGGAATTGGAAATCGTATCGATATCAAGGTTTAGAGGAAGCGTATAAGGAGATCTGGAATTGGTGGTTAATAATAAATTAATGTGCGAATGGAAACTGAAAATAGGTATTATTAAAGAAAGTGAATTTGAAAATATTTGGGGAGAATTTATTGAATATACCTTGGGAAAATGTAAAGGTGTTAAACCCAGAAATGAACATATATTTTGGGGATAGGTGAAAAGATACCCTTAATATGTGTAGTTGGTTTGAGTAACTGCTTTGGAAAAGTATGTACTGATCATACCTGTCAAGTTCCCCATATTAGCTGGGATTACCCCGTAATTCCGTGCCGATTTTCTCCATTTCCCGCCCGGAGCTGCCGCTACCCCGTAATGTGGCAGCGGGGGAAAAGGAGTTACTGTGCATCCCTTCTGCGCAGGTCCTTTCTACGCATGCGTAGAACCCTTCTACACATGCGTAGAAGGCTTCTGTGCAGAAGGGGATGCATAGAAGCGACCTGCGCAGAATGTTTCTGCGCAGGTCGCTTCTACGCATGCGTGGAAGGCTTTTACGCATGGGTAAAAGGACCTACGCAGAAACGTTCTGCACAGGTCCTGTAATCTCCGGAGCTGCGCTTGACAGGTATGCTACTGATGTCCCCCAGGTGATGGGTATACACTGTATAACAACAACAACAACAACAATAATAGTAATAATAATAATAATGAAGCCTTGCAGGAATTTTCTTTTGAAAAGAGACTAGCTAGGCAAGTGGAAAATCCCCTACCCCAAGAAACACCTTTAGTTTCTATGGTAAGAATACACTAGCTATGCTTCCAATACCTGCTGGACTACAACACCCATCACCCCTCATTATCAGGTGGCCAGGTCAACAGAACCCCATTCCTTTAAGATTGTGGGACCAAACCCCAAGACCAAAGGACCTGCCCAAAGTAATATAAAATATTGGGTTGTTTTTAGGCATGTTTAAAAGGCCTAGAGAATTAATTAACCCCAAAGGTAGGGTTGGCAGGTTGGTAGTATCCTATTCTGCAAAGTTACATCTCATGCTTATTTAGGAGGAAGTCCCACACCGTGTTAGATCTAGTTCTGAGGCTACCTGAGCTCACATTACTTAATTATTCTCAGTAGAGGGCTTTTTCTGTCCATAGAAATCTAGTGTATCAGTTTAGTGTTCAAGGAATGAAGAAGCAGATGAGTGAAGTAGTGAAATTCAGCTCTTTAATAGTGGGGTTTGAACACAGTTTGGATGGGGCAAAACTCGGACTTATATACACTATAAACAGTAACAGTAACAATAATACAACAAGCCCATCGGCTAACAGAGTGTGCACATTTTTGATCCACTTATTTGCATAAGAATAGATACACGAGAAAAGATACATTCTGCTCCTGTCAGAAAACACAGTTAACATACATAACAATCAGTAAGAAGGATGCTAGCCTAACCATCTTGACATGCTAGTTTTCTGCATGAAATGCTTGTTTCTTAACTGTATTCCCCTTCTATGTACTCTGAAGTGGCACAGCCCAGGCACAACAGTCCACCATCTCACAGCCAGCCAGAGACAGAGTAGACCTCTTGCCAGGGGTGTAGTAGGCAAACATGGGACTGCAAACATTCCTCATGGTAATCCCTGGAAGGCCAGCAAGTTGGCAGTTCAAGACCCAAGTGGAAGGGGCTCAGTGGTTAAGAAGCTTGCCTTGTTAGCTGGAAGGCAGGCAAGTCGGCAGTTCGAGACCTAGGTACTGCATGACAGATTGAGCGCCCGTCTCTGTCCCAGCTCTTGGGGATATGAAAGGAGCCTAATTTGGGCATTCCCTGAGCAGAGTTACTCCTGCAAAAATCCTTTCCACCCAGAATAATTTCTGACATGAAATTATTATAAGACCTGAGTACTGCATGACAGATTGAACGCCCATCACTGTCCCAGCTCCTGCCAACCTAGCAGTTCGAAAGCAAGAAATTGCAAGTAGATAAATAGGGACCACTTCAGTGGGAAAAGATCTTGGGGACATGAAAGGATCCTCATTCAGGCGTCCCCTGAACGGAGTTCCTCCAGCAAAAAAAAATCCTTTCAACCCAGAAAGCACCTTTGTGTGCTTCTGACACAATAAAAATAATGATAATCTTGAACCAGCCCTGATCATCACCCCAAAGCAAATGCTAGCATAAAGCTGCACCAGGGCCACAAGGGAGATGCACATTGCACATCAATTGTGCTTTAGTTCAAGAGCACTGGAACACCCTCTCTGTTAACTTGGCTCCTCGTGAGCCAGGCTTCTTCCCCCACCCCTGCCACTCTGCCACTGGTACAGTTCCCTTCTTATCGTACCTCCCGTAATGCGCTGACGTCAGAACAAATCCAGGCCTGTATCCTGGGAGAAATCAGTTCATGGTGACTGGTTGCCATGGAAATACACCTTGCTTCATGCTACAAGTAGTCCGGAACAGCCTTCTGAGAAGCCCCTGGCTGAGAACGAACTGCTTCTGGGCAAGGCGGGGTGGACACCTGGAAGGGCCAGGTAAGGATTGGGGGTTGAGTGGGGTGTCACTTTAATTCATTGATTAATTAATTTTCCTCCGAGACGATGCCCTGAGCATCGATCCTTCTGAGAGACCAGAGGGAGAACTCAGAACTTGTATCTCCTCTGTCCGGTGTGTGCAATTCTGAAATTAAAATGAGGCAGAAGAAGGTGTGTCTGTGTGTCTGTCTGTCTGTGATGTTGTTTGTTGTTTTTGGACTACAAGTCCCAGTGGCCAGGCTGGCTGTGGAAGTCTGGGAGCTGGAGTCCACAACCCAAACATTTCCCAGCTGTGAGCCGATACAGCTACCTTTTTAATCCTTGCCTCCCCAGTGGGTGTTAGGGATGGGTAGGTGGCATTTAATGTCCTCCAAAGCTGGGACATATCTTGCATGTAAGGATGATGTTCCATGTGCAGGACCTTTCCTTGGCCTTCTCTTCCGACCTCTGCTGCCCCAAAGTTGCATGTGGCGACTGGTTGCAGACAGATAGCCTTTGGATGCCAGCCAGAATTAGACTGAGATTATTTATTGCCTAAGGTAGAGTTCAAGATCACACCCCACTGCTGCATCAGTTGAATTTATTACTTTGACGCTGGTGATAAGACAGCATCGCCCTTTGCACGTGTGGGCTAACAGGCTAGTTTAGCGGGTGTAAAACGGGCCCCCAAACTTTTCGGACTGTGGGCCGGTCACATGGTTCAGGGGGCACATTTTACTTCTGCTTCTAGGAGCGACGAGGGCATTGTGGGATGGATGAATTGGCGTCGGGCCCCAGATGAACTTGGCATGAGAAGAGAACAATACAAAGCTCTATGTATGTCCTTGACTCAGTTATGTCAATAGTAAAGGTAAACGTCTCCTCGAAAGCGAGTTGTGTCCAACTCTAAGGGGCGGTGTTCATCTTCATTTGTAGCCAAAGAGCTAGCGCTGTCTGCACCTGCAGATGTTTCTGTGCCCATGTGGCAGGCATGACTAGATGCTGGAACGCACAGAAAGCTGTTACCTTTCCCGCCAAAGCCATACCTATTTATCTATTTGCAATTTCTTGCTTTCGAACTATGACGTTGACAAGAGCTATATGCAGCTCCCCCGGTGGCTTAGTTGTTAAAACACTGAGCTTGGAGACTGGAAGGTCGGGTTTCGATACCCGAAGGCTGTACACAGGTGTGTGCTGGCATATTGGGCTTTGTCCCAGGGGCCCAGGGGCACCAATAGCAATGTATAGGATTCCCCACGCCCAACCCCCAAATAGGCGCCCCACCACTCCCTGTCTAGTGCCTTCCCATGGTGCCCTGCACACCCCTGGCAGCGCAGGTGCATGAAAGGAGACTCATTTGGGCATCCCCTAGAGTTTCTCCAGCAAAAATCCTTTCAACCCAGAGTAATCTCTGACATGAAATTATTATTATTATTTGGTGCTTTATATCAATAGGAACCACATAACCTGAGGGATATCTGTACCAGGACCCTTGACAATTAACACTGTCTTCCCCTTACTGTTTTCTCTGGTGCACCTTTATGGTTTTTTTCCTGATTGACATTGAGGAGAGGAAGAGAATTTCATTGGGAAAATGATGAGAGAGAGGAAGATGAGGGACCATGAATGGGTTGAAGTCCTCACAGCTGCTGTTTGTAAAAGTTTAAAGTAATTGAACAGCTATTCATCTGTTGTCATGTCTAATTTGCCCCATTGCTTTTAAGTGCTGGAAGAACAAAAATATTGTGTAGGAAGATAATGGGAAGAAAACTAGTGATTACTTTATCTGTTGCAAAAACCCTTGGGAGAATAAATGGTGAGCCCCAAAATACCAATGCTTGGAAAAAGTTCCTTTGCAAAGGCAATTCCCTGGAATCGCTGATTGCCAGCATGCCATTTTGGAAAGAAAAACAAAACAAATCAGTTTTCCCAAGCTGTGCAAAATACCATTAAGACCTTAAGTATGGATGTTTTGGTTGCCTCCTGGGGTTGACAGGTTCAAGCAGCATCTTGTTCCCTGAAATCTTAGGCGACTGCTTCTTGGGAGACAAGCGATGAGAAACCTGGGGAACATAGTGAAAAGCAGAGACATCACATTGCAAACAAAAATTTGCATAGTCAAAGCAATGGTATTCCCGGTGGTAATGTATGGCTGTGAGAGCTGGACCATTAGGAAAGCTGAACGCAGAAGAATAGATGCCTTTGAAATGTGGTGTTGGAGGAGTTTTGAGAGTCCCCTGGACAGCGAGGAGAACAAACAGGTCAATCTTAGAAGAAATCAGTCCTGACTGCTCCTTAGAAGGTCAAATAGTAAAGATGAAGCTGAAGTACTTTGGACATCAAATGAGAAGGGAGGATTCACTTGAGAAGGCCTTGATGCTGGGAAAGGTGGAGGGCAAAAGAAGAAGGGGGAGGCCAAAGATGAGATGGCTAGATGGTATTGTAGACACAATGGGCACAGAACTGGGAGGGCTGAGGAGGATGGTGGCAGACATAGGCGCCTGGAGGACAATGGTCCATAGGGTCGCAAAGGGTCAGAATCGACTGTGCGACTGAACAACAAAAGCCAGGTCTCTTTGTGTCTGCAGACGTTTCCGTGGTCATGTGGCTGCCGCCACCACCCTTTCCCCCTCTGCCTGGCTTGGCATGTCCCTAATGGCGCTCCATAGCAGGGTGGCGGCAGCGAGGGCGTGGGCCAGATGGAATGGTGTCGCAGACTGGATCCCAACCACGGGATGTTATTTGAGAACCCCTGACTTAGTGCGATATAACTGAGGGGGTGGGGGAATGAAGCATGCCACAGTTTGTACCAGTCAAGATGCCAGTCCATGTTTTGTTCGTAGAGAACAAGATGTTGTCGTAATTTTGCCAGGGTCTGCAAAGGAAGCCGATAAATCTGCAGTTTCTATAGCAGAGCAGTCGGGAACGACACGTGTGAGAAACAGAAAATGCAATCATGGATAATGCTTTTGTTCATTAAAATCTCTTAATGCACAGCAACAACCATGCTAGCAATTTCCCACATGGCGGTACCACCGATTCCAACTTTGACCTACTTTCGTGTTCAGGGAATGAAGAAGCAGACGAGTCAAGTAGTGGAATTCAGCTCTTTATGAGTTTGAACACAGTTTGGATGGGGCAAAACTCGGACTTATATACACTATAAACACGGTTCACGGCTCAGAACTTTTACAACCAGTCCACAGGCCAGCTACGAACTTACGAGAGCATCATATTTAAGAGAAACTCGAATGGGATGCAAACAGTGGGGGGCAATTATACTGCAAGAGGTCATTAACATTTCTCCCCCACCCAACCCCATCTCAGATATAGCAGCCAACCTAGATTTTGAGGCAACACATACAGTAAAGCCCTGGTTTACGATTGAGGTCCGTTCCGACAGCCTTGGTTGTAAAAAAAAACCCCTGTAAACCGAAGCATCCATAGGGATGCATTGAAAAATAAATAATAAAAATAATAATAAGTGATCATCGTAAACCGGAAAAAATACATTTAAAATTCATAAACCGGGACAGCATTTCCATAGGATTTGCTGTTGTAAACCACGGCAAACATTAACCTAGGCATTCGTAAACCGGGGTTTTACTGTACATTGATCCAGAACCCGCCCTTTGGACATGCTCAGAAGTACCTTTGTGTCTCTCATTATCTTGCCGGCTCTAGAACTAAGTAACACAATGACCCTCGACATCCTCTGAATGGATATGAGCCTCATGTCTGCTGGCTTTGATCCAGGAAGTGCTTTATAGCAAGAACAAATATTCTTGAGCAAAACCGAATTAGAAGGTGGAGGAAGGAGCTCACTGGACAAGGAAGAGCATTAAAGGAGGATATGGCTGAGGAAACTCAACCTTCCCTACATCACTTGGAGGACCCTGAATAGGCTGAGGGTCGGAGTCCCTAAGTGCAAGACCAACATGCTCAAGTGGGGGCTGCTGGTGGACAATAACAGACAGTGTGAATGTGGAGAGAGACAGAATCCAGCTCATTTACTGGTCTGCCAATTGCTGCCAGAGGCATGCACTGATGAGACTTGGGTTTGGGCAAAGAAAGTGGCATCATTTTAGCAGTCCTGGCCCTCAGGTTGGAACCAACATATAGTGACCCTAATGGGGCTTAATTAAGTGAGATATTTTAAGGAGTGGTTTTACCAGGACCAGAGTGGTTTAGTGAGTAAGAAGCTGAGCATGATGCTTCGTCAGCAGATCAACAGTTTGAGACCAAAGTGCTGCGTGACAGAGTGAGCATCCACCATCTGTCCCTGCTCCTGCCAACCCAACAGTTCGGAAACAAGAAATTGCAAGTAGATAAATAGGTACTGCTCCAGCGGGACAGGTAACAATGTCTAGTCATGCCTGCCACATGACATCCTTCCCGGGTGCCATTCTGACTGAGTGCAGGCAAGGACAGGCAGGACCCGTCCTTCACCCATGGTAGGCCGGTAAGCAGGGAAGCGGTGGTGTGAGCAGCGTGGGGGTGGTGTTTGCGGGCCGGACTGGTGGTGGTGTGTGTGTGGGAGTATTGGCGGCGTCAGCATGGGGGGGATGATGTGTAGGGGGAGAATACCAGTTCAGCCTTTCAACAGTCTGAGGGAGCGTAACCCGGCCCCCAGCTTTAAAAGGTTGACAACCTCTGCTCTAAGTTGTTCTCTTCTGTGTGCCACTTTGAAATAAGAGATTATTTGTCGATAGACAGGAGCCAGTCCAGAGTTCACAGCGTCCCATTCTGAGTCAGCCTGTCTCCCTCGAAAATTTATCCCATGTCTCTTCCTTCGTCCCCTTCCCCTCTATCTTCTCGTCCCTTGTCAAAACATAAATTCTTTGTTCTTTGTAGCTCTGCGCCCTGCCCTCCTTGCTTATGAATCTCTGGCAACTGACATGTCCGTGCATGTTATGAAATGGCAAAGTAGCCAGACAAACATATTTGCCCTTTTCAAGCATACTCCATTACAACTCCCTTCCTATTGGGATTTTTTTTTTGGTCCATCATCCATACCCCATCAGTCAGTCATGGATATATTCAATCCTTTCTTGGTTCCTTGGGATTTTTTAATCTCTTTAGGGCCATGATGGCGAACCTTGGCACTCCAGATGTTCTTGGACTTCAATTACCAGAAGCCCAAGCACCCTGTGAATCCACACAAATTGGTTTACTGCGATTCATCCGGAACGCACCGCCCTCGTCGCTCCTGGAAGCGGAAGTAAACGCACCCATATGGTTAAGGCTCTTCTGGGTTAACCCTCCGTACGGGCACGTTTTACCTTTGCTTCCAGGAGCGACGAGGGCAGCGTGAGCCGGATGAATTGCAGTAAACCCATTCATGTGGATTTACAGGGTGCTTGGGCTTCTGGGGATTGAAGTCCAAGAACATCTGGAGTGCCAAGGTTCACCATCACGGCATTAGGGTGTCATGATTCTGGTACGGAACCACGTTGGTGGGAAAGTAAACAGCATTCCGTGTGCTCCGGTGCCTAGTCATGCCTGCCACATGAACATGGAAACATCTGCAGAAGCAGACAGTGCTGGCTCTTCGGCTTTGAAACAGAGATTACTGAACCCTAGAGTCGGATACGACTGGTTTTTGAGCAAGGGAAACCTTTACCTTTGCCTTTTTAAACTTCTGTAAACATTAGATTTCCTAAAGATTTGCTGATGCTTCACTTTTGTGCACCAATAAGGCTGTTCTGACACCATAAGTGCCCCTGTTGCCTAAGAAAAGCCATTTTGAAATGTAAGTGAACACCCACTCTCCATGCCTCTGTGTACATGTTAAGAGATGTGCTAAGAGTAACTCTCAACCCTTCCTACCTCCACCTTGCCTCTAGGCAGGGGTTTTCAATCTTTTTTAAGCTGGGGGCCAGATCACGCCCTCTCAGACTGTTGGTGGGCCAGACTCGTGTCCCCCCCCCCCCTGCCGCTGCCAGCGGGACCATCCCGAGCCCCCACTATTTCCCCTCATGCTGCCGTCACTGTTGCCAACGCTCCCCCATGGCACTGCCACGAACACTCCCCACACACACTGACACCACCAACATTCCCCATGCCACCAGTCCAGCCCGTCAAAACTCCCCTCACCCTGTTGACGCCTATGCCACTTCCCTGCTTATCGGCCTGCTCTGGGTGAATGAGGAGTCCTGACTATCCTTGCCGCGCTCAGCCAGAGCGCCCCTGGAAAAGATGTGAGCAGCCATGTGCATCTGGCACTTCTGCCACCACTGGTGCCAGCACCACCTCAATTCTTGTTTCCTCCACCTGGCTTGGCGTGTCTCTAACACCACTCCATAGCAGGGTGGATGTTGTAAGCCTTCTTACAACATCTGTCCTGCTATGGAGTAGCATTAAGGTCATGCCAAGCCAACCGGAGGGGACGAGGATGGTGGCAGTAGCAGCGGCAGTAGTGGCAGCGGCAGGAGCAAGGGCGTGAGCTGGATGGAATGGTGCCGTGGGCCGGATTTGTCCCA
Source organism: Bradypodion ventrale (assembly GCA_035047345.1). NCBI lineage: Eukaryota > Metazoa > Chordata > Lepidosauria > Squamata > Chamaeleonidae > Bradypodion > Bradypodion ventrale. The sequence goes on from JAWDJE010000003.1 coordinate 10,758,332, forward strand.
CAGGCCATAGATTGAGAACCCTTGCTTTAGGCATTTGTATATGTCAATTCCCATTGGCCCCTGTTTCTAGAAGGTGCAGCCATCGAGGAAATGGCCCTGAGATGGCCCAGTCATCAAACTGGCTTAAGTCTGTGAAAGAGGGGCAGACCTCAGGATAAGGTAACAATGGAGTGCATGGTTTCTAAATCTGCCTTTTGTTTCAGTCTCTAACACTGCCTGTATGCCTGAACTACTTGTCTTCTTTTTTCTTACCCATCTCTTGAAGGTGGTTGGAGAGAAGGCGGCCAAAAGATATTTTAATAAAGCCTTTCTCTCTCCTACTTTGGGTGCATATATTCCTTTTGGTAACCCACAGCTTCCCTGAGCTGTGATTTTCCCATTTTTGGCAACACCGCTTGCTGCTGAATGTTGGAAACAGAAGGAATGGCAATAATACAGTAATAATAATCTTTCTGTTTCGGTGCTTTTGTGCATCATATGTTGTTGCATTAGAATAACCAAAGCTTCATGTCTGTCCAATTTCTCACCCTGTCCCGTTTCTTTCAACACACATGCACAGGTGTATCCTATTTGTTTTGATGCTCAAGGAAAGGTGCAACGGGTACCTGATTTTTAGTCAAGCAGAGCAAGCAATCCTCCCTCTGTTTTCTTCCAGCAATTAATATGTTTTTCCTTTTCCCCATGAATTCTCTGCCAACTCTGACATCAACTCTGACATCCATCTAATTGCAAAGAAGGGGCATAGATCTTCCCAGGCAGACGAGAAGTGTCAGGAGAGAGACGATTAGTCCAAAATGAAAAGGAGTCAACACCAGAAAGAAATGCCTTAAAAGTTACTTTCATTTGCAAGGAAGTGATGAAAGAAGGGCAGGAGGGACTAGGGGGTAAGCCGGGTGACAGTATAAGATCTTTGTTATTGGGGAAAGGAACTAATTACAAGTAACTAGTTGGTTGGAGGGACTGTGGTGGCTTAGTGGTTAAGATGCTGAACTTGATGACTGGAAGGTTGGCAGGTCAGCAGTTTGAGACCTGAGTTCTGCAAGACAGAGTGAGCTCCCATGTCTGTCCCAGCTCCTGCCAATCTAGCAGTTTCAAAGCAAGAAAGCAACAAAATGTTACAATTTCCCTAAGGTAAAGGTCTCCTTTGCTCGAAAGCCAGTCGCGTCCGACTATAGGAATGGTGCTCACCTCCTTTTACAACGAAAGAGCCAGCACTGTCTGCATCGGCAGATGTTTCTGTGGTCATGTGACAGGCATGACTAGACACTGGAGAGCACAGAACACAGATACCTTCCCCACAGAAGTGGTCCATATTTATCTGCCTGCAATTTCTTGCTTTCGAACTGCTAGGTTGGCAGGAGCTGGGGCAGACAGGAGCTCACTCTGTCATGTAGCACCTGGGTCTCGAACTGCTGACCTGCCAACATTCCGGTCGTCAATGTCAGCCACTTAACCACTAAACCACTGCAGTCCCTTAGGTAAAGGTAAATGTTTCCCTTGCACGAAAGCCAGTCGTATCCAACTCTAGGGTTCAGTGCCCATCTCTTTTTCAAAGCCGAAGAGCCAATGCTGTCTGCTTCTGCAGACGTTTCTGTGGTCATGTGGCAGGCATGACTAGACACAGGAGCGCACGGAATGCTGTTTACCTTCCCGCCGAAGTGGTCCCTATTTATCTACTTGCAATTTCTTGCTTTTGAACTGCTAGGTTGGCAATCCCTTACACAAACATAAATCACTAGTAAGATTCAAACCATTGTAACTCATCAGTGAGGAACAGTCTCACTCCCCTTGCAGATTCCCCCCCTCCCCCGATTATGAAGGTATGTCACCACTAAACAGTGGTGAAGGAGTTACTCCTTGATTCTAACACCAGCTCATGCTTTATTTGATGCTCAGGGCTGCCATGGCTCAGTGGTTAAGAATCTCACCCTGTTAGCTGGAAGGCAGGCAAGTCAATAGTTTGAGACCCGGGTACTCCATGACGGATTGAGCTGTCTCTGTCCCAGCTCTTGTGGACATGAAAGGAGCCTCATTCAAGCATCCCAAGAGCGGAGTTTCTCCAGCAAAGAATTCTTTCAACACAGAATAATTTCTGACATGAAATTATTATTATTATTATTATTATTATTATTATTTGATGCTGCAACCCTGTGGGTTTTTTTGTGGCTTTTGAATAAATGGTGAGGAAGATCGGAAGAGAGTGGGTTTTTGTTTTAGCCCATGCCACAGGCTTGTTGCATTCCGTTTTAAAATATATTTATATAAAAAAACTTTTGTAACTTTGTGCAAAATCAAAAGTAATTATTTTCATCTGCAAAAATGATGATGCTAGCAGTAACTAGTTATAGGGGATGTTTGAAGTTTAACAGTAACTAATTACCTTTTAAAAACAAAATGACGATCTTTCCCCCCATGATACAACAATGAAAGAATTTGTCAAAGACACCATTCTGCCCTTTTAGCTGTAGTTTGGGCCCTAAACAGAGGTGTGTGGAGCCGGTTCTTCACAGACTCAGTCTGACCATTCTTTTTCTTCTTCTTCTTCTTCCGTGTCCCCATCAAACCCTGGACTGCCAAAATGAAGCCACTTTCTTCGCTTTGTTGTTGCCCAAACCCAAGTCCTCATCGGTGCATGCCTCTGGCATCAATCAAGAGACCAGTGCATGTACTGGTTTCTGTATCACTCCACCTTCACACCATGTGTTGTTGTCCGCTAGCAGCCCCTACTTGAGCATGTTAGTCGGGCATTTAGGGACTCCAAACCTCAGCCTATCCAGAGTTCTCCAAGTGACGTAGGGGAGGTTGAGTTCCTCAGCCATATCCTCCTTTAATGATGTTCCTTACCCAGTGAGCTCCTTCCTCCATCTTCTAATTTGGTTTTGCTCCTGTGTAACTTCAAGAATGTTTGTTCTTGCTATAAAGCTCTTCCTGGATCTGGGCTGGCAGACTTGAGGCTCATATCCGTTCAGAGGGTGTCGAGGGTCATCCTGTTGCTTACGGTAGTTCTCTCAGCATCTGCTACTACTTCTCTTCTAATCTTAGGTGTAGCGATACCAACAAGAGGGTATAAGAGGGTAAATCAAAGGAACTGAAATCTGGCCCAGATAGCAGATCCGTGATGTCAATGCAGTCCTTCCCAACGAGAGGAGATGAATGTTTATAAAGCTCAGCAGAACTCTGGGGAATTTCTGCAATGAGCCATAAAGTCCGTGGGCTATCTCAAGGGATTCCTTAATGCACCGTTACGTTTTGGTGTTCAGTGCCTCATCGTAGGTTGTGATGATGCTCACCAGTTTTTATGGCTGTTTTTAAAAAAGAAGTGACAGACTCTCAGAAGATAAGTTCATTCTAGAACTTTGAAAAGTTTCTTTTCTGCACAAGAATTGCTGGCTTCTGGAGTTGCTAGTCCAGAAATAAGGAGTTACAGGCTGGGTTCCCCTTTCTAAACTTCTGGGAGGAATCTGGCTGTCCGCTGTTGAAAATAGAAAGCTGGACTAGATGATTCTTTTAACTAAACCCAACTGTCTTCCTTCTCCTTACATTTGAATGGGTATTCTTAGGTCAGCAGAATTTTGCCCTCCATAATTTTGCTCACTTCATATTATTTCTCAGCTCTTCAGCTTTTGCAACACTTTCTAGACAAGTGTCATTTACAACCTGATGTACTTCTTGTGTTGTTCCCCTGTTTTTGCAAAATGCTCATACAACAAATGAAACCTTTTGTAGATCTCATGAAAACAGAGAAGCCCTCTGTAATTAGAGACACTGACCTAGAAGTGGAGTTTTCTAGGTGGTTTGGCACTTCATCCCCCCCCCCCCGCCCCCCAGACAGCAAGTCAAATATTTCTTCCTTTCAAAAGTAACTGCTTTCCACCATGTGTGGGTAGTTTGTAGTTCAGTCTGTCAGTTGTTCTGCCTAATTCAGTCTCTTTCTCACTCAAAATGTGTTAGTCTCAGAAAGTTAATAAGTCAGTGCTCTTTTGCAACCAGCATTTGCTTGAGAGATGTTTCTTTTTGCAACTAAGATGAAGTAAACTGCTCTATTATATTTATATTTTGCCATCTACCTGGCAATTTTATTTGAACACAAACCTTGTTAAGTAAACATTATTTTTCCTTCTGCTAAAACTGAGCTTGAACATTTGTTTGATATGAACTAAGAGAAAAGACATGGGGAATTGAGGAGGGCTTGCATTTCAAAATATTCTGCCTTAATCCTTGGGTACACATTAGCTTGACTACCCATCCTGCAAAAATTATCCAACAGTAAGACCTCCTTATATATCCTTTCTTATTCATTGATTTTATATTACATCCAGCCAGCTGAACTGATAATTAAGTGGTTGGTTTGATCTTCAGCTGTTCTCTCTCCTTTGTTCCCCAAGTTCAGACTGTTACATTCATCTATTTTTGCTTAGAGCTTGGCAATGTTATTTTGGAACTGCAATTCTGGAAATTCTGGAATGGCAGTTCAAAAATAACATTGCCGAGCTGTGATTTGAATTCCAGGTGGCATATGTGGGCTTCACATAATCCTCCTTTAACTCTTGCTCTCCATCTCTTGGTCTTTACAACATCCCCATGAAGTAGTTCAGGCTGGGATTGAAAGTACAGTAGAACCTCGTATATTGAATGCATCATACAACGAAAAAATCGTACAACGAAGAGAATTTTGGAACAAAAGGGTGCATCATACAACAAAAATCTCTATGGGAAAAATCGTACAACAAAAATTTTCTGGGTATAATTTTCCCCATGGAGATTTTGTTGTACAATTTTTCCCATAAGGATTTTCGTTGTATGATGCATGTATTATACAAAAAAAAATGTATAACGAAGTGCCTTGTGGAACCAATTATTTTCGTTATACGAAGTTCTACTGTATGTGTGTATGTGTAATAGCCAATTTCACCCAGGGAGTTTCATGGCTCAGAGGGGATTTGAGCCTAGATTGCTCAGGTCCCAGTTTACCCTCTTGCCTAGACTACTGCCATCTTCTGTCTCATGTTCCCTTCTCTCATCACACTGATCGTTTCTCATCTTTTCAGCAATCTGGTGTCAAAATCATGCACCTCTTTTGCTGCTCTGATTGTAGGATAACTTTTTTAAAAAATTGCATATAGCTCCTTGTTTGCTCCAGATCTCATACACACACCTTGTCCTTACTTTCACGGATATGTTGGCTGCTGCTGATGGGAGTTGTAATGCAGCACCATTAAAGGACATTCATTAAAGGTTGGTTTAATGATATAGTGAAAGGGACTACAGTGGCTTAGTGGTATAATAATAATTTTGTGTCAGAAATTATTTTGGGTTGAAAGGATTTTTGCGGAAGAAACTCCGCTCAGGGAATGCCCAAATGAGGCTTCTTTCATATCCCCAAGAACTGGGACAGTGTTGTGTCCAAGCATTATTTATCAAAACTGCTATTAGTGCCGTAAAGTCTACAGCGGAATAGCGCACCTTTTGCAAAGGCGCCAATTTCAAACTACCGTCAAAATAGCTGATTCGCCAATACAAACTTCTTGCTTCCCCGGAAGCCCGCCGAAATGTATCAACCTGTATAACTGACATTCTCACTGTATATAAGCTGGCCACCTTGTACATGTTCCCCAGCCCGGTATCTTTGAGCTGAATAATAAATCACTTGTGTTTGACCCAATCCTGCTGGTCAGAATACTTCTTAAGCGCCGGACTCAACAGACAGAGATGGGCACTCAATCTGTCATGCAGTACCCGGGTCTTGAACTGCCAAGCAAGGGTGACTTTTACTAAGTACAAGAGTGTGTGTGTGTGTGCATTGGTCTTCATTTTTCAGTACATTCCATCTTCTCCTTAATGTGAGAGGAATGAAGATTGTTTAAAGTCTGGTGATTCTACATACTGACATGTAAGTGTGGTCCATGTGTGTAAATGAGATGTGGTTAACCTGCTGCACACTAGAGATGTTTGGACTTGCAACTCCTACTGTCTGGAAGGCTCTAAGTTGCCACCTTCTATTGTAAAGGTATGGCATCCACAGCACGGATTTCATCCATAATATTTTCAAAATCTATGGCTAAATCTATGGTTGATTTAGCTCAATGGTTTAGACATCTGGATCCAGAGCCAGAGGTTGAGAGTTTGATCCCCCACTATGTTTCCTGGGAGAAGAACTTAACCTGTGTAGCCATGGCCAAGTTGCACAGTCCCAGGACGCCCCCTAAAGGAAGGGAATGGGAAACCACTTTTGTGTATTCTCTACCTAGAAACCCCTAGAAAGGGTTGCTATTACTGTATTGTCATTGTCTTCGTCGTCATCAAAGGTGTACACCAGATGTTTTGGAACCCCACTGCTTGGGTCCTAGCCCTGGACCTAAGAGTCAGTGAGTATCGCTAGATGATGTACCTGGTACCTACCTGTAGTAGTGTTACTCTTTGCAACTCCTCTGTCATGATCTGATCAATGCCAACAACCACACTCATATGTTTTATTAGTCAGCCCGTTTGGGATTGTTCCCAGTGCTCCTATCACTACTGGTATCACTGTTGCTCTACTTCAGATCCTGATATTTCATGATCTTTACAATATTATTAAAATTAAATAATGTGTGAGTGGGGGCAGACTCACCAAAGCAAAATGACCATATGTGAACTGACCATTAGTTTTGTAGTGGCCTAGCCAAAGTGCATTATCCTCAAACGTAAAATATGGGCAGGCACAGGCCAATATGTATTTTGGGTCTGAGGTGGATTATCATTCGTTGACATTATTCTCCCAGATAAATTGGGACTTTGTGTACCTAACGTGCAGGGTATAACATCTTCTGATCCGTGATCTCTCTCTTTCTCTCTCTGCGTGTAGTTATTTGCTTTCCACAATTGGCACAGAGTAGGCATGCCATTCTAAAACCGCTGACTGATATGTCCACAAAAGATAGCTTAGGAGATAACAAAAGGGGTCTGAATGGCCATCATTCTCTGCCGATCTTAATGGCCTTCAGACAGAGACAACCTTTGCAGCTGGGAATTTAAGGAAGTTAAGGAAGTCAGGATATGGGTAGAGGAGGGATGACCAAACTTTTCAGGCCATGGGCCGGTCACATGTTTCCTCCCACCAGAAGTGGAAGTAAAACATGCTTTGCAATCTGTTTTGCAACAGGATGAGACAGATTTTAAGCTGCCATTTTCTCTGTTTAAACCAAGGGTGCCCAAACTATGGCCCATGGGACAGATCCAGCCCCCAATGCCAATTCATCCAGCCCACGCGGCCCTCATCGCTCCTGGAAGTGGAAGTAAAATATGTCCATATGGGCGCGTTTTACTTCCGCTTCCGGGGGCGGTGTGGGCAGGATGAATTGGCATTGAGGGCCGTATCTGGCCTGCAGGCTGTAGTTTGGACACCCCTGGGGCAGAGGTAGATCTGAGGAGCTAGGGATCCAAGGAGCTACAGAAGATCTTAGTTGTTGTTGTTTTTAAAAGAGCTTGCTTGCTTCCAGTAAGTTACGCTTGTAAACAGTTTCTGTAAATATATTATCAAAAGAAGGCATCATGCTTCTCTGGTGCTCTCCAATTTAAGTGGAAGAAAATCTTGTTAACCAATGCCCCAGGGATTTCTCTTTATGGGGGAGAACTTGAAGGGCTGTATAACTGCATATATATTTGGTGCTTGACTTGAAAATAAGGCAGCAACTTTAGTTACAGTATATTAATTCTATTAAAGATCCAGAGTCCTGCAGGGAAGCAGAGTGGTGGGCGGTTCTGGACAGGAAAATAAAAAGGAAATTTCAAGGAAGCTGCTATGGTAAAGGTCAAGGTTTGTCTAGTTCAGTGTCTTAACCACTAAGGCACTGCAGTCCTAGCAGCTATGGTAACCTGTTTTGAAATGTATAACCAACCATTACATCCTCCTAGATCAGTGATGGTGAACCTTGGCACTCCAGTTGTTCTTGGACTTCAATTCCCTGAAGCCCAAGTCTGCACTCCTGCTGATCAGGACTTCTGGGAATTGAAGATCTAGAACACCTGGAGTGCCAATGGTTCACCATCACTGTCCTAGATTATGAGCCGATTCTTCAGACCCAGAATGTCTGAATTAAAATCTGCTTTTGGCACTGATTCCGCCAGAATCCCCCATGACTAACCAGCCATGCTCGCAGGGGGAGATTTAGTGACTTATAGTGTGGAAGTGGATCATTTCCAAGTTCCGCTCAATGACCAAAGGAACCAACCACATCAAGGGAAACAAAAACTGGGAGTGGGCGGATAGTGCCTGTTATGGGGGGAAACCTTCCCACATGCATCTGGTTATCCCATGGGGGGAGTTGCACTAAAGGGCCTTAGATCTGACCCACTATGGTGATTCTAAATCTTTCATCATTTTAATTGGGAGATTAATCAATATTTGCACGGGTGTGTGTGTTTCTGTTTTGCCTGGCAAAGGCCATTTAAATCCACGGGGTTTAGATTTCATGACACATTTGTTTGTTCTACCACCTACTGTTTAGCTTGGGGTGTAGAGAGAATGAAAACGAGGATTAAAATAATGCTTTTCTTACAAATGTCCATGGGGCATTGCATAACTCACTGTGGGGAATTGACACTAACTATACATTGGCTCTACTACTATTTTAATGGGGCTGTAGCCAAAGAAAGTGGGTCTGCGGTGGCTTAGTGGTTAAGACTCTGAACTTGACAAGTGGAAGGTCGACAGGTCTGCAGTTCGAGATCCGGTCATACCTGTCAAGTTTTGGATTTGGAAATAAGGTAAATTTCCCAGCAAATACGGGCTACTTGACAGCTATGCTTATCCTTTGCTGCCCTCCCATGGCGGTAATAGGGCATTGCAGTCTAATTAATACAGGATGATGGCAGGGAAGAGGGTAAAATAAGGGGTTTTCCCGGCCAATACGGGATACTTGACAGCTATGCATCCGAGTGCTGCATGATGGGGCGAGCGCCCGTCTCTATCCCAGCTCCTGCCAACCTAGCAGTTCCAAAGCAAGAAATTGAAAGTAGACAAATAGGTACCACTTCAACAGGAAAGGTAACAGTGTTCCATGCACTCCAGTGTTTAGTCATGCCTGCCACATGATCACAGAAACATCTGCAGATGCAAACAGTACTGACTCAATAGTTATAAACGGAGGTGAGCACCAAACCCTAGAGTCAGATACAACTGGCTTTCGGGTAACAGCGACCTTTACCTTTCTTACAAACATCCATGGGGCATTGCATAACTCACTGTGCGGAATTGGCACTAAGTAATGATGGACTGGCTTCACTACTATTTTAATGGGGCTGTAGCTGTAGACAAGCCATTTTGAATTAAGTGAACCAAAGGGTAAAAAGTCCACCCTCCCACCATCCTCATGCCTCTGTGTACTTAAGAGTCACTTTCCACCTTGCCAATAGGCATTTGTATACAGTAAAACCTCGAGATAAGAAATTAATTTGTTCCGCAAGGTTTTTTTGTATCTTGAAAAATTCATATCTCAAAACGTGGTTTCCCATAGGAATGCATTGAAAAGCAAAAAAACTGTTCTGGAGCTCAGAAAAAGCAAAAATAAATAAAAATAAAAATAAAATCACACCATATTTTTTCTGTTCAAAACTCTTCATAAAGTGCACTTTGGAATTTTTCGCTGCGTTTTGGCACTTTATAAAGAGATTTAAACAGATAAAAGACACTTACTTGGTTATTTTCTGAGCTTCGGAACTTTTTTTTTTTTTGGTTTTCAATGCATATTCGGCACATTTCCAGCAGCACTCTCTAGTGGCCACCTCTAGTAATTGCAGGAAAAGTACCTACCAGTCAGCTGTTGAGGGGACTGGGGAATTTTCAGCACTTCCTGGTTGCAGGGAAAGTTCTGGTGGTAACAAAACACGGCACATTTTTTTAAAAAAATTTTTGAGTGGAAATGCTCCAAACACACTCTCACAGTCGTGGGAAGCATCGGAAGACCCCAAAATATTTTTGTGTTTTTTTTAAAACAATAGTATCTCATAGCAAATTTTTGAGAGATTTGCTTTCGTATTGCGAGTTTTCCGTAGATTGTGCTGTTCGTAACTCAAGGTTTTACTGTATGTTAATTCCCATTGACCCCTGTTTCTAGAAGACAGGAGATGGTCCTTAATGGCCAAAGCCATCAAGGAAATGGCCCTGAGATGGCCCAGCTATCAAACTGGCTTAGGTCTGTGAAAGAGGGGCAGAGTTTAGGATGAGGTATGGATGGAGCAAATGATTTCTTAATCTTCCTTTTGTTTTAGTCTATAAAACTGCCTGTACTCCTGAACTGCTTGTCTTCTTTTCTCTACCCATCTCTTGAAAGAGGGTGGAGAGCAGAGGGCCCTTTCCCAAAATATATTTTAATAAAGCCTTTCTCTCTCCCCCCGCCTACTTTTGGTGCATGTATTCCTTTTTATAACCCACAGCCACACCAGCTGCGATTTGTCCATTTTTGGCAACAGGGTGAATGCCTCATTTTAACATCTGCATTTGCAGATCCTCAACAAGGATTCAAGACAATATGTGTTAGTGGTGGCGTGTTAACGTAGAAATTGCCTCCGGTATTTCAAGATCTCCAAAAACTGCCTAGGCTGAGTATTTAGTCACAAGAACATAAGAACAGCCTTGCTGGAAGAGGCCACAGGAGCCCATGATCCAGTCCAGCATTCTGTCTCACACAGTGGCTCACCATTTCCTTCAGGGTATTCCCAAGGAGATGCCTTCACCTGCTTAGGATTCCCTGGAAATGGCATTGAGAGATATCCTGCCTATCTCACCAACCCCGAGGTTGTCCTTAGGTATCCATAATTATAGCCATTGATACCCTTGTCCTCCATGAACTTGTCTAATCCTTTCTTAAAGCAGTCAAGACTGACAGCTGTCACCACTTCTTCTGGCAGGGAGTTCCATAGACCATTGATCCTCTGGGTGAAAAAGTACTTTCTCTTACTTGTTTGAGAACTAGTACCCAAATGTTTCATGGAGTGCCCCCTAGTCCTAGTGTTGTGCGATGGGGAAAACAGTATTTCCTTATCTACTTTGTCCACACCGTGCATGATTTTATAAACTTCAATCAGGTCACCTCTTAGATGTCGTCGTTCAAGAGTGAAGAGGCGCAACCATTGCAGCCTCAGATGGTAAGGAAGGTGTTCCAGTCCCCTAATCATTCTGGTTGCCCTCCTCTGCACTTTTTCCAGCTCCATAATATCCTTCTGGCGGTATGGCGACCAGAACTGTATACAGTATTCCAGATGGGGCCTCACCATAGATTTATAAAGAGGCAAAATGACACTTGCTGACTTATTTTCTAACCCTTCCTAATGATCCCTAGCATTGAGTTTGCTTTTTTCACTGCTGAGGCACACTGGGTTGACACCTTCATTGATCTCTCGTCCACCAGGACACCAAGGTCCCTTTCCTGGTTTGTCGCAGAGAGTTCAGACCTCATCAGTTTATAAATGTAATTGGGTTTTTTTGCCCCAACAAAAAACCCCAATTACATAGTCATATGAAGATGTCTTTAAATTTTATCTGTTGGCTTAATCAGCTAAAATACAGATGATCGGTTTGCTCTTGGTGTTTTAATGGTCAATTAACCTGATGCCAGTGAACCAGTTTGCGTAACAGAAACCAGAACAAAATGTTCTCGATGATATTAGCTTTCAGGGGATGGCTTAAAAATAAGGAAATAGTTGTGGTTGTTTTATTTTCTCCTCTGCTATCTTTTAGACTCTGCATTAACCTTTGGAGAGCAATGTTTTAATGATGCCCTAACCTACATGCTCCAAAACCTAGCAAGCTCTTTCGAAATTAAAACATTTGGATAGCTGCAGGATTCTGAGTGTTGCAGTTGAAAGCCAGTAACTATCCCAAACTCTGCCACTCCTGGTAGCCCTAACCCAGAGGTGGCCAAACTTTTCGGGCTGTGGACTGGTCACATGGTTCAGCAGGCCGGTCCTTTGATTCCTCCTACCGGAAGCAGAAGTAAAACGTGCCCACAAATGCACAAAATACTGCCGTAAATGCACCCGCGGCTGTCCTAAACACATTTACAACAGCCACGGGTGTTTTATGGCAGCGTTTTGTGCATGTACGTGCGTGTTTAACTTCCACGAGTGGCGAGGGTGGCACTGGCTGGATTATTAGGCACCGCTGGCCTGGTCTGGCCCACGGGCCATAGTTTGGGAACCCCTGCCCAAACCCAATATCATTTTTTTAAAAATCAAGGTCGTGTGCTATCCCCATTTTCAAGGCTTTAGATCACTTTCCTGATAATCTCTACATTCTCTGGACTACAACTCTTATCATCCTCAGTGAGCATAACTAACACCATTTAGGATATGACATTGTTGTTCCAGCGGGCTTGGTTTCAATTCCAAAACTTCTCCTACCACCAAGAAATAGTGTCACTTGTGTGAGAGTTATGTGCTCTTCATACTGACTTAAGTGAGCTTTCTTTGAGGAAATTTACCAGTTCCATTCCTCTTCACCCTGAGTTTTCATGGCTGCACTGGTTACCACTGTGCCTCTGGGTGCAATTCAAGGTGCTGGTGATGACCTTTAAAGCCCTACATGGTAGTGGGCCAGGATACCTAAGAGACCACATCAGTCCAAGAACATCTGTCCGTCTTACTCTCTAGCACTAGAAGGAGGGACTTTTCAGTGTCTGCTCCAGCCCTGTGAAACCTCTTACCAACCGAGTTGTGCCTCTAGACGGAGCTGTTGCCCTTCAGGAGAGAGCTAAAAACCTGGCTGGCAAAGCAGGTGTGGGGCGCCGATGGCGTGGTGACCCCCCCCCCCCTCTGCTGGCTCATATAGCGTAGGACTCTCCATTCTTTTAGCTGTTTTTTAACTGCAATTTTTAGTGTCTATCATGGTTTTAATGTTTTCTTTAACGTTTTAAGACTGTAATATTTTATGTAACTGTTGTAATGCCGCCCAGAGTCACTTGTTCGAATTGGGCAGCAATATATAAATTTGAATAATAAATAAATTTATATAATTCATATGTGAATGAATTTCCCATGCATTTCAGTATCAGCCCAATGCACACACACCATGGTTGCAACTGCATCAACTACAAGTTGGTAGATTAACCCTTCTTTGAGACCATGTTTGACTCCTTTTTTCCCTTTTCTCTTGAAGGTAAATGTTGAAGACACTGTCGAAATGTTACCCAAGTCCCGGCGAGCGCTCACCATCCAAGAGATTGCCGCTCTCGCCCGGTCCTCCCTGCATGGTAAGGAACAGGGGGCGTTATTTTGGTTCGATGTGGATGTCTTGGTTGTAGGACAGGATGTGGATGAGCCACAATGAAACTGGTGGCAAAAAAAAGAGTGGAGGAAGCCTTTGGGATATCTTTACGGGGTGCTAAGTATTTAAGGGGCTGTGGTAACTTAGTGGTTAAGATGCTGATCTTGATCACTGGAAGGTCAGCAGGTCTGAAACCCAAGTGCTGTGCGACAGAATGAGCTCCTGTCATCTGTCCCAGCTCCTGCCAACCTAGCAGCTCAAAAGCAAGACATTGCAAGTAGATAAATAGGTACCACTTTGGTGGGAAAACTAACAATGTTCCATGTGCTCTAGTGTCTAGTCATGCCTGCCACATGACCATGGAAATGTCTGCAGATGCAGACAGTGCTGGCTCTTTGGTTGAAAATGGAGATGAGCACCATACCCTAAAGTTAGATATGACTAGTTTCCGAGCAAGGTTTTCGAGCAAACTTTACCCTAGGGGTCAGTTTTTTTTCTAAATCTAAAAAGTTATCCGGTGACTACTAGTTACAATAGTCAAAACTAACTTGTTATAACTAATTACATAACTCATAACTAGTTACTTACAAGCTCTGTCAAGGATTGATTCCGGGAGGGTTCTCCTACTCACCCCTTTCAACATTAAAACGACATCCATCTCCCCATTTTTCTTCTTCTTCAAGTGCCGTATCTGATTCTGAATATTGGCTCTCATCATAGTGATCAGCCATGAAGATTGTCCTAAAGGTAAAGGTAAAGCCAGTCGTATCCGACTCTAGGGTTCAGTGCTCATCTCTGTTTCAAAGCCGAAGAGCCAGCGCTGTCTGCTTCTGCAGATGTTTCCGAGGTCATGTGGCAGGCATGACTAGATACTGTAGCGCATGGAATGCTGTTACCTTCTGATCCTGTTCCACGAATCACTTTCTGGTCCTGAGCCTTTTGGCACACAAAGGTATCCTCAAACCAGGGCCAGTATTAATGAAGCTGCTGCCCTCCATTAGGATGGATTCATGTGGGATTTAATCCATTTGGGGACCATCACCTTTCCCTGTGGACATCGCCACTTAAGGCCATTAGTCCTCCGGGTTGTCAGGTTAACTGCCGCCTGACAATCGGCATTGAGTCATTGGCTTTTTCCTAGACAGACCTATGTTTGTGCTGGCTTTGGCTCTGTAAAAAAAAGAAAAGGTATTTGCTATTTTTCAGTCTAAGCTCACCTCAAGAATGAGTTCTCAAAGTGATGGACCTTTTAAGCAAATCTTTTTCGCTGTTTCCACTTTGCATAACTTGTTTCCCATCGGTAGCTGGAATGCAAAACCACCAAGGTCAGGACTCCTGCTAAAGCAGCCGGAGGCTTGTGACTGAACAAGTTTGTGATTATTAAGATCCTAGCCAGGGAAGCCTGAATGTGTGAAAATGTGTTATTCAGGCATAGCCTCTACAGAGCCCTGAAAATTATGCAGTAGCAAAGAGGCAAACGGAGTAAGAGTGGCGCTTGGTACCCCAAACTGTGGCTTGTCTGTAAATTCAGTCAAACGTAGGGACACTTCAGACAGCAAACTGAAATTTTTGGAAATATAAAGGCTGTGGATTCCAAAGTCAGTTTTTCTTTCCTGGCCTGCATTTGGGAAAGTTAAATTGTGAAATTTACTTTTTCAAATTGATTTTGTAGGTCAGAGAGATACATGCAGTATGAAGAAGTAACACATTCCTGTGGTAGCACCAGTCAGACCATTTCGGACTCAATAAATCACAGAATCATAGGGTTAAGGAATCGGTGGGAACTTCAGAACCCATAGCTAAAGCGACAGTGACTGATATTCATCCAATTTAAAAATCTCAAAGGAAAGAGAGTCCACCATTTCTGAGACAGTTCTTTCCCCTATCAAAAAGCTCTTACCATCAAGGAGTTATCTCAGATGCTCAGTGGAAATTCCCTTTCTTTTTATTTAATATCCACAGATTTGGGCCCTGCTGTTTCCTCCATTTCCCTCTGGGCAGGTTTTCAGATAATGTACTATACTTGATATGTGTTTTCGTGTCAGAGATTACTCTGGATTTTTGCAGGGGACACCTGAGTGAGGCTCCTTTCATGTCCCATATCATGCAGCTCTTGGGGAATCGAACCCCGTCCTTTCGGTCTCCGAGCACAGTGCTTTTACCCACTGAGCCACCGTGGAGCTGCAGATACTTGATTATGTCACCTCTCAGTCTTCTCCAGACTCAACATCTTTCTACAGATTCATCCCCATCTTGGCCCTTCTCCAGAATGTGAATCACAGGCAAAGAGCGACATTAGAGAGAAGGTTGGCCATGAATCTTTTGGCCGGCTCACCCCTATAGCCTGAAGTGAACCCAAACATCTCATATTCTGGCAACATATGCAGACCAGGCTTGACGTGGGGCATGTGAGCTACTGAAATATCAGGAGAGGTTCTTCCTAATAGCTAAAATTTTGGGGCTTTAAAGCAGAGAAATGTGGTGGTTATAAGGTGTTTGTGAAGTGTCTATTTCCTACTTTTATAGACATGCTAATGTAGGAGTTCTCAACCTTTTAAAGCTGGGGGCCAGATCACGCTCCCTCAGACAGCTTTGGGGGCCGAATGGCCATTTGACCCTTCCTCCACCATATGGCACTTCCTGGTGTGGTGGAGGCGGGGGGACGACGACATGAAACGGTGCAATGGGTCGCATCCGGCCCATGGGCTGCAGGTTGAGAATTCCTGTGCTAATGGAATCAATATAATACACAGCACATATGCTGAAGGGCAGGCCCATAGCAAATATAAAAATTCCCACACAAATGTCAGGTGAAAAGAGGGAGAGAAATGAATCTGGCCAGTCCTCTACTGTAGTTTTATGTGGAGTTCTCTCTCTCTCTCTCTCTCTCTGAGTTCATTTCTCAGGTTTCCTGTGGGTATCCAGAGGACTGTAATTCCCCAAAGCTAACCTTCCCAGACTCTGTCGTTGTCCCTCAGAAATGGCTGAGATTCTGTTTAGGACAGGCCTTCTTCTTTCGTGTCCCAATCAAACCCTAGACTGCCAAAATGAAGCCATTTTTTTCGCTTTGTCATTGACCAAACTTACGTCCTTGTTGGTGCATATTTCTAGTAGTAATCAGCAGACTAGTAAATGAGCCGGATTCTGTATCTCTCCACATTCACACAGTGTGTTGTCTGCTAGCAGTCCCCACTTGAGCATGATGGTCTTGCATTTAGGCAGTCCAACCTTCAGTCTATTCAGGGTCCTCCAAGTGATGTAGGGGAGGTTGAGTTCCTCAGCCTTCTCCTCCTTTAATGATGTTCCTTGTCCAGTGAGCTCCTTCCTCCATCTTCTAATTTGATTTTGCTCTTGCGTACCCTCAAGAATGTCTGTTCTTGCCATAAAGCTCTTCCTCGATCTGCACCGGCGGAATTGAGGTTCATATCCATTCAGAGGATGTTTTGGTCAAGGAGACCAAGAAACTTTGCAGCCTGATGAGAAGAAGAAGGTGACAGTCTTTCCCATTCTATCAGGAAAAGTACGGATGCCTCCTTCTTCACCATTGCTATTAGACTAGCAATTGATTCCTCCCACCTAACAAACGAGACAGCCTCTTTCACTGCACTTCAGGACAGTAGGCTAGGCTGAGGTAGAAGCCCTGTGTCATATACTAGATCCTCTAAGACTTTGATGCCACCTCCCAGCCTCTGTTCTCTGAAGAAGACACCTCAGGGTGACTAGTGGTGGGCAGAGACCACTGCAGTGGTCCACCTGAGAAACCAAGTATGACATCCACTTCCCACTTTAACTCCCATTTGCTTTCTGCAGGTATTTCGCAGGTGGTGAAGGATCATGTGACTAAGCCCACGGCCATGGCCCAAGGCAGGGTGGCCCACCTCATTGAGTGGAAGGGCTGGTGCAAGCCCATGGACTCACCCATTGCCCTGGAAAGCACCTTCAACTCTTACTCGGACCTCAGCGAAGGAGAGCAGGAGGCCAGGTTTGCTGCAGGTGAGACTTGCAAGAGAGGGGAAAGCAGGTGGATTGCTGGGGGGGGGGCATCACACTCATTCATGTAGGGGGTTCTGTGATATGCTGACTCAGCCATGAGATGGGCCTCCTCATCACAGCTTGGAAAAGTTTGAAGCTGCAGTCAGCAGCTGTGCTAGCTGAGAGACTAAATAAGTTGTAGTCTTCTCCTCCTCCTCCTCCTCCTCCACCACCACCACCACCATCACCAAATGTTCAGTCTGGAGTTTTGGAACCTCAAAGCTCAGGTCCTAGCTACGGACCTAGTAGTCAGGATTATTACTTGAGTCATTATTGTTATGACAATGAAGATGTTGATATTAAAAATCACTTTTCCAAGCAGTGATCCAAATCTGAAGGCTGGGGGAACACATGCCTTTGTACCAATACATACAAGCAACTTGTTTAGATTTTCAAAGGCAGGTTTGTCATGTTTCTTGATGTTTGTCAGCCAAACGGGGCTCTAAGCATATCCCAGTTTCTCTGCTGAATTTCTGCCAACAATGTAGGATCAGAGAATAAGGTTTGGAAAGGGGAAGCCGTGGGTGAAGAATTGCTGCTTAACCCTCCCCCTTCTGACTCCTTGCCCTCTCCTTCTGGTAACATCTTTCCCCCACAACCAGCCAGTATTGTTGTGTCACGTTTGCTGTTGCATGGCTGTGGGAGGAAATTATGGGGAGAGGGCTAAGGCTCCCCCCCCAATACTTTTCTGCTGCAGATTGCAGCCCTCAGGTTCTTTGGGATCCGAGGCAGTGTCGGGCATCAGCCGGTCCGCCCTGGTCTGAGCAGACCGGTAGGAAACCTGGCTGACCACACCCCCTCCCCACCGCACCCACCTCTTCCCGGGAGAGCGGGTGACCTGACAGCTTTGGCGCTTCATTCTCATGCGGAGCAGCTGCGGGTGCCATTCGGGTGGTGGTGGAGGTGGCGGCGAGTGCACACCTGGCCCTGGGGGAAGAGGAGGGGGAGCTGACGTCATGCACCACCCAGGAGAGCTCGTCTGCGCGCCCCCGCGCCCCCACCACCACTCTTTGCTGCCTCCTTCTAGCAGCAGCAGCAACTTTCGCAATGCCTGGACCTATTCCTACAGGAAGAGAACTTCCTGCAGGATGTCTGTTTGATTCTGGGCATTGTGAGAGTTGCCCTGCCTGGACACCTCTCGCAATGCCCAGACAAACATCCTGATATGCAAGCATATCAGAGAGTAAACAAAAAAAATGTTGTGGCACCTTAAAGACCGATTAGGCCATGCCCACCGATTAGGCCACACCCACTAGTTAGGCCACACCCACCAGTTAGGCCACACCCCATGGTGTGGTAGTAAATTTTTTGGGTGCTCATCACTGATCCGAGGGAGAGCCTTGCATTCCTGGTGGGTTGGGAGGAGAGACCCCCACAATGGACGTAATTTCACCCACTTGATGCCAGCCTGCTGAATAGCTCCAGTGAACATTTAAACAACAGGTTGGGTCCAGTTACAGCAAAGACTAGTTGGTAGGTTTTGGGGAGGGGGGTAGAGACAGGACTGGCAAGTGTTTTGGAGTTCTTCTGATTGCATCTAGTGCCATCTGGGTGTTGTATAAACATTTCTAAGATTGCAGCTGCCCTGGCAAGATGAATCAGAACAATTCAGCTTTGCTGCCACTTGATTTACACTCTCTCTTAGGGTTATATTTGGCTTAAGTGTTCACACAAAGATCCGGACATACAGTCCCTGTTCCTTTGAAACTGTCCTTTGAAACCCACCTCTCCTTTATCTTTTTTTTAAAAAAATCTTTTGGTCTGTGCAGAGGTGGTGAAATGCTAAACTAAGGTACCAGTGCAGTGATAACATGATCTAGCACTAAACTTGAGAGTTTTTATTAATTTCTAAAAAAAACTTTGGAATGACTACAAGAAGGTTATTCCTGCTGTCCCAAAACATCATGCTTGTTTAATATCTGAGTCTCCCTGTCCTTTTGTAGAATGAAACAAGCAACCACGCAGGAGAAACATAGTTCAAATCGTTGTTAGGGGGGAAAACAGGAAACCCCCCCAAAAAAAATATTGAAAGGGAAGAAGCTCTGAATCAGAAGCAAAAAGGGCTGGGTGGATTCGCATGGGCCTTTGAGCTGTGCAATCATTGATAAATACTTTGCATTTACCCATGCCAATTGTGGAGCAAATCCCAAACTATTCTTCAAAGTACTTGCTTAATTGAGCTTGGACTCCTCCTCTGATAGTTAAGAGAAAGCCCTGTTGAAGAAGATGTTCTGGCTTCCCAGTCAATGTGCATAGGATCAGGGCTCCGTTTCATAAGTCATATTGGATCAGACTCTGTGTCCCTGACAGGGCACTGGCATGTTTTTCTATGGCAGAGAGGGTCAAAGTGAGGCTGATACAAATGGGCCTGGATAGAAGACACGTGCCTGGCATTTCCCCCCCTCAAAAGGTCACCTCAATGATTTAGTCTTGGACAGCCCAAGAGGCAGGCTGGAGAGTGGACGGAACAAAGGCAAGCTGAATGCTACAACCCCTCCCTGAATGTTACAACCCTTCCTTGACCCCTGCCCTCCTGCTCAGCTCACAAGCTAACATTTCCCAGCTGTGTGAGGACAATCCTGTCTGCTTGCATTTAGACAATCGACTGCTTCTTGTGGATGGTCCCTAGCAGCTGCCTTCCTCCAGAGTCTAAGGCCGTGATGGTGAACCATGGCCCTCCAGATGTTCTTGGACTTCAATTCCCAGAAGCCCAAGCCCCCTGTGAATCCACATGAATGGATTTATTGCAATTCATCTGGCCTGCGCTGCCCTCGTTGCTCCCAGAAGTGGAAGTAAAACGCGCCCATCCAGGCACATTCCACTTCCACTTCCAGGAGCAATGAGGGTGGCATGGGCCGGATGAATCGCAGTAAACCAATTCGTGTGGATTCACAGGGGGGCCTGGGCTTCTGGGAATTGAAGTTTAAGAACATCTGGAGTACCAAGGTTCACCATCATGGCGCTAGACCTATGCTTGATGCAGAAAAGCAAATTAGTGCTATTAAAAAACTAGCAGGGGTGCCCGGCTTCACCCGGCTGATCCCCACCTGGCTGAGTGCCAGTGTTGCCTGGGAGACCCACTGGCCAGGGGTGGGCCTGTGATGTGAGCTCAGTGATGACATCCCAATCTCCCCCCCCCCTCTACGGTTGGCCTAGCACTGGGGCAGACATAAACCCTCTTGTTGACTATACCCTCCTTTGCAGATCAATTTAGGGGGCAAACCCCAACAGTGACCTGGGCTTGGGATTCTGGGAATTGAAGTCCAAGAACATCTGGAGTGCAAAGGTTTGCCATCACGAGTCTAAGGGAAGTTGAAGTACACACAGCTGGAGTTTTGGTTCCATTCAGCCTTTGCTTTCTTGACCCTACGTAGCTCCCTTAGTCTTTTACTCGTTATCCTACTTCAATCCCCTTAAAATTCTTGGGGCAGATATTTATTTTTGGTATCTTGCTCAGCCTGTCCTGCACAGCTCTGCCTATGTCCAGATCAGCCGCTGGGTAACTGACAACTAATGGTAAGTGAAACCTGCAACAACATGTTGGAGTAGGAAAATATACTGTTTTGGGTTCAGCCAAGTAGCCAACTCATTCCCTACTCACAGGATACTTTTCAAAGAATGAGAGAATAAATGAGTTGGAAGGGGCCTTTTTTTGGGCATCAAGCCTAACCCCCTGCTCAATGCAGAAGACCGAATCAAATGATATGATAGAGGCAGTTGGTTCCACTGCCATACAGTTCTAACCATTAAGATGCCTTACCTGTCTTGCTTTCTTGGATGATTAAGAACAGATCCTGCACTTCCTCTTTATGACCACCTTTCAGGCATTTGAAGAATGCTATCCTATCTCCTTCCAGTCTCCTTTTCTCAAGGCTAAACATGCCCAGTTCCTCCAGCACCATTTCTTGTTTCCTGTTCCCCCTGTAAGAGTCAACCTGCATTAAGTGATTGGTCAAACAGCTACTGAGCCTGATGATCAAAGGTCTTTGTGGCACTTCCAAGATTAACAATTTTTATTTGACATGCATTTTTATGAGCTGCAGCCTCCTTCTGCAGATGCGTGGAGTGACGCCTCAGTAGACAGACATTTATCTAGAAGTAGGAGCAGAGGATGTAGAAGGAATTCCAGAGGTGCCAAGCAGGGGATGGTCTTGCTGGTGGTTATTAAAAGTCATGAAATTGTCCTATGAGCAGGGCTGCCATCAGGGGGGGGGGGGGGGGGGACACACCATCAGGACTCCCGTCCTGGGCCCGGAGATGACGGGGGCCCACCGCTGCCGGGAAACCACTGATGTGCGCATGCGCAAACAAACCACGTATATGCAGAAAACCACAGGGGTGTGGTGGCACCGGGAAACCACTGATGTACGCATGTGCAAACAAACCCCGCATGCACAGAAATCCAAAGGGGCATGGCCAAAATGGGGGGGGGGGGGGGGCCTACCAGGCCCGGAAATTTCTTATGCCGGCACTGCCTACAAGTATAGCCAAGCATGAGAAAACTAATTAGTCTTTGCCTAAGCCAGTGATTCTCAGCCTTTGGACATCTAGTTGTGGAATCCCTGAACACTGGCTTTGCCAGCCTGAGGCTCCTGGGAGCTGAAGTCAAAGACAGCTGATGGACCAAATGTTGAGAACGATTGGTCTAAGACAGGGTTCCTCAAACCTGGCTCTCCAGGTGTTCTTGGATTTCAATTACCAGTAGCCCAAGTCAGCACTCCTGCTGATCAGGGCTTCTGAGAATTGAAGTCCAAGAACTTTTGGGGGCCCAAGGTTGGGAAACCCTGGTCTAAGGCAAGTGTAAGAGAAGAGTTTAATCTCTAGGTACCCACAGTTTAAGGATTGGGGATGGAAATCTGATGGGCGAGCAAGAATAGGAATGCAAAAGTTTATTTATTTATTTGTTTGTTTTATATACCACCTTCCTCACCCTGGGGCGACTCAAGTTACAAGAAAATGAAATTGTCTAAACAAAAGGCAGAAGCTGGATGGTAAGAACATAAGAACAGCCTTGCTGGAACAGGCCACAGCACATCCAGTCCAGCATTCTGTCTCATACAGTGGCTCACCATTTCCTTCAGAGTATTCCCAAGCAGATGCCTTCACCTGTTTAGGATTCCCTGGAAATGGCATTGAGAGATATCCTCCTGCCTATCTCTCCAACCCGGAGGTTATCCTTAAGTATCCAAATTATAGCCATTGATACTCTTGTCCTCCATGAACTTGTCTAATCCTTTCTTAAAGCTGTCAAGACTGACAGCTGTCACCACTTCTTCGGGCAGGGAGTTCCATAGACCAGTAATCCTCTGGGTGAAAAAGTACTTTCTCTTATTTGTTTGAGAACTAGTACCCAAAAGTTTCATGGAGTGTCCCCTAGTTCTAGTGTTATGTGATAGGGAAAACAGTTTTTCCTTATCTACTTTGTCCACACCGTGCATGATTTTATAAACTTCAATCAGGTCACCTCTTAGACGCCGTCGTTCAAGAGTGAAGAGGCCCAACCGTTGCAGCCTCAGATGGTAAGGAAGGTGTTCCAGTCCCCTAATCATTCTGGTTGCCCTCCTCTGCACTTTCTCCAACTCCATAATATCCTTCTGGAGATATGGCGACCAGAACTGTACACAGTATTCCAGATGGGGCATCACCATAGATTTATAAAGAGGCAACATGGTAACATGGACTTGCATGATTGAGCAAAAGTAGTGTAATGATAGTAACAATTAAAGCCTTTGTCCCTGTTCAGTTCAAAAGAGGTACCACTGAACTCTTTGATGTTTTCTTCCTCTATTGTTTCCTTTTGGAGTTTCTAAGGTGCTTTTTTCAAGGACAGCCACCTTGAAGTCAGAGACTAAAGGTGCATTCAGATGGCAATTTAAGTTGTATTTAGGGCTGCAGCCCAACTCTGCTCTGTGCTGAATCCAACTCTTTTTTTGGTTCAGTGGCACTTTTTTATTTTATTTTACTTTGGAGGTGGGCTGAAGCACTTGGGGTGAGATCAGATATGCACGGCTGGGTCACTTTAAAGGAGATTTCTCCCAGCAAAGCAACCCTTTCGAGTGGGAGGTCTAATGGATGCCTGAGTGCCTAAGAAGATTGAAATGTTCTCCCACTGGCTTTTTAATACTGTGGTTTTTAACGCCACATTTGTATTCATGAGCATTCCCCATCGATTGGTTTGGGGTTTCCTTTCCTCCTACTCACCATCACCTTTCCACTCTTCATATGTTTCAATTAGGATATATAGGATTATGTGTAGGATGAGGGAAGTGACTGTGGTGGCTTAGTGGTTAAGATGCTGAACTTGATGACTGGAAGGTCAGCAGATCAGCAGTTCAAGACCCGACTGCTGCACAATGGTGTGAGCTGACATCTCTGACCCAGCTCCTGCCAACCTAGCAGTTCGAAAGCAAGACATTGCAAATAGATAAATAAGTGCCACTTCGGTGGGAAGGTAAACAGCGTTCCGTGCACTCCGGTGTTTAGTCATGCCTGCTACATGTCCACGGAAACATCTGCAGATGCAGACAGCGCTGGCTCTTAGGCTATAAACAGAGATGAGCACTGAACCCTAGAGTCTAATACGACTCGCTTTCATGCAAAGGTGACCTTTACCTTTACTATAGGATGAGGAGCCATCTCCTGCGGCATGTATGAAATGAGACATGCAGGATTTAGCACCGGGACTGCAATGGACTGCTGCAGCCTTGAGGATATTAACAAGATGTGCTTTCACAACCAGTCCATCTGGCATGCCCTCTTCTGCCTCCATGACCAATGGGAATCAGAATAGCAAAGTGGTTCCTCCTCTGCTCATTTTGCTGTTCGGCCCAATGTGATGATTTTCTAGTGGCATTTCCTCCACTGAGGGGAGGGGGATTACCCCACCTAAAGGGGCTCATCCACCTGTATCTATTGGCCCCTTTAGGGAGTCAGGTTATTTACCACTGCCCAACACTTGGCATTGAGTCGCTGGCTGGCTACTCCATTACCGTAGCGGGATGTCCGGCCAGACCCATGATCTTAGTGTGTGTGTTTTCGTGACAGAGATTAGTAATCATAATATGTGGCTCATTTCATGGCAAGCTGGGATCCACCTTAAACAAATTCACCCTACTGGCATTTTTCCTGAAAATGATTTCCAGGGGTGGGGGGTGGGAAATGTATACTCGGACACTAGTAGCAGACGATGATGAAGATGAAGATGAGGAGAAATCCAAAAAGGCAGAGGAAAGGATACCTTCTCAAAGAAAGCACCTGAGAAACATAATTCTCTATGCTAGCATGTGCACCGTGCAATTATTTTTATTTCCCGGCTGTGGTCTGGCCCTTACTTTCTGCAGTACCAGCGAGTGAGTTTTGGACGTCATTGCTACGTCAGGGTCTGAATGCCAGTTCACTTTTGAGGCATGTGTCTGTGTCGTCGTTCCAAAATCTGGAATTTTGGTGCTGAGTGCAACTCTTACCCTGCTCTGAAACACTGTCCTCAGTGCAGTCCTCAAAGCTTGAGAAAGAAAATCCCTCCCCTCCCCCTCTACAACCCCCATCTTCTCCTATTTCTCCAGCTTCTCCCACAGCACAGGTGCCCAAATTTTTCGGATCATGGGCCGGTCATGTGGTTCAGCGGGCCGGTCACGTGGTTCCTCCCACCAGAAGTGGAAGTAAAACGCACCTTGCAGTCTGTTTTGCAACAGGATGAGATAGATTTTAAGCTGCCATTTTCTCTGCTTAAACCAGGGGTGCACAAACTACAGCCCATGGGCCGGATCCAGTCCCTGATGCCAATTCATCTGGCCCACACCACCCTCGTCACTCGTGGAAGTGCAAGTAAGACGCGCCCATATGGGTGCATTTTACTTCTGCTTCCGGGAGTGACGAGGGCAGGGTGGGCTGTATGAATTAGCATTGAGGGCCTGATCCGGCCCATGGGCTGTAGTTTGGGCACCCCTTTACCACAGTTTTAGCCCAAAGCGATGGACTCAAATCAGTATTGCAACACAGTTCAGGATCACTGCTTGTTGTAATAGGATGGCATGGCACAGAAGTCCCAGCTTTCCATGAGCAGCGAGGTATCACAGCCGCTGCTCCAGCCATCCGTCTGTCTGCCTCGTCCTCCCGTCATGCTAACAGGAGAGGCTTTTTCTTGCCCTAAGAAGTGCATGACAGGAGGCCAACGGCTGAGTCATCCCAGGATCTGGGAACCAAGGAAACCAGAGCCAGAAAGGGAATCATTATCTGTCGCCTGCCGCTTCCTCTGAGCCCCTTTCTCTGCTGGGGGCAGGGGATGATCAGTGGCTTGGCCTCCCTCGGATCACAGCTCTCGGCTTTCAGGACCCCCTTAGCTCTTGGACAAGGACAACGGAGCAATTGTGTTTGCTTCCCTGCAAAAGCCTCTGGCTTTTAAAAAAATACAAGAAAGAATTGTCAGGGCAAAACTGTTATCCAGGGGCTGAGCTGTGCATGGCTGGACAGCTGAAAAAAAAAGAGAGAGAGATTGAAGCATGGGGTAAAATAAACAGTGACAGACCAGGCAGGCTGCTGCCAAAACAGATCTGAGCTGCCACGGTGCCTTTAAGAAGAAAAAGAGCTGGGCTCTCTGGAGAAGGGATGACCATGGGACATCCCTAGGAGATTCACACACACACACACCCTTTCTCATTCTTTCAACTCCCCCTACAAAAGGACTGCATTTCTTTCTCCATGGCATGGCCATAACTCAGGGTTGAGCAAGTGAGGCTTTGCTGTAGAAAGGTAAAGCTCTCCCTTGATCGAAAGCCAGTCATGCCCAACTCTAAGGTGCGCATCTCTGTTTACAGCCAAAGAGCCAGTGCTGTCTGTGTCTGCAGACACTTTTGTGGACATGTGGCAGGGATGACTAGACACCAGAGCATGCAGAACGCTGTTTACCTTCCCACTAAAGTGGTTCCTATTTATCTACTTCCAATTTCTTGCTTTCAAACTGCTAGGTTGGCAGGTGCTAGGAGAGAGATGGGAGCTCAATCCATCATGCACCTCTCAGGTCTCAAACTGCCGACCTGCTGACATTCCAGTCATCAAGTTCAGCGTCTTAAACACTAAGCCATTTCAGTCCCTGAGGCTTTGCTGCTGGGCATCAAAATTTAATAATAATAATTGTAGCTGCAATGGCTCAAGTGGCTAAGACACTGACTGGGAAGTGGAAGGTCAGCAGTTTGGTTCCCAAGTACTGCAGGACGGAATGAGCTCCCATCTTTGTCCCAGCTCCTGCCAACCTAGCAGTTTGAAAGTAAGAAATTGCAAGTAGATAAATAGGGACCACTTCGGTGGGAAGGTAAACAGCATTCCGTGTGCTCTGGTATCTAGTTATGCCTGCCACATGACCATGGAAGCATCTGCAGAAGCAGACAGCGCTGGCTCTTCGGCTTTGAAGCAGAGATGAGCACTGAACCCTAGAGTTGGATACGACTGGCTTTTGAGCAAGGAAAACCTTTTGCATCAAGTCAATTCCAGATTATGGTGACCAGCTTTCAGGGGTTTCTTGGTAGAGAATACACAGAAGTGATTTACCCTTCTCTTCTAATGGTGTAGTGGCTATATCAGGCCAAAGAATGAAAGAGACCAAACAATAGGTGAAAAAACAGCAAAGAGTTTAATTTACTGCTTGCATGCATAGCCAGCAGGACTCAGTCTGGAAATGGTTTCCATAAAGAACTGAGTAAAGACCACATTCTGCTTTGGCTTTTTATGTCCTTTTTCCAGGAACACAGCTGGGTGCCTTAACTATCAAGGCAGCCAATTGGATAGCAATGACAAAACCCATTGGATAACAATAACATCAAGCAAAACTCATTGAATAGTAATGACATCAAGCTAACTCATTTAGATAGCAAGCGTGATTACAGAAGTCAGACATAGCATTTTCTATAACTCCTAAAGCACAAATAATTCAATAAAATACTTTAATGGTATAAACACTTCCACAATTATCAAAACTTAACTTTTCCCCAAGTTCATAACCTAATTAAACTTGCTTATGACCCATGACATAATTAACTTATAACTGTCTAAGATGCTTTACTAAGATGTATCTCAATGTACAATATCTAATTATGAGACTGGCTATCAATGAGGTAATACAAAAAACTAGTTAGAATATATTCTGGTTCCATTCACCTATACTTTGGAACTAATAATAAATATAATGTAGAGTAGCAACAGCAGAAAGTGAATATCTAAGTTCTTTCTAATTGTTGTGTGTATTTGGTTTTTAACTGCTAAAGATGATATTTTTATAGAATGACTTGAATGAAAGTCTTCACTTTAGACTCCCATACAGTATAAAAGATTACTCATAAAATATAGACACTGGCCACTCTTAAAACCAGACATGTCCACTAGTTTTTAACAATTACTGAGCACTTAGTATTAGATAGCAATCTTCCTATCAGATGAAGATGACATCTTCTAAAGTAAACCTTTTATGACTTTTTAATCTTTATGAACTCTTGCCCTCCTCACTGGGAGTGCCCTGGGACTGTGCAGTTTTTCGAAGGCTATATGGGTTGGCTTGTCTCCTGGGGGCACAGTGAGGAATCAAACTTCCAACCTCCAGCTCCACAGCCACATACCTAAACCACTGAGCTATTTAGCCAGCAGCCAAAATTTAAAAAGGGCACTGAAATGTACAAGTAAATCTACTGGTGAGTAGGAAATAGACAGCTAGTCCTGTTTACTCCATGCTCTCCTTTTAAAAAACAATCATAAACTTTCCCTTTCTTTTAGTGGGCTACTACGTCCTCCTCCTCCTTTTTCTTTGGGGTTTATATTCATGCTTCAGGACAGAATTTGTGTGTCAGGTTAACTTTTAAGAACGTTTTTGCATTAAGCTATGCAATGGCTTGTCTTGTCAGGTGTTTAGTTGTATGAGAGAGGTGCCGTAACTATGGCTTTTTCCTGTGTGTGTGAGAGAGGAATAATGTGGTGAGATTTTATATTTTCATTATTTTTGAAAAGAAAATGGAGAAAATGTATTGGTGGCATAGCTTCGGAGCATAAGCAGAGTTCGTTTCTGTGTAGCTAGGGTTGCCATAATTCTCTTCCACCAAACCGGGACAGCCATTGCATTCTTCAAACTGTGCATGCATTGGACGGAGCTGTCAGGGAGACCGCAGCTCTAAGACCCCGCAGAATCCCTGTCCAAGGCAGACAGGGAATACCGACCCTATGCAATTAACCCTTTGCGGTCACGTGAAGATGGAATCCTTCATCCCAGTGTATGGTGGAGGTTTGGCTTCTTAGATATGGGTATTTCTTGCTCCCTCCCGGCTTTTGAGGAAAAGGGCTGAGGACGACTCCTTGTCCACCAAACTTCAAGGTGTGCCAAGGGATTTTTGCAAAAATTTATTTCACTGCCTCCATGCTTTCTTTCAATTATCTCGCTTGCAAGTGTCTCCTCTCCCTGGTGGGCTTCTCAGGGTGCTGTTTTGCCTTCACTGCTTTCAAGCAGGATAATTGAAAGAAAGGCAGGGAGGCAGTGAATTAATTCTTTGCAAAAATCTCTTGGTGAGGGGTGACTTTACTTCCTTTGTTCAAACTTAAAAATCCAGGACTTTTACATGTTTTTTCTTGAACTGGCCGGAACAGCTTGAATCCGGGAAAATCCCGGAAAACCAGGACATATGGAAACCCTATATGTAGCAAAATAGGAGTGGAGCAATGTTTCCTGCCATAAGTGGGAGACCGTGTCATTTGCCCAGAATACCAACACAGCTAGCCATGGCTCTGGTCTTCTCCTTTGGTTCTTCCTTACAACCATTGAAGAAAAAACCACATTATGCAGATCAATGAACCCCAGTGCTGTTCAGTCAACTCCAACACACTACTAAACTCAGAAAAGACTACGCCCTGGAGATGTACTGGACTATAAAGGCCATCAATTTCAGCCAGCATAGCCATTTAAGTATCAGTGGAGGAGTTGCCCTCAGGATGCTGTTGGACTACAAAGCCCAACAGCCCCAGTCACGATAGCCAGTGCGGAAGTATGATGGGAGCTGCAACCCAACAGTGTCCCTCCTTGCACAAAACTATGCTACATGAAGTATGCAGTGGCTTCCTCCCTCCGTGTCAGCAGTTCGAGACCCAAATGGAGTGGCTGCCCATTGTCTGTCCCAGCTCCTGCCAACCTAGCAGTTCGAAAGCAAGAAATTGCAAGTAGATAACTAGGTACCACTTTGACGGGGAAGGTAACAGCATTCCATGTGCTTCAGCATCTTGTCACGCCTCCAACATGATCATGGAAATGTATGCAGACACAGAGAGTGCTGGCTCTTTGGCTGTAAACTAGAGTCAGGACATGAATGGCTTTTGAGCAAGGGAGACGTTTACCTTTACCCATGTACAGCAGGAAGGAGAAAAATGTATACCTCCAAATGTTGTTGGACTAAAACTCCCACTTGCCTTACCTGGCATAGTCAGGATGCTGGGGTTTGGAGTCCAAATCTGTCCACTTCTTGCCGTCGGTCCCCCTGAGTCTGTCTTCCTTAGTGGCGATCATGCTGGTTGGCTCTCGTTTACTCAGGCACAACCTTGGCTATAATTCAACCTGACCTTAGCATCCACTGGGGTAGAAGTTTGATGTGGATGTCAGAATTTCAATGCCAAAAGCTGACCGACACCACTTCCCCCACCCTCTCCCCAAGAGGCGGTTCACACAGGCAGCTGCATCCCGAATTAGCCACACACATGCACAGCCTCCATTTAGCAACCAGCTTGGCTACTTGCTGACAAGCAAAATTAGCAAAGACAAAGCGCAGCCCAATTTTGTGCTCCAGGCTCATGACTCTGACACTGGGAAGAAATAGACACCCTGCCCTGAGACCTATCCTGAAACCGTGCGATCTTGCTACTATGAGCACTCTGTACATGCCCAAAGATGGTCCACTTTCCACGTGCCAGTGATGCTGTAAAACCCAGCAAAAGAGCAAAAATTGAAAATCACATTAGGCAAGAAGCGCTGGGGAAGCTAAAGCCCCCTCCCAAATAATTTATTTACTATTCTGTAGAAGCATTGCTAAGAGACTGCTGTGGCTTAGTGGTTAGGACATTGAGTTTGATGACTGGAAGGTCAGCAGGTTAGCAGTTTGAAACCTGAGTACTGCACAATGGAATGCGCTCCTGTTGTCTGTCCCAGCTCCTGCCAACCTAGCAGTCTGAAAGCAAGAAATTTCAAGTAGATAAAGAGCTACCACTTCGGTGGGAAGGCAACAGCGTTCTGTGTCTAGTCATGCTTGGCACAAGACCACAGAAATGTCTGCAGGTGCTGACGGTGCTGGCTCTTTGGATGTAAACGGAGATGAGCACCACATTCTAGAGTCGGATATGACTGGCTTTCGAGCAAGGGTGACCTAGAAGCATTACTGGCCTGCCGTTATCAGTGTCGCTAATAAACGTTTAGGGAAAAAACAGAGAAAACCTCGCCCTGAGTTGGCATATGCTGAGTGGGTGGCATACATATTGAAAATAATAATAATAATAATAATAATAATAATAATAATAATAATAATAATAATAATAATAATAATAATAATAATAATAATAATAATAATAATAATAATAATAATAATAATAATAAGGTTCATTTTTAAAAAAAAATCAGCTCGTCCTGACTTTGAAGAATCTCAGCAAATAAATTAAGCAGGTTAATGTTTTCACCACCATTGTTTTCTCTCCTGACCAAGCAAAATCAGACCCTGCCTTATTTTTTTATTCTTTTAAGCCAGGAGTTTTCAACCTTTTAAAGCCAGGGACTGGGCCGCGCTCCTTCAGATAGCCTTGGGGGCCGGATGGCCATTTTGACCTTCCTCCACCACATGGCACTTCCGGGTGTGGTGGAGGCAGTGGGGGAGGGCACATCAAATGGTGCCAGGGGCCACATCTGGCCCACAGGCCGCAGGTTGAGAATCCTCATTTTAAGCTCTAGTAAAAGACAGAGGAGCAGAGTTGACGGGGAAAGGTGCCAGTGTGACTTCTCACTCAAAGCATGGGCATCTTGTACCTTTTTCCTTTAAGAAGAGATAGACAGAGACTAAACAGGTTAAGTTTCCTCTGGTACAGGTGGATGGCTTTCCAGGGATGGATACATATCAACATATATCCAATTTATAGTGAGCCTAGAAATCAATGACCTCCCAAAGGGCCAGTCATTAACAGCCCTGCTCAGGTTTTGCAGATTAAACTCTGTGGTTCCTTACTGGGCCAATCTATCTCATGTCAGGCCTTCCTCTCTTTCCTACCAGGAAAGGGACCTTGGTGTTCTGGTGGACAACTCAATGAAGATGTCAACCCAGTGTGCCTCAGCAGTGAAAAAAGCAAACTCAATGCTAGGGATCATTAGGAAGGGTATAGAAAATAAGTCAGCAAGTGTCATTTTGCCTCTTTATAAATCTATGGTGAGGCCCCATCTGGAATATTGTGTACAGTTCTGGTCGCCATACCTCCAGAAGGATATTATGGAGTTGGAGAAAGTACAGAGGAGGGCAACCAGAATGATTAGGGGACTGGAACACCTTCCTTACCATCTGAGGCTGCAACGGTTGGGCCTTTTCACTCTTGAACGACGGCGTCTAAGAGGTGACCTGATTGAAGTTTATAAAATCATGCACGGTGTGGACAAAGTAGATAAGGAAAAACTGTTTTCCCTATCGCATAACACTAGAACTAGGGGACACTCCATGAAACTTTTGGGTACTAGTTCTCAAACAAATAAGAGAAAGTACTTTTTCACCCAGAGGATTACTGGTCTATGGAACTCCCTGCCAGAAGAAGTGGTGACAGCTGTCAGTCTTGACAGCTTTAAGAAAGGATTAGACAAGTTCATGGAGGACAACGGTATCAATGGCTATAATTATGGATACTTAAGGACAACCTCCAGGTTGGAGAGATAGGCAGGATATCTCTCAATGCCATTTCCAGGGAATCCTTAGCTGGTGAAGGCATCTGCTTGGGAATACCCTGAAGCAAATGGTGAGCCACTGTGTGAGACAGAATGCTGGACTGGATGGGCTCCTGTGGCCTCTTCCAGCAAGGCTGTTCTTATGTTCTTATGTACTGCCTTCCACTTTTCCGAGGACAGTTTTCTTTTCCAGGGAGAACTGCCTTCTCCTCCAATGTCTGAAGTACAAACAGCCTCATTTTGTCCCTTTAATTTATGATGAGTGTTCATTTTGTGTGTCCTTCTGGCATTTATAAAGCATCTCTTCCCAACAGAAGAGATTTAGATACTGAGATAGGGATATATTCCCTTGTGTGTACTTGGGGATTTGACTTTTAACATGTGAGTAAATGCTGTTCCCAATCTACAGCCCATGGGCCGGATCCGATCCCTGACACTGATTCATCTGGCCCATGCCACACATGCTACTCCTGGAAGCAAAGGTAAAATGCACCCGTGCATGCACAGAATGCTGCGTAAATGACCAGAACGCATTTACAACTGCTGTGGGTCATTTATAGCAGTGTTCTGCACGTGTGTGTGTGTGTTTTACTTCTGCTTCCAGGTGGGAGGAATGATGTGGACAGCCTGCTCAACCACGTGACCGGCCCGCGGCGGCCTGAAAAGATTGATCTACTCTATTGCCATTGCAGGATAACTTGGCGAGTCTCTGTAACGTTTCCATATGATTGAAATTCAGAGTAGAGAGAGACTGAGGACGTGTCTGAAATTTGACATCTCTCTTTCAAGAGGGGAAGGGTTATAGATCTGTTGAAGCTGTATGCGTATATCGCCTCCACACCTCTGCCTCTCTTTGCCCTATAATCACTTCCTCTGCAATATCAGGCTTTCCCTTCATGTTACCAAGGCAGAG
This sequence comes from Bradypodion ventrale, assembly GCA_035047345.1. Classification (NCBI taxonomy): domain Eukaryota; kingdom Metazoa; phylum Chordata; class Lepidosauria; order Squamata; family Chamaeleonidae; genus Bradypodion; species Bradypodion ventrale. Next base: position 10,791,443 of record JAWDJE010000003.1, read on the forward strand.
ATCCTGGTCTAAATAGATAAATAAATCCTTTTCTTTGCAAGGAGATAGCAGCTCATTCATTATCCTAATCTGCACTGTTTTATTCTGCCAGTGGATTTCTGGCACATGGATGTCACTCTTGTCTCAACTCAGCTTAGCCTTGGGCTAAGTTAAATTTGCATATGTTTAAAATTAATGAACATGTGAAAGAGAGATATTGGGGCAGGGTGGTTTCCCTCTGGGACAACTGGCAACATGCCCAAATTAATCAGTGAGCTTGTGATCTTCGGGGTGGTGGGGGTGGTGGTGGTGGTGGCATTTTGGGACTAAGGTTACAGGATTGTACCTTGCAGGGCCCCTGCCTGTCAGGGTGAATGAGAGAAATTGTGATCAAACAGATTCGTTCCACAAATATTGATTCCCCGGCGCTTAATGCAGCCCATGTCTCTATGGAGATTCCGAAAGTACAGGAAGCTGCATGGATCCATATCTATAAATGTGCATGCCAGATGGGGAATTCTGTGTGTGGTAGCCATGATGGCTTAGTGGTTTGGACAAGGAGCTTGGCAATGGGAAGGTCGGCAGGTCACCAGTTCTAGACCCGAGTGCTGCATGACGGAGTGAACTCCCGCTGTCTTTTCCCAGCTCCTGCCAACCTAGCAGTTCAAAAGCAAGAAATTGCAAATAGGTAACAGCATTCCATGCATTCCTGTGTCGTCTAGTCATGCCTGCCACATGGCCATGGAAATGTCTGCAGATGGAGACAGTGCTAGCTCTTTGGCTGTAAGTGGAGATGCTTAACAGGATAGCTGGTCGGGCTTATCTAGAAATTGACCTGCCTCTGCCAGAAAGGCTCATTGAGAAACCCACCACCACCCATGGAAGAGGTTTCAGCAGACAGATCTTGTTGACTGTCCCACCTTGAAAAGTGGATGTTTAGGAGAAAGATAGATGCCAATCTGCCAACTCCTGGCTAGTCCTAGTCACTTGCCTTTGACAGCAGGTTTATTCTCCAGACACCCCCCCCCCTTCCCCCAAATGCTGGCAGGATGATTCAGTAAGTTAGGTATTTGTTTAGGAGTTGATTCCCCACCATGCTTTCCAGGAGTAGAGCTAGTCAGTGTTGGATTGGTCAAGCTGCACAGTCCCAGAGTGTCCCTAGCTAAGAGAAGTGACTAGTCAATTATTTATGAGTACTCACTACCTGCAGTGGGTGAGTGGTTAAGAAGTTGAAGTTGATGACTGGAAGGTTGGCAGGTCAGTGGTTCAGGACCTGAGTGATGCATGACGGAGTGAGTTCCTGCCTATGTCCCACCTCCTGCCAACCTAGCAGTTCAAAAGCAAGAAATTGCAAGTAGATAAATAGGGACCACTTTGGTGGGAAAGTAAACAGCATTTTGTGCACTCTGGTTATGCTTGCCACATGACCACGACAAACATCTACAGACGCAGACAGTGCTGGCTCTTTGGCTATTATCAGAGGTGAGCACTGAACCCTAGAGTCAAGCAAGGATGATCTTTACCTTTACTCACTACCTAGGCCCGTGATGGCAAATCTTGGCACTCCAGAAGTTCTTGGACTTCAATGCCCAGAAGCCCCCGTGAATCCACACAAATGGGTTTACTGCAATTCATCCGGCCCACGCCACCCTCGTCACTTCTGGAAGAGAAAGTAAAACGTGCCCGTACAGTTAAGACTCTTCTGGTTTAACACTTCCTCTGTACGGGCGCGTTTTACTTCCGCTTCCAGGAGCGATGAGAGCGATGTGGGCCGGATGAATCGCAGGGGCTTCTGGGAATTGAAGTTCAAAAACATCTGGAGTGCCAAAGTTCGCCATCATGGATCTAGGTAATCCTGGAAAGGATTACCATAAAACAGAATTTTTTTATTATATACAATTATTATGATCATAAGATAAAGGGGTCTTACTTTTAGAGCTAGAATGATCAGATGTAAAATAAGGCACAGTTCCTCTTCCTTTGAAGTTTATGTACAAGGGGGAATTGTCACCTAGGCTACACTTTCTGAAATTCCTCATTCTACACTACTATTTAAAATAAAAATCTACTGCCCTTATCTGTTTCTCTCTTCCTTTTATTGTCTACCCACTTTAGCCGAAGAAGCCACCATCAGGAGAGAAGTCGGTGACAGACGCTCCAGTGTGGTGGCTTTGGCAGCAGCAACGTTTTCTCCAATGTGTCCCTTTTAATAGCTCCTCAACAGCCTTATAACCAGCAGATCGATAAGAATAATTTAAAAAAATGAAAGAGTGGTGGCAATTTAAAGACTTTATCTCTGTGGGTTCTTGTGTAGATTGCAATCCACTTTGCTAGATGCATGTGTGGGAAAGGCCTTTGACCACCCAAAGCTCACACTGAAATACTGTCAATCTGGTCTTCTTTATGGCATCACAACTCTGTTGTTGTGCCTCTTACAGGTTCCGAAACAGACCAGCACTCCTGTCTCTTTGAAAACTAGCAGACTATATTTCCTCTGTTGCTTCTCATGCTTGGGAAAACACTGTGCATCTTGAATTTCTGCATCTCCAGCCATCCCTTAGTGCCACGATCTTCCGGGTGCACTTACGGCTCCTGCTTGTTGTGTCATGTGGGCTCCCTCTCGCTCCCTCTGGCTGACAGCTGTCCCTTCTTCCTAGGTGTAGCTGAGCAATTTGCCATTGCCGAAGCCAAGCTGAGGGCCTGGTCGTCTGTGGATGGGGACGAGTCCAACGATGAATCCTATGACGAGGATTTTGCCAGTTCCACCGATACAACCCAACCAGCTGGTAAGTGAGAGTGGATGAAAGTCCGTTCCATCCTCTTGCCCTTGGAAATCTACCTGCTTTGCTTTCTTTTGCATTCACATTTCTTCTTCTGCTACTGCTGCTGTATCTGAATCTGAATACTGGCGATCAGCCACGATGACTGTCCTGAGAATATAATGCAGTGGCCTTCCATTTGCCTTCCACATTGCAGCATGACCCCCGTACCATTGATCCAATTCTGCGAGTCACTTTCTGGCCCTGAGCCCTTTTGGCACGCAAAGTCCTCCTCAGCCTTAGGCCAGTATGGATGAAGCTGCTGCCCTCCATCAAGATGGATTCAAGTGGGAACTTGGGGACCATCACCCTTCCCTGTGGACTTCGCCACCCAAGACCATTAGTCCTCAGCAGGGCCGACATCAGAAATTTCAGGGCCCGGTACATGCCCCCCCATTTTGACCACGCCCCCATGGTTTCTGCGCATGCATGGTCTGTTTGCGCATGTGCACATCGTTTGTTTCCTGGCGCCGACGTGCCCCTGTCATTTCCGGGCCCAGGACGGGAGTCCTACTTGTCCCCCCCGATTGCGGCACTGGTCCTCAGGGTTGTCAGGTTAGTTAACCACCCCCTGATACTTGGCAGTTAGTTAACTCTACTCTATCACCATAGCAGGATAACCTGGCCAAACTCTACATTTTTTTAAAAAAAATTCAATTTATTTCTACCTTGATTGTAAAGAATTTTGCAACTGGGACGTATTCTTCTAAAATGGTGACACAAATGGAATTATCTCCCATCCCTTTGAATGCCTAAGAGCGAATACAGCTGTTCTCCGCCCCCGTCCAAATTTTACATACCTACCGAAGATTAAAGAGTAGGCTTTTTCCCAAAGTGGCCAGCCTCCTTCAGAGATTTGAACGCCAGCATTAGTATCTCTCCTTCTACCCAGCAATCTCCCTTAAGGACCCAGTGAAAGAACATCCCCCCCCAAATGGTTTTGGAAATCTTCCCCTGGCATTTGGTACTTGATTCTCCTAGCTCATCTTTCATGAGCGGATATATCTTGCATAAGGGAGTCTGATGTAAACCCTTCAAATATGTTTTGTCTCTCCATGGGGTTATCGTAGAAGGGAGAAAAGTTGCTTTTTTTTAGTTCTGAGATTTACAATCTGAAAAATTAAATGTTTTCCTCCCAAACTACAGGTTGTAGCTTTTTGGAGTAAAGCCTTCATTTTGGAAGAAAAGGTAGAGGTGAATAATTCTGCCCTCTACAAAGAAATTAGGGACTGCAGCGGCTCAAGTGGTTAAGATGCTGAACTCGACAACTGGAAGGTCAGAGTTTGATTCCCGAGTACAGCAGGATGGAATGAGCTCCCGTGATCTGTCCCAGCTCCTGCCAACCTAGCAGTTCAAAAGCAAGACATTGCAAGTAGATAAATAGGGACCACTTGGGTGGGAAGGTAACAGCATTCCATGCATTCAGGTGTTGAGGCATGCCTGCCACATGACCATGGAAACGTCTGTAGAAGCAGACAGTGCTGGCTCTTTGGCTTTGAAACAGAGATGATCACTGAACCCTAGAGTTGGATATGACTGGCTTACGAGCAAGGGCGACCTTTACCTTTACCTATAAAGAAATTGAATATTGGACCACAAGGCTCAGTCACTCTGTCTCCCCCCCCCCCCTGTTGAAAACTTGCCCTTGGCTTGGCATGAAGGATCTCTGGGTGTGTAGAAGCCTTTTTGCACCCAATAAGAACACAACGTCTGGTGTGCACATGTGTTGGCATAGCATGAAGTCTGTGTCCTTTTGTGCAAACAACCTCCTCCCCTCCTCCCACAATTAGCTGCAGATGAATCCAGGGCTATTTGCATATCAAAGAAAGTCAGTGGTAGTCTGCCGGTGCAACATCTAAGGAAAGTCCTAATTAGCCTTCTGTATAATTATAAATAGTGGGCAATAGGGAAGAAGCAGCTTGCCTGGTGCAGCGAATGTAGGTCACTAGGGTGGGAGGGCTGGTAGCCTTGGCAGAGAGAGAGAGAGAGATGTGCCCACCAGTGTGTGTGTGTGTGTGTGTGGGGGGGGATTAGCATAAACCCTGCTAATTTAAGCAGGGAAGAGCAAGAGGGTGTGTGTATGTTACTCAACATGAAAAGACAGCAAAAGACTCACAGGATCTGAAGCACACAGTCAAAATTCCCATGGATGGGGTTGGAAACAGAGTGTAGAATAGAGTTTCCCTAGCATGGGGGCTCAGATATTCTTGGACTTGTTGTTCAGTTGCACAGTCGAGTCTAACCCTTTATAACCCCATGGACACCAGGCTCCTTTGTCAACTGCCATCCTCCAGATCCATGCATACCATTGTCAACGATGCTGTCTAACCATCTCATCCTCTGCTGCCACCTTCTCCTTTTGCCTTCAATCTTTCCCAGCATCAGAGCCTTCTCCAGTGAGTCCTCTCTTCTCATCTGGTGGGCAAAGTACTTGAGCTTCAGCTTCAGTATTTGTGCTTCCAAGGAGTAGTCAGGTTTTATTTCCTTCAGGATGGATTGATTTAACCTCCTTGCAGGGGACTCTTAAAAGTCTTCTTCAGCACCACAGTTTGAAGGGATTTATTCTTCTGCGCTTAGCCTTCCTTGTGGTCCAACTCTCACAGCCATACGTTACTACTGGGTAGTTCTTGGACTGACAGTTACCCAAAACCTTGGCCAGCACATCCAATGGTGAAGCTTCACTCCAAGGTTGGGAACCAGTGGCCTACAACCATGGGTCTCAAGATGTTTCTATCCTAAAACCCCCAGAAAGCTATTCTCTGGCTAAATGGGATGGTAGTCATAGGTAAACGATTAATTGCTGTTCCTCATATTCTCAAAGGGATTATCCATAATGAGACGTTGGTCAAATATTGCCAAACCTTCTGCTATTATCAAGAAAGCCTCTGTTCTGAATGGGGGTGGACACTCTTGGTTGTATTATCCATAGCTAGAACCAATCTGACCAGGTTATTCTGCTATGGTAATAGAGTAGACCATACTGCCAGCGACTCAACACTGAGTGTCAGGCACAGGGAAGGGTGATGGATGGTCCCAGAGTGGATTAAATCCCATTTGAGCCCATCTTGATGGAGGGCAGCAGCTTCATTCATCCTGACCTGGGGCTGATGAGGACTTTGTATGCCAAAAGGGCTCAGGACCAGAAAGTGACTCACGGAACTGGATCAGTGTTATGGGGGTCATGCTGCGATGCGGAAGGCAGACGAAAGGCCACTGCATTATATTCTCAGGACAGTCTTCATGGCTGAAATACCATGATGATCACCAATATTCAGCTATGGCAGAAGAAGATGAAGAGGTTTTTTCACTTTCCAAGATGGAAACAGGTACATCTATATAAAATCCCTTTTCTCCTGAACAAGAATCGCCCTTGCCATCTCTCTCCTGTGCAGCACTTGGGAAATTTATCCTTAGAACAGCAGGTGCCATAAGCCTCTAACTAGCATGGCCACTGGAATTTTAAGGTCAAAAAATATTTCCCACACTTTGTTTTTACTCTGCTACAGCCTCACCTTATTCTTGTTTTATGCAGTGTCAGTTCACTTCCAACCATGATACATTTTCCAAGATGTGTGAAATGTTTAAGCAGTGGTTTTAACGTTGGTGCCTCCTCTCAAGTGTATTGCTATGGGTAAGCAGGGATTTGAACCCAGTTCTCCAGAGTCTTGGTCTAATGCTCTTTTTACAACATCTTGGCTCTCTGCTTGCCCATAATGGATTCAAACCAAATAAGGCATCGCCGTTCTTTTATTCTACCTGGCAGAATCAAGTGATGGGATGACATAGGTTTGAAATGTAATGAAAAATCTGTGGCAGAAAGTGAAAGAAACTCTGTGCAGATAGAAAGCTTGCATATCAAGGGGAGAGTAGAGCCTAGTGATTGTCCTGTAGGGCTAGTTTTCTATTTGCAGGTGTTTCAAAGCTGAGAAAGTATTCCAAAAATGGGATCTCCCATCCGCTACCAGAAATGATATCTCCCATTTTGCCACTTCCTCCTGCTGCAAGTGTAAACCGAGACTTGCAATTTTTGGCCAAAAACCTATTGCTTAGCATAGCAAATCATTCTAGAATAGGCCCATTGAATCAATAGAGGTTTAATAAATCAACTCCTCTGTAAGCCTCTGGTCTCCCCTCCAAACAAACATCAACGCTAGTTCTGGCAGACTGAAAAAAATGCAAGGAGAGCCCATGAAAGATGAATTGGGCTCACTCATAGCTAGCCATACATCAGGTCATCAACTGAAAAGATATCAAATTTAACCATGCAAACTCTGGCTTGGACTGTAGAATTATTTGCAGTGTATTCTCAACTGTAGCCACCTCCCACCCAATTCACTGATTCGTCAGCTTCCCCGTGAAGCATGGGATGGCCTTTTAGCCAGTCATCTGTCCCAGCTCCTGCCAACCCAGCAGTTCAAAAGCAAGAAAATGAAAGTAGATAAATAGGTACCACTTTGGTGGAAAAGGTAACAGCATTCCATGCACTCCACGCCTAGTCAAGCCTGCCACGTGACCATAGGGACATCTGCAGATGCAGACATCACTGGCTATTTGGCTATAAATGGAGATGAGAACCAAAACCTAGAGTAAAACGACCTTTACCTATCTATATACCTAAGCAAAGGTGTGGGTTCGATGTCCAGAATGGGCTGCTGCACCCCTGGACCAAAACCCATGAGATTTGGCACACATGTACCTTGTGCACATGAGCAGGTCACTGTCAGGGTCTCGAAGCCCATGGGGGGGGGGTGCCCCCTAAATTGATCTGCAAAGGGAGGTATATTTGACAAGAGGGTTTGTGTCTGTCCTAGTGCTAGGCCAACCAGGGGGGAGGGATTGTGATGTCATCACCAAGCTCACATCACAGGCCCACCCCTGGCCAGTGGGTTTCCCGGACAACACTGGCACTTAGCCAGCTGGATTGGGACCACCCAGGTGAAGCCGGGCACCCCTGCTAATCAATAATATGACTAAGTGTTCAGCTGAATAATGGTACCGAGGGGGGACCACCCAAGGAAGGACATTTAGATGTTGACAGATAATGGCTGTCGTAAATGTGGCCACAGGTGCTATATGGCAGCGTTTTGCGCATGCGTGGACACGTTTAATTTCCACTTTGCGGAGTGGTGAGGACAGTGTGGGCTGGATTATTAGGCACCACAGGCCAGGTCCAGGCCATGGGCCGTAGTTTGGGAACTCCTGCTATATCCTACCTAAACACCTTCTGTGTCTCACTAGCGTTACCTGTTAGAGTATGTATCCTGAGAACTACTGTTAAAGTCGTCAGGCTGCTAACCCCATCCTTGCTCTCTTGCAGATGCCGTGTCGCAGCTTCCAGCTGCCACCCTGCTGAAAGGGCTTCTGCACAGCCGTTTGTGCCAACTGAATGCCCGGCAAGCTTCCTGTGACCCCGAGACTGACTCCTCCCAGACTACCATCTCCCCGGAGACTTTATGTTCCAGCCTCTGCAGCCTGGAGGACAGCCTTCTCCTCAAGGAGCTGGCCTCGCCTTCGGAACTGACCGCTAAGCTGCTCGGCTCCCTGTCCGGTGGGGAGGAAGCGCTCCTCGCCCGATTGCCTCCGCAGATCGCCGGAGAATGTGCCTTCCGGAGCTTGGCCCAGTTGGAGTGCCAGGACTCTATGTATTCCATCTCGTTCACCGAGTCCTGCCTGTCGCCTACGGAGGAAGAAGGCATCCCCTGCAAAGACTACCAAGGCCAGGGGGACAGCTGCCAGGTCCGGAGGAAAGTATCCGATGTGGCCTCCTCCGGCGTGGTCTCGCTGGAGGACAACGAAGAGGAGGAAGCAGCAGAGAAGGAGGAGAAACCACCAGCAGAGGAGGAAGAGGCTGGAGAGCAGTGAATGTTGCTCAGTCCGTGGCATGCTTCACCCGCCGTATTGTCCCACGCGCTGTGGCATCCATCAACCCTGCTCCGTGGTCCATCAGTTCTCTGGGAGGGAGGGAGGGTCTTTTCTTCTCCCCTACCCCTCTTGGGGAGTGGCCTGGGGAGGAAAAGATGGGACAGGAGCTATGGTGACTCCTCTCCCTCTCCAAGGCCTTCTTTGCCTCCACTGTGCCAACTGATTCAGCCATTTAAGCCTGAAGAGCCTCTCATGTGGCTTTGTGGATTTTGCCTGCTGCATTTTCTCTCTCTCTCTCTCTCTCTCTCTCTTGTGGCCTGTTCTGTTTTTCTTTGCATGAGAATGTCTTTGAGGGGGAACAACTAGGGAGATAGGGCAGGGGAAGGGGGGGAACTACACAAGTGAGCGAAAATGAGGCAACGTCATCTAGGTATGCCACTGTCCGGGCCCATTTGGAGCATGCCGCACTTCCTGATCTTGGTGCCCTGGAGTGAAGAGGCACATTTGATGCTGGCCAGGTGGCACGGCTTATGCTCTTCCTGCAGAACTGTGACAGAGAACTCTCTCTGTCTCCTTATCTCTCTCTCTCTTTAAAAAATATATGTATGTAAATCCCCTTTCCCCGCTCCTCCAGCTCATGGCCAAGGGCTGTATCGGAATGTGGAATGCAATGGATGCTTGATTTGTTATGCCTTTTTTTACAAAAAAGAAAAAAGAAAAAATTCCACCCTGGCCCCAATGGACACATTCTTGGCTTTTACTGACTTGAATTTTATATTGTGGACATCATGGAAGAAAGGGGAAGGAGTGAGGCAGGGTGGGCGGGTTGCATCAATGTACTCAGACATCCTGCACTGCTCTGCACTCTTTATCTCTTTTGGGAGGAAAGAGGGAGCATGGCCTGGTTTGGTGGGAATGCCTGGTCCCCCCACCCAGCCCCAGATATTTTCTATATTTTTGTATGTTTGCCACTGTGTTGCTGTCTTCATGGGGGGAGGCCCTTGTTATCTCCACCCCCCTTTACTGTGGATGAGTTTTCTATGGGGTTTCATTCCTGCCACTTTATGCTCTTACCTTGGTCAGTCAAGGTGGGGAGATACTGTGACCCAGACTTACCCATCTTTCTGCTGTAGCACATGCCCTGATGCACAGAATCTGTTGGCGTACCCCCTTCCCCTCCCTTTCACCCAAAGCAGCTCCTCTAGTGAAGGGAGCCATTACACTCCAGGAAGGAACAAAGATAGGTCCAAGAAGATCAGAATGACGTTCGTAGGGTGGAGAATTTCGGAACAGAAATTGTGCAAACTTCTGTTTTATACTAGTTTAGCTATTTCGGCTCCTCCAAGAAGATCATGGGGGTTGTAGTTCCACCAGAGTGCCAAGATGTTCTGTAGAAGATTGTTATTCCCAACTACAACAGAGGTCTCAGAGGAGACGAGGCTGCTGCAGGTTTAAATCCCTAGGGGCATACCTGTCAAGTTTCGGGAAATTTCTGTCAAATAAGGGAAATTTCCTGGCCAAAACAGGAAACTGGACAGCTATGCTTATCCTGTGCTGGCCTCCAGTCTAACTTCAGTCTAATTGCAGTCTAACTAATACGGGATGACGGCAGAAAAGAGTGTAAAATATGGGGGTTTGACAGAAATTTCCCAAAACTTGACAGGTATGCCTAGGGGCTTGATAGATCCACTGTATGCCTTCCCATGAGAAAGAAGAAATGTAGAGATACAAGCATACACAGACTGTTGGCTTGCATCTATCCACTAATATTGCATCTGCCCAGTTGTTTATATATATGCATACACTGGTATATTTCATCACATGTCTAATCCTGGTGGCGCAGTGGTTAAAAGGCTGGACTGCAGCCAGAACATTGTGAGTTCAATTTAAACAGGGTTCAAGGTTGACTCAGCCTTCCAGCCTTCTCAAGTGGGCAAAATGAGTACCCAGCAAAATGCTAATTACCTTGTGAATTGCCCAGAGAGTGCACTTAGTGCTATGGGGTGGTATATAAGTGTAATTGCTATTGCTAGTCCCATTTATGTGAGCATTAAAATGGAGTGGAATGCTAGTGGGTTTATGTTAAACTATAGCACATACATTGGCATTTACACCACTAATCTTGGGGGTGGGGTCTAACTCCTATAGAGGTGCTCTGCCTGTTGTAAAAACTTGTTGCTGAAAATGTTGCGAGAAGCTAACGGTTCATACAAAGAAAGTTATCACCTCCTCTCTCTGTGTGCACATGCATGCACATGTGAGGGCATTACTACATCTTTCACTGGTCCAATGCCCATCCCAGCCAGCCTGGGCAATGATCAAGGATTATGAAACCAGTAGACTAGATCACTAAGAGGGCTAAGTGTTGTGGGAAGAGGCTGCAAAAATGCCTGTAGTGTGCTGAACATCATCAACATAGATCATAATGTACGAGGCCAATAATCCACAGTGCACATGGGTATATAACACACACAGAAGCAAGCAGGCCGGGTGTAAATGCTAGCCAGAAAACGTATGTTAACCTGTGACCTGTTTTACAGTCGTGTGTTTGCTACATATTTGGAGAGGATTTAACAGCGTTTGGGAAGGGAAGGGCTGGTGTCATCTGTGAACCCCCATTTTATGTTCCTGTACAAGACTGCAGTGGCTTAGTGGTTAAGATGCTGAACTTGGTGACTTGAAGGTTGGCAAGTCAGCAGTTTGAGACTCAAGTGCTGCATGACGGAGTGAGATCCAGTTGTCTGCCCTTGCCAACCCAGCAGTTTGAAAGCAAGAAATCGCAAGTAGATAAAAAGGTATGGCTTTGATGGGAAGGGTAACAGTATTCTGTGTGCCACTTGACCACAGAAAAGTCTGCAGATGGGCCTAGCTCTTTGGCTGTAAATGGAGATGGCGCACTGACCGCTGTCAGACATAACTGGCTTTTGAGCAAGGGAGACTTTGCTCTTTACCTTTACAGGTTTGCATGGCAGGGAGAAGATACCCTTCCAGAGTTTTGCGGCACCAAATAGTACAAAACTGGCACAGACATTTGACATCGATTGGGATGAGATAAGCAACGGCAGGCAGTGAGAACCAAATGCCTGCCCTGAACAAATGCAGCAATGTTATTACAAAGAAAATTCAGAATCCCTATTAGACCATCCGGAGAGGATATTAAAAAAGTGCAGAGGCTTTGAGATTATTTCCACTGCTATTAGTCCTCAGGCAAGAAGTTGAAAAAAACTCCCCAAAAATCAGAAGCAGAAATGGGAAGAGGTTGTGTCATAAGTCCTTGTAGTCTGTTTTGTTGTGGCGGCAGCCCATGAGTGTGACAGTGAAAGATGAGGGCCGTAGTGACTGTGACTGTGGGTTTTTAAAAGCCCGTGGAGAGATGCACGACAGGCATTAGCAGTAGGGAGGAATGGGGAAAAGGGAAAACCAAGTCCAATTCAAGGATATTCCTTCCTGGTCAAGGACATTTGAAAAATCATTGCTCCTTTCCCCCCTCCTGCCCAATCCACCGGCCATACTGTGCAATGCCAGTCCATTCCGTGGAACTGTAGCACATCTCCCTCCCCCCCCAACACAACTAATCTCTGTGCACCCCCTTCTTTCCTTCCCCACACTTCCCCACCTTCTCTATGCCTATGCAGAGCTGTGCCCCATGGTCTTTGCATCCCTCCCCTCCCCACTCCTTGCACTCCTCCGCCTCAAGAAATATGCCCAATTATTGTTTCTTTGCACCCCTGACTCTTCCCTACACCCACCCACCCATCCTGGTGTATGTCCCGGGCTGGTATGAGTGTTTGTTTTGTTCCGTTTGTATCCGTAATTCATTAAAAGGCTGGTTCTACCTGACTGCTCTGTGTCTCTTGATATCTCCTTCTCTTCTCAGACCGGCCCTTTCTTATCCTCAAAGCTTGGGAAAGGTTGGGCTTTGGTTTACTGCAACTCCCAGAATCCCTCCCTACTAGCTGAGGGATTCTGGAAGTTCTGGTCCAAAGTCAGGAACTCTTCCAAGCTTTGCTTATTTTCTACTGCATGCTCCCCTTGAATACCCATCACAACTCCCACCCTTGGATCAGCACCACAGTTTTCCAACTCTGAACTTGTTGAGAGACTATTTTCCAGAACCTCATCTATGTTCTAGACAGGGTTTCTCAACCTTGGGTCCCTATATGTTCTTGGACTTAAATTCCCAGAAGTCCTCATCTGTACTTCTGCTAATCAGATATTCTGGGAGTTTAAGTCCAAGAACATCTGGGGACTCAAGGTTGAGTAAACCTTTTTCTAGATCATGGGTGAAGTCCTCCCAAGGTTCTGAGACTGGAAGTCATTCATTCATTCATTTCATTTATTAGATTTGTATCTTGCCCTACTCAACAAAAATGTGACTCAGGGCCATACCTGTCAAGTATCCCGGATTGGCCAGGATTTCCCGTATTTTTCCACTGGTTCCTCCTCTTTCCCGCCACCATCCCATATTTGAACGGTGGGGAAAGGGATTACTGCTCATGCGCGCCCATCGTAAATGGGCTCTGCGTGTGCACAGAGGGGTTCTGTGCATGCACAGATGAGTTGTTGAGGTGCATGCGTACCCGGGCCAGAGCAGTTCCCGTATTTCCAGGAGCCGTGCTTGACGGGTATGCTCAGGGCGGCTTACAGTAGAGAATATAAAATACAATTATAAATTACAAAGTTACATATTAATATCATCACAGTGACAACACAGAGATACAAAATATACAGAAATACCAAAAAAATCCTGTTGCAATTAATTGCAAAGTTCCATATTATTACAATGCAAAAATATCAATTTTACAGCAACAAGCACCACAAAAGCCAAAAACAGTCCCATCAAACTTGACAAACACGGCTAATAAAGGTGGGTGGGAGTTGCAGTTCAATGATAACTGGAGGACATTAAATTGCCCACCTTTATTCTAGAGTAGGGGTCTGCAAACTTGGCTCTCTAGGTGTTTTTGGACTTCAATTACCAGAAGCCCAAGTCAGCACAGTTGCTGATCAGGGATCCTGGGAACTGAAGTCCAAAAACATCTGGAGAACCAAGATTGAAGATCCTGTTCTAGAGGATTCCAGCTGTTGGATATGCTCAATTCATATAAGGGATTATTCCCAGTTCTTACTGTGATCTTCCATGCTCCAGGAGATATGACTATTAAAGGAAGACTACTTACTATGGCCGTGTTGGTCACTGCAGACCCTCCTATGAATTTCCAGGAAGCCCCAGGGTTTGTTCATCCATTTACAAATGTCTATAAACAACTTACATTTGCAAGTTTCAAAAAATGGTACGTGACAACTTGAAAACATACAATAGAAAACAATTCATAAAATACATTATTTGTAAAATGAGTTGTGATGTTGTTAAGCACTGCCAAGTTACTTGGTTCAGGTGGAAAGGCTGTGAATTGGTGACCTCCAAGAAGCCTTGCAAATTCAAGGTTCTCAAACATATAACAGGCTGGACTATACGAGGGAACCCTACAAAAAGATATAAATCCTCCAGAGCAGAGGGAACGAAGAGTATTTCACATGAAGGGTACCAACACACAAGATGCTCTGCTCTGAATGACAGTGGAGTTGGACAGTAGGCATATGTTAAACCACCAGAAGTTCTTTTCCAGATGACTTCAAAGGACCAAATGCTTCTGCAAAAGGCAAGATAGTCTCCCTGGGAAGCTGGTCCCAATTATATAGGCATTTGCTTGCTAAGAACATTGGGCAAGGCTTCCAGATGAAATTGTTGTGCAGGTATGTTGAAAATGTAACTCAAACATTTGCCCCTTCTTTGGAGATTACAACACCACAAGAAGACTCACACATGTAATTGGACCTCTGTAGCTATGATACTACAGACAAACCCTTCCCAAGGCAGCTCAGTGTACAGGTTCACCTTACAGTTGGTGCTCACCAGGTGTGCAAACTAAGATAATACACAGAGAATTCCAGGGATGTATAACTGTGTTGCAACTGGGTTTAAGGATTTGTATGCTTTGGGGGTTTAACTACATTCCAGATGCCTTTGAATCAGAGCTTGGAAAAGTTACTTTTTTATATTACGACACCCAGCATCTCCCAGATAGGTACGTCAGTGACAGTATTGGCTGAAGGATTCTGGTAGGTATTGGCTGTAAATGGGGATGAGCACCTCACCCTAGAGTTGGATATGACTGGTTTTTGAACAAGGTCTACCTTTACCTTTGTGGATTATAGCCTTACTTCTTCATGCATCTGAAAAAGAGGGATGCAGTCCATAAAAGCTTATGCTGAATAATATTTAGTAGTCCCCCTCCCCCACAATATATATCTATACCTATAAATCCAGATGTTAACCGTTGGAATTCAGCATACACTTCAGCACCCGTCCACACTATCCCGTACCGAGCCTCCTGCACTCGCCCGAACCCGGCCCGCAGAGTACTGCAGGGTTGCTAAAGCCGGCAGTGGGGCAACAGCCCCACGGAGGCGCGAGAAAAAAGACCATTGGGAAATGTGGCGCGCCCAAATGAAATTGAGCTGCAGAAAAAAAACCGCTGCATGAACGCAAACAAAACAAACAAAGCTCCAAGTCCCAGCGTCCTACGTGCCGTGAGCACTTCAGCCAATCAGGCTGAAGGGCGCGAGCGCACAGAACGCTGAAAAAAACCGGCGCGCAAAAAATAAAATAAAAACACGCCGGTCTCCCGCAACAGGAGCGCAAGTCCACTGCAGGTGGACACAGTGCATCATGGCCTCGCAAAACAAAACCCCTCCAAAAACTATCGCAAGACACCCGCCAGTCTTCTTTCCCGGAGCAACGGGGAGAAGAGGGACTCCCTCTCCTCCACGCTACCCCACCGAAGACACGGCAAGACCACCGCCGGCCTCAAGGTCAGTTGAGCTGGGGTGGAAAAAATACCACCAGCAGGCAGCAGTTTGTCAGGGGAAGCACCCTTCCTGTTGAATGACTGGGTGCTGCCTTTGTACTTCTGACACCACTGTTTTGAGAACTAGCACGAAACAGTGGTGGAGGTAATACAAAAGCAGCAGCCAGCAATCCGCAAGGAAGAGCACCACCCCTTACGGATCGCTGCCTGATGATCTCTGGTTAGGTAAGCTAGGAGAAAAAGGAGACAGAGAGGAAAGAACCATCGTCAGGCAGATAGCTCTCCTCTGCCTCCTTCTCCGCCAACCTAACTAACGAACCTTACCGGATGAAGAGCGAGCTGACTACTGACTCCTTTTCCCCATTGCTGCATCAAAACCAAGATTCGAAGCAGCAATGGGGAAAAGAGGAAATGACAGGCAGCCCGTTCTTCACACAAAAATACACAACAACAACAAAACCAAACATTTACCAAAAAATGCTAAACACCAAAATTAATGAAACACAAATAATTAAATAATTAAAAAACAAAATCCACAAACAAAAACATCCACAATACCAGAAAAGCACAGAAAAAAACACCTAACTACAACATGAAAATACCTAACTCTAACACAACTACCACAAATTACACAAATAAACACCAACAAAATCACAAAAATGAAACAAACCGGAAATAAAAAAAATTAAACAAATCTAAAACCCAACCAAACCACTAAAGAACAAACAGAAACACCTCCCATCCCACCACCACAAAAACAAAACAAAGAAAAAATCCAGAAGAAATAAAACCAGTGAACTCACCAGCACGTCCTCCCTCCACGAGACCGGAACAGAAATGAAGAAACAAAGACTACTTACCGGAAGAAGCCTCACCTAGAGGCCAGGAGAGAAAAAACAAGTGAAACAAAAAAAGGATCCAACACTATTACTAACAGCCCCACCTGCAGGCCGGAAGATTAAAAACAAGTCAAAAAGATTCAAAGTAGCCCTCTTGCTAACAGCCCCACCTAGAGGCCACAAGAGTAAAAACAATTCAAAAAATAAGAATAAATCCAAAGTTTACAGAATAAAAACAATATGTTAAATAAAAAATAATAAACATTTGTAGCATCCTATGTTTATTTTTTACTCAACCCCCCCAAAAAACAACAACAACCAAAAAACAACAAAACACCTAAACACAGTTTATAACAGCCCGGCAATGTGCAAGGGTGCATCCTGCTGTTTTTGTCTAATTTACCTCTAAGAAACAGGGCCTGACGTGGACATTCGCCATGAACTTTTGGGACTCTTTTTTTTATAGTTTTTCTGCAGTAGCTGCACAAATTGGTGCATGCCTGAGAAAGTAACCTTGAATCAGGAAAGCTCGTGCATTCTTTGATGTTTTAGTGGCCTAATAAAATCATCGCCTTGTTCCTGCATTTGAATAAAATGTGTTGCTATGTAAGGTACCTCTAGTCTATTTATTGGTTTTTTGTCCTATAATTTGTAGGGCCAAACCGGAAGGCAATGTCTACCCTATAAAGCAGGGATTATCAACCTGTGGCCCATGGGCGAGATGTGGCGCACAGCACCATATTATGTGCCCCCCATCCCCTCCACCACACCAGGAAGTGCCCATATGGTGGAAGAAGGGCAAAATGGCTGTCCGGCCCCTGAAGCTGTCTAAGGAAACGTGACCTGGTCCCCAGCTTTAAAAGGTTGAGAACTCCTGCTATAAATAAATGCATTTCATGTTGGAAATTACTCTGGGTTGAAAGAATTTGTGCTGGGGAAACTCCACTCAGGGGATGCTTGAATGAGGCATGCCTACCCTATAATACAGAATCATGTTATTTGATAAACCAATACAAAGGGCAAGCCGCCATCTGCCTCTCTCATGAACCACAGGGATAATAATAATTTCGTGTCAGAAATTATTCTGGATTGAAAGGATTTTTGCGGAAGAAACTACTCAGGGAACGCCCAAATGAGGCTCATTTCATGTCCCCAAGAGCTGGGACAGAGACAAGCACTCAATCTGTCATGCAGTACCCAGGTCTCGAACTGCCGACTTACCAGCTTTCACAAGACAAGCTTCTGTTAACCACTGAGCCACTGCAGTCCCACCACAGGGAGAACAGATCAGAGAGTAAATAAAACAAAAAGGCAAAAAACATTGTGGCACCTTCAAGACTAACTACTGTGTTTTAATGTTAGCTTTTGTGGCTCAAGTCCACTTCAATAGACATAAGAGTGTGGACTCAATCCACAAAAGCTAATATTAAAGTACAAATAGTTAGTCTTTAGATGGGGAAGAAGTAGAAGCAGTGACAGATTTTACATTCCTTGGATCAAAGATCACTGCAGATGGGGATTGCAGCCATGAAATAAAAAGGTGACTGATTCTTGGGAGACAAGCCATGAGAAACCTGGGGAACATAGTGAAAAGCAGAGATATCACATTGAAAACAAAAATTAGAATAGTCAAAGCAATGGTATTCCCAGTGGTAATGTATGGGTGTGAGAGCTGGACCATTAGGAAGGCTGAGCGCAGAAGAATAGATGCCTTTGAAATGTGGTGTTGGAGGAGAGTTTTGAGGGTACCTTGGACAGCGAGGAGAACAAATAGGTCAATCTTAGAAGAAATCAACCCTGACTGCTCATTGGAAGGTCAAATAGTAAAGACGAAGCTGAAGTACTTTGGACACCAAATGAGAAGGGAGGATTCGCTTGAGAAGGCCTTGATGTTGGGAAAGGTGGAGGGCAAAAGAAGAAGGGGGAGGCCAAAGATGAGATGGCTAGATGGGATTGTAGACACAATGGGTACAGAACTGGGAGTGCTGAGGGGGATGGTGGAGGACAGAGGCGCCTGGAGAACAATGGTCTATAGGGTCGCAAAGGGTCGGAATCGACTGTGCGACTGAACAACAACAACAAGTTAGTCTTTATGGTGCCACAATATTTTTTGTCCTTTGTTTTGTTTACTCTCTGGTATGTTTGTAAAGACTTACACGGCTACCACTTCAAAAATATCAGAGACAGCTGAATCACACACACACACACCTTTGTAAGGTGTTGCAAGGGTTAGATAGACCCTCCATCAACAGCATCTGAGAAATACATATTTCCTGTCATTACATTTCCCTCTAAACATGTGATTCCTTCAAAGCTCCATGGCCAGGCAAGTTCATACGTATCTCCTAATGACAAAAGAAAAGCAGGCTTATTTGCAACACATTGTCATAAGGTGAGTTTAGGCTAAAAGAATAAAGCAGGCCTCCCATCACTCAAGGCAGCTGAACCTCTTTTGATAAGCTAAGTGTATCATCCAGTTGGAACCTGAGAAGACCTCCTCCTCCTCCTTCAAGTGCCGTATCCGATTCCGAATATTGGCTATCATCAAGGCGATCAGACATGGGGATTGTCCGGGGAACAATATAATGCATTGGACTCCCATTTGCCTTCCGTATCGCAACGTGACACCCGTACCACGGATCCAGTTCCGCAAGTCACTTTCTGGTCCTAAGCCCTTTTGCCACGCAAAGTCCTCCTCAGCCCCAGGCCAGGATGGATGAAGCTGCTGCCCTCCATCAAGATGGAGTCAAGTGGGATTTAATCCTCTTGGGGACCATCACCTTTCCCTGTAGACTTCACCACCCAAGGCCATCAGTACTCAAGGTGGCCAGGTTAGTTAAATGCAGCCTGATGATCAGTGTAGAGTCACTGGCAGTAGGGTCTACTCTATCACCATAGCAGGAGAACCTGGCCAGACTCCTAAGATGACTGTATTCAAAGTTGTTTCCATAACATAGGGCCATGATGGCGAACCTTGGCACTCCAGATGTTCTTGGACTTCAATTCCCAGAAGCCCAAGCACCCTGTGAATCCACATGAATGGGTTTACTGTGATTCATCCGGTCCGCACTGCCCTCGTCATTACTGGAAGTGAAAGTAAAACGCGCCTGTATGGAGGAAGAGTTAACCCAGAAGAGCCTTAACCATACGGGTGCATTTTACTTCCGCTCCTGGGAGCAACGAGGGCAGTGCGGGCCGGATGAATCACAGTAAACCCATTCATGTGGATTCACAGGGTGCTTGGGCTTCTGGGAATTGAAGTCCAAGAACATCTGGCGTGCCAAGGTTCGTCATCATGGACATAGGGTGTCTCTGTATCTGAAGTGATGGAGGAGGATGCTATGGTCATTCAGTTGGTCAAGAAAGTGAGTAAGGAGCTAAATTAAAGGTGGGAGGAGGAATTCTTTACTCACTCCATCACCTCTCTCTGCCAGCCGCTGACAATGTACAGGCTCTTTATCTCACATTCCAGTGTACGGGACACAGAGAGGGCACAGCAACTCAACCAAGTATGGACATCTCGGCTTTACCGGCCAAAGACAAGCCCCTTCCATCAACACCCTCCCCTTCTCCATCTTGCCCCTTCACGTAGGCTCACACAGGCTCAGCACAGTCCCAGTTGATTGTTCCTGTTCACCATTGGGGAGGCCATGTCGTCTGTCAGTTCCTCCTCCACTTTCCGCTCAGAGCACTACAGCACCTACAGCCCTAGTGGGAAGGCTCATTTTGAACCCTTGCTTGACCCTTCCCATGGGGTCTTTGGTCCTGGGGGTCCCCGAGAGTCCTACAGATACTCAGGTGAGTAAGCCATACCTAGATGGGATCCAGGATTTGTGGGTTTCTGAGCTACACACTGTAGGAGGCCTGAAGTTTTCAGGTACATCATGTTTAAGAGGCCAAATTGTTTCACTAAAAACTTGAGGGGCAGTAACCATAATTGCAGTTGGGGGGAAATGACCTGAGTTCCTATGCTGGAGTTTGCTTAATTTGCATGCAAATCTTAGATGGTGTGTGTGTGTGTGTGTTGCCCATTATTTGGCCCCAAGAGCCAGATTTTGAAGTTCATTTCCCAGATTTCAAGCTTTGGATCTGAAATCTCAGCCAATGGGTTGTTGGCAATCTAAGATGTTGGGTTTCATTTTTAAGAACTTAAGGGCAGGCCATTTCGGCATGCTCAGAAGCATCTTTGTTTTGCTTTTTAATGTGTTGAAAGGGACTGGGGTGGCTTAGTGGTTAAGACACTGAACTTGAAGGCTGGTAGGTCAGAGTTTGAGACCCGAGTGCTGCATGACAGAGCGAGCTTCCATCTCTGTCCTGGCTCCTGCAAACCTAGCAGTTCAAAAGCAAGAAATTGCACGTAGATAAATAGGTACCACTTTGGAGGGAAGGAACACAGCGTTCTGTGCACTCTGGTGTCTAGGCATGTATGCCACATGTCCACGGAAACATCTGCAAACGCAGACAGTGCTGGCTCTTTAGCTTTATACAGAGATGAGCATTGAACCCTAGAGTTGGAAACAACTAGCATTCCAGCAAGGGCGACCTTTACTATACTGCAGAGCTGCTGCCACAGTCACCGGGATTCACATGTTGGCCTCTTTGTTACCTTTCTGGTGTGTGCATGCTCACACAATTCTGCAAGTGATGGTGAAGGGCTTTCTCCCCATCACATCACAAGACTCTGGCTTTGAATTTCAGGTTTTGGCACTTAAATCTCAAAGAAATGGGTGAAGGCTAGATTTCACCCATATGTCACGTCATCCATACGCATACTTTGGCATTGTGGAATGAAAGGCAAGGAAGGGCAGCCAGAGGGTTTTGTTTTAGAGCCGTGATGGCGAACCCTGGCACTCTAGATGTTCTTGGACTTCGATTCACAGAAGCTGAAGCCCTCATGAATCCGCATGAATGGGTTTACTGCAATTTATCCAGCCCGCGCCGCCCTCATCTCTCCTGGAAGCAGAGGTAAAACGTGCCCGTACTGTTAAGGCTCTTCCAGGTAACCCTTCCTCTGTATGGGTGCATTTTACTTCCACTTCCAGGAGTGATGAGGGTGGCGCGGGCCGGAGGAATCGCAGTAAACCCATTCATGCGGATTCATGGGGGCTTGAGCTTCTGAGAATTGAAGTCCAAGAACATCTGGAGTGCCAAGGTTTGCCATCATGGTTTTAGAGGGTAGTTGTGTTTTTGTTTTGTTGTCAGCACTAAGAAAATTTACAGCACAGCATCTTCATGTCACTCAGCTACATCTACTTTCCAGAGTTTTCCCCCACCCAGTAGCCCAAGGGGAGTCATGCGATGGAGTGAGCTTTCATTATCTGTCCCAGTTCCTGTCAACTAAGCAATTAGAAAGCAAGAAATCGCAAGTACATTAAATACTGTAGGTACCAGTTTGTCAGGAAAGATAACAGTGTTCCATGCATTCCGGTGTCTACACATGCCTGCCAAATGACCATGGAAACATCTGCAGACTCAGATGGCAGTGGCTCTTTGGCAGTAAACTGAGATGAGCACCGTCCCGTAGAGTTGGACGCAACTAGCTTTTGAGCAAGGGAGACCTTTCCCTTTACTTACATTCACAAACAATGCAGGAAATGCCCCCCCAGTTGGAGACAGTCTGATTCACATTAGTCCCCATTAACTACGTGATGTAAAAGTTAATGCAAATCAGCCCAGCATCATCTCCTAAACTGTAAATTTTCTCCTCCACTTCTGGGGCTTCTCCTTTTTGGGAATCAAATGCCTTCGCCTTGGTTCAGCTGGTGTTATCACTTGCGCTAAGGCAGAGGGTTTTGAAGCTGTTGTTTTTCAAGCAGTTCCGGACATTTGTCAGCAGGGTAGTGTCTATACTTTTTAGGATGCCAATTTTATCACCAGTTGGAACGTGGGAAGCCCAGATAACGGTACTTAAAGTCCCTTTCATAACATCTAGGGCCGTGATGGCAAAGCTTAGCACTCCAGATGTTCTTGGACTTCAATTCCCAGAAGCCCAAGTACCCTGTGAATCCACATGAATGGGTTTACTGTGATTCATCCGGCCCACATTGCCCTCGTTGCTCCCGAAAGTGGAAGTAAAACGCGCCTGTACAGTTAAGACTCTTCCGGGTTAACCCTTCCTCCGTCAGGACGCGTTTTACTTCCGCTTCCGGGAGTGACGAGGACAGCGCGGGCTGGATGAATTGCAGTAAACCCATTTGTGTGGATTCACAGGGTGCTTGGGCTTCTGGGAATTGAAGTCCAAGAACATCACAGATCTACGGCTTTTCTATTCCTGAGGTGATGGCAGGTGCTAGGGCCTTTCGGTTGGTCAAGTAAGTCGTCGTCAGCTGCAACTCGTATCTGAGAAAGCATTTCCCCCCCTGACACAGGAAAAATGCCATTGGTGTGAATTTGTTTAAGGTGGATCCCAGCTTGCAATGAAGTGACCCACACACTATGATCACGGAGCCATCTCCTGCGGTACATACAGTATGAAATGAGACATGCAAGATTTAATACTGGGACTGCAATGGACTGCCTCAGCCTTGAGGATATGTACAAGGTGCGCTTTCACAGCCAGTCCATCTGGCATTGCCTCTTCTGCCTCCATGACTGTTGGGAATCAGAGTTCTTCCTGCTGCTCATTTTGCCGTTGGGCCCAATAGGATGGTTTCCAGTGGCATTTCCTCCACTGAGGGGGCCATCTAGGGCCGTAGCCAGGATTGTAGATGTGGGTGGGCAAATATTTTTCAGGATGGGCAACAATGCCATATATATGGGAGTTTGAGGGTGGGCAAACTGCTAGGTCAAGATGGGCGATGCCCACCCTGGCCACCCCCTGGCTACGGCCTTGGAACCATCACCCCACCCAAAGGGGCTCATCCGCCCATAGTTTTTGGCCCTTTTTGGGAGTCAGGCTATTTACTGCCACCCAAGCGTAAACAGGGAGGGAATCGGGAAGCAAGCAGAACCAGTCACTGTGTGAGACAGAATGCTGGGCTGGATGGGCTGTGGCCTGTTCCAGCAAGGCTGTTCTTATGTTCTTATGTAAGAACATAAGTAAGTGTGGAGAGGAGAGGAGTCAATTAACAAAATGCAAACATGGCAGATTTCCTTTCCTCTGGCTTCTGACTCCTGGGCAGTTGGCTGAAGTCAATTGAGCAGGGGAACCAGATTTTCTGGGTGTGACTTCACAATAGATCCATTTCAGTGGTGGGATTCAAAAAATTTTGCTACCTACTCTGTGGGCGTGGTATGGAAAAATGCCATTGGTGTGAATTTGTTTAAGGTGGATCCCAGCTTGCCATGAAGTGACCCACATACTATGATTTTAGGGGGAAAGCCCTGCATTATTTCAAAACTTGGATGGGCGGGCCAGCCAGAATTTCTGCTACTGGTTTTGGCAAACTGGAGCGAACCTGCTGAATCCCACCACTGATCTATTTGCATTCTCCCTCCCCCACTGTGTAGACACATTCTAAGACAACCTAACCCCAAGCACCCTGTGAGCCCACACGAATGGGTTTACTGCGATTCATCCGGCCCACGCTGCCCTCGCTGTTCCTGGAAGTGGACGTAAAACATGTCCTTACGGAGGAAGGGTTAACCCGGAAGAGTCTTAACTGTTTTACTTCTGCTTCTGGGAACGACGAGGGTGGTGCGGGCCGGATGAATCGCAGTTAACCCATTCGTGTGAATTCACAGGGTGCTTGGGCTTCTGGGAATTGAAGTCCAAGAACATCTGGAGTGTCAAGGTTCGCCATCACGGACCTAACCAAATTGTATCAGAAAACAAGATGGCAGCTCAGATGGCAACGGAAGGAAAGCAGAGACCAATGGCCAAAACACATTGCGTTGTGTTGCATCAGGGGTTAAATGGATAATCCATGACGCAATGGATAATTCTGACATAGATGGGGTGCAGTGCCTTTGAATAAACTCTCAATCTAAATGGAGGAATCTTGGACAGCAGCTCCAACCTCTTCCTCCTCCAAGAACTGGAGCCATCTTGGTGTGCCCAGTGTAGTGTTTCAAAGGCATTCCTTGTTAGGCACTAGAGGAAGCAAAATTGCTGCCGCCAATGTTCTTGCTTTCAGCAGCTTGTTTCCTTTCCTTCTGTCCTCCAAGTTTCGCCTTTCAGTTGATGCATCTCTAGGAAACCAGCTGTCACGGTCAGATGCAGACGCTGCTATCTCCTCTATCAAATGCATAATTAGCTGTATTGTGATGGGGATTTAACACAGGATAATGTCACTCTTTGTGCAGTGCAATAGACACTTCTAAAGATTAATTTTACAACAGAGAGGGAGGGGTAAGTCTTTCCTCACTGCATGGCAGGCAAGATATATTACATTGGTCCATGAACAAATTTTTTGGCTGCTGTATTGTCTGTAAAGCTTGGAACTGTTTCTTTTCAGGCTGAATCTCCTAGAACCATGATGGCGAACCTTGCCACTCCAGATGTTCTTTGACTTCAATCCCCAGAAGCCCCTATGAATCCACACGGAAGTGTTCACTGAGATTCATCCGGCCCACGCCGCCCTCGTCGCTCCTGGAAGTGGAAGTAAAACACGCCCGTATAGTTAAGACTTTTCCGAGTTAACCCTTCCTCTGTACGGGCGCATTTTACTTCTGCTTCCAGGAGTGACGAGGGCGGTGTGGGCCGGATGAATCGCAGTAAACCCATTTGTGTGGATTCAGGGGGGCTTCTGGGAATTGAAATCCAAGAACATCTGGAGTGCCAAGGTTTGCCATCATGGTCCTAGAATTTCCCTGACAGCAATTATAACATGTATATTTCATACCACAAGATGGTAACTTCAAATAGATAAAGGTAAAGGTCGCCCATGCTCAAAAGTCAGTTGTATCTGACTCTAGGGTGCAATACTCATCTCCACTTACAGCCAAAGAGCCAGGGTTGTCTTTGTCTGCAGATGTTTACATGGTCATGGAGAAGGCATGACTAGATGCAAGAGCACATGAAACACTGTTACCTTTCCTTCCATAGCACTACCTATTTATCTACTTACAATTTCTTGCTTTCGAACTGCTAGGTTGGCAGGAGCTGGGACAGAGACGGAAACTCACTCCATCATGCAGCAGTTTGGTTCGAACTGCTGACCTGCTAACCTTCCAGTTGTCAAACTCAGCGTCTTAACCACTAAGCTACCGCGGCTCTGTTCAAGTAGGTAGATGTGTTCAAAAATAACTAAAAAGTAATAGCTGTAGTTGTTTTTGAGGCATACAAAATTACAGACACCCTGAACAGGTAGCTGTGCTGGTTTGTAATCAGCGAGAACAAATACTGTTTGTGGAGCCTTGAAGACTGGCCAGTTTTATTTAGAAGTAGCTGATTACCCGGCCTTGCTCGGGTTTTTTTTTCTTTAGGGGATTTCCCCCCCTCCCCAACTGCTGGAGGAGAGTGGACCGTCCCATTGTACCACCCCACGGGGGTGCCACAATTCCATTTTGTCCCCCATTTCCCTCCCTTCTCTGTTCCACAATATCCCAACACCATCCTGATATTTTAACAATAATAACCTGTCGAAGGAAAGAATAAAAACAGATTTCTTTTCTTTTTAAATACTTTTTTTATTCTTCAGCTCTGGGACAGGATCCCCCCCCCCCCCTGCCCTCTTTCGTCCATCTTCTGATGGCTCCAAGAAATGGCTCCAGCGGTTTGTTTTTTCCTCCCCAGCCGCTGGAGGAGAGCGGTCCATTCCATTGTACCACCCCACGGGGGTGCCACTATCACATTTTCTCCCCCATTCCCCTCCCTTCTCTGCTCCACAATATCCCAACCCCATCCTGATACTTTAACAATAATAACACATTGAAAGAAAGAATAAAAACAGGTTTCTTTTCTTTTTAAATACTTTTTTTTATTCTTCAGCTTGGGGAAAGGAACTCCCCTCCCTTTTTAGTGGTGGTACGTACTTTCTCTCCCGTAGGTGGAGGTGTCCCCTTTGCATCCCAATTTGTGGGGCATAAACCCCAAAATGGGTTTCGAGACACCCACAGTGCTGATCTCGCAAGCCCAAGGTAGGTGTGTGCCAATTTTCAGCGAGATTGGTCCAGGGGTGTGGGTTCCTTTAGAGCACATACAAGACCACACCTCTGTTTTATAGATATAGATAAGCTTTCACCACTTGGACTGCAGCCCACTTCATCAGAAGAGTGAGATGCTAGTGAGCTGCTCCCCACAGAAGCCTTGAAAGCCTTTAAGGTGCTACAAGATTCTTTGTGTGTTTTGTCAGAACAGTTAAGAGCAACCTGGAAAAGTCCTATGTTTGAAGAGCATTGCATTTTCCAAGCCTTGTGATTATAATTTGCAACTGTCCGGGACTGTGGTGGCTTAGTGGTTAAGGTGCTTAACTTGATGACTGGAAGGTTGGCAGATCAGCAGTTCGAGACCCGAATGCTGCACGACAGAATAAGATTTCATCACTATCTCAGATCCTGCCAATCTAGCAGTTCGAAAGCAAGAAATTGCAAGTAGATAACTGATTCGGTGGGATGGTAAAAAGCATCCAGTCCTAGTCATGCCAGCCACATGTCCATGGAAACATCTGCAGATGCAAACAGATGCAAACAGATGCAGATTCTTTGGCTTTAAACAGAGATGAGGACTGGACCCTATTGTTGGATACAACTGGCTTTTTTAGCAAGGGCAACTATTACCTTTACTATATAACTGTCCAAGGCCCGCCTTCTTAACCTTCGGCCCATCCTGCAGGTTCTCCACCATCCACACAACCCTCTACTCTCGGCAGCAGCAATGTGATTGCAGGTGGGGACAAATACCAGGTCATGGCTGACGTCAGCCAGTTTGAGCCACAAGACATCGTAGTGACTACTTTCAATTACTGTATCGTCATCCAGGCTGAAAAGGTGAGGACAGGAAACAAATACAACTGACAAATTCAGACGGGATGAAGGGTGGGTGGGAGCGAGAAATTTAAACTGCTGGCTCTGGTGGTTCTGTCTCTTTTCCATCAAATTTAATGGATTTTTTCCCTCTCCTAATGACTAAAATACATGTTTTGTAAAAAGCTTGTTTTTCAAGGGCAAACAGCATAAAACATGGAGATGGCTTGTAGTAGAGGATCTGCCAAAGGAGAGGCTTTAACAGTTCAGCAAGAAGCCTTCATTAATGATGGTTTTAGGAGAGCTGGTCCTAACATTAGAGGCTCTGAGACATCAGTAGTCCCACCAGAAGACTGGTGGCCGGTAATACTGGTGGGAGAAAGAAGAATCTGCTCTCGTTTTTAGTCTCAACTTTAATGGAAAAATCCAAGGTGCTAAGTTATTTGAGGAACAGGAATCAGCACCTTGTCTTAGCTATAGTAAAGTTCAGACAAAACCTGAAGTGGTTTCACTCCCTATAAGAAATTGGTGTCACTCAACCTCTAGTGGACCACAGCACAGCTCCAGGTGCAAAGTGGTTGCTAGACTCCAGATTTGCATGTGTTCTGCACTTCTTAAGCTTGTCTTCAAGAAGTCCTGGTGCGCAGTGGTTAAACCGCTGTCCTGCAACCAAAAGGTTGTGAGTTCGACCCTGACCAGGAATCAAGGTTGATTGAGCCTTCCATCCTTCCAAGGTTGGTAAAATGAGTACCCAATATGTTGGGGGCGAAATGCTAATTAACTTGTGAACCGCCCAGAGAGTGCACAAAGCACTATGGGGTGATATATATAAAGTATGATTGCTTTGCTTTTGCTCTTCTGGTAGTGGTGGAAAAATCATCTTCCAGTGCCACTGTGGACTGGTGATAGAAGATGATTTTTCCACAACACCTGCCATCCTGGTTGGCCTCTTAATGTGAAATGAGAGGTGATGCTCCTTTCATCTGTTGCCTGAGCTGTGGTGCTCATCAATGAACATCCAAACCTCTTGCTCTAGATTGCATATTAATGAGAGCAATCATTTTTTTAAAAAAAGAAAGATCTAAGCCTACGTTGTGGACCAAGGATGGAGAGCCTGTAGCCTTTGAGATACTAGATGCCATCTTTGTTAGGCGGAATGGAACGTAATTCTCATTTGTTTTAGCAAGGATTTACACTTCTTTTTTTCCTTCTTCAAAAGGAGATGAGGAATTTTCTGGGGTTATCAACTCAGTTGCATAACTTGCACACCGTGTGCAACTTGCACAACTGGCTGCAAACTACAATGGCTGCTGCTCTGTTTCCTGGATTTTTAAGCATCTGAAGCATAGGATGGGGTATTTGCATCTTTTGAAACAATCAGCCAGTCCTTTGTTTGGGAAGCAAAAGTGCAGAGTTAGAGACAGAATAAGCATTTTGCTTTCCTATAAGAATGGAGATTGCCCCACAAACATTTTGTGTAAATGTCACAAAGCCTGAGCATGCCAACGGGCAGTGTTCCTTATTTTGTTCTTATATTGGAGGCTAGAATCCTCTTGCCTTTTCTAGGCATCTTGGCAGGCAGGCCCTGACCCTGTTTTAGCCAGTATAGACTTGGCACGATGGTGGAAAGTCCCAGGGTTCCCAAGTGGTTTGGCCAACACGTCTCACCTGCACCACCCAGCACAGCCAACAATAACGGGTGATGGGAATTGTAGTCTGACGTATCTCCTGCTCGAAATTCTGGGTTCCAGATAAGAAGCAGGCACAAACTGATGGGTGGCAAGCGCTTAATTTAATTCACTTATGTCTGTTTGGTGCTGCAGGTGGCAGAGGATGGCACCGTCTCCAACACCTTCACCCACAAGTGCCAGCTTCCGGCCGACATGGATCCCCTGTCCGTCAGTTGCTCCCTGAATGACGCTGGCAAGTTGATCATCACCGCCAGGCGGCAGCTCACGGCACCTCCGCCTCTTTATCGCTCCGAGGTCAAGCTCTAATGGTCTACCTTGTCATGGTTGACAAAGCAAGTCTACCCTGCCCCTCTCCCAGAATTCCCTTGGTCAGGGTCGAAACAACACCCAGAATCCACAGCTGGCCAATGTGTTCTTTTTTAAAATTAGGGCCAACAATAAATTCAATTTTTTTTGCAAGCTTTGCAATCTTCCAGAGCTCGTCAACAGGCTGACCCAGGGTTCCCCAAACCTGGCTCTCCAGATATCCTTGGACTTCAATTACCAGAAGCCTAAGCCATCACACCTGTTGATCGGGGATTGTGGGAATTGAAGTCCAAGAACATCTGGATTGCCAAGGTTTGGTATCACTGGGCTAGATGAATAAATGTAAAGCAATATCAATTACACATATATACCACCCCATAGTGCTTAGGACTGAGGGTCAGAATCGACTGTGCGACTGAACAACAACAGTGCTTAGTGCACTTTCTGGGCGGTTCACAAGGTAATTAGCATTTTGCCACCAACATGCCAGGTACTCATTTTACCGACCTTGGAAGGATGGAAGGCTGAGTCAACCTTGGTGATCCTGACCCTCATCAGGATTGTACTCACAATTTTTTGGCTGTAGTACAGCAGTTTGACCAGTGCACCACCAGGTCTCTTAAAAAGTGGGAAAGCATGGAAGCATGGAAGTCCAAAAAAAATTAAGTTACAGAGCTTTGCAATTAAAACTCTGTCCAAGAGTAGAAGGGTTTGATGCATCAGTGAGCACATGTAGAATCACTCAATCTCTGGCAAAGGGCACTGGCGAAACATCTCTAATCCTCGGTTCGTTGGAAACACAGAAACACCTGCAACTCATGTACCTGTCCTTAGGCTAAGCACAAAGGATTTTTTGTTTGTGACATTCTGTACATTCTTTTTCTTTCTTTCTTGACAGACTTGTAAAGCCAGGCAGCTTGGTTAGCATTGTTTCTTACAGTATGTGCCATCATGTTATTATTGTTGTTGTTCCTATGTGACGTCAACTTGTCTTCCACTTAGGCTGATGGTATGAGTCAGTGCCCTCTAACGATGTCCTATCACTAATAGCCCTGCTCAGCTCCTGCAAAACCGAGGCTTGAGGTTTCCGGTCTGGTGTCAATCCATCTTATATTTGACAGTCCTCATTCCCTGCTGCCTTCAGCTTTTCCCAGCATTCCTCCACTTCTGCCAGGAACAACTCCTTGCATCAGTAGTGTCAGGGTTTGGAAAAAGCACTCTTTGGAACTACATTTGGTGAAGTAAGCTATAGTTGGTGGAGGAT
This sequence comes from Bradypodion ventrale, assembly GCA_035047345.1. Lineage (NCBI taxonomy): Eukaryota > Metazoa > Chordata > Lepidosauria > Squamata > Chamaeleonidae > Bradypodion > Bradypodion ventrale. Next base: position 10,821,920 of record JAWDJE010000003.1, read on the forward strand.
TATGGCCAAATAAACTTGTAGCCTTTATACTATGCCTGGAGGTATTTCGGAATACAGCTTTCAGGATCCCCGGCCACAATGCCTGTTTGCTGTGCTGGCTGTGAGACTCTGGAAGCCACAGACCCTCAAGAGACAGCTTTCTACGGCTAATAGTAAACAAAGTGAAATTAGATCAGGTACAGAGAAAGGCAACAAGGATGAACAGAGGATGGAAACCAAGCCATAGGACAGGGGTGCCCAAACTACAGCCCAAGGGCTGGATCTGGCCCCCAATGCCAATTCACCTGGCACACGAAGTCCTCATCACTCTTGGAAGCGGAAGTAAAACGCGCCTGTATGAGATGATCAGAGGACAAGGATGATCAAAAGACTGGAAACCAAGCCATAAGACAGGGGTACCCAAACTATGGCCCGGGGACTGGATCTGGCCCCCAATGCCAATTCATCTGGCCCATGAAGCCCTCGTCGCTCCTGGAAGCAGAAGTAAAACGCACTTGTGAGGGCCGTTTTACTTCCGCTTCCAGGAGCGACGTGGGTTTCATGGGCTGGATGAATTGGTGTCCGGGGCCAGATCCAGCCTCCGGGCCATAGTGAACCACATGACCGGCCCCCTGAACCACGTGACCGGCCCACGGCCTGAAAAGTTTGGGCACCCCTGCCATAGGAGGAAAGGCTGAAGGAACTGGCCATGTTTACCCTTGAGAAAAGGAGACTGAGAGGGGATATGATGAGAACACTCCTAATACCTGAAAGTTGGTCATAAAGAGGAGGGTAAGGATCTGTCCTCCATTACCCCAGATTGCAAGACATGTAATAATGGGCTTAAACTAAATGAAGACAGGCTGGATATCAGGGAAAACCTCTTAATGGTTGGAGCAATACGACAGTGGAACCAACTGCCTTGAGAGGTGGTGAGCGCTCCAATACTGGAAGCGTTTCAAGAGAAAATTGGACAACCACCTCTCAGATCTTTTTTGATTCGGATTCCTGCATTGACCAGAGGGTTGGACTTGATGATCTAAAAGACTCCTTCCAACTCCATTATTCAACAATTCTGTTTCCTAGATGGTCTGGAAGGGCCATTTCTGGGCACGGTGTGGTCCGTGGCAGGGACTGGGGGCAAAAGGTTTTACTGCCTCTGAGACAAAGGTAAAGGAAAAGTTTTCCCTTGCTCAAAAGCCAGTCATATCCGACTCTAGGGTTCAGTGCTCATCTCTGTTTCAAAGCCGAAGAGCCAGCGTTGTCTGCTTCTGCAGACGTTTCCGTGGTCACATGGCAGGCATGACTAGACACCGGAGCGCATGGAATGCTTTTTTTTAGGGACTGCAGTGGCTCAAGTGGCTGGGAGGCGGAAGGTCAGCAGTTCGATTCCCGAGTACTGCAGGATGGAATGAGCTCCCGTCTTTGTCTCAGCTCCTGCCAACCTAGCAGTTCGAAACCAAGAAATTGCAAGTAGCCACATGAGCCACTGCAGTCCCTCGAAAAGTGGTATAGGTGAAGGTAAAAATAAAGGTCTCCTTTGCTCGAAAATCAGTCGTATCTGACTCTAGAGTGCAGTGCTCACCTCCATTTACAGCCAAAGAGCCAGAGCTGTCGTGGCAAGCATGACTAGATGCTGGAACACATGGAACGCTGTTACCTGCCTGAAGAAGTGGTAACTATTAATCTACCTTCAATGTCTTGCTTTCGAACTGCTAGGTTGGCAGAAGCTGGGACAGATGATGGGAACTCACTCTACACCTCACCCTTGCTAACATATCAGAGGGAATTAGGAGTGTTAGTGTTTTTCTAAAGGAACTTTTCTAGGCTTTGCCCATATCTGGAAGTACACCCACGTGTAATTTTGCATTATATAATTTAGACTTATGCATTATTATGCATTACAATTGATCAGGTCCCCTAAGGAAACCCCAAGGAAACCTTTTAAAAAAGTATTTGCATGACTTTGGCAGAAGCGTTGTTCCTTCTGCCTCGTTGCCACTGACTTTGCTCCTACAGATGCCAGCTGCTTGTTACATCTCTAGACCTTCTTCTAGTTTGATTTCCATCTTCCTCTCTCTCTTTCTCTTCTCATCTCCAGGATGTCTGGGTCAGCGTTTTTTTTCTTTTCTCCTTTTTTGCACGCAGTTCCCGGAAGCCAGTTCAGACTCTGTTGACTAGGCAGACGAGGCAACTTTTGGCAGAAAGGGGGAAGGCAGGAGGAATGCCAAGTTGAAAAAGGAGAACATGAAGATCTGGGCATGAGATGCTTCTTCTTATATGCTGTAGGGTAGAAAGTTTTCAGTTAGGAATGAATCTGCCTGGCCAGTTTATCCTGCTTTGGTAATATGAGTAGACCCTACTGACAGCAACTCAACACCAATCATCAGCCGAAGGTTTACTAACCTGACAACCCTGAGGACTAATGGCTTTGGGTGCCAAAGTCCACAGGGAAGGGTGATGGTCCCCAAGTGGATTAAATCCCACTTGAATCCATCTTGATGGAGATCAGCAGCTTTATCAATACTGGCCTGGGGCTGAGGAGGACTTTGCGTGCCAAAAGGGCTCAGGATCAGAAAATTACTCACCAAACTGGACCAGTGGTATGGGTGTCATGCTGCTGCAATGCGAAAGGCAGATGAAAGGCCACTGCATTATCTTCTCAGGACAGTCTTGATGGCTGATTGCCATGATAATCGCTAATATTCAGATTCAGATGCAGCAGAAGGAGGTGGTCTGCAAAACAGGTGAGCAGGTGGGAACCCCTTCCTACCGTTCAAACGGCATAGCAAAGCTAGATAGCAGGCCTCCAAGTAACACAGACATCAGAATTTGTAAAGCCTGTCAGTTATGAGTTGCTGATTTTTGTTGTTCGAGCCTGACCCTTTGTGACCCCATGGACCACAGCACACCAGTCTCCTCAGTCATCCTCCAGAGCATGCCCAGATATACGCCCACTGCGTCAACAATGCCATCTAGCCATTTCATCCTCTGCCACTTCCTTCTTTCTCCTTTTGCCTTCGATCTTTCCTAGCAACAGGGCCTTCTCCAGTGAGTCTTCTCTTCTCATTTGGTGGCCAAAGTACTTGAGCTTCATCTGCAGTATTCGACCTTCCAAGGAGCAGTCAGGGTTGATTTCCTTTAGGATGGACTGATTTGATCTCTGCAGTCATGGGGACTTTCAAAAGTCTCCTCCAGCACCACAGTTCTTAGGCGACTATTCCTCTGCGCTCAGCCTTTCCTTATGGTTCAGCTCTCACAGCCATATATTACTACTGGGAAGACCATTACTGTAACTATGCAGATGGCTCCCATAATCCTCTCACCTGCAGATTTAGCAGCTAGGGGAAACTGATACTAGGATGGTTGGTACCCATCAAGATTGCTAAGAATGGAGTGACCAATAGAAGAAGCAAAGTCCACCATAGGTGTCATCAGTTCTGGCTTTTGTCCCCTTTCCCTTCCCTTGCAATGCAACTTTAGGCTACCTCCTTCCCGAGCAACACCTAATATGTGTGTGCACGCGCATCCATGCATGTGTGCATGTGTATAGGGCAGCACGACCTCTCTTTCTCTGATGGCTTCCTGCTCAGCAATGTAGAGAAACAAAATGATGGGAATGATATAAAGGCAATTCCCAGAAAGAAAACAGCAATAATGTTGGCTGCGTTCAGCCAGTTAATGTTGATTGGGTTGTGCTGGGAGGCTCTGCTGCCTTCCCCAGCCCTCTGCTGCCTGAGGCAACTGCTTTGCCCTGGCTACTGCCTGACCTTCTCTGTCAGATGAAAAGCTCCCAATGTATCACCTTTGATAGCAATAACACATATATGCCGCCTATTAGTGCACTCTCTGGGCGATTCACAATTAGCATTTTGCCCCAAACATTAACTGACCTCAGAAGGATGGAAGGCTGAGTCAACCTTGATTCCCACCAGGATTGAACTCAACGTTCTGGCTGAAATACAACTGATTAACCACTGTGCCACCTGGGCTCTTATGGATACAAAACGTGAATCATTTGCACACTTTGCCAAAATGCACAACCACCCTCCCTGCCTTTTGTCCTGGGCTTTGCCTTTCTCACCTGAAAGTGCACACCCGTATCAGAAGTTTGGCGTTGAGTTAACCTGGTCCCATCAGGATTGAAATCACAACATTTTGGGCTGCAGTATAGCAGTTTAACCCCTGTGCCACCAGGGCCACCTTGATTCTTTGCTAGGGGAAGCAGCATGACCTATTCCAGTCTTTCTAAACACCAGAAAGTGGAGGCAGTGCCTGATTGCTCTAATGGACCAGCCCCCTACTATTTTGGGAATAGTAGCATTTCAAGTCCATGTGCCAACCATAGATGCGCATGCATGTGCATGCGCATGCTCTCCCATTAGCTGTGGAGAGATGCTGTGCCCATCTGCCACTCTCTCTCTCTTCGCTTGCATACCCCCGTTGCTCCCTAAGTGGCAAAGTCACCCCAATGTCCTTCTCTGGGCAGAGTGGAGCCCAGCGCAGCAGGTAACGTGGGAGCCAGCTGCCATCATCATCCACAACAGCCGCCTCGAGCCCACAAGTCGGAAGGTCAATGGCTTTCCAGCAGGTTGTCCGTGTCACATCGACCGTGCCATGTGGAATTTCGAGGGCAGCCGGAGCTCGAGGCAGAGGCTCACTGTCTGTGTCAGCAAAGAGATGAGGGAGGAAAGCAACCCCCCCTCCCCATCCTGAAGAGAAATTGAGCAGGAGAAGGCAAAGTCGAACAGCTGAGCCCATCAGCTGTTCCCAAGATGGGAGAGGTGGTTCGCATATGGCCAAACCGATACCGCAAGGGTCAGCAGCACACAGCCCTGCGGTTATTAGGATTTCTCGCCATCCGCTACCCTGACCAGGGCTGATGGAAGAGGTCGTCCCGCAAACTCTGGGGACTTGCCCTCTGGCACAGCGCAGCCATGAATGCCAGCAGGTTGCAAAAAACACAAATAAAGGCAAGATCATGGTTCGGTCAAAGGTTTCAATCCCTTTTGCCCATTGGCAAGGTAAAGGTGGCTCTTGTTCGAAAGGCAGCCGAAGCTGACTCTAAAGTTCATTACTCATTTCCATTAATAGCCAAATTATATTTCTATCAAATCTTGTTTCCAATAAGTTCAATGTAAACCATGGGGTTCTCTCCCCATTCCTTTTGCTGCTGTCATTTCCCCTCCAAACAGCCCTTTGAGGTAGGACAAACTGAAAAAGGGGTTTACCCAAGAACACCCACTGAGTTTCATAGCTGGGAGGGGGGGGGGGGAGAGAGAAAGAATCTGAGTTTTTCAAGTAAAAACCAAATGGTCTAAATCAGGGGTCCCTAACCTTGGACCGGTTTAATGCTAAATAATTTTTACACAGACCGGTAAGTGGTGGTGGTGGGATTGGATGATGCAAGCACATAACAAAATATGATGAACTGCCAGCCACACCATTCAGCTTGGGTAGTGAGGTATCACCCTGCACATAGGCTGGGGGGGGGGAGCCCTGCCATAGTTAAGCAATGTGGAGGAGGGTCCCAGCCACCTGCCGTGTCTGAAGCCTGTGCTCTCGCTCCAGACCCGGGGGAGCACATTGAGAGCAGAAGGCAACTATCGGGGCTCCCAGCGCCAGCCACCCCGGTGGCTTAGTTCAGGACAGCCCATGGTTGGGGACCCCTGCTCTAAATCACTATGCCCCATGGCTGAAAGCAGATGCCAGTTTAGAGGACAGATTATCGCTTACTCCACTCTGTTCAAAGTCAGGGAAAACCTCAAGCAGAAAGATAGGGAGGGGTACCTAAGGCATTTGCTTAGAATTTGACTACTTAAAGCTAGATATCCAACTAGGATACATTATCAAGTCTAGAAACATTAAATTTCTTCTAAAATTAACCTATTTGTTCTCTTTGCTCTCAAAACTCTCCTCCAACACCACATTTCAAAGGCATCTATTCTTCTGTGCTCAGCTTTCCTAATGGCCCAGCTCTCGCATCCATACAGTACCACCAGGAATACCATTGCTTTGACTATGCAAATTTTTGTTTTCAAGGTGATGTCTCTACTTTTTACTATGTTCCCCAGGAATTTCAAATAGTGTTTAGGGTTAAGAGTTAATGTGATAGTTGCAACCCCTATTTCTCATGGCTACTTACAAGCATTGTTAAACTTCTCAGGCATGGTTTGTGCCTCTGAAGATTAGTTGCTGCCAGGCGCTAGGAGTGGAAGTGTTAGGATTGAAATGTTAAAGTGGTTAGCTGAGATGTTTTAACTGAATACATAAAAGTGTAAAACAATAAAAGCATTTGTGATATACCACAACAGTCTGAGGCTAGGAATTGGCAGGAACTATTCAATTTACATTTGATGGTAGTCCTGGATTTGCCTCTTGTGCAAAATAGGTCTGAGCCCTACAATAGGTATTGTATTATTATATTGTTGTAATTTGTATGTATATTAATTTGTTGTAGCTGCTCTGAGTCGGCCTTGTGCCTGAGTAGAGCGGGGTATAAATCCAATAAACATTTCTCATAGCTTGTCTCCCCAGAATCAGTTGCCTTTTTATTTCATGGCTGCAATCCCCATCTGCCGTGATCTTTGATCCCAGGAAAGTAAAATCTGTCACTGCTTCTACTTCTTCCCCATCTATTTTCCAGGAACTGATGGGGCCTGTTGCCATTATCTTGGTTTTCTTGATATTGAGTCTCAAGCCAGCTTTTGCACTCTCCTCCTTCAGCCCAATCAATAGGTTCTTTAGGTCTTCCTCACTTTCTGCCATTAGGGTGGTATCGTCTGCATATCTCAGATTATTGATGTTTCTCCCAGCGATTTTAATCCCATATTGTGATTCCTCCATCCCTGCACTGCGCATTATGTGCTCTGTGTATAGGTTGAATAAGCAGGGTGATAAAATGCAGCCTTGTCTTACTCCTTTTCCTATTCCAAACCCTTCCGTCATTCTGTGTTCTGTCCTACAGAACCCAGCTGGTTTACTGCTCTGTCGACCACTGCCAGAGGCATGCACTGATGAGGACTTGGGTTTGGGCAATGACCAAATGAAGAAAGTGGCTTCACTTTTGGCAGTCCAGGGTTTGATCGGAACACAAAAGAAGAAAAAGAAGGGCCAGACTGGAGCTGTGAAGAACTTGCCACTGAATATGGATACAGATTCCAGCTCATCTACTGGAATTCTGCATATTACTACTGGAAACATGTGCCAATGAAGATTTAGGTTTGGACAACAACCAAGCCAAGAAGGTGGCTTCATTTTGGCAGTTGATCTGGGCACGAAAGAAGAATCAAGTCCAGAATCAGCCTCTGAACCACAATGAGAGCCACACATAGGCTGTAAATCAGGGGTGCTCAAACTATGGCCTGTGGGCCAGATGTGGCTCCCAATGCCAATTCATCTGGCGTGTTTTACTTCCGCTTCCGTGAGCGACGAGGGCGGCATGGGCCAGTTGATTTGGCATTTGGGGCCGGATCTGGCCCACAGGCTGTAGTTTGGGCACCCCTGATTTAAGCAGAGGAAATGGCAGCCTAAAATCTATCTCATCCTGTTGCAAAACAGATTGCAAGGTGCGTTTTACTTCCGCTTCGAAGAACTTGACCAGCCTGCGGAACCACATGACTGGCCCGTGGCGCAAAAGGTTTGGCCACCCCTGCTATATGTATACAAATCCAGGCATGAACGAGTGGATGCAGGCCTCGGCAGTAACCAGTACTGGCTCTGGTGGCCTTTGACATGTTTGTGTGGCCCCAGCCAGGTTTAGGGGCTGTTTGATCCCTCGGGGTTCATTGAGGGAGGCAAGTAGACTGCAACGCTCTCCGATTCAGCTTTACTGTGCATCCATCACAATGAGACTGAAGTGTTTTCCCAGCCTGTGTTTCATTTCTTATATGACTCATCGGTCTTTATTCCTTTGCCAGAGTACTTGTTTGCTGGTCACCCTCTTGATCTCAGACATTCTCAGCATTCCGTGAAAAATCGGCATTTCAATTATTCTTTTTTCCCAACCTGTGCTTCAAGCCCTTGATTTGATGCCTTGCAGCACAATCAACAAAAGCATTGCACATGCATTATAAAAACCCATTTTTAGTGGCTCCCTATCAGATTTTTCATCTTAAGAAAACTGCTTCGGTCCGTTTCTTTTGTTGTGTCCCATATACTGAACGTCATATATAGCCTGTCATTTTGCCCACCCTGATGTAACTAGTGATTCAGTTGTTGCAGGAAAAAGAATTAGCTTCAAGTAACTAGTTATTTAAAACTGATTTCTTCAAAGCTGAGAATTAAGGGCTGGGGACTAATGCAAGGAACAGCAAGTACAGTATAGACATTAGGTGGCATTCTAAAACACTAGAGCTCCACGCTGTAAAAATCAAAACTTATTTTAAACGAATTCCTATGAAATCTACCCCCTTTCCACCACTCCTTGACCTTCGACCTCAAGTGTGCATCTGTGCCTCAGCTTCACCATGCCCTTTGGGCTTGAGGTGGCTCAGTGGTTAAAAAGCTCGCCTTGTTTCACCGGAAGGCCGGCAACTCTGAAGTTCGAAACCCGGGTACTGCATGATGGGAATGAGCACCCATCTCTGTCCCAGCTCCTGCCAACCTAGCAGATCGAAAGCAAGAAATTGCAAGTTGCTAAATAGGGAGCACTTCGGTGGGAAAAGGATCTTAGGGACATGAAAGGAGCCTCATTCGGGCATCCCCTGAGTGGAGTTTCTCCAGCAAAAATCCTTTCAACCCAGAATAATCTCTGACATTAAATTATTATGCCATGCCCTTTGGCCCAACAATAAATTGGCTTACAGTCCCGAGGGATACCACGTGCTTTAGAATGACACCAGACACTCATTAACCTGTGTATTTTATAATTCTATTTTTAATCTTTTTTATTAAATTAATATATAAAAATCTGTATTTACATCTCCGGTGCCCTCCCTGCATTTCTCTCCCCATGCCTAGATTCAAGGATCGGGTGGGTATAGCAGAGAGGGCAGGGCAAAAGGCACCAGTGTACAGTCCTTTTTTGGGGAGCAGGAAGAGCCGTACGAAAGATCCAGTGTTTGCCTTATTCAGTCCCCATCTAGACTTAATTCATTCCAAGGAGGTTGGCAGGAGAAGAGAAAATAATCAAAGAAAGGCCTGTCTGTTACCAAATTCAATGGCCATGATGCATGAATTGAACCCAAAGAGGTCACAGGTAGGGAGAGGAGGAGGCAGGGTGTGGTGGAAGTGATGGCACCAGAACGTCAGAGGCCAAGGCAGCCTTCCCTAACATGATGTGTTGCACCATGAGTCTTCAATGGTTGTGTTGGGTGGGGACAAGGAACGTTGTAGTCCACACCACCAGGAATGCAACAGCTTGGAGAACCTTGGGCTAGAATGTGGCCCAGCAACCTAGAATGGTGATGGCCAACCTTGGCACTCCATGTGTTCTTGGGCTTCAGTTCCCAGAAGCCCAAGTCAGCACTCCTGTTGATCAGGGTTTCTGGGAATTGAAGTCCAAGAACACTTGGAGCGCCAAGGTTGGCCATCACTGACCTAGAACATGGGAAGATTACTTTTGGGTACAACAACTCTCACAATCCCCCTCCATTTCATGTTATGATCGCTCAGCAAGAGTGATGATTCCAAGCTCTGGGCCAGTCTTTGCCAAGAGGTCAACCTACATTGCTCGAACAGGTATGACCTACAAGGGAAGCAGAGATGACTAGAAAGGATTTAAAACGATATCTAAGCAATTTCACTGCTTTCCACCTTCTCCTTTCTGAAGGCTTTGTCTCATCTGATGGACTGGGGGTACCCTAGAGCAGACCCTCCCAAGAAGCAGAAGAAGACTGGAGGGCTTGTTGGGAAAATCTGATCCCAGCCTTTGAGACAGGTGCAATTTTGGTGTCTTAGGATGGAGGGAGATTTTGCTTGGCTTGTTCCAGGAAGTCAACACCCAACCAAGACACAGGCAGCTATGGACACCCTTCCCATATCCTCCATGGAGGGCAACATGACGCTCCCCAAAGAACCTTTGGAGCAGGAGGATTGGCAGCAGGCTGTGGTTTTAGACTGGGGAACAAGTCCCAGTTTCCGCCGGGTTGAACCTTGAGGTCATTCTCTCTTTCCTGATGCAAGTCTCCGGTCAGGAAGGGTGAGTAAAAACACCCTCCCCCTTCCAGGAGGATTTAGCCCTGGTCAGCCCAGGCTTGAGCAGAAGTTCTGGTCCTGCCAGCCAGGTAGTGGGAAGTCCTCAGATATCACTGGCACTTGTCGTCACTCTCTGAAGGGCTGGATTCCCGGGGGATGGAGTGCCGGTGTCGCCGGTCCCACAACTGGTGGATCTCCGTGGCCTCCGTCTCGCTGCTACTGGTGGTGCTATCACGGAAGCTGGCCAACGGAGGCCGGACTTTGACCCCTTTGGCGGTCACTGAGCCCTCAATGGCTTTCCGCAGCTGGAGCAAAGAGGAAAAGAGAAAGAGTTAGGATAAGCAACAGCAATTATATTTATATACCACCCCATAGTGCTTAGTTCACAAGGTAATTGGTATTTTTTGAGTTTTGCTGCATCCTTAAAACTGCTCTGGATACCCACAGATTTGCTGCCTGACAAGAACCTAGAGCAGGGGTTCCCAACCTAAGGCCTGTGGGCCAGATCTGGCCCCTGGCACCATTTCATGTGCCCCTTCCAAGGGCATTCAATAAACAAAATGGCTGCCCCCTTTGAAGCTGCTGGGACAAAATGGCCACCCCCATGACAAAATGCCCCCCCACCATGCAGGCAGGGCAAAATGGCCATCCGACCCTCGAAGCTGACTGAGAGAGCGTGACCCCAGCTTGAAAAGGTTGGGAACCCCTGACCTAGCCAGAACACTAGTGCGGGAACAGACAGAATGGCTGTTGTGAAAATGCTCACTTTCAAGAATGTATTAAAGCTTAATGCCTTTCAAGCATTTCTTTTCAAGAAGGCTGAACCATTCCAAAATTGAGAGATCTAAGTAGTTAGCAACAGCAATTACTTATATACCGACCCATGTGGCGCTTAGTGCACTCTCTGGGTAGTTCATGTAACAGAACGAAGTTCTGTTCTTTATTCTCCTTCAATATGGCGATTTCAGATCAGGGGGAGAGAGAAAATATGTAAACATCCTTGCCTCATGGTTTAGAAGAACCAAAACCTAATGTGTGATTGACATGTCTTGCTGTAAGATCATTGGTTGGAATCCCTAAGGAGGAGGGCCAAAGGTGGACTCTGTGAGAGGAGATATAACCCTTTGCTCACTATCTAGAATTTGGTTGGGAGTGACCGGGCACACTGATAGGAAAAGCTCTGAACTGCTGAGTTCGATCTGGGCCAGGGAAGCAGGATCTGGTGCAATCCCATTGCCAGGAGGCTGGAGGACTACCGAGTTCTACCTGGGAGTAAGCGGATTGTTACATGCGGATTGTTATTTAATTAGCATTTTGCCCGCAACATTCTAGGTACTCATATTATTGGCTTCGGATAGATGGAAAGCAAAGCTGAGTCAACCTTGATCCCCATCAGGACTGAACTCACGACATCAGCAGTGTTTTGACTGCAGTACAGCAGTTTAAGCACTGCACCCCCTACGGCTGTAGGATGATGTTTCAGATATAGAAATCAGCATTACACCAGACTATTTGTGAGGCTGTGTGGTCTAGTGGCTCGAGTGTCAGACCGGGACTTGGGAGATCCTCATTCTAGCTCCCAATGAGTTGCAAACATTCCTTGACTTTGGACCACCTGCTGTGTTACGAAGCGTGGCCTACCCAGCAGGACTGCTGTGCAATGAAGTAGGGAGGAGAGCCAGGCATGTCACTTCAAGGCCACTGGAGCAAAAGTGGGCTATAAATTATTTTCTTTACCCCTACCAAAGCATTGCACAATTTTAAATTATGGACAGATGTGAAATATATGTATAATTCAAAACAAATTAAAATGTGAAAATAACTACGGTAGATTATTTATGTCCAGAAAATGGTCATCCATTGACACTAGATCATCTTTTGTACACATAGTAAAGGTCACCCTTGTTCATAAGCCAGTCGTATCCAACTCTAGGGTTTAGTGCTCATCTCTGTTGACAGCCAAAGAGCCAGTGCTATCTGCATCTACAGACGTTTCCGTGGACATGTGCCAGGCATGACTAAACACAGGACACTGTTTACCTACCCATCAAAGTGGTACCTATTTATCTACTTGCAATTTCTTACTTTCAAACTTCTAGGTTGGCAAGAGCTGGGACAGAGACAGGAGCTCACTCCATTGTGCAGCTCTCAGGTCTCGAACTGCTGACCTGCCGACCTTCCAGTTATCAAGTTGAGCATCTTAACCAGTAAGCCACCACAATCCCTTTGTACACATGGCAGGGCATAAATTGGATGCAAATAAATGCTGCCGAGATTGAATCTCTCCACCTTCGCAGGAAATTTGTCCTGTATCCCAGTAGCCCGATTTTACTTGATTGTCCTTTGATCTTCCTACTTCTCTTTGAAGTCTTTATAAATATAAATGTAACTCATACATAATACAAATTAGTGTCCTTTTAGCCTAGTCCTTTGTACTTGCCGCAGCTCTACAAGGTCTCAGGGCAGAACCGGAGGATGCTGTTAGCGCATCATTAGATATAGGGCTGCCTTAGGACAGCAAAAGCTGGCTTTTTATCCCAGCAAATTTGCTTCCTTTTGCTTTGTGAAGGGTAAGCAAGGATTTCTCACCCAAGTCTTATTAGTCAGGTATAGGCCTTTGAGGAAATAGTGTGCCTAGAGGGGAAAATGTGAGTAGCTACTCCACAGCTATTTTGTAACCTAGAATCCAAGTAATTACATCATTGGGTTGCGGTGGCTCAGTGGTTAAGAAGCTCGCCTTGTTAGTTGGAAGGCTGGCAAGTCGGCAGTTCGAGTCCTGGGTACTGCATGATGGATTAAGTGGCCTTCTCTGTCCAGCTCTTGGGGACATAAAAGGAGCCTCATTTGGGCGTTCCCTGAGGGGTTTCTTCTGTAAAAATCCATTCGACCCAGAATAATTTCTGACTCGAAATTATTATTATTATTATTATTATTATTATTATTATTATTATTATTATTATTATTATTATTAACATCTGGGTTCTCCTCCATGTAGCAGAAATTCTCTGCCACTAAGCAGCAAACAAGACTTAGGTCGCTCATAAAACAGTTGTGTCTGACTCAAGGAAGTGGTATTCATCTCTATTTACAGCCTAAGAGCCAGTGCTGTCTGTGTCTGCAGATGTTTGTGGTCACGTGGCAGGCATGACTAGACGTAGTGTGTGTGGAACTCTGTGACCTTTCCCGCCGAAGTGGTGCCTATTTATCTGCTTGCAATTCCTTGCTTTCGAACCGTTAGGTTGGCAGGAGCTGGGACAAACAATGGGCACTCACTCACTCCGCCTGTGCAGCACTCGGGTCTTGAACTGCTGACCTGCCAACCTTCCAGACATCAAGCTTGGCATCATAACCACTAAGCCACCGTGGCCCTAATATAATGTATAGTTGGCTCTCTGGCTGTAAACGTAAGAGTCGAACATGACTGGCTTTTGAGCAAGGGAGAGCTTTATCTTGCTTATGCAGGTTATTACTGTAGTATGGATGGACACAGAAAAGGTTGGAGATTTAAGAGGTCCCCTCCGAAAATATGAAGGATGCCACAAACATGCCCTGATTCATAGCTTCAGCAGGACAAGGCAGCATTTTCTGAATGATGGGGGAAATCTCCTCTTTCCCTTTTCCTCTACCTTAAATATTTCAATTTTAAAAAATATTTCAGGCTGCCTGCTTGGCACATTACAAAATGCAAAAATGACCAGTTGTTGGATAAAGGGAACAAAGGATCCCTTGGTTCTATTACCTCCTTCCTCCAGAGTCTGGAAACACTACTTTTGCGATAACACAAAAGTTACCTCACCCAGAATTGGCCAAGCAGGTTGTAGGATTCCTAGGAACCGTAGTTCATTAATAGCTTTTCTAAGCTCTGCTCTAGTCCAGTTGTTATAAAGATATAAGGGTGTGGCAATGCAAGGTCGGGCAATCCAAGATGATTTTGTCAGTCCCCTCTTATTCTTTATTAGGACAGGGATGCCAAAAGACCATACCCGTCAAGCGCAGCCCCAGAAAATACAGGACCTGCGCAGAACCCTTCTGCTCAGAAGTGTTCTGCACATATGTGCATGCGCAGTAACTACTTTCACCGCTGGTCAAATTACAGGATGGTGGCAGGAAAGTGGAGGAAGCAGTGTGGAAATACGGGAAATCCTGGCCAATCTGGGATACTTGACAGGTATGCAAGGGATACCTTTCCTAGGCTTTTCCCCGTGGTTGAGGGCTACTTACCTCCTTGAGGGAAACCATGCCAATCAGGCGCCCAATACTAGTGACGTAGGCGTGGTCCACACCCAGGAGAGAGAAGATGGTATGTGTCTGGAAGGGACAAAACAAGGGTTAGGGCGGGGGGAACTCTGCACTCATAGCTCTACTTGAACTGAAGGAGGAGATGATCATCCCTTGTGTATACACATACCTTGTGCAAAGATGTGCGTTCTACTAGCTGGAAGGGAGCTGGATCAATCTTGCAATTGTTGAAGTTGACAAACTGCTCAAGCTGCTGGTCTTCCCATTCCAGGATCTGAAAGTTGAAACACTAGGTCAAATAAAGCTTGCTAGTAAGGTTGAAACCCATCATTCCAAGCACATGGACCAGTCCAACACCAGAGCTTGGGAAATGTTACTTTCTTGGACTACAGAATCCTGCAACCTGTGTAGAAGGTAATGTTTCAAGGCTCCCATTATTATGTTTACTACACATTTGCCCATTTGTTTTCTAGGTTGCTGAAGGTTGCCTCTGTAATTCTCTGCCTCAATTTAACCTCATGACAACCATGAGAGGGCGAGGGATCACGACTGGCCTAACTAGTACATGGCTGTGGGCACGTTCGAATCCATGTCTATCCAGTCCTAGACTATCTACCCCAAGCCTTTCTGGGGAGGCAGGGGGTCTAAAAATCATGGCTTGTCAGATGGTGGAACTTTTAAACTATGAAAATATAGCAACAAACATGGAGAACATTACAAGTACAATATCCAAGCATTGGCCAGCAACAAAGCCCTTTTACATATTGCAGCCAGGAGAAAGTTAGCAGCTCGTAGATTGCTTACCATGCAAATGGCATTACACTCCTTTTATGGAGTTCCAGGTTGACAGCACATAACCAGAACTACCTCTAGCAACCAGTGCTACAAATGATAATCCTTCAGGTCATTTTTCAATTACTGTTTTTGTTTTAATTCAGGTCAATGGATTACTAGACTGCCAAGATCTTTTGCGGCAGCAAATGAAAGGAGGTTGTTTTCTTTTGTTCAATTATTAAAATAGTTTAAATTGTTGACTGAGGAGGGCAGCAATCCTCTGTCTGCTTACACTAGACCCGTGATGGCGAACCTTGTGCACACCAGATGTTCTTGGACTTCAATTCCCAGAAGCCCAAGCACCCTGTGAATCCACACGAATGGGTTTACTGCAATTCATCTAGCCCGCGCTGCCCTCATCGCTCCCAGAAGCCATCCAGGCGCGTTTTACTTCCACTTCCGGGAGCGATAAGGGCAGCGTGGGATGGATGAAGCACAGTAAACCCATTCGTGTGGATTCACAGGGTGCTTGGGCTTCTGGGAATTGAAGTCCAAGAACATCTGGAGTGCCAAGGTTCACCATCATGGCACTAGACCTATGCTTGATGCAGAAAAGCAAACTAGCTATATTAAAAAATTAGCAGGGGTGCCTGGCTTTGCCTGGCTGGTCCCAACTCGGCTAGCTGAGTGCCAGTGTTGCCCGGGAAACCTGTTGGCCAGGGGTGGGCCTGTGATGTGAGCTTGGCGATGACATCACAATCCCCCCCCCCCGGTTGGCCTAGCACTAGGGCAGACACAAACCCTCCTGTTGACTATACCTCCCTCTGCAGATCAATTTAGGGGCAAAACCCCCCCTCCCATGGGCTTTGAGACCACGACAGTGACCTGCTCACGTGCGCAAGGTATGTGTGTGCCGAGTCTCATGGGGTTTGGTCAAGGGGTGCGGCAGCCCATTCTGGACACCGAAACCACACCTTTGCTTTATATAAGACTAGCATTTTTTGCCTGGCCTTGTCGGACAGTTTTTGTGTTTTTATGTTTTGGGGGTGTTTTTGGGGGGTACACACACACAACACACACTACACACACAACACAACCCCACACACAATACACACACAACCCCACACACATGCACAACCCCACACACAACCCCACTCACACACGCCGTAGCTCCGTGGGGAGAGGAGGGGCTCCTCCTCCCTCCCGAAACCTTGGCAACCACACACACACACACACACACACACACTCTCTCTCTCTCTCTCTTGCCGAAGCTGTAAGGGGGGAGGGGCTCTCCCTCTCTCCCCTGCACAGCCTTGGCGAGGACTCCCAGGAGGCCCGACGCAGAAGGCGTTGCGGGGAAGGCAGGCAACGAAAGGCCCAGCCAGCAACAGGTAAGTCGGGGGGGGCAGGGACTGAGGGTGGCAAGGGGGGGGGGGGGGGGCTGGTGGGCGGCGTGGTTCCTGGGCCCTTCCCCCCTGTCCCTCTTCCCCATCCAACTTACCTTTGCCTATGGTGGGGTGTGTGTGTGTTTTCCCCCGTGGCCTGGCCTCGCTGGCCACCCACGGGAAACCCTGTGGCGCTTCGGGTGGCTTTTCCTTCCCCAGCAGCGACGGCGGGGGGTTCCTTCCCGTGGCCTAGCCTTGCTGGCCAGGCGGCGGCATGGAGTGGCTTTTCCTTCTCGCGGTCTTGCCTCGCTGGCTGGGCCGCAGGAACCCCAATGGCACTTCGGGTGGGGAAGTTCCTTCCTGTGGCCTGGCCCTTTCCGCTCCCCCGCCCTTACTTAGCTTCCCTTCGGGAGACGAAGTGTCTCCCGGAGGGAAGTTGTTGGTGGTTTTTTTTACTGTGCGCGGCGGCTGCCACGCCTCCTCCGCGCTCCCACTCTTTAGCCTCTTTGGCTAAGGGGTGGTGCGGCGCGTAGGATGCTGGGGCTTGTGGTTTTTTTTGTTGGCCGCGTTAGTGGGCCGGTTGCCCAACTCTCGACGACCGGACCCTTGCGGCGATTCTTGGACGGTGTAAAGGCAAGTGTAGGGGGCTTCGTACGGGATAGTATGGACAGGTGCGGGCGTGCATGCTGGACACCAACGGCCCACACCCCTTCTTATAGGTAAAGATACTGTAGATTGACTATTCTGGACTTCAGAATTACAACAAAAACATGAATCAAGACATGGAGGGAATAGAAATTTGGCAGTGCACTGCACTGCACTGATCAAAACTGAATTGAACTTCTGATTTAAATTTAAAATGCATGAGATAAAGGACATGGATTTACCCTCCCGAAGAGAAAACCATCCTGTTTTGGATGCAATGATAAAAGAGAAGCAACTAGGTCGCCCTTGCTCAAAAGCCAGTTGTATCCGACTTTAGGGTTCGGTGCTCATCTCCGTTTATAGCTAAAGAGCCAGTGCTGTCTGTGTCTGCAGACGTTTCTGTGTTCATGTGGCACATGCTGGAGTACATGGAACACTGTTTACCTTTCCACCAAAGTGGTACCTATTAATCTACTTGCAATTTCTTGCATTCGGACTGCTAGGTTGGCGCGAGCTGGGACAGATGACGTGAGCTCGCTCTGTTGTGCAGCACTCAGGTCTCAAACTGCTGACCTTCTAGTCATCAAGTTCAGTGTCTTAACCACTAAGCCAACTACAAACATTGAAAAAATATTACTATTTTTTGGATATTGACTTCCAGATTATGGCCACATTTGTCCTGAAAAATGGGGTGGGTTTTTTTTGGGGGGAGCAGGGGTTTCCTGGGTAAATGGAAAATACAAATGCTTTGTTCTCCCTTAGGCTTTCTTGCTGCTTTGCTTCCCCACTTCATTTTGTGTATTTCCCTTATTTGGCAGATGCAGGAGTTTTCTCTGTAGTGAAAAACAGAGCATTTTCTCACGCAGAATAAAGCATATTGCGGATTTTGGACCATATATAGAAACAGGAGGAACAAGAATGCCTAGGTCAGTTTCTGAAAACTGTCCCTTCCACACCATCTCCCTTCTTGCATCCAAAACAGATTAGCACATCTGCATTTAGTAACATCTGGTGGTTGTCTTTAAAACCCAGCCCACTCTCTTCACCACAGCCACAGCCTAACCGCATTAAGAGCTGGTTAGCTGCAGGCTTCAGTTATGCAGTAACTTGAGTTTTGCCGCATCCTTAAAACTTATCTGGATATCCGCAGATTTGCTGCCTGGCAAGAACCTAGTGAGAGAACAACACCAGCGCAGGAAGAGACAGAATCACTGTCCTGAAAATGCACACTTTCAATTAGTGCACTCTCTGGGCAGTTCACAAGTAATTAGCATCTTGCTCCCAAGATGCTGGGTACTCATGTTACTGACCTCGGAAGCATGGAAGGTTGAGTCAACCTTGATCCCCTCAGGACCAAACTCACAATGTTTTGGCTACAGTTCAGCAGTTTTACTACTATGCCAGGGTTGCCCAAACTTTTCAGGCCGGTCACGTGGCTCCAGGAGCTGGTCACTATGGCCCAGGGGCCAGATCCGGGCCCCGATGCCAATTCATCCGGCCCACATAGCCTTCACTGCTCTTGGAAGTGGAAGTAAAATGTGGCCGTATGGGATCATTTTGCTTCTGCTTCCGGGAGCGACGAGGGCTTTGCGGGCCGGATGAATTGGCATCAGGGGCTGGATCCAGCCCCTAGGCTGTAGTATGGGCACTCCTGCACTATGCCATGAGGGCTCATACCCTGAAGTTCAAGTAGTTCTGATGGGCTTCTGAAAAGATGATCGGCCACCTTCAAACATAACCGGTCAGCTCAAAACTCACTGTGTGGCTAAATAAAACCTTTGAAGTTTCAGTTTTGAGCTTCATCATCTTTTCAGCTCAGGAGTCATATGGTTATACCTGGGGTTCCCAACCTTTTCAAGCCGGGGGCCGGATCATGCTCTCAGTCAGCTTTGAGGGCTGGACAGCCATTTTGCCCTGCCTGCACAATGGGAGTGGCCATTTTGTCTCAACAGCTTCAAAGGGGCAGCCATTTTGTTTCTCGAATGCCCTTGGAGGGGGGGGGGGCACATGGAATGGTGCCACAGGCCAGAACCTGCCTGTGGGCATTAGGTTGGGAATCCCCGGTTTATACAAATGAAATGTTTTCTGGGAGGGTCTGGAGGCAGAAAGGAGGCTTTGAACTTGTACCACTGGTTCAAGATAGCAGGAGAAGATGAATGTGAGATTGACCAAAAAAAAAAAAAAAAAAAGGAAGCCACAGACTCGAGTTTGCAAGAACTGAGCAGAGCTCTTAGAATCATGGCATCCTGGAGGTTATCCATTCACAAGGCAAAGCCCATAGTATGAATTAGGCACATCTGGGCCACAATTTGGTTCCCACAGTAGCAAAAACGGTGACTTGGAGAAGGCCACTAGCAGGACTAGAAAACAATGGCTCTTTGTTGGTTTTGTTCTCCAACAAACAGTGTACGTGGGAGATGGCATTCAAAGCAATGCATCTGGTGCACGCATGCACCAGATGGATATTATTTCAGAAGATGCACACACAGCCAAAACACACATGTGATCATCAAAATGGTGTTACTCCCGACAAAGAAGCATGTGAAGTAAAACAATGTTGTTAATGGCCATGCCTCCGAGCTATGATATTTATATTGTGATGTTTAATATGCATTATTTAATGCAATATACATTATTTAGTGGGATCCTGAAGCCGCTGTTCTTCTTAAGTGCCTTTTGAAACGTAAGGATGATGAGGGATATGTCCTCTCAAAGGCAAAGGTCTCCGAAAGC
Source organism: Bradypodion ventrale (assembly GCA_035047345.1). Taxonomy (NCBI): domain Eukaryota; kingdom Metazoa; phylum Chordata; class Lepidosauria; order Squamata; family Chamaeleonidae; genus Bradypodion; species Bradypodion ventrale. The sequence goes on from JAWDJE010000003.1 coordinate 10,841,812, forward strand.
CAGCTGTGTCTGACGTTTTGGGCCAGTGCTCAACTCTGTTTAAAGCCAAAGGGCCAGCATCTGCAGATGATTCTGTGGCCATGTGGCAGGCATGACTAGACACCGGAGTGCACAGAACAGTTATTTTTCCTGCTGAAGCAGTACCTATTTATCTACTTGCACTCCTCATCTAGGGTAGTGGTGGCGAACCTATGGCACGTGTGCCAGAGGTGGCACCCGGAGCCCTCTCTGTAGGCACCCGTGAAGTCACCCCAGCAGTTTGCCCCGCCCCTCTGCTCAGCAGCCCAATGGGAGGACTTCCTCCCTTCCCCAGCACAGAGTTTACCCCACCCCTCTGTCAAGCAGCCCAATGGGAACACTTCCTCCTACCCCCCAGCACAGAGTTCACCCCGCCTCTCTGCCCAGCAGCCCAATGGGAGTGTTTCCTTCCTCCCCTGTTGCTGTGTTGGCGCTTTGCGATAAATGGGTTTGGGGTAGCAGTTTGGGCACTCAGGTTCGCACTCAGGTTCGCCACCACTGGTTTAGGGGGTACCAATAAAGCTTAAGCCCTAATTTTCTGGGGAACTTAATGTGAGGACTTTGCCTTTCTGCGAGGTCTTTGAAGCAACAGATGCTCACCTCCGCTGGAGTCATCTCGCTGATAACTTCACAATCATCCTGCAAAGAAAATCGGAGGGAAGTCATGTTTATCTGGCAAGAAGGGCCTGGGAGGAGGAGGGGGGTACAGAGCAGGCCAGAACAGAGGGAAAGGGAACGGACAGAGAGTGCATCTGGATGGACAAAGGGAAACCAGAACCCCAGCTTGGAAAAAAGTTACATTTTGGGAATATAATGTGTAGGAATCCTTCAGCCTGTATGGCTATTCTGGTCTAAACTGTCCAGGTTTCCATAACTATAAGGTAAGGGTAAATGTCTCCCTTGCTCAAAAGCCAGTTGTGCCCAACTCTAGGGTTCGGTGCTCACTGTGTCCACAGATGTTTCCATGGTCATGTGGCAGGCATGACTAGATGCCGGAGTACACAGAATGCTGTTACCCTTCCTGCCAAAGCGGTATCTATGTATTTACTTGCAATTTCTTGCTTTTGAACTGCTAGGTTGGCAAGAGCTGGGACGGGATGATGGGAGCTAACTGCACGGCATTCGAGTTTTGAACTGATGACCTGCTGATCTTTCGGTCAACCAGCTCAAGGGACCAAAAATGCTTGTCATATGGGTTCTGTGTCCATAGACTCAAGCACAGGGGTGCCCAAACGTTTCAGGCTGTGGGACGGCCACGTGGTTCAGCGGGCCAGTCATGTGGTTCCTCCCACTGGAAGTGGAAGTAAAATGTGCCTTGCAGTCTGTTTTGCAACAGGATGAGATAGATTTTAAGATGCCATTTTCTCTGCTTAAATCAGGGGTGCCCAAACTATGGCCTGTGGGCCAGATCCGGCCACGGTACCAATTCATCCAGCCCACACCGCCCTCGTCACTTCCAGGAGCGGAAGCAAAATGCACCCATATGGGCCCATTTTGCTTCCACTTCCAGGAGCAAGGAGGACGTCAAGGGCTGGATGAATTGGCGCCGTCGCCGGATCTGGCCCATGGGCCATAGTTTGGGCACCCCTGCTCTAATATACAAAAAGTATGTATGTGCATGTGCGCGCGCGCACACACACACACAAAGCTACTGGGCATGAAGGTTTTTTTCTCCTGTTTTAAACATGGCTTTTAAAATTTTTGAGGATGGATGGGACATGGCAGAGGGTGAAGCCCTCCAAGGTGTAGGGCAGCGTTCCCCAAACTATGTTCTGCAGAATACTGGTGCACTTCAATTCCCAGAAGCCTAAGTTGGCTTATCAGTACTTTGGGGAATTGACTTAGGTTTTTGGGAATTGAGGCCCCAAAACCAAAGATTGTGAAACACTGGTCTAGGGAACTGATACCGGAGGGAACTGGTACCTGTCCAGTTCAGTCTAGCCAAACGGGTGGCATACCAATGAAACGGAATGAAATAATTAATCCAAACCCCAGATTTCCTTCCAAACCTCCGAACTCCATTCATGTACCTCCAACAAAGGAGAGCCTATTATTTCCTGAGGGAACCAATTACTGTCAGACACGCACTGAACTGATCTTACTCTTGTCTTTTGGAGGAACTACACCTGCCCTGTCTTCTGGAAGCACATCAGATACTTGGTGATCATTACCATGTCTCCCCTTAATCTTCTTTTTTCCTACAGCCTCAGCTCTTGAAAATGATCTTCACAAGACGCATTCCTCGCCCCCTCCGGGATTTGAACCTCCCCCCTTCCAAAACGCTTTAATTCATCAACATGCTTTTAAAAAATAACAACCCAGGAACAATCTTGATCACTGCATATCAGTGAAAAACATCAACTCCTTATGTTTCAAACAGTCGGACTCTGTTAAGGTAAAGGTTTCCCTTCGAAAGCCAGTCGTATCCCACTCTAGGGTTCAGTGCTCATCTCTGTTTCAAAGCCGAAGAGCCAGCACTGTCTGCTTCTGCAGATGTTTCCGTGGTCAAGTGGCAGGCATGACTAGACACCAGAGCGCACAGAACGCTGTTTACCTTCCCACCGAAGTGTTCCCTATTTATCTACTTGCAATTTCTTGCTTTTGAACTGCTAGGTTGGCAGGAGCGGACTCTGTTAATGCAGCCTAAAAAATGGCACTGGTAAAAAAAAGTTTAGCAGCTGTGTTGCATTGCTTACCACTTTACAATAAAGATTTAATTGCAAAGTTGTGCATCTGTTGAAACAGGTTCCGTTTTCGACACATATCCCAGCGGCCACATTGATTCCCTGCGCATTCCACTCAAATAAGGACCAGATTAATTGCCTTTTAGGATGCTTCTAGGGTGGGGTGGGGGGAGGTGGGATCAGAGGTTGTGTTGGCATAAAAGAATGACCCAAGGCAGAATCACCAAAATCATTTAAACATCTCAGATTTTCATTACAAGAGACAGGAGCAAATTAGCAGGGGAAACAAATAATTCTGAGGCTGGGATGTAGGCAATGAAAATTTATGATTTGTTGTTCCAGAAGAGCGATCACTAGATAAATCAGTTAGTTTGCAAAAGGAGGGGGAAGAGGTGGGGGCTGGCTGCCACTAAGAGAAAAAGATTAATCAGTGTAAGAGGCTCAACTGTGCTGAAGGCTCTTGAGATTGGCACGTCTTGACCCTTACAAAAGGGCATCGAGCATGAGATAATTTCACTAGTCCCTGGCAAAAGGACACAGCAATCGCTCAATCGTTTATATTTGCAGCAAAAGGCTTCTAGAAAGCTTATCTGGGCAGCCGCTGCTCAGCATTTCCGTGTTTGGAGATGTACTGTGTTTGAACATGGCGGTTCTGTTGAGCTACCGTGGCCTTGAGTTGTTGGCTAAAACTCCCTGAGCTCACAAGCGTTGGACAGATTTTGTGCACCTTCTGCTCATTTAGCTGTGAGGTTAATGCAGGAAAGCGGCATTGTTTTAATTAGTGGGATATAGCAATTGCACACTGCCCCACAGGGCTTAGAGCACTCTCTGGGCAGTTGCCAAGGTAATTAGCATCCTTACTCCCAACACACTGGGTACTCATTTTACTGACCTTAGACGGATGGAAAGCTGAGTCTACCTTGATCCCCGTCAGAATCGAACGTGCAACGTTTTGGCTGCAGTACAGCAGTTTAACCACTGTGCCACTAGAGCTCTTATCTGTACATATCGAAGTGTGGCAAAGCCTGGGAGAATCCCCTTGCTGAGGGCTACAGCCCCCCCAACAAGGGGTGTGTTGTTCTGTATTCTGGACAATAACTTCAAATTTTTTCAGGAATTTCTGACAAAAATCTGGAAAGTGTAGCCATGAAACGTAAGTCTACAGTGCAGATATATTTACCTCCATCACTGCCTTCCTTGGGCTTTTTCTACCTGGGAGTTGTAGGGCTCCTTGAGAGTTATAGTTCTGTCTGCCCATTAGACTGTGTAGTGGGCACCTTCCAAAGAATTATGGCTTCCAAGAAGAACTACCCTAGCACTGGGGAAACTTTCTTATTTTTGAAAGTAGTTACAAACCCAACAAGGCACTTCTTCTTTGACCCAATCGGGTGTCGAGGAAGATACAAGGTTCTTGTTCTGGCACATCTAGCAGCCTCCACCACCATTATTGGTGTTCTTGTAATATGTCTTTGATGTTATCTCTCCAGTTTCCTATGGGTCTGTCTTGTGGTCTTTGTCCTTCTCCCCGTGATGGCGAACCTTGGCACTCCAGATGTTCTTGGATTTTCAATTCCCAGAAGCCCCCGTGAATCCACACAATGGGTTTACTTTGATTCATCTGGCCCATGCCGCCCTCGTCACTCCTGGAAGTGGAAGTAAAACGCGCCTGTACGGTTAAGACTCTTCTGGGTTAACCCTTCCTCTGTACGGGCGCATTTTACTTCCGCTTCCAGGAGCGACGAGGGCGGTGTGGGCTGGATGAATTGCAGTAAACCCATTCGTGCGGATTCACGGGGGCTTCTGGGAATTGAAGTCCAAGAACATCTGGAGTGCCAAGGTTTACCATCACGGTCTTCTCCTCTTTCCACATATGCCTTGTACTGTATGGACTTCGAAGACATTCTCTCCAAATGGGCAAACCACTTCATTTGTTGTTTCTGTATGTAATTTAAGATTGGTTCTATTCCAATTCTTTCCTTTATAATCTTATTCCTGATTTTGTCCCTTCTAGTCACTCCAGCAGCCTTCCTCAGACATCTTATTTCTGTGGTGACCAATTTTCTGCTTATGTTTTATTGTAAGCATCCATGTTTGACACTGGTAACATAAGGTGGGAGTGATAAGAAGGCACTGATGGAGACAAATACATCTACTCTGTAGATTTCTGTTTCAGGGTGACACCTCCCAGAATCCTACCTGAGAAATTCTGAGAGTTCTAGTCCAGCAACAGAAAATATCATACTCACTAACCCAAAAACGCTTGGCTCTGAAAAACTTGCTAGCTAGGGGATTCTGGGAGCTAAAGTCTCCCCAAAATAATTTTACCAATATCTGGGTCTGTGACACAAAGGGAGGGAGATGCCATTCCCAAAATCATTTCAGCTTGCTAAGATCCAGAGCTAGAAAAGCCTTCAGCATAGTCCCAGACCCTGATGGGACTGGTTAAGTTAAGGGCAGGTTAAGTTCCCTGCCAGTGTGATTTTTTTTTTGGGAGTAGTTGGATGGATGTGGTGTGGCCCACACTTACCGCCACGGAAATGCGGACACGCTTCGACTTGCGCTTTTCTGAATGGCCTGAATTCTCCTTTGTTTTTAAAGGAAACAAACAGGGAAAAGAGAGAGGAATTACGGAAGAGGGACGGCTGGGAAAGGAACATTTTTGGCCACGTAAGAGAGAGCAAGAAGTAGTGGCCCACGGGGACCTAAAGAGCCCCAAACATGCTCCAAACGTGGACTGGGAAGACAAAGCGGGCTTACCTCAGAAGGCTCCGTTGAGGAATTGTTAGCACAAAACAGGCTCCGCAAGGCAATGCCCGTGGGCTCCATATTGCCATCTGCCCAAAGAGAGAAAGAGGGAGAGAAATACCCAATTTGGGCATGCATGGGAAATGCTGAAAGAATATAGGCTATTTCTGCCCTCCTGAAGGTCTTGGAGGGCTTTACCCAACTCTGAATACCCCCCACCCCCCAAACTCCTCAACTCCCCGACAACTGGGAGGGAAAATGTTGGTTCCCACAATGGCAAACTGAACCCTCAAGAGCCTCATAGTAAGTGAACTAAAAATTGAAAGAGGGATGATAAAGAATAATGATTTTCCACTGATATGGGGAGACTTTATTGATGAGGTCTTCAAAAAGTCTAAAGGTTTCCAACCTGGTCAAGAAAGTATTAGTTTTTGGAAATAGGGATAGGTATATTTAACTTAAAATTGAGAACTGAGATTTATGGAATAGAAGAATAGGTCCTGAGGGTGGAGGGTGCACGTGTTCATTGTCAAATGTAGTTGTTATTTGCTTTTATAACATAAACAAAGAGGAATAATTAATACAAACTCTCTCTCTGTGTGTGTGTGTGTGTGTGTATAAACTAAACTAAACTAAACTAAACTAAACTAAACTAGTTGGCATTTGATTGCATCAGGACTGAACCTAACTGGCCAATATCGATAAGAGGACAACATCCTGAAATGCCTCCTTAAAAAAGAGTATTTTTAGTTATATATTTTTTAAAAAAGCCAGTGATGGGGCCTGGTGCAGCTCCTTCGGTAGTGTATTCCAGAGTATTGGTGCCACCACTGAGGAGGCTCTATTTCTAGTTAAAGACTTTCGAGCCACCCTCGGTGTTGGCACCTGGAGCTGCACCGACTGTGATGACTGGGTGACGAAGGGGGTTGTTCTGCGGGAGGGACACTCTGACAGATAACAAGGTCCCAAGCTGAATAGGGCCTTGTATGATAACATTAACACCTTGTATCTGACATGGTAGGCAACAGGTAACCAGTGCAGGTCTGCATATATATAAAAGAGCCTCATAGTATAAATGTCTGTCCATTCAAGTGACCAGTTTGGTCACTTCCAGTTTTCCAAAATGCCTTTCCTTTGCCTAGAAAAGGCCAGGGCCCTGGAAGGCATAAAAATAATACTGAATTGCATTTCTGAGAGGCTTCTGGGGGAACTCACTGACAATTATGGGCCAATTTATTGTGCAAGGTATTGGGGGACAGCTGAGGGCCCAGTGGGGAGAGGGCCTGATGGGCATACCTGTCAAGTGCGGCTCCGGAGAATATGGGACCTGCGCAATAGCCTTCAGTGCATAACCCTTCTACGCATGCGCAGAAGCCTTCTAGGCATGCGTAGAAGGGTTCTGCGCAGAAGGCTACTGCGCAGAAGGCTTCTCCGCATGTGTAGAAGGGTTCTACGCAGAAGGGGATGTGCAGTATCTACTTTCCCCTGTCGTCAAATTACGGGATGGTGGCAGGAAAGTAAAGTTTGCGGTGCTGAATTATGGGAAATCCCGGCCAATCCGGGATACTTGACAGGTATGCAGATGGGGGAGGAGGGAGACCTATGGTATGGTCCATAAACTGTACTTTGCCCCTCCCTGTGTCAGGGCTAGTAGGGTTTGTGAGGACTAAAAGGTGGCTGAGAACTCACTTGAAGGACTCTCAGATAGTGTGCTGGAGGCTCGTTTTAGGGCCGGCTTCAAAGGTTTGCGAGATTCGTTTCGTGGCGGGCTGAAGGAGGATTCCTCTGTGCTGATCTGGGTTGAGAAAAAGAAATGGAGGCACAGTTCTAAAAAGAGTCCTAGCTTCCTCACAATATGGCTTCCATCTCCTCTGCCCCCAGACAAACTCTAGCTTCAAATAAACAGCAATAGCAATAACATTTATATATATTTTCCCCATAGTGCCTACTGCACTACTCTGGGCAGTTCACAAAGTAATTAGCATCTTGCCCCCCAAGATGCTGGGTACCGCATTTTACCGACCTCGGAAGGATGGAAGGCTGAGTCAATCTTGTACCCAGTCAGGATCGAACTCACCACATTCTGGCTGCAGTACAGCAGCTTAACCACTGCTCCACCAGGGCTCTTAAAAAGGTAAAGGTCGCCCTTGCTCGAAAACCAGTCATATCCAACTCTAGGGGCCAAAGAGCCAGCGCTGTCTGTGTCAGCAGACCTTTCCCATGGACATGTGGCAGGCATGACTAGACGCATGGAATGCTGTTACCTTTCCTGCCAAAGTGGTACCTATTAACCTACTTGCAGTTTCTTGCTTTTGAACGGCTAGGTTGGCAGAAGCTGGGACAGAGCTCTTACAAATGCCAATCTTGAATCATTTGCACACTTTGTCAAAATTCAAAATCACCCTCCATGCCTTTTGCCCTGGCCTTTGCCTTTCTCACCTGAAAGCGCACGCCTGTATCGGATGTTGGGCGCTGATCTTCACCTTCTGAGATTTTCTCAGTGCTCTTGCGTTCGGCCTGGGCCTTCTCTCGCATGTGCCGGAGACGGTGGACGTAGCTCAGTTGCTCATTTAGGAGGGATACGATCTGCGTGCGTTCAATGGAGCCCAACAGGATCATGGACTCTGCAGGGACAAGAAGGAACCCAGCTGAATTTATTTTGCAGATAAATATGAAGATTTGGGGAGTGTGGCAATTCAGGGTGGTAAGGAAAAGCCTGACTGAATAATAGCAATCAGACTCTGGGAAACCTGTTGAGAAAATAGCCCCTCTTGTTGGTATTGCTCCACCTAAGATCAGGAGAGAAGTAGCAGCGGACGCTGAGAGAACTAAGCAACAGTAGGACCCTCGACATCCTCTGAATGGATATGAGCCTCAAGTCCGCCGGCTCGGATCCAGGAAGAGCTTTATGACAAGAATAAACACTCTTGAGGGTACAGAAGAGCAAAACCAAATTAAAAGATGGAGGAAGAAGCTCATTGGACAAGGAATAACATTAAAGGGGAATATAGCTCAAGAACTCAACCTCCCCTACGTCACTTGGAGGACCCTGAATAGGCTGAGGGTTGGAGTCCCTAAATGAAAGACCAACAAGCTCAAGTGGGGGCTGCTGGTAGACAACAACACACTGTGTGAATGTGGAGAGATAAAGAATCCAGCTCATTTCCTGGTGTGACGTTTATTGTCAGAAATATGCACCGATGAGGACTTAAGTTTGGCCAACAACCAAGCCAAGAAAGTAGCTTCACTTTGGCAGTCCAGGGTTTGATCGGGACATGAAAGAAGACGATGACGACTTTGGGGAAAACCTATCACCAAACCATCCTTCAAGTCTATGTTCCAACTACAGATGAAGATGAAAGTGAAAAGCATTGGAGAGATACAGGAAGGACAGCCGCAGCGCTTCCTTTTAAAAATAATTTAGAACAGCACCATTTTTTTGGAACATACACATGGCTATCTCCAGTCAATATTGTCTACATACAGGTATCACCGAGTGGTGCTGCTTCAGAATACATATAGGCAGAATCTTTACATAGAAGACAAGACAGACATCTATTGCAGAACAATCTGCAGAAATTTGGCACATTACAAATAAATAATGGGGTTTCTTCTCCAGGAGATGCTAACATCCACCAAACTTGTGCTTGAATATTACTCTGCCCCTTTATCACACTGTTCTAGTGGTGTTTTCATATAAAGATTTGATCCTGATGGGGATCAAGGTTGACTCAATCCTTCTGAGATTGGTAAAATGAATACCCAGCATGCTGGGGGCAAGGTGCTAATTAACTTGTGAAGTGGTGTGGGGCGGTAAGGTAAGCCAGCCATATCTGTTTACAGCCAAAGAGCCAGTGCTGTCTGCATCTGCAGACATTTCCGTGGCCATGTGGCAGGCATGACTCAACACCAAAGCACACGAACTGCAGAATGTAAGTGTAATTGCTATTAATATCTCAGCCCAAGCCAGCCCTCTATTACAGTTCCCATCATTCTTAGCCACCACAGTCAAGGCTGCACTAGTGGGGATGATGGAATTTGCAGTCCAACCCGACATGGGGAAGGGTGGCCAACAGCAGAGCTGTGGACTGTAACAATAGATATGATCAAGGTGTCTCCTCTGCCAGGTACTGTAAGAACACGTTCTCTGCATCTGCCCTTTTTATAGAGACATCCGGAACAAGTTCATATCTCCGCTGATCTGCAAATATCCTGGCTGGCCAAACAGCACATACACCCACAGGCTGCTATCTGATGAAAGCCTCACCTTCACTCACAACACCACCAGGTTCTGCACCACAGTGTGTAAGATCAGGTAAACAAACCATTAGGCCCGTGATGGTGAACCTTGGCACTCCAGATGTTCTTGGACTTCAATTCCCAGAAGCCCCCATGAATCCACATGGATGGGTATACTGCGATTCATAGATAGATAAGTCTTTATTGTCATTGTCCTGCACAGAACAACGAGTTTGGGGACAACGAGATTCATCCAGCCCACGCCGCCCTCATGGCTCCTGGAAGCGGAAGTAAAACGCACCTGTACCGAGGAAGGGGTAACCCAGAAGAGTCTTAACCATACGGGCACATTTTACTTCCACTTCCTGGAGCGATATGGGCGGCGTGGGCCAGATGAATCGCAGTATGCCCATTCGTGTGGATTCACAGGGGGCTTCTGGGAATAGAAGTCCAAGAACATCTGGAGTGCCAAGGTTCGCCATCACGGCACTAGGCTTAATAATAGTTGTAATATTATTAATCTTAAATAGTAACTTTACTAGGCCTTAAGTACCCTCATTTTAACTTCTGTCTCTTTATATATTTTAAATACTGTATCCTCCTTTTAACTTCTCTTCCTTTTCCTGTACTTTACTGGTCTTGGATGTAATAAAGATTGATTGAACAACTGACATGTGCGCAGTAGCAAATGCTTCAGCTGGAACTCAACTGAATGGCTTCACTTTCGAATTTCCAGCGCAAAGTTCGAAGGGCGTTCCCTATCAGAGGTGAAAGCAGGGAAGACCAACGCTCTGCATAATGATCATCAGAGGCACTGGATTTAATCTTTTAAACCAGAAATTCAAGCCACATGAGTATATTTTTTGTGCCCCCCACCCCAAAGTTTAAATAGACTAAGAGCACCCTGGGGGGAAATCCACGAACAAAAGTGCAAAGAAATCAAGAAAGTTTTCTTCCTGTACAGAGGACTTTTGAGCATTGCGACAATTAGATTTTCAAACCAACGTAAGAGAAGGCCAGCTGAGCTCCCTTATGGCTGGTTGCTGCAGCCATGAGGTCTAGAAACTTGTGGGGGAAAGACACATTTATTCTGAAAGCCTCAAGTTTCTGCTTCTTCTTCTGTGTCTAGGCCAGACGTGAAACTGCCAAAACGAAGATACCTTTTGGTAAGTTCATTCTGCAGTTCCTTTCGCCTGACCTTGTGGGAGAAAGATTAGCCAGCAGCAGAAGGTTGCCTTTTCCTGACGTATGCTCAACTGTGGTTCAAAAATAACACAATGTTCAAGGAGGCTCTTTCTGTGTACCTGAAGCTGTCAATCAATGTTTGGTACTATAATCTTTATTGTTAGATATGTTTCTGCCTCTACAGCTGAGTGCACCACATGCGCAATCACTAGAGGGAAAACCTACATAGATAGGCACAAAGCCATATTTTCTGGAGCAGGGATGCCTATACTATGGCCCATGGGCCAGATCCAGCCCCCGACACCAATTTATCCGGCCCACGAAGCCCTAGTTGCTCCCAGAAGTGGAAGTAAAACGCACCCTAAACCACATAACCGGCCCCCGGCCTGAAAAGTTTGGGCACCCCTGTTCTTGAGGATATGATTAAAGAGACAGGGAAGATTGCTTAAGTCTACTGAAGATTCCCTGCTTTTCCCATCTCAGTCTTTTTGTCTCATGTAAAAAGTCAATCAATACATAACTCTTGTGATGAATGGAGAAACCTCTAGGCTACTGGCTGTGCTTTGGCCAAGATACTCATTGTGGGCCTGCTACCGCCCGACTCGATATGTTCTGATTTTGCTATAACTTTGGCCAACCGATGTCAACCGCTATTCTGTTGACTCACCAAAATCGATTAAGCGTAGGAAAATAGCACATTACATCAGCTAGTTTGGAAGAGGCGTCGGGACAAGTTGGACAATCTAAACCTGTCAGTACAAAGAAGACCTTCAAGTAAATAATCCATAAAGCACTCCACTGGAAATGTACTTATTATGTTCCCGCACTATTTAAGGACTGGAGAAAGAGTCAAGGGAGGCAGCAAGCAAAGAAAGCAGAAGTCTCAAGCAGACTTTTTTGTCCTTCCAAAGCAGGCAGGCAGGCAAGTATTTCGTTCTCCCCATTAGCCCTCACCCTCTCATGATATCCCTCTCCCTACACATTATTTTAGATTCCATCTGGCAGCACAAATTTGCAGGTTCCAGAACTGGGAGGTATGCCTAGTTAGGAAAAATAAAAACCAAAGTCCAAACTGGAGATGCGCAGAATTTGTGTTTTCGGATTTACAACCATAGCTTCTTCTTCTTTCATGTCCCGATCAAACCCTGGAATGCCAAAATGAAGCCACATTCTTGGCTTTGTCATTGGCCAAACTTAAGCATAATTGGTACATGTTTCTGGTAGTAACCGGCAGACTAGCAAATGAGCCGGATTCTGTATCTCTCTACATTCACACAGCGTGTTGTTGTTAACCAGCAACCCCATTTTGAGCATGTTGGTCTTGCATTTAGGCACTCTGACCTCAGCTTATTCAGGATACTCCAAGTTGTATAAGGGAGTTTGAGTTCCTTGGCCATATCCTCCATATCCACCCATAGCTGCCAGGGCAATTCCCTTAAGACCTGGCATTGCCAGCGGGTTTGGGGCCCGTCACCTGTAACGGCCAAGTCCCGCTGGCTGGTATGATGGCCTGTTGTAACACACCTGTCTGCTTTTATTACATCTGTCTGCTTTTTATCTCTCTCCCTTGTCCCCTGTCCCTTCCCCTCCCTTTTTTAAAGCTTATTTTAACTTTTTAACGTCACCTTTGGCCTTGTTTAATTCTCTTTTAACAGTTTTTAAAATCTTATGTATCTTTTTCTTAAGGGGCTAGGGAGGTTGGGGTGGATATTGTTGTTTTAACTTGTATTTATTTTAACTGCCATGTAAGCCACCTTGGGTCATCCATGGATGAGGAAGGCGGGGCAGAAATTTTTAAAATAAAACAAATAAATAATTCTGCGAGTTAAGAGGCCAAAAACACAAACCAAGTCGCCTCTAGTTCAAACCTTCCTGCACGATATGAATTTAAGACTAAGTCAGAATTTGGGATCTGGACCATGACTCATGGATTTTAGGCCAGAAAAGTAACTTCCACAAGCTCGGTGTTCAGTATGCATAGGCACATTTGTATACATCCAGATATGACAAGTTCCCTTGGAGTTGAGAGACTGAACGGCTGTAGATGGAGGCATGGGGTACGTACGTGACTGAATAGTCTCCCACTACCCCAAACGAAAATAAAATCAAAATCATTCACAAAGAAAATATAACACAAGGGAGACAGCTGGCTCAAAGTCTGCCTCTCAATGTGCTTGTCAAGGAGCCCTGGTGGCGCAGTGGTTAAACTACTGTCTTGCACCCAAAAGGTTGTGAGTTGACTCAGCCTTCCATCCTTCTGAGTTTGGTAAAACAAGTACACAGCATGTTGGGAGCAAAATGCTAATTAACTTGTGAACTGCCCAGAGAGTGCACTAAGTGCTATGGGGCGGTATAGAAGTGTCATCATTTTGCTTTCCTCTTTCTTTTTTTTAAATTGATAAATATTTATTATTGTTGATGGATGGAGAAATACTCAACCATCCAAGTCTCCGTTGACATGACTCCATTATACTGCCTTGGCGAGATGTAAGCCAGACCCATAAAGAGGTAGCTTGGAATCATCTAGTCCCGTGATGGCGAATCTTGGCACTCCAGATGTTCTTGGACTTCAATTCCCAGAAGCCCAAGCACCCTGTGAATCCACACAAATGGGTTTACTGCGATTCATCCGGCCCACGCTGCCTTCGTCGCTCCCGGAAAACGCACCCATACAGTTAAGACTCTTCCAGGTTAACCCTTCTTCCGTATGGGCGCATTTTACTTCTGCTTCCGGGAGCGACGAGGGCAGCGCGGGCCGGATGAATTGCAGTAAACCCATTTGTGTGGATTCACAAGGTGCTTGGGCTTCTGGGAATTGAAGTCCAAGAACATCTGGAGTGCCAAGGTTTGCCATCACAGATCTAGTCCATACTGTGTGTCCTTTAGGATCTACTTTGTAAAAAGTTACTGGAAAGTTAACTGGCCACGTCTCCTCCACCCAACCTTGAACCATCAATTTCTCTCTTTTTAAAAAAGTAATCGCTCCTACCGGCTGATTCCACCAGAGCCAGGCTTTTCATCTTGGTGCTGTGCAGCACGTCTTGAAGATCCCGGTACTTGCAATTCAGGGTGATGTAGCGCACATCCCGCACCATGATGTCTTCCACCCGTACGTTGTACTTCCTGCAAAATGCAACACGAGACACGTATACGTCTTGGCAGGAGCCTCTCAGCATTAGGGATTTTCAAACATCCTCATGCATCATTCACTTTCTCCAAGGAAAATCACAGCGGCTGTAAGAGCTGCGATGTTGAGCTAGGGACTTGTTAAGACATTTTCAGCACTTCTGAGCTACAACTTCCTTGATGCTTTGGCACAGAGCCTTCAAGGGGTAGGAAAAAAATGCTAATTAACTTGTGAATCACAGAGAGTGCACTAAAGGACTATGGGTCATTATATAAAAGTGACTGCTTTGTTTTGCTTTAGGAAAAAAACCCTAAACAGAGGTTTGTAACTGAATCCTTGAAAAAGCCTCCTCATTTCTCAGGGCAGGAGGGAGAAGCTAGCCTGGAAATCTTCAAGTAATCCCTTCCTATGACCTCTATATGGGCCTTTCCAGAAACTTTGTGAAAGCCACATGTTTTGGACTAACAGCCATGATCCATCACCACTGGCCACAAGGAAGTAGGACTCATGGGGAGCCCAAAACACCGGTCTGAAGACGCCTGCAGTAGGAGGAATGATCCACAAATACATGTAGGACCTTTGCCCACTTATGCAGTCCCAAAAAAATTCAGAGTTCATTAAAACATCTGCAGACATTTCTATGATGTGGTAGGCATGCCTAGACACTGGAGTGCATGGAACACTGTTTACCTTTCTAAAGAAGTGGTACCTAGTTATCTACCTGTAATTTCTTGCTTTCAAACTGCTAGGTTGGCAGGAGCTGGGACAGAGATGGGGGCTCACTCCATCATGTAGTATTTTGGTCTCGAATTGGTGACCTGCCAACTTCAATCTCAGCGTCTTAACCACTTGAGCCACCACAGTCTACTTTAAAACAGGGTGTAGTCTCCCTGGATCTTATATCAGCCCCATCCAAAAGAGTCTTACCATCCTACAATTTGACTTTCAGCCACTTCTTTTGTTTTGTTGGTGTGTTCTCTGAGCAGATTCTCTGGACCAAAAACGGGCCCACGAACCCTTCTGGTTTGCCCAGGTCTGCTTGAGACAGATAACTACATTTCCTTGCTGGTTTAAACTTCCTTCTTCTGTGTCTAGGCCTGATGTGAAACTGCCCAAAATGAATCCACCTTTTGGTGAATTCATTCCTGCAGTTCCTTTTGCCTGACCTACTGTGAGAAAGATTAGTCAACAGTTTGATGGACCTAACTATCCCCTGTGCTTTTTAATGCCTTGTTCTTTGGCCTCTTTTAAAATGGCGATTTCAAACATGTGGGAGTTAGAAAATATGTAAACAATGTTGCCCCACCTTTGCCTCATGGGTTTGGAGAATTGAAACCTAATGTGTGATTGATATGTCTTGCTGTAAGATCATTGGTTAGAATCCCTAAAGGGGAGGGCCCTATGGGAGGAGATATATCTCACACACACACACACACACACACACACACACACACACACACACACAGTTTGCTTTATTTCCTTGCTTTGAAATGCTTCCTGATGGACTTATCCTGGATCTTGCTATGCTTACAACATAGTTCTAAAATGCCTGAAGAGACTCTGAATTGATTACTTGCCATACGTTACCTGAATCAACACTCGTTTCACGGGCACCCTTTGCTCACTACCTAGATTTCGGTCAGGGGTGACTGGGCATACCGACAGGAAAAGCTCTAAAATGCTGGGACCAATCTGGGCCAGGGAAGCAGGATCAGGCGCAATCCCATCGCCAGGAGGCCGGAGGACTACCGGGTTCTCCCTGGGAGTAAGTGGACTGTCACAAACATAACAAGGTAGCCTTTCCCCGAGGTATGCCTGATTGTGGTTCAAACATATCAGTCTTTGAGGAGGCACTTTCTATGTGCCCCGCTCATCTAAACTAAACCGAACCCATGGTATTTACCTGGGTCTGTTTTAGATCAACTAATGAGCACTTCCTATCCATAAAGATGCCTTTGAACTGTGATGCTGGAGAAGATTCTTGAGAGTCCCCTGGACTGCAGGGAGATCCAATCAGTCAATCCTAAAGGAAATCAAACCTGACTGCTCCTTGGAAGGACAAATACTGAAGATGAAGTTCAAGTACTTTGGCCACCAAATGAGAAGAGAGGACTCACGGGAGAAGGCCCTGGTGCTAGGAAAGATCAAAGGCAAAAGGAGAAGGGGGAGGCAGAGGATGAGATGGCTAGATGGCATCGTTGACATAGGAGAGGTAGATCTAGGTGGTCTATGGAGGATGGCAGATAACAGAGGAGCCTGGCATGACGTGGTCCAAGGGTTGCAAAGGGTCGGACTCGACAGCAACTGAACAACAAAGCCATAAAAATGGTGGAGAAGAGGTATCACTCCCTGCCTTACACACGCAGACACACACACACACACTTACTCTTGATGCCCCCAGCCCAGCTCCGGCAAGTAAGGCAGCTTCTTGATCCGGATGATGCTGTCGTAGAGAGAGGGCTGCAGGCTTTGGGCCACAGCGTTGGCCAGGATCACTGCGATCATGACTGGCAGGATGTGGGAGATCTGGCCAGTCAGCTCAAAAACAATGACCGCAGTAGAGACTGTGTGGGTGACGGCACCAGACAGTGCGGCTGCACCTGATGGTGGAAACACAGGATAAAATATGGATGCAAGAGGCAAC
Organism: Bradypodion ventrale; assembly: GCA_035047345.1. Taxonomy (NCBI): domain Eukaryota; kingdom Metazoa; phylum Chordata; class Lepidosauria; order Squamata; family Chamaeleonidae; genus Bradypodion; species Bradypodion ventrale. The sequence goes on from JAWDJE010000003.1 coordinate 10,858,454, forward strand.
ACCCATTAATGACAATTACATTACCAAGCAGGTAAACCATTTTATCTATCTCAGCCATCTGATTAGGATAAACAATGATCAGAGAGCAGAACTAGGCAGAAGAAAGAAAGCAGGATAGGCAGCATTCAACTCTATCAAAGAAATCTTGCTAAACAGAAACTCGGCAAGTAACAATGCACCAACCTTTTTAATTCTACAGGGTGGCCCGTAAGTCCCTACCCAGCCACAAAGAGTAGGTCTCTGCTGGGGGAGGGAGGAAGCACTCTCATTGGACTGCTGGGCAGAGGGGTTCATGTCTATGGAGAGGGTGGGTAGGGACTTATGGGCCACCCTGTAAAATACTACTCGCGGTCCTCTATGGGAGCAAAATATGCTCATTAACAAAGGCTGAAGAACTATCAAGAGCCATAAGAGCCATGGAAAGATCAATGCTAAAGGTATCCCTTCACAACCACATCTCCAATGCCCATAGCTGTCAAGTCTCCTGTATTGGCTGGGAAACTCCCGTTATTTACCCCTTTCCCACCATCATCCTGCATTTGTATTTTCCCGTAAATTTCCCGTATTCTATAGGTTTTTTTAAAATGGGAACTATAGCCCCCATGGTGCCTTGCACGGAAGGAATAGACAAAACCTGTACTGCGCATGCACACAGTCGCAGCAACTACCCAGCGCCGCTGGATTTCCCTTATTTTCAAATCCAAAACTTGACAGGCATGCCAATGCCCAGATAAGAAAACAAAGTGGAATCAAAGAAGTTGTTGCTGAACATCATAAATGGAAATTGCACTGAGCAATGACAGACAGGCATTTAACAACATTTTACTTCCACTTCCAGGAGTGACGAGGGCGGCATGGACCGGATGAATCGCAGTAAACCGATTTGTGTGGATTCATGGGGGCTTGGGCTTCTGGGAATTGAAGTCTAACAACATCTGGAGTGCCAAGATTTGCCATCATGGCCCTAGACATGGCCTTCTCTCCTCTCAACCCTCTCCACATTTGGTCAAGTTTGATGTTAGGGTGTCTGAGTTGTAGCCCTCCAAATTGCTCATTGAATTTTCCCAAACTAGTTGTTGGTGGGTTAAGACTTATGCACAGTACTGTACTGTGTTTGTTTTATCCGAAATGCTACATAATAAGACTTTAAAATCTAGTGTTTCCAGTCCTCCATTTTCTGGATTGTGGAAGTTCACTGCATCAGGTACTCTTAATTTATTGGAGCTATGAATAAAATCCAGACATATAGCCGGCCAGTATTTAAAGGCCATATCTAATCAACCCATAGGCAGAACCTGAAAGCACTTAATCTAGGTAGAACGGATCCTACATGACCCAGCAATGACAGATTCAATTTTTGCCACTGTTTGAGTTTGTAGTTAAAGGCTTTAACATCAGTCAACTGAAAGGGGAACCATGATTTCTAATTATTTTATTTGATTGAGGAGCCTGTTGTGGGAATACCTGTTTGGTCAGATAAATGTTGACTATCAGGAGAAGGCATGCTAAGTACTAGCATCTTAGATCTCCTGTGGTTAATCTGCAACCTGGAGAGCAAACTGGGCTCTCCAGGTGTTCTTGGACTTCAATCAGGGCCGGCATCAGAAATTTCAGGGCCTGGTACGCGGCTCCCCTATACATTTTGGCCACACCATGGTTTTCTGCGCATGCGTCATTTGTTTGCACATCAGTGGTTTCCCGGCGGCGCCGGGCCCCCGTCAGCTCCGGGCCCGGGACAGGAGTCCTGATGGTCCCCCCCCCCAAGATGGCGGCCCTGACTTCAATTACCAGAATCCCAAGTCAGTACACCTGCTAATCAGCAGTTCCCACTAGAGCATGTTAGTCCTACAATTAGGGACTCCAACCTTCAGCCTCTTCAGAGTCCTCCAAGTGATAAAGGGAAGGTCAAGTTCCTCAGCTATACCCTCCTTAGATGTTATTTTTTCCAGTGAGCTCCTTCTTCCATCTTTTAATTTGGTTTTTGCTCGTGTACCCTCAAGAATGTTTGTTCTTGCCATAAAGCTCTTCCTGGATATGAGACAGAGGACTTGAGGCTCATATCCATTCAGAGGCTGTCGAGGGTCATTCTCTTGCTTAGTTCTCTTAGCATCCACTTCTACTTCTTATCTTAGCTGGAGCAATACCAACAAGAGGGTATATTTTCTCTACTGGTGTAGGTCTGAGGCAACCTGTCACAATATACAGTTTCATTAACAGCGACATCAACTTGTTTCATGCACGTGGAAGCAATCCATACTAGAGCAGCACATTTGGCTGAACGGACACTCAGGACCAACCCTGATGTACGCAGCATGGATGGTTGAGTTCCCCATGTATAGTTTGTCAGTTTCTTGATGGTATTGTTCCTCATACTAACTTTAGCTTTGGTATTCAGGCAGTGGTGCTTAAAAGAGTGCCCTGTCAAGTGTCACACCAAGGTATTTTGGTGCAGAACAATGCAGTAATCGGTTCCCTTACCATATAACAGTGATGGTCAACCTTGGCACACCAGGTGTTCTTGGACTTCAATTCCCCGAAGCCCTGATCAACACTTTTACTGATCAGGGCTTCTGGGAATTGAAGTCCAAGAACATCTGGAGTGCCAAGGTTGGCCATCACTGCCATATAACATCTAGCTCAACCCCCTGCCTCTTGGTTATGAAGATGCAAAGTGCATACTTGAGTCTTGCTCGGGTTAGGCTTCAAATAGTTGATGGTGCAAGCTATCAAACTGAATTCACTGAAGAACTGTTGCAGTGAAGCACAATGTGGAGTTTTATTAGTACTACTGTCCTTTGCACTTGCAGTTATATTCATAAGCAGGAGCTGACCTTCCTTGAAGACAAATAGTTCTTGAACAAAAAAAAATCTGCTCTGTGTTTGGTCTATATATGGATCACACAGTTAATTTAATGTTGGCAATAGATCCCTTCAAAAACAGGAACCTGCCATTCAGGTGTTCCAACTGTCCTTCACAGTGGAAATTTATCCATAGAAAGAAGGCAATCGGTACTTCATTTGACTTAGAAAAAACCTGCAGTTGAATGACAGAAGCTTAATTTAGTTTATGTTTTAAGCAAGGAACTAGCCTCCTCTGTGATGGATTTCTTGCATCATTGATACGTCAGGGTCCTTGCGCTTAACTATGCCCTGGATTTGCCTGTGTTTAACTGGAGATCCCATTGCATTAATACTGAAAGATGCCACTTTTAGATCTGAAATACTAATTTAGAATAGGAAAGTTCCAGGAGATGACCTAAGAAAGGCTGTAACCTGAACACCATTAAAGAAAAAGAAAAAACAACAACCAGAAGGTCAGAGCATGATGAAGGCAAAATTTACAACATGAAATATCTATACCATCGAAAAAACAATTAGTGGTACATCAACCCTGGCCAAAATAGTCCCTCTACAATTAATATGAAACCATCCTTCATGTAGGGAGTTCCAGGCTATCATCCAAAGGTCAAGACCAATGAGAGGACAAAACTTGGGGGAACAGAGATGGGACAACCATAAAAAAATTTTTATACACCTGCAGCAACACCAAACACCTTTGTTAGGCCATTATTTGAAGAAAAAGAAAAAGGAGAATGGAGTGAGAAGAAAATTAATTAGATAAAATTTGCTCAGATCTAACCTAAGAACATAAGAGCAGCCTTGCTGGAACAGGCCACAGGAGCCCATCCAGTCCAGCACTCTGTCTCACACAGTGGCTCACCATTTGCTTCAGGGGATTATTCCCAAGCAGATGCCTTCACCTGCTTACGATTCCCTGGAAATGGCATTGAGAGATATCCTCCTGCCTATCTCTCCAACCCGGAGGTTGTCCTTAGGTATCCATTGTTAGGATACATGGTCTATGTAGTACCCACTGTGTATTGTATTGGATCGCAGTCTGTCCCTCTAAGAGCCTCTCTGTGCTCTGCCCCAGCTGAACCGAATCAGAGAGTGGCTCAGCAGTTTTGCTACTATAAAGGAAATGCACTCTGAGCATTCTCGGGGGTATATTCTCCTTGAGTATATTCTCCAAGGGCTATTGGAACTATGGGGCTACACTGCTAGAAGCTATGGTAAGCTATGGAATGATGAGCTTTGAGACTGGATACTGAAAGACTGCATGATACTGAAAAGGCTTCTAAGGACTGAACTCTGTTTGCCTCATGTTTGCAACTGAATAGCAAGCCTGCATACTGCACCTGGAAGGAAACTACTGCTTGCATCTGGTCAAAGGTAATCTCTGCTCAAGACTGTTTACTTGGACATTTGCTATCTCTTATGGACTGCTGCCAACTGTACTAAGAGCTGCTTATCTCAGGCATATGTTTTGCTTCTCCTGTGTTTGCTGAAAAGTAAAGCTATTTTCTTTTCCTTATACAACCTGCTTGTCTCTGTGGAAATCTCTCCCAGCTATTGCTGCGTACACAGCTAGCCGCTTTGCTCTGCTAAACACAGCCAAGCCTAATTGGGGTACCCCAACACCCTATCATCCATAATTATAGCCACTGATACCCTTGTCCTCCATGAACTTGTCTAATCCTTTCTTGAAGCTGTCAAGACTGACAGCTGTCACCACTTCTTCTGGCAGGGAGTTCCATAGACCAGTGATCCTCTGGGTGAAAAAGTACTTTCTCTTATTTGTTTGAGAACTAGTACCCAAAAGTTTCATGGAGTGTCCCCTAGTTCTAGTGTTATGCGATAGGGAAAACAGTTTTTCCTTATCTACTTTGTCCACACCGTGCATGATTTTATAAACTTCAATCAGGTCACCTCTTAGACGTCGTCGTTCAAGAGTGAAGAGGCCCAACCGTTGCAGCCTCAGATGGTAAGGAAGGTGTTCCAGTCCCCTAATCATTCTGGTTGCCCTCCTCTGCACTTTTTCCAGCTCCATAATATCCTTCTGGAGGTATGGCGACCAGAACTGTACACAGTTATTTTACAAGTTATCTTACTTCTGAGTGGGGTTGACGCTACTGCCTCTGGCTTTCATTTTTCCATGCCACTACACTACATTTGCAAAGGTTCTTGTAAGAATGACCACCTTGCAATCACATCTTTGAAAAGTTATTTTTTAGGTTACACCCAGTGGTGGGCTCCAAAAAAATTTACTACCACGCATGGTGGGCGTGACCCGGGGGAAAGCCCTGTGTTGCACCCGAATTAGGACTTATTTCAAAACTTGGATGGGCGGGGCTAGCCAGAATTTCTGCTATCAGTTCTGGTGAACTGGTGCGAACCTGTTGATGCCCACCACTGGTTACAACATTTAGAATCTCTCCAATCAGCATGGTTGCAGACTGTGTCAGCTTCGGGGTCCTGGATGCTGGATTATGGAAAAGTAACTTTTCCAAGATCTGTTTGCATGCTGTGAGGAATCCCTGTTATGCAGTCCGAATCCCACCCATCTTTTGCTCTCTGGTGGTAATGGTTTGCCCTCGTATGAACCTCCCATCTTTTGGAAAGGCTATCAGAGAGGCTGCCTCTTACCTACCACTGCGTATCCTCCCGGCACAATGCGGTAGATGTTGCTATCAGTGTGGATGCCATCTGGGAACCAGGCTGCCATGCTCTCTCCCACCAAACGCCCAAAGGCTGCACCTGCCCGGAGGGAGGGAGGGAGGGAGAATGAGAAACAAAGATGCATGAGTGAGGTGGAGCTGGATGGGTGGGTGGATGGACACACATTAACATGCACTCTGCAGACGTATATCTCTCCAGGTGGCATGATGGGTGCAGCCCACACGCTGATTCAGCAACTCCTCTCAATTAAAGACATTTTTTCCCAATTTAGGCTTTTTAGCAGGAGTTCTCAACCTTTTTAAGCCGGGGGCCAGGTCAGGCTCCCTCAGACAGCTTCAGGGGCCGGACAGCCGTTTTGCCCTGCCTCCACCACATGGCACTTCCAGGTGTGGTGGAGGCGGTGGGGGGGGGGCACATGAAATGTTGTTGTGGGTCACATCCAGCCCACAGGTTGAGAATCCCTGCTTTTAGTAAATATCCAGGTCACTTAAGACTAAATACTGGACTTAGTCAAAGGGACTTAGATGTTTTCAATCTGGTGTCTATGAATGTTCTATTATTCTAAGTGTTGTATTGTTCCTTGCTATTCAATAGTCTCCAAAGAATGACATAACCATCAAAGAAGATAATTAATTGAATTTTTTAAACATTGTGGGTCTCTCTTGGGAGTCTTTAGAAAACATGCTAGTTCTTATATGGTTTCCATCTATCCATCAATTTTTTTTTACCAGAAATGCAATGGTCTAGAAGTCACACCTGGAGACCTAGGACCCGCAAAAGAGACAGCAATGTGCAAAGTGGGGGTTGAGTACTGTGACAGCAACTATGGCGATCCAACACATACAAGAATTATGGACTAAGATGCACTGTTGGCAATCTCACCACAGCAGTTGTGTTAATCAATGGAGGACCCCCAAAGGAGACACTGCTGTTTTGCCCAGTAAGAGAGAGAAAACAGGAAGGTCTGGGGATGGGGGCAAGACATTTGCTACTCACCAATTACAAAGACTGGCATGAAAGCACCGCAGGGCACTGGGATAGTCGTGGCCAAGGCAGACATCCAGAACTGGGAAAGGAAAGCAGAAAGAGACCACCATTTGTTAGTATTGGATCATGGAGAGACAGACCATCTATGTCAGTGGTGGCGAACCTATGGCACACGTGGCAGAGAGGGAACTCAGAGCCCTCTCTGTGCGCACGCACATTATCGCCCAAGCACAGAGTTCACCCTGCCCCTCTGCCCAGCAGCCCAATGGCAGCGCTTCCTCCCCCAGCACAGAGTTCACCCCACCCTTCTGCCCAGCATCCCAATGGGAGTGCTTCCTCCCTCCCCCCAGCACCAAGGTTCACCCCACCACTCTGCACTGCAGCCCAATGGGAACGCTTCCTTCTTCCCCCCAGCACAGAGTGGATTTTGGGTTGCAGTTTGGGCACTCAGTATCTAAAAGGTTCACCATCACTGATCTATGTCTTCCTTATCTGGTGCTCTACCCAATGCATCAGACTATAACTCCCATCACCAACCACCTGCATGACCATCCTGGCTGGGGTTAAACAGGAGCTGAAGCCCTGGTCACTGGAAGATGCCAGGTTGGAGAGGACTGATCTGTGCTACTGACCCTTGGAACCAGTGGGAAAGAAAGACCAGGGCCCAAGATCCCACCAGGTGACAGAAAAGCACTGGAAGAGGATGGGTCCAGGAACTGCTCGGCACTTAATCTGGGAAGCCACATTTGAATGGTCTGATGGCTCTTGGCCCACCCCAACTATTTGGGCTGGGCACTGATGTGCTCCTTTCCCATGACTTTCTTTCCATCCCATTGCAGGCTCCCTCCCTCGTGGTGCCTACACATAATGTGGATGCATAGGTAAGTTCTCAAGGCATGGATAAAACTGCAAGCAGACGCAAGCTCGAATGACGTCAGTCCAAAACAGTTCTGAACTCAGAAAGCCAGCGTGCGTGAGGGAGAGAGAAGGTTCCTAAGCCACAAATTAAAGATGCTGCACCTGTAGTCTGAGCTGATGTTTCCAATTAAACTCTACACATCATGGAATATAAATTAACAACAGTGCCAGGCATGGCTTTATTCCATCCCTTAACCCAGGGGTGCCCAAACTATGGTCCGTGGGCCACACCCGGCCAAATAATCTGCCCTACGCTGCCCTCACCTCTCCTGGAAGTAAAATGCACCCGCGCATGCGCAAAATGCTGCCATAAGTGCACACATGGCTGTTGTAAATTGCCTGGCAATGTTGTTAATTTATGGCAGCGTTTTGCACATGCTCGGGCGTGTTTTACTTCCGCTTCTGGTGGGACCACGTGTCCGGCCCACTGAACCACGTGACCAGCCCACGGCCTGAAACATTTGGGCACCCCTGCCTTAACCAATCACTTTGCAAGTTTGGGGGAGGTGAGGTGGAATGTTAAATGTCTCCCTTGCTCAAAAAACAGTGGTATCCGACTCTAGGGGAGATGGTGCTCTCCTCCATTTACAGCCAAAAAGTGTCTGCAGAGGTTTCCATGGTCATGTGGAAGGCATGACAAGATGCCAGATAGCACGGAACACTGCTACCTTTCCTGCTGAACTTGTACCTATTTATTTACTTGCATTTTCTTGCTTTCAAACTGCTAGATTGGTGGGAGCTGGGGAAGACGATGGGTGCTCACTCTGTCACGCAGCACTCGGGTCTTGAACTGCTGGCCTTCCAGTCATCAAGTGCAGCAGCTTGACCACTAAGCCACTGCGGCCCTTCACCGGGTGGGACGAGAAGGGAGTAATTCCATTGGGTAGACCTCCTTAGCAGCTTGCCATACACTTCCTCCCATGGACCCGAGATGGGACAATTGTTCAGCCAAGTTCCCACTCAGAAACATTGCCGGGGGGGGGCACTTCCCCAGAAAGAAAAGGGTGCCCAGGAAGCGGTCCAGGCCACAACACACCTTCATGAGGATGAAAATCACCAGGGTGACAAAGACATTGGCATGTGGGTGCTTCCAGGCCTCAGAAACGTCTATGTATTCAAATTCTTCTGCCAAGCCCTGTTTGGCCCACGTACGGTTATCAAACAGGGTCACCAGGGTCTCCTTTTGTGTAAGCTGAAATGAAGAACCACAAGTTGAAGGGTGAAAAAGGGAGAAATTCCTGCCCCCACCCTAAAGAGCTTGTCTTATAAACATCTATCTATCTATCTATCTATCTATCTATCTATCTACTTACCTACACATTCATTCGTTCATTCCCCCCTCCAGTTTGATGCAAGCACCACATCTAACTGGGGCAGGCAATTGCCACACATCGGGGGGGGGGGGGGGGGTTGCATCCCTGTCCATCCCTGATCTTTCAAGGGTTGCCTCTGTTCATGTAACCCAGGAGAGGGCTGTAAGTGCCCTCTCTGCCATAGGTTTGCCACCAATGTAATAGATCATCTATTGCCATCAACACAGAAAAGTTTCTGTTGTTGGGTGTTGACCGGTTCAAATGGGCCACCTTTAATTGTGACTTATTGTACTAAGCAACAGGATTAAAGACATTGTTTTGTAGGTCAGAGGTGGATAGAAATAATTTTCTATTGAAGCATAAAATGTTGAAACAGGAGATCCAGAGTAGGAACTGTGACAATTGACCCAGGGGTACCCAAACTTAAGGGGCTGCAGGCCGGTCACAAGGTCCAGCTGGTCAGTCATGTGGTTCCTCCCATGGGAAGCAAAAGCATACCTACATATGCGCAAAACGCTACTGTAAATGCACCAATGGCTGTCGTAAATGTATTTACGCCAGCCACGGGCACATTTATGGCAGTGTTTTGTGCATGCCATGCGCATTTTACTTCTGCTTCCGGGAGCAGCATGGGCCAGATGATTTGGCACTGAGGACTGTAGTTTGGGTGCCATTGCTGTAACCACTCATGAACATAATTTTCTTGGAAAAAATAAAAGAACGTCACTGAAAGAAGCTCCATCTGCACCCTCTAGTGGCCCATTGCTTAATTTTAATTTTGAGGGCATGTAGTGGTGTGCAGACTGCAATGAATTCCTCAAACCACAGAAAAAATCCCCCCATATCCCCTAGATGTCACAAAGAGACTTGAAGCATTTTTTTAAAAAAAGTATTTATATTTTGGTAGAGTGAGCCCTCATGGGGAGACTTGTGTGCGTTCCTCAGTACTCTTCCCCCTGATGATACGGGACTGTCTAGGTCGGTCAACCCCCAACAACAGAAACTCTTCTGTGTTCATGGCACTGAATGATCTACTACAGTGGTGGCAAACCTATGGCAGAGGGGGCACTTACAGCCCTCTCTGTAGGCACGTGCGTCATTACCCCAGCACAGTTTGCCCCACCCCTCTGCCCAGCAGCCCAATGGGAGCACTTCCTCCCTCCCCCAGCACAGTGTTCTCCCCTCCCCTCTGCTCAGTAGCCCAATGGGAACACTTCCTCTCTCCCCCCAGCACAGAGTTCACCCCGTCCCTCTGTTTGGGCACTCGGTCTCTAAAAGGTTCGCCATCACTGGTCTACAGTATTAGTATCATTAGATCAGAACCTGGAGAAGTAATCTTTGAACTACAGCTTTCCAGAACCCCCCAGTCAACATGCCTGCGGTTGAGGAAATATAACTCTATCTGGTCTATCAAATTTGGCTTTCTGTTTCAAGAGCAGCCCGTCTGATAATGTTTTGTAGCTTACAGAGAGAGCTGGAAGGCAACTGGCCATCTCTGTTGCCAGGATCAGTATCTGGTAATCAGAGATACACTGCTCTTGTACATGAAGGTTCTAGCTAGGCTTTTCACACTGTAAATGCAATATCATGATTTGTGCACCCCCTGGAACTATGCAACAAAATCACTTCAAGAGGGGGTCATCCCTCGATGGCCCTCTCATGGTCCAAGCCTAGAAAATTACCTGGCCAGCCATGAATTGCCCAAAGCCAGGTGGGAAGGTCAGCGTTGCTATGAGTAGAGTGACGAGCGCAGGGAAGAGCAGACGCCTGGAAGGGCAGAAATGAAGGATGAGTCACACTCCGCCACAAATAACATGAACAGCCCTTTCCTCCCCACTCCAAATTGCAAACTCGGAGGAGCCAGATTTCATCAGCTGTCGCTTAGAGGAAAAAGCAAAGCCCCTTCTGTGATGGATCAGCAAATTTACATTTAGGAGCTAAGGCGATGCCACATTTAGCACCGGCTGTCATCAAGCAAAGACAATGAAACAGCACATTTTGAGACTGGACCCTCCAGTGCTGCTGATACTGATGTTTCCCCCACAATCAGCTCGAACCGGCTGAAAATGAACGGCTCCTCCAGATGCAGCCCTGATTTTGGGCCTTTGTGTCTGAATCAGTGCTGATTTTAATGGCTCCCTCCCACCCCCCTGTACATAACTTACAACATGATGACTTGACTCTGTTCTGACAATGACAAACTTTCTGATTTGCAAGCAGGTCTGTTCCTTCCAGTCCAACATTTATCTTATTTCATTCTGCGCAGCTGAAGTTCAGTGCTAGAATGTTTTCTAGAATATGTTTAATGTCTGCTATTTGGGTTTTAATGGGCTTTCCATTACAAAGGACACTCCCTGAACAAAACAGGGCAATAATGTAGTAAAATTATTGCTTGTTAACAACAAACACTGTTGCTTCTCTGTATTCCTATTTCTTCTGTCTTTTCCAAATCTGAATAGAGGAGATTATCATGGCGATCAGCCATGAAGACTGTCCTGAGAATATAATGCAGTGGTCTTCCATCTGGCTTCCGCATTGCAGCATGACACCCGTACCACTGATCTAGTTTTGCCAATCACTTTCTGGTCCTGAGCCCTTTTGGCACACAAAGTCCTCTTCAGCCCCAGGCCAGGATGGATGAAGCTACTGCCCTCCAGCAAGATGGCTTCAAGTAGGATTTAATCCACTTGGGCATCATCACCCTTCCCTTTGGACTTTGGCACCCAAAGTCATTAGTCCTCAGAGTGGTCAGGTTAGCTCGCTGCCTGACACTCAGCGTCGAGTCGCTGGCAGTATGGTCTACTCTGTTACCATAGCAGGATAACCTGGCCAGACTGGTTCTATATTTCTAGTGCATCCATTAGCAGACATATTCCATATTTCCAGGTGACATCTAAACCTATACACTGGTTCCTTTGTTTCACATGTTGTTGTTGTTGTTGTTGTTCAGTCGCACAGTCGATTCCGACCCTTTGCGACCCTATGGACCATTGTTCTCCAGGCGCCTCTGTCCTCCACCATCCCCCTCAGCCCTCCCAGCTCTGTGCCCATTGTGTCTACAATGCCATCTAGCCATCTCATCCTTGGCCTCCCCCTTCTTCTTTTGCCCTCCACCTTTCCCAACATCAATGCCTTCTCAAGTGAATCCTCCCTTCTCATTTGATGTCCAAAGTATTTTAGCTTCATCTTTACTATTTGACCTTCCAATGAGCAGTCAGGGTTAATTTCTTCTAAGATTGACCTATTTGTTCTCCTCGCTGTCCAGGGTACTCTCAAAACCCTCCTCCAACACCACATTTCAAAGGCATCTATTCTTCTACGTTCAGCCTTCCTAATTGTCCAGCTCTCACATCCGTACATCACTACTGGGAAAACCATTGCTTTGACTATTCTAATTTTTGTTTTCAATGTGATGTCTCTGCTTTTCACTATGTTCCCCAGGTTTCTCATTGCTTGTCTCCCAAGAATCAGTCGCCTTTTTATTTCATGGCTGCAATCCCCATCTGCAGTGATCTTTGATCCTAAGAAAGTAAAATCTGTCACTGCTTCTACTTCTTCCCCATCTATTTTCCAGGAACTGATTGGGCCTGTTGCCATTATTTTGGTTTTCTTGATATTGAGTCTCAAGCCAGCTTTTGCACTCTCCTCCTTCAGCCCAATCAAGAGAGTCTTTAGGTCTTCCTCACTTTCTGCCATTAGGGTGGTATCGTCTGCATATCTCAGATTGTTGATGTTTCTCCCAGCGATTTTAATCCCATATTGTGATTCCTCCATCCCTGCACTGCGCATTATGTGCAACCATCAATCCTGAACTGGCTTCAGGCAACTTAACAGGTGACTTGCATACATGGATACCACCAAATGACCAATACAGGAATAAAATAGCCTACATAATTGGAAATAACAGGTGGAGAAGCTGTATTCCCCCTGCCAAAACAAGACCGGGACAGATTGTGTTACTGGCCATGGCTTGTTAGTAACAAAACTTTGAGTAAAACTGAAAAATAACACTAAAAGAATCATAGTGCCAAAATATAATCTTTATAACATATCTGAATTTCAGTTCCCAACTCTCGCTACATCGTATTTTATTCCTTGCTACTGGTAAGCCCTTAACAATTGCTTTTCTCTTTGCAGCAAAGCTGTGGCTCAATACTATTGTTATTTTTTAATGGAGCAACACACAGACCATCATCAGAAGAAGGAGTATTTGCTGTCCAGGTGCCTGATCCAACCTTACTTTTTCATCAGGAAGCGGTTGATGGCCTTTTGCTTGCGCATAAACTGCACGATCTTGCGGTTGAAATAGACGAAGAGAGCCCCACCAAAGCCGCTGGCAATCCTATGTGGCAAAAAGACAACATGAGGAGAAGATGGGTCAGAAGAAACCTCCTTCTAGAACAAGGTTTCCCAACCTTTTCATGCTGGGGGCCGGGCCACGCTCTCTCAGTCAGCTTCAAGAGCCGGCGGGCCATTTTGCCATGCCTGCCTGCATGGTGGGGTGTGTGGCCATTTTGTCCCAACAGCTTCAAAAGGGCAGTCATTTCGTTTCTTGAATGCCCTTGGATGGGGTCAGGGGCACATGAAATGGCACCATGGGCCAGATTTGGCCCATGGGCCTTAGGTTGGGACCCCCTGTTCTAGAAGATGGCCTCTTTGAAAAGGATGGTGCAGATGGTCCAGCGCAACCCAGCAAAACTCACCCGATGACTGCAAAGGCTGGCAGTTCTTGCAGGTCGAAGGGGAAGTCCAACCGGAAGCGGGTTTTGAAGAGGGCCGTGATGGTTTCTGACGGAAAGAAAGTGTTCATCAAGTGGGAAGGAACCTTAAGGGCCATCATCCTTCAGGCAAACGGAATCAAGCAAGGAGCAACTGAATTTGTACACAATTAATATTACTCACAAGCCTGGTTTTCTGCTTCCAAATTCTCGAAATCCAATTTTTGTCTGGATTAAAACACTCACTGAACCAATGGCTGAATCCAAAGCCAACACATAAATCCTCTTAATTCAATGGGTTTACTCTCTTTGGGATTAAGAACCAGCTGAAGGCCTCAGTCACCAGTAATGGGTTTTGCAGATAACTCCTAAAGTCAATCCTCATGGTTCCTACTCTTGATCTCTCTCCTGTTTCAACATTTCATGCTTTGATAGAAAAAAATTTCTATCCACCTCTGACCTACAAAACAAAACAATGTCTTTAATCCTGTTGCTTAGTGCAGTAGATCACAACTAAAGGTGGCCCATTTGAATTGGTGAAACTAACAGAGGACCTGACCCACCACATTCCCACTGATTCAATGGGCCTACTGTAGTGCAACTTACTACAGAAAGCAACGGGATATTAGCCTGCGTGTTTTGCAAGCCTGTGAAACTGATTCCAATTTTACATCTCACGCTTCACTTTAAAATCTGATTTATCAAAGCTTTTGCTATTCAAAGCAAGGTCTTAAGACAGTGAGGTACACAGAGAGCCTCCTCAAAAATTGTGGTATTTTTGAATCATAATCAGGTGTACCCTGGTAACGGTAATCTTGTGTTGCCGGCTAATCTCTCTCATGCAGGGTCAGGCAAAAGGAATTGCAGAAAACTTACTAAAAGGTGCCTTCATTTTGGCAGTTTCATGTCTGGCCTAGATACGGAAGAAGTCGAACAAGAAGAAGAAGAAGCTCTTAAGGCATGGAAGAAAGTCTGAAACCCTAAAAAAGGATATTTCAGGAACTTGGATAATACCCCCAAGGCTACCATTATTTTCAGTTACAATCCATTCCATTCCATTTTTTAAAAAAACAAAGCAGTACTAATTACAGAGACCAAGATGCTATTCAAACTGGAGTAAACCTATTAAACCATTAAAATACTGATTCACCATTTGATTCAGTGGGTCTACTCAATGCTAGGACCAGTGATGAGACTTAGAGCAAATGCCTTTAAAACATGCATGTTGCAATTGAGAGAGGATTTCTCCCCATAGAGCCATGCTCTTTTGAGAAGACCTACACATGATATATACAATCATGAATACACTATAGCTTGGGATTTAAGCAGTCTTCCCAGTGCTTTGGAACCACTTCCCCAGAAATCCAAAACTGCAAATTTTCAAGATAGATAGCAAAACCATTCTTTTTAAGAACAGGAATCAAATATCTTGATTTTAGAAAGGAAGCAGGAATACAATGTCCAAAGCTGGGGTTCCCAATCTTTTTACGCCGCAGACCTGACGCTGAGCATCGCATCTCCTCCTCTTCGGCCACATCAACGCAGGAGGGGGAATAAAGGGCCGTTGGGGTTCCGAGGCAGCCGAAGACGCCGAGTGCCACGTTTCCTCCCCTTTGGCCACACCAATGCTGGAGGAGGACAAAGGGCCACTGGGGTCTTGAGGCGGCCGAAGATGCCGTCAAGGACGTTGAGCTCCGGGCTCCATCGAGGACGTTGAGCCCCGGGCTCCGTCGAGGACGTTGAGCCCCAGGCTCCGTCGAGGACGTTGAGCCCCGGGCTCCGTCGAGGACGTTGAGCCCCGGGCTCCAACCCCTGGGCCTCACTAATGTCCAGCTGCGGTGCCGACAGAGGACAATGTGTTTTATTGTTTGAATTTATATTTTGTGACGTTTTGCAATACTTTGTTAGCCGTCCTGAGTCGCTCTGCGAGTAGGGCAGCATACAAGTGGGAACAAATAATAAAATAAATAAATAAAATATGCCCCCTGGACAGCTGAGAGGTCAGGACCACGCCCTCAGAAACTGGCACATTTATGGCTGTTGTAAATGCACCCACTTCCGAATTTACGACAGCCGTGGGCATGTTTCTGGCCCACGTGCCTTAGGTTGGGAACCCTTGATCTAAAGCTTCCAGGAGAAAAAAGCAGAATTGACTTCTGCTGAAAAGTTAATTCTGCCTTCACAAAATTTGTGGTCCTCATCATTCACGAGACACAACTCCACATTTAGCATTGTCTTCTGCTAAGATAACAGGGCATAAATCCTCAGCAACGCTGACACCCCTTGTTCCAGGTCTTGCCCCCACTGTTTGCTCCATTCCTTCCTCAAAGCTGGCCTATTCAGAGATCTCTCCAACCCGGGAGGGAAATAGGGACCACACCTTCATCCTTGTTCCAGACGGCAAGCACTCGAAAGATGAAGGCACTGAATGTGGCCGCAAAAAAGCCACGCCAATAGTTGCGGACGGCAAAGAAGGTCGAAGTGACTTCTATGCTAAAGAGGACACCTGGTAGGAACAGAGAAGAAGAAAATGTCAGGGAACCGCCAGGAGATTTCCACCCCACCCCCCCTCAAATCCTAGTACTTTTGTTAGCCAGGGAAAAGGAGAGCAGTAGACCTCTAGAGCCGTGATGGCGAAACTCGGCACTCCAAATGTTCTTGTACTTCAATTCCCAGAAGCCCCAGCACCCTGTGAATCCACACAAATGGGTTTACTGCGATTCATCCGGCCCGCGCCGCCCTCGTCGCTCCCGGAAGCGCAAGTAAAACGCGCCCATACGGTTAAGGCTCTTCTGGTTAACCCTTCCTCCATACGGGTGCGTTTTACTTCCACTTCCAGGACTGACGAGGGCAGCGTGGGCCGGATGAATTGCAGAAAACCCATTCGTGTGGATTCACAGGGTGCTGGGGCTTCTGGGAATTGAAGTCCAAGAACATCTGGAGAGCCAAGGTTCGATATCACGGCTCTAGAATCTAGATGCTTTTGGGTTCCAATGCTCTTCATCTTTTCGTCATTGGTCATGCTGGCTGGAATTGATAAAAGAACTAGAAATCAGTAACGGCCATAGCTTTTCCACCCCGATCTGTGTAACTCTACACTTGTCAGAGGTCCCTCGGTGTAGAGGAGGATTTTCTCGATCCAAAACCTAAACCTGTGATACCATTAATAAACCACAAAACATGACTGTCCATGATGAAATGAAGACCAAAATGTCCACTATTTTCAATGGTTATGGAATGGGAGTTGGATTAGATGACCTCCTTGTTTCCCTTTGAATTTCTGGACACCTGTTTCTAAGACGGATATCTGTCTTAGCAGTGGAACAAGTAGAATCTCTGGAAGGTCTAATGCAGTGGTTCCCAACATGGGGCCCAGGCCCCCGCAGGGGGACGTCAATCCCCAGAAGCCTAAGTCAGTCCATTGGCTGATCAGTGCTTTGGGGAATTGATTTAGACTTCTGGGAATTGAACTCCAAAAACCAAAGATTGGGAAACACTGGTCTAATGGGCTCAGCAAGCCTCTTTTATTGCTGAGATATGCCTAGTAGTTGAGCATATACTTTGTAAATGGAAGGTCCAAAGATCAAACTTTGGATATCTCTAATGGAAAGGACCATAGCAGAGTTCTGTCTAGAGCAGGGGTTCCCAACTTCTTCAAGCCCGGGGCTGGGTCATGCTCTCTCAGTCAGCTTCAAGGGCTGGACGGCCATTTTGCTCTGCCTGCACTATGGGCGTGGCCATTTTGTCCCAACAGCTTCAAAAGGGTGGCCACTTTGTTTCTCGAATGCTCTTGGACGGGTGGGGGGGGGCACATGAAATGGCGCCGGGGGGGCAGATCTGGCCCACGGGGCTTAGGTTGGGAACCCTTGGTCTAGAAGGACATTGGCAGTCAAAGTAACCTCCACTGATGGCCTTATTTATCAAAATGGTTGTCATCTTCAAACGTTACAGGTCAGGACCAGCCCTACTATGAGACAGAGGAAGGAATTTACTTCAGGCAAGGAAATGGGAACCAGCTGTTGGAAAAGAGAGATCTGTGCTACAACCAAGCCTGCTCTCGATCCCCTTAGGTTCTACCCCAGTTTTTCCCAACATGGGCCCCAGGCCCCACAGGGGGACATCAACCCCCAGAAGCCTAAGTCAGTACATTGGCTGATCAGTGCTTTGGGGAAAAGACTTAGGCTTCTGGGAACTGGAGTCCAAAAACCAAAGGTTGGGGAACACTGGTCTAATGGGCCCAGCAAGCGTCTCTTTTATTACTGAAAAGCTCTCAGCAACCGACACGAACTGTGGCTAAGGTTACATCTGAAAGGGCGATGTTTCTTCCACCTCATTCAATTTCTTTTGGATTAGAATTTACCAAAAGGTTAATACTGGAGATAGCAAATTGGACACTTGCTCGGGGCTTTTGGATATTTTTGTGTGCTGCAAAGTTTTTTCTCCTGACCTATGGCAACCCTATGAGTTAGTGGCCTCAAAAATGTCATTACCAGACTGCAGCTTCCTTTATCGAGTCAATCCATCTCATGTTCAATCTCCCTCTTTCCTTACTGCTTCAATTCTTCTGCTAGCTATTTTCAGCACGTCTCCTCCCCAGACAGGACGTTCATAGCACAACAAACTCGGCTTAGTCATTTTTTAAAAAAGGGAGATTCTTGTTTTGGTTTATCAGTTACAGAAGCGTGGGACAGTTTATTCAACTTGTTTTGACCAGAGTTTGCCACAAATCTCACAACTCAGAAGGCGGGGGTGTGGGGTGGGAAGCAAAACTGGCACAGTTTGCCCACCCTTGCTTCAGAACTGCAGAGAACGCTCTCCAAAAACCTTGCCACGTCATCTTACAGCAAGGGTAGAGAGAGATAAATATTTCAAGCAATAGTATAGAATGGTTATTGTTTAAAATAGCTTTGCTCAATTGCATAACTGGCATTCAAGTGAACTCTTCTTGCTTCACCAGATTCCGCCGTTCTAATTGTAGGTCTAAATATTATGACAATTCCCAAGTACAAGTAATGTACTGAGAATACTTAATGAAGACATTTGTTGCTCACTGTTAGCAGGGATGACAAAACTTTCTTGGCTTGAAATCAATACATACATACATGCTCTTTGCTTTGTTGCGGTCCCTGCGGCATGGCCATGACAATGAGGGGATGGAGGGGAAATGTACAAACTGTAGGATGCTACAACCCTACACCAGACCCTCTCTCTTGGGAGCAGTGATGTACGGTAAGTAGTTTCTTGACATGCTTGCAACTAATGAGCATGCCATCGTGGGTTTAATCGCTGCCACTGAATGCTCAGCACTGAATTCCCCCAAACCAGGACTGGGGAACCTTTGGCCAGAAAGCCAGATCTTTCAGGCTACAAACCTTATCGTCCATCACTCTTGGCCATGCTGGCTGAGGCTTCTGGGAGTTGTAGTCTAAATCATCCCATGGTTTCCTGCCTCTCAACAGCTTCTTCTTTGCTACTGCTGCCCAAGACATGATTGGCCTTGCAAGGGACAGGCCAGGTCAAACTAGAACTGACAACGTTGCCAGAAAGTCAGTTTTCCCCTTTTGGACAGGCATCCTGGTACCCCATGGTGATACTTTCTTCCCAGGGCTGTTTGCTGGCTTGTTTGTCTATTTCAAGGGGTGCCCAAACTTTTTGGGCTGTGAGCTGGTCACGTGGTTCAATGGGCCCATCACGTGGTTCAGTGGGCCGGTCAAGTGGTTCCTCCCACCGGAAGCAAAACAACAGGATGATATATATTTTAAGTTGCCATTTTCTCTGCTTAAACCAGGGGTGCCCAAACTATAGCCCATGTGCCGGATCTGCGCCCTGGCGCCAATCCATCCAGCCTGTGCCGCCCTCATCGCTCCCAGAAGTGTAAGTAAAAATACGGGCACATTTTACTTCCACTTCTGGGAGCAACAAGGGTGGCGTGGGCCAGATGGATTTGGTTTGGGGGGGGGGGGCAGATTCGGCCCATGGGCCATAGTTTGGGCACCCCTGGTCTGTTTGTTTGACTTGCCCTTCCAGTTCCAGGGCAGCAAATGGGAAACACTCATTCATGGACACAAACAGAATCTGTGTCAAAGAAAAAATAACTTTGCACAGTTCTCGTTTCTTTGGGAGACCCGCCAAATCCTGTTGGTGTCTGGAAACAAGCAATGCAGCAACAGGAAAAGTGCAAAAGCAAAGCAGAGCAATCACACTTCTATTCTGCCCATAGTGCTCAGTGCACTCTCTGGGCAGTTCACAAGGTAATTAGCATTTTGCCCCAAAACATGCTGGGTACTCATTTTACCAACCTCGGGAGGAAGGAAGGCTGAGTCAACCTTGAGCCCTGGTCAGGATCAAACGCACAAGCTTTTGGTTGCAGCTCAGCAGTTTAAACACTGCACCACCAGGGAGAAGTTGACAGGCAAAGAGAACAACAAGACACAGCACCAACCTAATGGCATGTAGCAGTGAGGACGTCAAGCTGCGCAGACGGGCCTGATCCATGCAGCACAAGGGGGAAAGGAGGAGAGGATGTTACACCTGCAGTTGGAAAGCCACCTACCCACCCACCCACCGGCTCTCCACAATCCCAAACCACTCTGGATCTACATCAGCCCTGCAGAATCTAACAATCCCAACACTTGGAATTGAATGACAACTGGGATTAAATTTCCAAGAAGTGTGCTCCAGTTCATGTATCCTTATTTTGCCAGACTTGGAGCTAGAGATTGTGGCCCAAGACATTAGACCAGGGGTTCCTAACCTTTTCAAGCCGGGGCCCGGGTCATGCTCTCCCAGGTTTGATGGCAGGATGGCCATTTTGCCCTACCTGCATGATGGGGTGGTCATTCTGTCCCAACAGCTTCAAATGGGTGGCCATTTTGTTTCTCAAATGCCCTTGGAGAGTGGGGGGGGGGCACAGGAAATGGCACTGTGGGCCGAATCTGGCCTTAGGTTGGGAACCCCTGCATTAGACTGATTAGTGTTTCTAATTCAGCGTTGTCAGGTTAGTTAGTCCTCAGGGTTGCCAGGTTAGTTAA
Source organism: Bradypodion ventrale (assembly GCA_035047345.1). Lineage (NCBI taxonomy): Eukaryota > Metazoa > Chordata > Lepidosauria > Squamata > Chamaeleonidae > Bradypodion > Bradypodion ventrale. The sequence continues at coordinate 10,878,941 of JAWDJE010000003.1, forward strand.
CCACCACCTGAAGATTGGACTTGAGTCGCTGGCAGTATTGTCTACTCCAGTGATGGCGAACCTTAGCACTCCAGATATTCTTGGACTTCAATTCCCAGAAGCCCAAGCCCCTTGTGAATCCAAACGAATGGGTTTACTGCAATTCATCCAGCCCGTACTGCCCTTGTCACTCCTGGAAGTGGAAGCAAAATGCGCCCATACAGTTAAGACTCTTCCGGGTTAACCCTTCCTCCATACGGGCGCGTTTTACTTCCGCTTCCGGGAGCAACAAGGGCAGTGCGGGCCGGATGAATCGCAGTAAACTCATTCATGTGGATTCACAGGGGGCTTGGGCTTCTGGGAATTGAAGTCCAAGAACATCTGGAGTACCAAGGTTCGCCATCACAGGTCTACTCTATTACCAGAGCTGGATAACCTGGCCAGACTGGAAGATCTTGGTGGTGGTGGGGAATAAATTCCAAAGATTAAACTTTCCCAAGCTTTGCTGCTTCAGGTACAAACACTGGCCTGTCCAGTTTGATATTGTCCCTTCCATACTGGCTGGGGGACTCTTAGAGTTGCGCTCAAAAATTGTAACCTTTCCAACCTCCGGTCCATCCTGACAAGTAGCTCTCCTTCAAGCACTTAAAGCCAAGGCCGTTCCCGGTCCTCTTACCCACACTGAAAGCGCCAAGCCTTGAACCAACAACTGTGTGCATGCAAAACAGACGTTGTGTCCCCTGGACAGCAGCTTCTTGGCTGAAGCCCCTCCCTCTCCGCCATTGCTCTTTGTGACAGGAACTATGGCCAAGAAGGGTACCATGGCAAGGAGAGGACTATCCAGGCATCTTGAAGGGAAGACTCCAGAGTAAGCCTTACCTCCAATGGGAGCAGCAAAGCAACAGCCAACACCCACCGCACAGGCAGCCGCCAGCATCTCAATATTGCGGGATTCATTCTGCAAAAGGGGACAGGGGTGTCATGGAGCCAGGCTTTGCAGGGTCAGGTCGCCAGGATTTTGTGAGCAGCATGGGCTACGACATCATGCACCACACCACCTCCCACCCAGTTAGTTCCCTCTAAGCTTAGCTACAACCACACAGTCACACTGGGAGAAACAGATTTTCCCCTAGAACAGTGCAATGTTGTGAACTACCTCTACTGAAGATGGTTTGGTTCTCAACGGGCAATTAAGAGTCATGAAGAAGATCTAGGGTCTAAACTGGCAAAGCCTACCTCTACTCAAGGTTTGCGGCCCGATGGTAGTTGGGAACTTTCTGAACAGGAATCTAGGTGGACCTAGGTCAAGCTAAGTCCCAAAGACTTCCACTTCAGGCTTTTTCTCCTATGTGACCCACATTTATATCACTGTAAGGTATACATCAAAGGACTGCAGTGGTTTAGTGGTGAAGATGCTGAACTTGATGACTGGAGTGCTGCATGACGGAGTGAGCTCCCATCTCTGTTCTAGCTCCTGCTATCCTAGCAGTTTGAAAGCAAGAAATTGCAAGTAGATAAATAGTTAGTGCTTTTTCGGGAATGGTAACAGTGCTCTGCGCGCATTGGAGTCTAGTCATGCCTGCCACGTGACCACAAAAATGTCTGCAGACGCAAAGAGCACAGGCTCTTTGGCTGTAAACAGAGAAGAGCACCACATCCTAGAGCAGTGATGGGCAGTCTTGGCCCTCCAGCTGTTCTTGAACTTCAATTCCCAGAAGCCCAAATCAGCACTCCTGCTGATCAGGGCCTCTGGGAATTGAAGTTCAAGAACAGCTGGAGGGCCAAGACTGCCCATCACTGTCCTAGAGTCTGACAAGATTGGCTTTCAAGTTAGGATGAACTTTACCTAGTCAAAGAAATCCAAAATAAGCCATCTGTAAAAAGATCTGATCTCCATTTGTTGACATTAACCAACCCAACTGCCTGAGTTTCTGTACTCTTGGGCGATGGCTATGGGGATTATCATGATTAGTGCCACCTGCAGTTCCAAATTTATCTCTACACTCTTCTGGAGAAGAGTTAAGAAGCATGCAAAAACCACAAGAAAACATCTGGCCAGTTAAAAAGGAGTTGCATTTCTACAGGGGACTGATGGCTAAAGGACTGCATAAAGAGGCATAACTAACTACATAAGGTGTTTGCAACCCCAGTCTTGTGGGCCTAATCCAGCCTGTGCATATCATTAATCTGGCCCACGGTGGTCACCCGGGCACCTCTAGACCCCCCCCCCTCCGCCAGAAGTTGCGATACATCACCTACCACGGCGGCAGTGGCGGTGACTTTGCCGTTTTCGTGGGGTTTTAGACAGTCTCTGCTGCTTCCCAGGGTGGCACGAGCCATGTCGGACTACAATCATTCCTTTTTTAAAAAAATTCCGCTGCTTCCCTGCTTTGTCACAGCAGCTAATCTGTGGCGCTTGGAGACATCCGTTGGTGCCTGACGCTGATGTCAGCACCTGGTTTCCCAGCGCTGAACCAGGAAGTATCTAAGCACCACCTATTAGCTGCTGGGACAAAGCGGGGGAACAGCAGAAAATTTTAAAAACTGAGTGATTGTGATCCGACAAGCCTCCCGCCACCTGGGAGGCAGGGGAGACTGTCCAAAAACCCACAAAAATGGTGCGATTGTTGTTGCCACCACGCACCACTGCCACGCACTGCCAATGATGACAAAAACATAAGTCCAGGGAGCCTCCACGCCTCCGGCCCCTGGCGGGGAGTGTTGGGGTGGGTCTGGCCCCTGGTCAAGAAAACGTTGCAAAAGCCTGTAATACATATACCATTAGCAATGGATGTTCTATTTTTCCGGATTCAGGAAAAGATGCTCTTTGAACAGGGTTAGTTTAAAGCACCATTCCGAAGTAGCGCCGTTGTGCTCTTGAATACATGTCACTGAAAGCCCCGGCCCTCTGGGTTTCTGCCTGGGGCTGGAATATTTGGCCTTCTAGATGCTGTGGACTTTTGCTTTCAGATGTGGCAACCTTCATGGCCAATAGTACAGTACTGTAGAAACTGTAGTCCACAACATCTGGACTGTATAAGCCTCTCATCCCTCATTTAAGCCACAGTGGTTATTGTAAGCATATACAGCAGCCTGAGAGCGGTGGGATTCATAGGACCTTTTTCTGATAATCCCTTGCACCGGAGAGAGGCAAAAACCTAATAGTTACACCTTGTTATGTCAGTTTCAGATATCTCTCCGAGCCCTTACTCTGGGCTTCTGTGATTTTTGCATGCATTTCCCTCCCATAACAACAAGAAGCTTTAAAATACAAACGGACCGGACATTAACACTCAATATAACGAACATGATGGGAAACTTTTCTACACTTGTTTCAAAGTCAAACACCACCTAAAGAAAATGGAGTCTTCGAATTGTACAACTTCTTTACTGCTATAACAAGATCCTGGCAAGTGATTGTCACAATTAAACAAATTCTACAGTGCATCTCCTAAGAACTACAGAGTTTTGACACATTTTTGTGTGTGTGATGGCCTTATAAAGCAGACTTAAAAGTATAATTAAGGTAAAAGTCACCCTTGCTCAAAAGCCAATAGTATCTGACTCTAGTAGTTGGTGCTCATCTGTTTACAGCCAAAGAGCCATCACTGTTGGAATCTGCAGACATTTCCATAGTCATGTAGCAGGGATGACTGAAGCGCAGGGAATGATGTTACCTTTCCTGCCGTAGTGGTACCTATTTATGTACTTGCAATTTTTCTTGCTTTCAAACTGCTAGGTTGGCAGGAGCTGGGACAGATGATTGGAGCTCACTCCGTCATGCAGCACTCAGGTCTCAAACTGCTGACCTGCCAACCTCCCAGTAGTCAAGCTCAGCATCTTAACCACTAAGCCACCATGGGCCTTTACCCTGTAGCAAACTTCCCACCCTCTCTTTTCATTGCTCACCTCGTAGATTCCACCAAAGAGAGATAGAAATTTGCTGAGGAGTGCCGCGCACATGCTGGCAATATGGACGAAGGGTCCCTGGGCAGGAAAGGAAGCAAAAGGTTAAAAGGATGTTGAGGTGCTCAGAAACATGCCTTGAGAACCAGGGAGCAACAGGTTCACTGGATAATTCTATCAACTAAAAGCTTTCTTCCATTTTATTCTGAACAACTGGTTTCATATGCGCTTTATTTTTTATATGCGCTATATTGATGATGTTGAACAATGTGAATATGGTGAGAGACAAAACTTTGAACATCTGCCCATCTGTGGCAACTTGCCTGAACAGTACTATATCAAGAATATGTTTGAGGCAAATGACAGGGCTATTCAAACTGTTGCATATTGGAAAGGTAAAGGTGTCTCTTGTTCGAAAACTAGTCATGTCTGAGATTAGGGAGCGGTGCTCATCTGTTTACAGCCAAAGCATCATCACTGCCTGTGTCTACAGACGTTTCTGTGGTAATGTGGCAGGCATGAATAGGCACCAGAACACTGTTAACTTTCTCACCGAAGTGGTACCTATTTATCTACTTGCAATTTTTTGCTTTTGAACTGCTAGGTTGGCAGGAGCTGGGACAGAAGATGGGAGCTCATTCCGTCGTGCAGTACATGGGGAAATAGTGTGTAAATATGTAGTTTATGTATCGATACATTTTTAGATGATTAGCGTTTTTTAAAATTGTGTTGGTCTCATATTTTAGTGCTTCGGACTCAAATCAATCAATAAATCAATCTAGTTTTTAGAAGCTAAGCAGGGTCAGACTTGGTTATCAGCTGGTTGGGAGGCCACACAAAAGATGTTGAGAATCTCTAGGGAAGAATGAGGAAAAGATTCTGCCTTAAGCGTTGGAGAGCCATTGCTGCCTTTTGTAGGGGCAGAGGCAGGTGGATCTGACTCAGTATAAGACAGCTTCTTAGTTTTCTCTCCCCACAAGCTCTCTGATGTATCAACCTCCTCCCAGCCCCTTACCACATCCTGCACCCAACCTTGACAGCTGTCATATCGGTCTTCCTCACCTCTTTGCCCAAAGGCATCCCACTGCCCAGAGCACAAGTCAATCCAATCACTTTGGCCACAAAAGTCTTGAGAGTGAGATATTCTTTCAGCACCACACCCCGGAGGATGGTCTTCATTTCGGGGATGCCGGAACCTGGAGAGAGAACAAGAAAGTATGTACATATGTCCTAAACTTTTATACTACCCATCTAGTACAAAGGCTATTCTAGGCGGTTAACATGGTTAAAATATACCATATTTGCAAGTGTATAAGACCCACTCACCCCCCTTATAATACACTGGAAAAATGGGGTGTTCTTTGTATTGTATATAGTAACCTATAGTGGACTATTTTGGTAATAATGGGGTGCGTCTTATACTCCAGTGCATCTTATATGCTGGCAAATAGGTATATAACAGTGTTGGCGAACCTTTTAGAGACCTAGTGCCCAAACTGCAACCCCAAACCCACTTGTGTATCACAAAGTGCCAACATAGCAACCGGGGTGAGAGGAAACACTCCCATTGGACTGCTGGGCAGAGGGGCGGGGTGAACTCTGTGCTGGGGGGAGGGAGAAAGCACTCCCATTGGGCTGCTGGGCAGAAGGGCTGGACAAGCTCTGTGCTGGGGCGGCCACAGAGAGGGCTCCAAGTGCCACCTCTGGCACATGTGCCATATGTTCGCCACCACTGGTATATAACATTGAATAACACTAAAACAATCAACCAAAGCAAAACAGACAAACTAGAAACCACAAACAATAATAAGGCAGGCAGCAGAATGTCACATATGAACAGTTCTCTCCGATTAAGGGATTAAGATGACGGACATCTTGCCTGTCTGTTGTCTTTGCAGCACTGGGTACTGCAAAGACAACATACAGGCAAGATGTCCGTCATCTAGTGTGGCTGCTTGAGAAGTGGAAAGCCTGACACATTTAAAATTATGTTACTCGAAACATTCATAACTCAACGTACCACTGTATATGCAACCATGAATGACCTGGCTCAGTCATGATGGAGTCTATCTTTCAGCAAAAGCAAAAAAAGATGCCAACTGCAATCACAAAGCTTGGAGCCAGTCAGCCAGCCAGTGACCATGTAAGGAAAAACTGCCAGTGAAATTCTTTGGGCACTGCTTAGAAACACAGAATTACTGAGTTGGATGGGGCCTTTTAAGTCACCATGTCCAAACCCCGGCTCAATGCAGGAATCTGAATCAAAGCAGACCTAACAGATATTTGTCCAATTCTCTCTTAACTGCCTCCAGTGTTGGACCACTCACCACCCCTCGAGGGAACACAGAAGCAGCTTCACCTAGCTAGACAAAAATGGAAGGCAGAAAATCAAAGTGGCAGGCAGATCCTAGAGTCTAATCACAAGTTCCCTCTGCCAAGACTCACCCACAGCCTGTGGAGCCAAGATCTGGGTGAAGCCAGCTGAGAATGTGATGAGCACTACAGGGTAGGTCACCCAAGCCATGTACTGCAGGAAGATGTTGGTGTCCAGGCCTCCATACATCCATTTCTGGGCTGCACAAAAGGAAATGGTCATAAAGAGAGTGAGCAGACACAGATACACAAGAGAGATTTTCATAGGCTTCTGCTAGGCTATTGCATTGCGGGGGGGGGGGGGGGGGGGCTTTCTGATAAGTAGAAGTATAGCAATCAACAATCATGCAGAGTTGGAAGTTATTGGACAGTGATGGCAAACCTTGGCACTCCAGCTATTCTTGAACTTCAATTCCCAGAAGCTCTGATCAGCAGGAGTGCTGTCTTGTGCTTCTAGTAATTGAAGTTCAAAAACACCTGGAGTGCCAAGGTTTGCAATCAAGGTGATAGGAAATACACTCCCAACATGTCTGAATAGTGATAAAATGTGTGAGACTGGCATCTGCTTCCCTAACACAGTGCATATATTTTTTTAGATACCACCGAATCATACCTCCCCACCCATTCAGAGCAAACAAAAGTAGCATATTCTATACTGGGGAAATGTTATAGTTTCTCCACAGGTACAGGTCTCCCCTGTATCCATGGGGATATGTTCCAGGACCTTCTATGGATGCCTGAAAACTCTAGATTTAACAGATATACCTGAGTCAAGAAATACCTCTGTCAGTCTACATGAGAGCTATCAAAATGTCTGCCTGTTCCTTGTACACATTACAAGGAACATTACACTGCAGATAGTGGCCTCTAGTGACCAGCTCTACTAATGTTCCATAGATGTATATGTACAGTAAATTATGTATTTCAGATATTTTTATTGAATATATTTAGTCCTGAAGATAAATGAAACTGTGGATACTGAACCCATGGGTATGGTAGGTGACCTGTGTTTCAAAAGCCTGAACAAATATGGAAATGAATAATCACTGGGCAGTTCAACATTCAAAAAGGAATCACTGAACACAAAATCTAAAGGGAATCTAAAGGGTGGGTTTGGTAGATTATCTTCACGGTAGATTTCAACTGCAATTGCATCACATGTGGAACAGGGCAAAAGAGAAGTGTGATTGATTGTATGAATCTACATGAGAAAATACTGGGATAAATAAGATGTCATTCAACTAATTTCCAACCAAAGACATCAACAAATGAGGCACTAGGATGAGATTCCACACTCAGTTAATCCACACATAAATCAAAGGTGTCTCTTTGCCCTTGGTTCCCCATCACTAACTGTTCTTTCCTCTGCCAGTTTAATGATCCCTTTTCATCTCAAAACTGTCTGAACACTTAAAAGAACTCTAGCCTCATCTGCTGGGCAGGCAACTTTATAATTTCTGGCTCCTCTCAGTTTATCCAGTTTGTAGTATCCTCAGATGTCAGCAGAAAAATGTCTATGCATTTTCACACTTTAAAAAACAACAACCATGTATTTGCATGTAATTTAACCACCTGTGAGCATCTTTGCAAACAATTTTCTATGACACGATCCTGTTTTCTACACTAGAATACACATTTTATATACTGACATGCACCTGAAAAAAATATTTTGCGCCCTAACATCAAATTCCTCATGAGCCTTCTTCTTTTTTGCAAGAATGATTTGTAAAACCACAGTGAGAGATCTAAAGGTAAAGTCAGTCTAGTCCAACTCTAGGGGCCGGTGGTATTTTTTTTATTTACAGCCAAAGAGCCAGCACTTTCTGCATCTGCAGACGTTTTTGTGGTCATCTGACAGACATGACTAGACACTGGAGCATACACTGTCACCTTTCACGTCGTAGCAGTACCTATTTATCTACTTGCAATTTCTTGCTTTCAAACTACTACGTTGGCAGGAGTTGTGCAGCACTAGGGTCTTGAACTATTGACTTGCTAACCTTCTAGTCCTCAAGCTCAGCATCTTAACCCCAAAAACAGGGGTGTTTTATGACAGCCATGGGTGCATTTATGGCAGCATTTTGCCCATGCATGTTTTACATCCGTTACTTCCGTCTGGTGGGAGGAACCATGTTACCGGCCCGCACAAACATGTGACCGGCCCATGGCTTGAAAAGTTTGGCCACCCCTGCCCTAAGCAGAGGAACGCAACTATCCTACAGATTTGAAACACCAGATTTTGGGGCTAAAACTCATAGGAGACTTGGGGAATTCTAACCCAAAAAAGTTTTTATTTTTATTTTCTGAAGTGTCTTCAGTAGAAATGACACCTTCTGTCCCCTTGCTTATGAAGGGCAGCGTTAGTTAGCCTCAGTGGTGCGCATCAAAAAAAATGTCCTACCACACAGTGGGCGTGGCCATGTGACTGGGTGGGCATGGCCTGTTGCCAATGTGACTGCTCTTCGCTATAGAGCTATGAAAATAGAAGCCTCTTCTATTTTCATCACTCTATAATGAACCGCTGAAGCCATTTCCCCCTTGTCCAAGGCTTTTCCAGGGCTGTGTTTCACCCCGAAGTGCCTCCCCAACCACTCCAGAGTGGCTTAGGATGCAACGGAGCACAGGAAAAGCCTTTGATGAAGGGGGAATTGGGCCAGCCCCCTCCTAAGCCTCTTCTAGGAGGAGGAGGTGGGCCAGCCATTTTTTACTACCAGTACGTGCGTACTGGTGCGAACCTGCTGATGCCCACCAGTGGTTAGCCTTCCTCCCCCTGAACTCCACCACCTGTAACCACCTGCTTCCTTACCTTGCAGGCAAGTGGCTATAGCAAAGTCCATGGCCCAGCTCACCAAGGCCATAAGCAATCCTAGCAGGATTAGGAAGATCCAGTCCTCACCCACTTTGGAGATGAGAAATTTTTGGCATCGTACTGTACAGACTGCAGAGAAAAAAAAGGAATAAATGCATTAGGAAGGGAGCGCACTGAAAATACCAGCATCTGGTAGATGGATGCGAAAAGTAAATCCTGGAGAGATGGACAAAACAGCTCAGCAAGCTTAGTTAGCTCTTCTGCAGCTCCTGGCATACCAGCTGGTAGGGCAACTGGCCAAAGTGGCTGAAGGATTCTGGAAACTGTAGTCCAGGTGAGGAAATTTCCCAAGGCTTGCTTATTCCTGAAGGGCTGGCCAGAATACTCTTTGTGATATCCCTGTGACAGTCAAGAAAGATGAGGTGGGAAAAGAAGAGAAAGAAGCATGTGTGGATACTTTAGACCAGGAGTTCTCAACTTTTTAAAGCCGGGGGCCAGGTCCCCCTGTGGGGCGTATGCTCCACCTTAGGAACTACTGCCTCAGACTGAGGAGCTATTTGCCACAGGAGGTTTTTTGCTACCTCTCTGCTGAATTTTAATATTATATATGTATAATTATACACACACAGAGTAGATTTGGTCTGCTATATATATAACTAGCAGGGGTGCCCGGCTTTGCCCGGGTGGTCCCAACCCAACTAGCTGAGTGGCAGTGTTGCCTGGGAAACCCACTGGCCAGGGGTGGGCCTGTGATGTGAGCTCAGCAATGACATCACAACCCCCCACCCTTGGTTGGCCTAGCACTGGGGCAGACACAAACCCTCCTGTCAAATATACCCCCCTTTGCAGATCAATTTAGGGGGCAAACCCCACCCCATGGACTTCGAGACCCCGACAGTGACCTGCTCACGTGTGCAAGGTACGTGTGTGCCGAATTTCACGGGGTTTGGTCAAGGGGTGCGGCAGCCCATTCTGGATACGGTACCCACACCTCTGCTTTTATATATAGACTAGCAGAAGTTGCCCGGCATTGCTGGGCTGTTTTAAATGGTGTTGGAAGGTTTTTTTTGGTTTTCGTTTACTTTGTATTGTTTTCTGGTGTTATTTTTGGTTGTTTTGTGTATTTTTGATGTTTTTGATTTTTTTTTTGTTTTAAGGAACTTTTATTAAAATAATTTATTTATTTTTAAAAGTTTTGTTTGTTGTTGTGGCTTTGGGGGGGTCCTTTCCGCGGGCCGGCCTTGCTGGCCGGACTGCGGGAATCCCCATGCCGCTTCAGGTGGCATTGGGGGGGTTCCTTTCTGTGGGCCGGCCTTGGAGAGCCATTGGAGAGAGGGTTTCTCCCAAAACACTCCGTTTTTAAAGAGAAGTAACCACTTGGTTTCTTCTCTTTAATAACGGGGTGTTCTACGGGGGGATCCCCTCTCTGCCGTGTCCCCTGGCTCTGGAAGGGTTGGGGGGACAGACCCCTCCCCCCAAACCTTCCAGACTCATGGGACCCAGGAGAGGGGATCGAATCCAGACCACCCTCTGATATTAAAAGGGAAATCTCAATGGGGGTTTCCCCTTTAATATCAGTGTTGGGGGGGTTGTGATCCCCTTCTCCGCTGGCTTCCTTGGGTTTGGGAGGGTTGGGTGGACAAAAGGGGTCTGTCTCCCCAACCCTTCTGGACCCAGGAGAGCCATCGGAGAGGGGGATTCCCCCCCAAAAAAACTCCATTTTTAAAGAGAAGTAACTGCTTGGTTTCTTCTCTTTAATATGGTGTGTGTGTGTGTGGGGGGGAAATCCCCTCTCTACCGGGTCCCCTGGGGTCAGGAGGGTTGGGGAGACAGACCCCTTTTGTCCCCCCAACCCTCCCAACCCCAGGTGAGCCAGTAGAGAAGGGAAGCGCAACCCCCCCACCCAGTGATATTAAAGGGGAAACTCTGATCGGGAGTTTCAGGTGCCATTGGGGAGGGGGGCTTTGGTTCCCGTGGCTTGGCCTCGCTGAAAGCGAAACCCTTTTGTGGTAAGTAAAGTCAGCGGATGGAGCACCTTCCGATGGCTTTGGTTACCTGGGAATTGGTTCACTTTCAAGGGGGGGGAGTGCCTTTCTCCCCCTTGACCCCCCGTTTTTGTTTTGTTTTTTCTGTGAGGCGCTGTGTCCGGCTGTGGTGGACTTGCACTCCCGGTGTTTTTATTTTTATTTTCCGCTCGCCAGCTTCCTCAGTGTTCTGCACGCTCATGGCGCGCAGGACGCTGGGGCTTGTAGTTTGGCGTTTGCGTTTTCGGCTTGTGCGTCGTTTTTCCCCCTGCGGTTTCCTTTTGATTGGCCGCAGCGCGTTTCTGAACGTTCCTTTTGCTCGCGCCTCTCAGCCTGATTGGCTCTGGCAAGGCGCAAGGAACGTTGGGAAAGGAACTTGTTTCCCTTTTTTCGCGTTTGTGGGGCTCTTGCCCCACTGGCGCATTTCTCAATCCTTTGTTGACCTGTGGACCCAGTTCGGGCATGTGCACGAATGGTCGGTGCGGGCTAGTAGGGCCTGGCTTAGGATCCTATGTGAAGTTCCAACGGTTAACACTTGATTTTATAGGTATAGATTTAATTTAATCTAATATACCTGTGATTTGGCTTTGTTCACTATCTTACACATTTTAGTACACTAACACTAAAAAGCACTTTGTGGAGTAAATTGTACAACACAAACCATGTGGATCAGTAGCTCCCCAAAGGAAGATGGAACAACCACTTCAGATCTCTCATCCTTTTCCATTGCTATAAAATATTCAGTTACCAGGATTTTTTAAAAACTTGGTAAATGCCTGGTTTATAAAAATTATATTTGATCTCTGCTGGACATCGGTGTTAAAATACATATTCTGCATTTCTGTGTACTATACCTGTATTGTTCTGCATATAGTGTTCTTCTGCAATCTTACTTTTTATATGCCACCCTGAGTACTATAACTGCAGAAGACTGGGAAGTTAGCCATCATCTCCAATAATAACTCAATTACTGTATTCCAAAAGTAGTTTACCTACTAAGGAAGCCCAGGGCTGCTACAGTTGTTGCTGAAATTATTATAACAAGAGGATGATGTACAAAGTGGATGGAGGACCTTTGGATTTTGAGAAATCCTAGCTAAACCTTCAGGAAATTACTTTTTAAAATTACAACCGGCTGAGGAATTCTTGGAGTCCCCCCCCCCCCCCCCCCCAAATAACTTCCTCAGATTCTCAAACTAGCATATCTGGAAGGTGGGAAATTTAAGTAAAATGATATGTACCACATATAAGTATGATACAAGTCTGATATTCACTCTGAACTCTTTGAGGACGTTGAGCGGCAAGGACTTTTCATTATTTATTTGCTATTTGCTATTTTAGTGTTAAATTGTGTTTTACTGTGTAAATTGTGTAATCTTGTTGATGTATATTGTTGAGGTTAGGATATGTTTGTGAGCCGCCCATAGTCGCACTTCGCAAGTGGGGCGACATATAAGTTGGACTATAATAATAATAATAATAATAATAATAATAATAATAATAATAATAATAATAATAATAATAATAATAATAATAATAATAATAATAATATCATCTACATTGCTGGTACATCAGGCAATTCCAATCACCCATCTCTTTTTCTCTAGCTGTTTTTATAAACCAATTGTTATTTTCAAAGAGGAAAAAGTAATCGATCCTTTTGTAAACACACACACAAAATAATATTTTTTAGACATTTTTGTGAACAAAAATTTGCTTTGGAATAACAGGATCTATTCAAAATAGAGAGATCTGGCTTGTCTCACAAGAGACATCAAAGCCAACAGCTCACGCGGGGGGCGGGCGGCGCAAACCCCCAAAAAACCAAAAAAACGATGAATGAGTTTGAAGAAAGGGCCGAATTCTGAAGCCAAAAATAAATCGCTGGAGGAGCCTGAGCAATGCTTCTGAACAAGAAACCTGACAAAGCCTACTAGAACATGAGATACTCCAATGCCAAACTTAGAATTCCAGTCAGGCACTTGTTACATAACTTTACAAACACATGCGCAGCCATTCCTTAAATCCAAAACTCGTGTTTGCACAACCAGTACTTTATCTCAGGATTGAATCACAATCTCATTTTTCTCTGGACCATCAACAGGAAACCTACAGATGGAGCAGCAGCTCCTTACAGAGACTTAACAACGACTCGAAAGCCAAGTGGATACAATTGTCTCCTTTGGTATAATAAAAAATCCAGTTCCAGGAAAGAAGTGGACTTTGAAGTGTTAAGGGAGTGTTTGCCCAAGTATTTTTCAAGGCAATCGAAAAACATCAGTCAGAAGACAAAGCCTAGAGACCCAAGGTTGAGAAACCCTGGTCTAGAACAGTGATGGCAAATGGCACTCAAGCTGTTCTTGGACTTCAATTCCCAGAAGCTCAAGTCCCTGTGAATCCACATGAATGGGTTTACTGTGTACGCGCAGTAAACCCATTTGTGTAGATTTGCAGGGACTTGGGCTTCTGGGAATTGAAGTTCAAGCATACACACAGTAAACCCATTTGTGTGGATTCACAGGGACTTGAAGTCTAAGAACAGCTAGAGTGCCACGTTTTACCATCACGAGCCTAGAGGTGGCGGGCTAGTCCTCCAGGTGTTCTTGGACTTCAACTCCCAGAAGCCCAGGCTCCCCTCAAGGCTGCGGGTTTCTCAACCCCTGTGAAAGAGCTCCGTCATACAATCAGCTAAAGATTGTTGGTGCATTCTGGGAAATTAAGATAGCATTCCAATGTGTGCATGCATGTCACTCTAATTTCCCACAATGCCCGGGAGCAGTGATGGCAAACCTTTTAGAGACCGAGTGCCCAAACACAACAGGCTGCCGTCCATGTTGCACTCTCACATAACATCATACCTGTCAAGTATCCCGGATTGGCCAGGAAATCCCGTATTTCACCTCTCTGTCACGCCCCTTCCTGCGGCCATCCTGTAATTTGACCGGTCAGGAAAGGAGTTACTGCCCATGTGCAGTAACCCCTTTCCTGGCCGAAGGGGTTACTGCGCATGTGCGTAGGGGTTACTGCGCATGTATGCCGCTGCCTCTGACGGCCATGCATGCACAGTAACCCCTTTCCTGCCTGGCGCCTGGAAACTTACTGTGCATGCATGCCCGGCTCCTGGATTTTGAAAACCGTGGCTTGACAGGTATGCATAACATGTGAGCTACCCATCTTAGCCCAGACAGGCGGGTGACCTTCCTTACCCCATTGGGCTGCTGGGCAGAGGGGAGGTGAGAACTCTGTGCTGGGGTGATGGTGCATGTGCCCACAGAGAGGGTTCTGAGTGCCCCCTCAGACACACGTGCCATAGGTTGGCCACCACTGCCCCAGAGCAACAGAAACCACAAACAATGGCAAGATATGGCTGCCCTGGAGTGTTCTGAGCAGCTGGTTGGGAAGATAATGCCAGTTCAGTTGGTTGGCATTTATCTAGATATGGCAGAGTCACAGCTGCACACTATCTGGTCAGCACCTGTGAAGCAACTTGTAGATTTTGTTGCTACCTCCGTCTGGCTGTTGCAAAGATAAGGGTGATAAGATCCTTCACATCCATCTCCTTTGCTCCTACCCTTATCTAAGGCTATTGGAACACAATGTTTCTGGACCTATTGTTCATATTTCACTAGGTCAAGGAGAGAAGAGCAATGCGTGTTCAGAAAACAGTGAAATAAGCACAAAGCTTGGGGAGCTTTTTCCTTGTTGAGAACAGCTTGCATATTCCTCTTAGCAATGTTGGCTAGGCCGCTTGGAGGATCTGGGGGCTGCAACCAAAAGATTGTGAGTTCAATCCTGACCAGGGGATCAAGGTTGACTCAGCCTTCCATCCTTCAAAGGTCAGTAAAATGAGTACCCAGCATGTTGGGGGCAAAATACTAAGAGTGGTAGCTGCAACTGTTATATTGTTCCCAGTTACATTACCCAATTACTGACCATTTGAACAGCTATAGCACGCCTGTAACTTAAAATCTGTATGTGATAGGCAAATTCTGGGTTCAGATTTGGAATCAGCACACTCAATATCATGTAAATCACATGTGTTATTCCCAGTAGCAAAATCGTTCTTGTTGAAGGTATATAATGTCCCATGGGTACTGGGTGCACATATTTGTTAATGTAATTGTTTATTTTTCTTCTTATGTTTTTTTTATTGTAGTTGTTATTGTTGTTAGTTTTATGATTAATCGGTTTGTTTATAATTTGTATTTTTATTGTTTTAAAATTATATTAATAATTTTTTAAAAAGTGAGTATTCAAGCAAGCGTCATTTCTTCCTCCGTTCCCTGGCATTCTGCTGCCCCAAAGGATGAAGAAGAACCAAAGAAAGTTAGAAAAATAGCCTTTCCTGCCCCAGGTCATTCCCGCTGAGTTTCAAGTTGAAATGTTTTTAGTCGGTTTCCAGGAATGAACCCTCTCTCTTGCTTAATACCCCCAACAGGTGCGGGAACAAGACACTGGGACCTCCCTGTTGGCCGCACCAAGGCCTTCTCGCACGGACCTCTTGGGGCAAGCAAAGCGGTCAACTCTGTGGCTGCATTGCTTATGTTCACTGCATGCAGCCAACAGCTGGGTTTGGAGGGCAGCATAGAGTGACAAAACACCTGCAGAATTTGGAAAACATAATGTTGTGCTGGGACAACATCTGCCAACAGAAATGTAGCCACTGGGGTGAAGCGGGTGATAGTGATGATGTCCACACCCAAGGCCATGTGGGGACACAGCGGAGCTCTCCCCATCTTTGGCTCCAGCCAGCTGCCCCCGGGGAGCGTGCTACATTTAACAAGAAGAGAATTTGCCTCCGGAACAATGGAGGTTGTGCTCTCTGGCCAGTTGCTAAGGGAACTATTTTAAGGCACCAGGAACAGGCAGATCCCTTGAACAACGATGTGGAACTTTGAACAGGGCATTGGGTGACTCTTCCTGCTCTCTCAATAAACAGAAGGAGGATCTGGATTTATGAAACTCTGGCATTTTCAGGCTGGAAAATATGTTTCAGTAGTTGATTCTGATCTTGAACCCCCCCCTTCCCGGCCGCATTTGTTTTAAATAGAAAGAGATCTGGATACAAATGCAAGGACTACTTTTCAATATGTTCTTTTTGCTGTACTGATTCAAATGTGCAAAAAATAAAAAAAACCAACACCACTTAATCTGGTATTTCCTACACAGAATTACGTTCACTTCCGAATGCTATCAGTGGGGATAAATGGTGGATAGATCCTGGTCATCCTGCTATGGTTCATTCATTCTTCTGTTCCTTTGGTTTGAAGAATAAATGAGCCATAGCAGTAATTAGAGTAGATCCTAATGTCAGCTACTCAATGCTGATCATCAGGCGGCGGTTAACTAACCTGACCACCCTGAGGACTAACAGCCTTGGGCGATGAAGTCCACAGGGGTGATGGTCCCCAAGTGGATTAAATCCCACTTGAGTCCATCTTGATAGAGGGCGGCAGCTTCATCCATAATGGCCTGGAGCTGATGAGGACTTTGCGTGCCAAAAGGGTTCAGGACCAGAAAGGGACTCATGGAACTGGATCAATGGTACGGGGGTTACACTGTGATGCAGAAGGTAGATGAAAGGCAACTGCATTATATTGTTCCCAGGACAATCTTCATGGCTGATTGCCATGATAATAGCCAATACAGTAACAACTCATACAAAGTACGCTTCATACAACATCGAATTCATACAACATCGCCTAATTTCTTGCAAAAAGTTATCTCATACAAAATCGCTCGACTTTGTATGAGGCATTCAGTTTTTCCCAGGTTACATTGTGTGTGGGCAGAATAAAAGACAGGACACATGTGTGCATTGCTCTTGTGGGTTTTGCACAAGGCAAAGAGTGCTTAGGAGTGGTTTTGAGCGTGATTTTGGATTTTTTTGAATTTTTCATCAGAATTTTTAGAAGCATTCCTGTGATTTTTGCAGCATTCTTCAGGTTCTTGGACAATCAGGGTTGTTTGACATGTTTCTGTAATGTATTTAGCCTTTAGACAATGTTTTCTTAAAGTTCTGTCAGTTTCCTGTCTGTCCAAATCCGTATAAAGTCCAAACTTGTGGAACCAAGTTTGGATGTTGTATGAGGTATCAATATATTTGGAATTGGATATGGCTTGAAGATGTATTTGGAACATAACTGGCACACTGCAGGGAAAGGGGCAACTGCATTTGATATTGCCGTTTCTCCAGGTGGCCTCTGCGTGGCCAGAGGTATGCAATAGAAAAACATGTCTACAGTGTGTCTTCTTCCACTATGTTGAAAGCAGCCTGAGTAGCTGTTAGCATCTTCACTTGATGCTCACAACAGTCCTAGGCGGGACAAAGGGTGATGAAAGAGAGAGGACTAAAGACCTACTGATTGAATGCAGCTTGCCTTCAATTCATCCTGTCCATACAAATAATACTCAGAAAAAGGTTACCTTTTGTTTGTTTGAGAACTGGCTTGGAGAGTTGTAGTAAACTAAAGGAACAAAACTTTCTCAAAGTTTACACAAAGGGACTAGTCCCCACCACCACCACCACAGCAATCTTTGTTTAAGGCCTAAAAGTTGTTACACTAAGCTCAACATGCTGAGTACTCATTTTGAGCTCGGAAGGATGGAAGGCTGAGCCAACCTTGATCTCACAACCATCAGCAGTTTTGGCTGCAATACAGTAAGGTAAAGGTAAAGTTTTCCCTTGCTCGAAAGCCAGTCGTATCCAACTCTATGGTGCAGTGCTCATCTCTGTTTCTAAGCCGAAGAGCCAGCGCTGTCTGCTTCTGCAGACATTTCTGTGGTCATGTGGCAGGCATGACTAGACACCGGAGTGCACGGAATGCTGTTACCTTCCCACCGAAGTGGTCCCTATTTATCTACTTGCAATTTCTTGCTTTCAAACTGCTAGGTTGGCAGGAGCTGGGACAAAAACAGGAGCTCATTCCATCCTGCAGTACTCGGGAATCGAACTGCTGACCTTCCGCTTCCCAGTCAGCGTCTTAGCTACTTGAGCCACTGCAGGCGACCATCACATAACAACGTTGCTTGGTTCCCCAAGAAGCGTCACTATAGGGGAAACATCATTGTGCGGTTTTCAATGGCAGCTGTGTCATCTAGCAGCAAAAAACTGTCATTATCTGCACAATGTTAAAAAACATCGTTAATCCGCACAACGACGGTTTTTCGTCATTGTGCAGATAGTCACGTGGCGAGTGGCAATGTGTCGTTAAGCAGAAATGACGCTATTCGAACGCGTCATTAATCGAGGGTCCACTGTACTACCATTTCACCACTCTTGCTACAAAGGCTCAAACATCTCTCAGGTAGCTGCCATCTTCCACAGAATAACTATTCTCTGAATCTGGGGTTCCTTTTGGACAGCACCACATATTACTCACAGGAAACTGATCTCACATCAGCCTCACAGTTGCCTTGGGTCAAGGAAACCCACAGATCATGATAGATAGAAAGAAAACCAGCAGTTTATTTACAGGAAAGATTATAACAACTGGCTGGATAGCTCAGTGGTTTAGGCATCTGGTTGGAGAGGAAAAGATTTCAAGTTCAATTCCCCACTGCCCCTTCTGGGAGAAGAGCCAGCTGTGTAGCCATGGTCAAGCAGCACAATTCACAACAGGACAGCTTTTTATTCTCACAGGACCCCATCTTGTGTGTCCCTCCCCCCCCTGCAATACGTCACGCTTCTTACTGCGGCAATGTGCACAGCGACTCTGGTCATATTCCAGTAGCTCCGAAGGGCGCAGGCGGTCCTTTGTGGGCGTCCAGTGCTCCTCCTGCAGTCGGATACGAGCTGCTTCATCTTTAGCGAAAGCTCCCAGGTCCTGCGTGTAGCGGCCATACATCTGGTAGAGGAAGGAAAACCAAAAGGTCAAATGCCCTGCCAGGCAGAAAAGGAGGTGGTGGATTCATCTAGGTAGGACACAGGTCTGCAAACTTGGCCCTCCAGATGTTCTTGGACTTCAATTCCCAGAAGCCCTGATCAGCAGGAGTGCTGACTTAGGCCTCTGTGAATTGAAGTCCAAGAACATCTAGAGAGCCAAGTTTTGCAGACCTCCTGATCTAGGATCACCTGAACGACCCTCCCCAAAGACTGTGGTATTTCTGAACCACAATCAGGCATACCCCAGGCAATGGCCACCTTGTGAAGGCTAATCTTTATCACACTGGGTCAGACAAAAGGAACAATGGAATTACTGCGCCAAAAAATAAATAAAAGGGACGCGCGGCGGCGCGGATTTGCTGCCGCGCGCTTTGCCAGCTCCTCCCCCATGAGAGACGGCGTGAGGCAGGAAGAGGCGGGGCTGGCCTCCTTAAAGGAGGGTCTCTGGCCGCCCTTCCGCCTCCTTGTCGACTGGGCCAGGCAGCGTTTGCCCTCCACCCCCACCCTGGGTCGCAGTGTGATTGTTTTGGTTGCTTCAGCGCCGGATGGGAATTTTTGCTTGAACCTAGATTGGCCATTTGGTTCTTGGTGTTTTCGCCCAACCCACACTGTCACTGTTGGGCTAGTTGCGGGGTAGTTTTGGTTCCTTTTTGGTCGCTTGGTGGCTAGCACTGGTAAGGAGGCACTGGGTGACCCCTACGAGTCCGGCAGGAGCACACTCGGTTGGCCACAGGAAGGATAAGATAGAGGTACAGCGGCTGGCCAATCGCGTGTGCTCAGGAACAAGGTGATGCTATGCTAGATACAGTTTGCAAATCCTTCCGGTTCACCGGACACTCGCAGAAGCAGAGGTTTGGTCATTTGCGCTTCTGTTTGGGGTTGATATAATTGGTTATAACCATTCCTCCTTACCAGTGCTATGGCGGCCCGCTTGCATTACTGAATTACAAATAAAGTGGCCCAGTTTTAATCCCAGCACTGTTGTCCGTCTCTTTATTGGGGGAGTGGGTCCGGCAAGGAATTACTGCACCAAAAGGTGGCTTCATTTTGGTGGTTTCACTTCTGGCCTAGACACAGAAGAAGAAGACCTGAAAGATCAGAAAAGAGCATCGCCCTTCCTACCTGAGTTCAAATGCCAAGCTGGAGAAATTTATCTTCTGGACATCTTTCATTAATTCCCAGGCTGACTGGGAATTTGAGTCAAAGTCGAAGACAAACCCTACGACTTTACTCAGCTCTACATGAGACCATTTCTCTCTCTTTAATTGAAACAAACAAAAATCACAATAACTACAGAAAAAAAGGCGGAAGGTCAGCAGTTCGATTCCCGAGTACTGCAGGACGGAATGAGCTCCCGTCTTTGTCCCAGCTCCTGCCAACCTAACAGTTCGAAAGCAAGAAATTGCAAGTAGATAAATAGGGACCACTTCGGTTGGAAGGTAACAGCGTTCCGTATGCTTCGGTGTCTAGTCATGCCCACAACATGACCACGGAAATGTCTGCAGAAGCAGACAGCGCTGGTTCTTCGGCTTTGAAAAAGAGATGAACACTGAACCCTATAGTCGGATACGATTGGCTTTCAAGCAAGGGAAACTTTTACCTTTACCTTTACCTACTACATGCACCTACCACCAGTGGGACATTATAAACCTTCTCAATATCATTACATTTTTAACATATTTGTCCATTCATTCCAAAAGGATAATACATCTTGCTCTGGCTTTATTTCTTTCCCCTTCACTAATCCAAGCCAATATCCAATATCGATTTGTCGTCGCTTTTCTGTTTAAGCGGCAAATCACCCAAACTCCTAATTTGCTGAACGTTTTATGAATTTCACTAATATATAATCCAAAAAATCTCCCCATATTTCTCTAAAATTAGTTTTTTAATTAATTTTTTTTAACCTTTAACTCTTCTCAACATGAGGTCCCTCAGGGTCATCCTACCTGCAGGACAAAGTGAAGCCACTGACCCAAGGCTTGCCAGCTTTGTGAAAATCCCTTTCAAAAAGGGTGAGCAAAGTTAGGTTCATCTTGGGGGAGCTGTTTTATTTTCTGTTTGTTTACTAGAACTCCAACATCCATCCATCCATTTATATCCTGCCCTTTTGGGATATTCTTCCACCCTGGGCGGCATATAACAAATTAAGAAAATTTTAAACAATCTAAAATTAAACATAATATGATACACAAAACCAGCAAACAATAAATCAAACAGAATAAGTTAGAGAAAATGAGAAATAAACGATAGCAAAAGCAGCACACATTGGTTATGGTAAAATATAAAGTTACTTTATCAACCAATGGCTAAGAAAGAAAGAAAGACCATGCTGATTTCATTATCATGATTATTTTATCTGAGACGTTTTACGGTGTTTCCTTTTTTTACCGGCTGAAATCCTACTGATGCTGACCAAATGTTTTTCTGCAACATGCTGCAGCTAATTGCTGTTAATTGGTGAGCTGCAAAGGCATACCTTGGTTGTGAAACTGGGCAGGTGAATGGGCTAGCGCTAGAACATGCCCTGATTCCTCATTCATTAGTATTTAGCTATGGCAAGCAAATATCAGTAGACTTCTGGCCATGGGCTTATAATAGGATAAAGGATTTAATTATATTATAGCATTTGTCACTTGTGTTTTAGTGACAGTGACAGTGTCCTGATGCTGGTAAAAAGGCAGCATGTAAATAATGCAATGAAATTCTGGCTCATGTTTTCCACTTCCAAGGACACCAGACAAACAGGGGTGTAGGAAGGGGATGGGGAGAAGATGCCCAACAGTTTGGCCAGTTGTTTTAGTCTGTGGGCCAGTTGCCAGAAGCATCTGTCCAAGAGCCACAAACACTTTTGAATGGGACCAGCAACTTCCTTTCTGCTAAAACAGGCATCCTCAAAATACCAGAGCCTGGGATCATTACATCTGGGGATAAGAACTGCCTGAATCTCTCAGCCAGCCATTTTTACAAAAGTGACTTTTTGGAGGTTTGCAAAAAATAATAATACAGATTCCTTGTACATCTGCGCCAAGAAGTCAGGGTATCTGACCTTGCTCTAGCACACAACTCATATTTTTGCAACTCAGATTCATATTGAGGACAATGACTTTCACTTCCAATTCATCTCATATTCTGTTGAGCCAAGAGAGAACACGATGACTAAGCAATCCAGCAACTCAGCAGCGGCGTCTGATGCTTACATATGCTTCTTTGCATGGCAATATTGCATTATGCTAGGAGGCTAGTGTGAAACTCAGGCTGTCATAGCGCTTTGAGACCATCGCGAGAAGTAAAGACTCATTGGAAAAGGCAATAATGTTGGGGGAAGCTGGAAAAGAAGAACACCAAATATGTGATGGATCAACTCTTTAAAGCAGTTTTCCCCAACCTTTGTTTTTTGGACTTCAATTCCCATAAGCCTAAGTCAATTCCTCAAAGCACTGATCAGCCCATGTACTGGCTTGGGCTTCTGGGAATTGAAATCCCCCTGTGGGGCGTGTGCCTCATGTTGAGAACCACTGCTCTAAAGGAAACCATGGGCATGAATTTACCAGTGCTGAACAGAGCTGTTGATGTCAGGGCATGTTGAGGGTCACTCGTTCAGAAGGTCACCCTGAGTCAGAAGCGACCTGACACCACAAGACGATGTGACAATGAGAACAACACAGCAAACCGACCCCACATGACATCCCAAGCTCACATTCGGGGGAGCCAATAGGTTATGCCCACCTGGAATGAAGGAAGAAAATTTCAGAAACCCAAAAGCCAGCAATCAAGCTGTTTTCTAGAAAGAACAAAGCCAAAGTGGTTGAATTTGGACAACTAGGAACAACTTTTACTGAAGATGGCAAAGTGGACGAAGAGATTAACATACGGTGTGGTAAGGCAAATCAAATATTGGGAGAATTAGCTCCACGCTTACAACACAAGGCAATACCGATCAGCACAAAGAAACACCTCATACATAGCATATCCATTCCTACCATATGTTACCAGTGCCAAACGTGGACACTTAACAACAAAACATAAAGGAAAGTGGGCCACCATGGAAATGAGAAGGCTGAGGAAGGCTGCTGGAGTGAGTAGAAGAGATAAAATCAAGAATGAGATTATAAGGGAAAGAATTGGAAGAGAACCAATCTTAAACTATTTACAGAGACAACAAATATAGTGGTTTGCCTATTTGGAGAGAATGTCTTGGAATTCCATACCATACAAGGCATATGTGGAAAGAAAAGAAGGACAAAGAGCATGAGGCAGACCCAAAGGGGTAGCAGCAGCAGCCGCAATGGAAGGAGGAGGAGAAGGCTAAGAAAAAATATATATATTTTCATCTGGAGAGAGTGGGGAAGGCAATGGAGGTGAATGCATTGCACGCATATGCTTGCTGTTGTGAACAAAATAGCAAAAGTTCTGGAAAATCAGACAAAAACTAGCAGGCTTCAACAGTATTGTATCAAGTTACGGAATTACCCAGATAACAATTAATGCTTTAAGCAAGCAATAGTGTGCCCTCTGAAAGCTAGCTTTTCCTATCTTCTCCCCATTCTCTTAGCAGATGGCAAGGAGATGGGCAAAGGTGTTGTTGTTTTTTCTCACCAAATTGGAAATTTGGAAATTTCCCCACTGGCCCAGCTGGGTGGGCACTCGGAGACTCTGCCGTCTGAGAAGTAACTTTCTCAACCTCTGTCCCTTATTTTCAATGGTTAAGTACATGCGCCAGAAATTCCAGCTTCCGAGGGGGTTGAAATAACAATCAGCGTGCCCCATCCCTGCAGTCTCTCATTTCTCATTCTTGTGTCTTACTGGAATTTGACTTGGGGGGGGGGGTCCCCCAATGGGGGAGGCATAGAGATGGGCCAAGGCAAAGCAAAGAGAGCGGATTCTAAGGAGAGATAGAAAAACCAGTTCTAGAACAATGGCAAGCAGATAAGGAGTGGGCAGCAGGCGGGTTGATCAATGCCCATTGTTTCGTAGTACAAAGCTTCTCCCAGCACTGGGGCCGGAAGCGGGCTGGCCTTCCCAGCTGGGACTTACTGGCACTGGCCAACGGCAACACCCTAGTCCCGTGCTGGCGAACCTTGGCACTCCAGATGTTCTTGGACTTCAATTCCCAGAAGCCCAAGCACCCTGTGAATCCACACGAATGGGTTTACTGCTATTCATCCGGCCCACGCTGCCCTCGTGGAAGTAAAGCACACCCATACGGTTAAGACTCTTCCGGGTTAACCCTTCCTCCGTACAGGCGTGTTTTACTTCCGCTTCCAGGAGTGACGAGGGCGACGCGAGCCGGATGAATCGCAGGAAACCCATTGGTGTGGATTCACGGGGGCTTGGGCTTCTGGGAATTGAAGTCCAAGAACATCTGGAGTGCCAAGGTTCGCCAGCATGGGACTAGGAGGAAAGACTGAAGGAAATGAGTATTCTTTACCTTGAGAAAAGGAGGCCAAGAGGAGATATAATGATAGTAGTCTTCAAATACCTGAAAGATAACCATAAAGAGGAAGGGAAAGATCTGTTCTACATCATCCCAGAGTGCAGGACGTGTAATAATGGGCTAAAACAAAACTATGCTGATATAGGCTGAATATCAGGAAAAACAGCTTAATGGTTAGAGCTGTGCAACAGTGAGACCATCTGCCTTGAGAGGTGGCGAGCGCTCCAACACTGGGAGAATTCAAGAGAGAATTGGACAACTCTCTGCCATATCTGCTTTGATATGGATTCCTGCATTGAGCAGAGAGTTGGACTTGATGATCTCAAAGGTCCCTTCCAACTCAGTTATTCTATGAACCTCGAAGTCTCAACATCTAGCTGGGAAAATCTTGGATCTCTCCCCCCCTCCCCCCAAAGCAATAATCTATATCAATGTCTTAACCCTTCCGCACCACTCAGACACGTGGGTTTCCTCTGCTGTAAATGCTGCCATAAACCATGGTGGGTGCGTTTTCGCACACAAGGGCACACTTACGGCTGTTCTGGCTCCAAGAACTCCTCAGTAAAGACTGGTTATAATATGCGGAAGCTGTTTAGCTTAGTGGAAAAACACATAAAGGGTAGGGCAGGTGACAATTCTAAACAATGCGGGAGATAAGATAGTGTAGAGCAAGGGTGCCCAAACTACGGCCTGTGGGCCGGATCCACCCCTGATGCCAATTCATCTGGCCGTATGGGCACGTTTTACTTCCACTTACGGGAGCGACGAGGGCTTCGTGGGCCGGATGAATTGACACTGGAGGCCAGATCCAGACCTGGGCCATAGTGACCAGCCCCCTGAACCATGCGACCTGAAAGGTTTGGGGACCCCTGGTGTAGAGGGACATTTTTCTTCCTCCTTCATAGCACAATGGGTGGAAAGTCAGACTTCAGGGAGATAACAGAAAAGTCTCCAAGCATCCTAAGCAACACACACTTTAGATCTAAAAATGAAGTTCTGGACATTTTGGTTGCACTTATTTCCACACTTCTGATGGTCTGCTTGTTCCTACCCTGAAGGAAAAAGAAAACTGTGCTGCCCGCACCCCAGTCTGCTGGACTGGCCCATCCTTGCTGTGGTTATTTCAGTTGTTAATTGGGGGAGATGCTAAATTGGCAGACAAAAAAAGTCATTCCTGTTTCAAATCTCTCCCGAACTAAGAAGTGATGGACTTGTTTGCCTCAGGGAAAGCCATTCTCTCTGCTGTGCCATTTCCAGGGAATCCTAAGCAGGTGAAGGCATCTGCTTGGGAATAATACCCTGAAACGAATGGTGAGCCACTCTGTGAGACAGATTGCTGGACTGGATGGGCACCTGTGGCCTGTTTCAGCAATGCTGTTCTTATGTTCTTATGACTGCCCACTCCATTGGCTACCTTATAATATTTATTTATTTATTTTAATCAGATTTCTACCACCACCCCCTAGCCAAGGCGACTCCAGGCGGCTCACACATAAAACAAATAAAAACTTTACAAAACCTTTTAAAACATTAAAAATTAAATTTGTTTTAATTATGAGAATTACACAAACCTGGGAATCCCAATATTTTTAGACTACAACTCCCATAATCCCCTATCCAGTAGAAAAGCAAGCAGTTCCCCCCCCCTCCAAAAAAAAACACCTCAAGGTTACAAATATTATGGGCTAAACAAGACTATGTATTCCAATTGGTTGGTTCGTTTTGTGTCAGAGATTACTCTGGGTTGAAAGGATTTTTGCAAGGGGATGCCTGAATAAGGCTCCTTTCATGTTCCCCATCATGCAGCAATTATTGTAAACCCACTGAATCATGGGTACTTTCATAGCAATAGCAATTACACTTATATACTGCCCCACAGCACTTATTGCACTCTCTGGGCAGTTTACAGGTAATTAGCATTCCCCCCCCCCCCCAACATGCTGAGTACTCATGGAAGGCTAGGTCAACCTTGATTCCCCATGAGGATCGAACTCACAACCTTTTGGCTGCGGTACAGCAGTTTAAGCACTGCACCACCAGGTCTCCTGATCTTTATGTACTAACTGCCTCTTCTTCTTTAAGTGTCATATCTGATACTGAATATTGGCTATCCTCAAGGTGAACGGCCATGAAGACTGTCCCGAGAGCAATATAATGCAGTGGCCTTCCACTTGCCTTCCACATTGCAGTGTGACACCCATACCACTAATCAAGTTCCGCGTCTCACTTTCTGGTCCTGAGCCCTTTTGGCACACAAAATCCTCATCAGTCCTAGGCCACTTTTGGTGAATCTGCTGCCTTCCATCAGGATGGATCCAAGTGGGATTTCACCCACTTGGGATCCATCATCCTTCCCTGTGGAATTCGCCACGCCAAGCTGTTAGTCCTCAAGTTTGTCAGGTTAGTTAACCGTCGCCTGAGATGGCCGTTGAATCTCTGGCAGTATGATCTACTCTTTAACCATAGCAGGATAACCTGGCGAGTCAAATACTAGCTGCATCATGGGATCAGTTTCACCAAGGCAGAGGTTGTGCCTTTGGAAAGTCCTTAGTGGCCAGGGTGCACATCTTTGACAGAGCATGTTCCCCAATACATGAATGCATCTTTGCTAACCAACAGAGGAAAAGGAGATCAGACCCTCTGGGGATAATAAAAGCCATGTGAACTCAGACATTGAGAGTATCAGACACTGTGCCACGTATTTGGAATTCCATTCCATGTGAAAAGTATGAGTTGGAACAACAAACCATCCAAAGGTCAAATGCCCCAAAACCCAAAGTTTGGGACACACAGAATAGGAAATGTTTCAAGATTAAAACTAAAGGCCAGCTTCACCTGACCTGACTTCCCTGTGGTTTCCCCTCTAATTCCTCCATACATCTCAGATTTCAACTTTCCCTTAGTCCCCTGTGAACTATTGGGGATTATGGGATTTGTTGTCCAGCGCATTTTGAGAACACCAGTCTTGCAAGAACTAGAACAATCACAGCTGCCTATGTAGAAACATAGAATGCCCCCTCCTCCCATGGTGTCACTGGGCATGCTGACTGAAAACTCTTTTAAAGTTAGCGCTCAAAAAAAGTAATTTATCCAAGTCCTGTTACACATTTCCCCATTTTCCCAGTGATGCTTCAAGGAGTCTATCTCCACTTCTGCTGACAGTATCGCAGGCTGAACTACTGGCTGTTTAGGAGCAGAGGGAAGGGGATCTATCCGGTGCTACACTAGACTGCAGTGGCTCAAGTGGCTAAGACGCTGACTGGGAGGCGGAAGGTCAGCAGTTCAATTCCCGAGTACTGCGGTACAGAATGAGCTCCCGTCTTTGTCCCACTTCTGCCAACCTAGCAGTTCAAAAGCAAGGCATTGCAAGTAGATAAATAGGGACCACTTCGGTGGGAAGGAAACAGCGTTCCATGCGCTCCGGTGTCTAGTCATGCCAGCCACATGAACACGGAAACGTCTGCAGAAGCAGACAGCGCTGGCTCTTCGGCTTTGAAACAGAGATGAGCACTGAACCCTAGAGTCGAATACGACTGGCTTTCAAGCCAGGGAAACCTTACACTAGTTTACCAGTTCCAAGAGGTGCTGAGGCATTCACTAGGGTGCCCCAGATTCGTCCCAGTAAAGGCCACCCTTGTCCGAAAGCCAGTCATATCTGACTCTAGAGTTCAGTGCTCATCTCTGTTTATAGCCAAAGAGTCAGCACTGTCTGCGTCTGCCAACATTTCCATGGACATGTGGCAGGCATGACTAAACACCAGAATACACGGAACGCTGTTTAACTTCCCACCGAAGTGGTACCTATTTATCTTCTTGCAATTTCTTGCTTTCAAACTGTAAGGATGGCAGGAGTTGGGACAGAGACAAGAGCTCACTCCGTTGTGCAGTACTCGGGTCTCAAATTGCTGACCTTCGAGTCATCAAGTTCAATGTCTTAACCACTAAGCCACTGCAGTTCCCTTCCTGGTACATTTCACCTATTCTTGTAGCATATAGTTTTAAGGCCTGTAGCTACTGAGACAAAAGATATTCTAGCCCCGTGATGGCGAACCTTGGCACTCCAGATGTTCTTGGACTTCAATTCCCAGAAGCCCAAGCCCCCATGAATCCACACGAATGGGTTTACTGCAATTCATCCAGCCTACACCGCCCTCGTCGCTCCTGGAAGCAGAAGTAAAACGCGCCCGTACAGATGAATCACAGCACCAATTTGTGTGGATTCATGGGGTCTTGGGTTTCTGGGAACTGAAGTCCAAGAACATCTGGAGTGCCAAGGTTCGCCATCATGGTTCTAGCCTTTATTTGGCTGCCCAGCTGCAGTAAGTTGTTTGTGTGGTCTCACACTCCAAAAATAGGGATCCACTGTTGGTATATCAATACAAACACACAAAATGTCCTGTGTTTATGAGCATGCTTTGGAAACACCATCACCTTATCTATTTGTTAATGTGCAGATACCATTTTTCATCCTGTGAGCTCAAGACAGCATCAGGGGTTCTACTCCTCCCAATCTTCACAACAGACCTGAGAGGTAGGCCATGCTTTGAGCATGCTACTGGCCCGAGATCATCTTGTAAAGCTCCATGGGCAGAGTGGGGATTTGAACCTAAGTCTCTTAAGGTTTTCAAATGTGGCTCTTTCACCCAAATCCGGCCTGTGTGGATTACCTCTTCCTCAACCTCTGGACATTATGCTCACTGGCTATGCTGGCCGGGGGTTATGAGACATGTAGTCCAAAACAATGGGCAAGTTCCAGTTCAGGTAAGAAAGGTGCAGATTAGACTACTGGTAAAAGAGCCACAGTGGCTTAATGGCTAAGATGCTGAACTTGATGATCTAAAGCAGGGGTTCCCAACCAAAGGCCCATGGGCCAGATCTGGCCCACAGTGCCATTTCATGTGACCCCTCCACCCCTCCAAGGGCATTCAAGAAACAAAATGGCTGCCCCTTTGAAGCTGTTGGGACAAAATGGCCATCCACATCGTGCAGGCAGGGCAAAATGGAGAAGAGATGCTGAGCTTGATATCCAGAAGGGTTGGCAGATCAGCAGTTTGAGATCGGGGTGCTGCACAATGGAGTGAGCTTCTGTTGTCTGTCTCAGCTCCTACCAACCTAGCAAGAAACTGAAAGTAGATAAATAGGTACCACTTCAGTGGGAAGATAGTGTTCCGTGCACTCTGGTGTCTAGTCACGCCTGCCACATGTCCACGGAAACATCTGCAGACAAACAACACTGGCTCTTCGGCTTTGAAACAGAGATGAGCACCAAACCCTAGAGTCAGATACGGGTGGCCTTCGAGCAAGGGCGACCTTTACCTTTAAATAGGTATCACTTCAGTGGAAAAGGTAACAGTGGTTCAGTGCACTCCAGAATCTAGTCATGCCTGCCACATGACCACAGAAACGCCTGCAGACTCAGACAGATGAGCACTGGCTCCTAGAGTCGGACAAGATTGGCTTTCAAGCAAGCGAGATCTTTATCTAATGAATGAATGAATGAATGAATAAAACAAAGCTGTCACCAAAGACTTGAAATACTCCAGATGTAACCCTACTCCTGGGTTTTGTAGTAGATCAAAGCTTAACTGAGGCTCATTCTTTCAAATAACCTGGGCTTTTAAAATGATACGGTGTGCCGCCGGGAAGTTGAGATTTAACTGGCTGTCCCCTTTCCATGTCCCCAAATTCTGCCTTGGGTCAGAGGGCAGGCACACTAGCCTTTCTCCTCTCTGCCACCGTGTCCCAATCTGTCCCTGCCTCGGAGTGCCAAAAGGGTCAGATACAAAGGGAACAGTGGCAGAAATCTGTGTCACGCTGAATTAATTCAGCAAAATCTCTCCCTGGACGGCTCTAATCAGTCCCGATCGGCTGCACGGGGAACAACGGGAGCTTGTGAAGTTTAATCCTAGCGGACCTCCGTCCCGGAGTCTTGGCTGCCACTGGCCGAAAGGACAGCTAAGGTAGAAGTAATGCTGTTCAGAAACACTTTGCGTTCCATAAAGTCAGCGGTTTCTCAGACTTTGAGCTCACGGGCAGATTCCCCCCCCCCACATTAGTTTGCTCACCTTTCAACTAAGGCAAAAGTGTGTTAGGAAAAGGATGGAGTCTGTGCACCTTTAAAAGTAGAGTTGCAAGAAGCGCACGATGCATGCCAAATCAATCCGGTGGCGAAGGAATGAAGGGGAATTACAATCCTCCAACAGAACTCTTCCAAGCTCCGTGCCACTTCAATTCCAAAAATTTGCCCCTTGTCATGCCTTTATTAACAGGGAATGCAGTGGCTTAGTGGTTAAGATGCTGAACATGACAACTGGAAGGTCGGCAGGTCAGCAGTTTGAGACCAGAGTACTGCATGACAGAGTGAGCTCCCATCTCTGTCCCAGCTCCTGCCAATCTAGCAGTTCGAAAGCAAGAAATTGCAAGTAGATAAATAGGTACCACTTTGGGGGAAAGGTAACTGTGTTCCGTATGCTTCAGTGCCTAGTCATGCCTGCCACACAACCACGGAAATGTCTACAGACGCAGACAGTGTTGGCTCTTTGGCTGTAAATGTAGGTGAGCACCAAACCCTAGAGTTGGATACGACTAGCTTTTGAACAAGGGCAACCTTATGACTTTATTGGGCCAATCCAAAAAAACAGAAGAGGAGCTGGCAATGTTGGAGCCATGATGACAGTCTCTGGGGGTGATAGGGAAGAAGAAAACAGCATGCAGACATCTATCTTCAGCTTCAACCAGGGATGCGATATCTTAGTACCCCCCATGGAGCCAACCCATGGTTGTCAAGAAGAAGAAAGGAGGAAAAGCTGGGTTCGGTATTTTTGAAACCATAAAATTTAGTTCCTCACAATAGTCGCAATCTCAGAGTTTGGGGAAGTGACTTTTCTTTTATACTAAAGCTTTCAAACCTCCAGCTCAGGAGTATTACTTGGAATAAGTTCAAATCCTCAGGGCTAGATGAAGGAACTGGCTAAAGAGATCTCAAAATTGCTGTACTGACATTTTCTTGAAATCATGTAGGATGGGTGAAGTGCCAGATAATTGGAGGGAGGCAGGCAAATGCTGCCCCTATTTTCAAAAAGGAGGATACAAGGAAGTTATAAATCAGTTAACCTGACATCAGTCCCAGGGAAAATTCTGGAGCTCATTATAAAACATTCTGCAAGCAAACACAACATAGTACTAATTGGAAGCCAACATGGATGTGTCAAGAATAAATCCTACCAGACTAATTTATCTCATTTTTCAATCAGGTAACTTCCTTAGTAGATGGTGGGAATGCTGTAGATGTAATATACCTTGACTTCAGCAAAGCTTTTGACAAAATGCCCCATGATATTCTGATTAGCAAACTAATTGGGTATGGTCTGAATAGTGCAAGTGTCCGGTGGTCACATAGTTGGTCACAGAATTATACTTAGAGAGTGCTTATTAATGGTTCCTTCTCAAATTTGGAGGGGTTAACAAGTGGCTGACAGAGGAGCCTGGTGTGCTGTGGTCCAAGGGTCACAAAGGGTCCGACTCAACTGTGCGGCTGAACAACAACAAGTGGGACAAGTGCTCTTCAACATTTTCATTAATGGTTTGGAGGAGGGAGTGCAGGGACTACTTAGCAAACTTACAGTTTACACAAAATTGGGTGAAATAGCTAATACCTTGGAAGACAGGAACAGAATTCGAATAGAAAATGATAGGCTTGAACACTGGTCTGAAAACAACAGCATGTAAGTTAGCAGGGATAAGTGCAACATTCTACACCTATGGGAGGAAAACTAGATGCACATTTGCAAGATGGAGAATACTTGTCTCAGTAATACAATGAACAAGAAGGATCTTGGAACTGTTGTAACTCAATTTTAGGCTACATTAAGAGAAATACTGTATAGTCTTCTAAACCCGCGAGGTACTAGTCCCCCTCTATTCAGCACTAGGTAGACCACATCTAGAGTGCTGTGTCCAGTTCTGGACACCACTTTAAGAAAGATGCAAACAAACTAGAGAAGGTATGAAGAAGGGCAACAAGGATGATCAGGAGACCAGAAACCAAGCCCTCCCAATACATGCACTGCCTGGGGATAATGGGAAGGGTAGTCCAACCCACCTGTAGAGCACCCAGGTTGGAAATGCTGGGTTTAGGCCAGGGATTCTCAACCTGTGCCCCACAGCACCATTTTATGTCCGTCCGTCCCCCCCCTGCCTCCACCACACCAGGAAGTGCCATGTGGTGGAGGAAGGGCAAAATGGCCATCCAACCCCCAAAGCTGTCTGAGGGAGCGTGATCTGGGCCCCGGCTTTAAAAGGTTGCGAATTCTTTTTAATATATTTTTTATTTATTTTCAAAAGAAAAACCAAACATACAGAAAAAAACCCAATACATCATAACAATAATACATATAACTCATAAAAAATAGCGCATACATGATAGTTGAACTGATTATTTGTCATGGTACACAAACAATTAAATGTCCACATTGTAAGTTAGTACTATAACCATAACCTACATAAAAGCTATCAATATTGCAAGTATTTGTTAACAACCATCAAGGTTGCGAATTCTACTTGCAAATTCTATATTGGAACTGAGTTTAAATTTCCAGAATTTCAGCAGAAAAAACCATGGAGTGCATACAAGATCTCCAGATGAACCAGGCAGTCTTTGCTAAGTGAACATTACACAACCACACCAGGTTGATTAAAGCAGCATGGAAATGACATTCTCGGCAGATCCGAAGACATCTGATGTATATTTCTATCATTCGTAGCTGCTGGGCAGATCATTTATGTTTAGATTTTGCATGATCTAGTATAACCTTTACTGTGCCGCTATTTTGTGTGGGTCATTTGGTTTAAACTGCCTGTGGCCAAAGTTCCTGGAAAGGCTTCTGATGTATTTTTAAGATGAAGGACACACAATGCGTAAGCACACACCCATGCATGCCCGACCCCAGCCCTCTCAGCCATGATACACTAACTTTGGCAGACACTAGATTCCACCCAAAAAAAATCATTCCTGTTTCAAATCTCTCCCAAACTAAGATGTGATGGAGTTGTTTGCCATGGGGGAAACCATTCTCAATGCTGCGACTGACCATTCCATCAACAAAAAGGGATTAATAATATTGGCTGCCTTATAAAATTCTTATGAGAATTACATAAACTTGGGAATGTCAATATATTTAGACTAAAACTCCCAAAATCCCCCTAGCCAGCAGAAAAACAAGCAAACGTTTCTTTTTTCCAACCACGTTACAAATATTATAGGCTAAATAAGACCATGCATTCCAATTATGGGTGCTTACGTAGCAATAGCAATTACACTTATATACTGCCCCATAGCAGTTCACAAGTTAATTAGCATTTTGCCCCCAACATATTGGGTGCTTGTTTTACCGGCCTCAGAAGGACGGGTGGCTGACTCAACCTTGAC
The DNA here is from genome assembly GCA_035047345.1 of Bradypodion ventrale. Classification (NCBI taxonomy): domain Eukaryota; kingdom Metazoa; phylum Chordata; class Lepidosauria; order Squamata; family Chamaeleonidae; genus Bradypodion; species Bradypodion ventrale. The sequence continues at coordinate 10,912,781 of JAWDJE010000003.1, forward strand.
GCCCATCAGGATTGAACTCACAATGTTTCAGCTGCACGACAGCAGTTTAACCACTGCACCACCTGGGCTCTCTTCATAAGTGTAGACTTACAACCAGACAGAACTGATTGTCCAACTGAGACAAACTGGATTTCAGCCAAAATATCGATTATATTGTTCTTCTATGATGTCTAGTTCGGGGGGGAAACCAGTTCTTAATAACTGTTACGACAGCCCTGTGGTCCAGACTAGTTCCATGCTCCACTAATGATAGAGGTATTTCTGTCTGAGAACCAACAATAATCCCTGGAAATCTCAGAATGTAACCATAGCTTTCGGCCAAAGGATACACTGTGCATAAGACAAAGGAAAACCTTCATCAAATCCGGTACAGGATGGATGTACTCTCAGGGCTAATTCTTGGTGTGAGCAACTCTTAGAAAAGTTTACTATTTGGATGATGGCGCCCAAGGTAAAGGTCGCCCATGCTCGAAAGCCAGTCATGTCTGACTCTAGGATCCAGTGCTCATCTGTTTATAGCCATAGAGCCAGTGATTTTTCTGAGTCGGCAGATGTTGCCGTGGTCATGTGGCAGGCATGACTAAACACAGGAGTGCACAGAACGTTGTTTACTTTCCCACCGGAGTGGTATCTATTTATCTACTTGCAATTTCTTGCTTTCCAACTGCTAGGTTTGCAGAAGAGTGCGAGGATAGACGTCTCAAATATCTGACGCAAAAAAAAAACAAGGGCAAGTGATAACTTTATTAGACAAAGGCAGTCCTTTGTTTGACGATTGGAGAGGATCTACCAGCAAACAGCTGGAGTCAGACTTGAAATTTACATTCCTGACTTCTGTTTGCAGCCTGTTTTTTTTTGTCACACATCTGTAAGAAAGAGGACTATCACGACCATGACTGTTGGGACTTTCATATTGTTTTTCCGGCACTATCCACAATATCGGTATATTGAGGATAGTGCCAAAAAACAACTGATGAAGAATGAGTACATGTGAAAAACTAACAATTTGTATTTATTTTTAGCGGTCTAATAAAGGTAACATGTGCCCTCGCTTTTGCATTGTATACGGACATTGTTGTTGTTGTTTTGCTTGTTTGCAAATATCCAAATATCCCTATTTTCAGCTTCAGAAGCTCCATGGACAAGCCAGCCTTTGCTCCATGTTTAAAACCTTAGTAAAGGTAAAGGTTTCCCTTACTCAAAAATCAGTCATATCCAACTTCAGTGCTCATCTCGGTTTCAAAGCCGAAGAGCCAGCGTTGTCTGCTTCTGCAGACGTTTCCATGGTCATATGGCAGGCATGACTAGACACCAGAGCACACGGAGCTCTGTTACCTTCCCACTGAAGTGGTCCCTATTTATCTACTTGCAATTTCTTGCTTTCGAACTGCTAGGTTGGCAGGAGCTGGGGCAAAGACGGGAGCTAATTCCATCCTGCCGTACTCAGGAATCGAACTGCTGACCTTCCGCCTCCCAGTCGGCGTCTCTGCCACTTTTCCCCTCTTTTTTTACAGAATTGCCTTCTCCCCCTCCCTATACTTTTCACTGGTGGGGGGCGGGGGGGATGAAGAGAGCTCAAAAGTGTGATTCCCTGGAAAATGTTGTGCAATGCCAAGAATTGGGCAAGTGTATTGACTGGAGAGAGTATAAAATCCAGGTCATAAAAAGGAATTAGAAGGCAGATAGCTCACAGCTGATAAGGATGCCACAAGGGAAAAGATCAAGGTTAGAAGCAGCAAAACTGGAACAGACCAAAAACAGTCTTGAGAGCTGGTGTACAATAGACTTAGCAAGACGGGAGGGGAGGGGAGAAGAGCATGGAAAGGGAACATTCAAGAAGACAGATTGTACCTGGGAACAATGCACAATTTAAAACAAAAGAACCAGAGTCAGTGTTTAAAACTGGGAGGAGAAAACTATCCTAGGCAAGTTTACATTTTTAAAGAACAGGTATCTGTACCCTTAAAAATCTCTGTAATTCTAGCCAAATTGTCCTAGAAAGAATTACTAGTGCATACCTGTCAAGTTTCGGGAAATTTCTGTCAAACCCCCGTATTTTACACTCTTTCCCGCCGTCATCCCATATTACTTAGACTGGAATTAGACTGGAGTTAGACTGGAGGCCAGCACAGGATAAGCATAGCTGTCGAGTTTCCCATTTTGGCCAGGAAATTTCCCGAAACTTGACAGGTATGTACTAGTATTGTTTTATAATATGGCAAACAGGCTTTGGTAAAACTGCTGTTCTCTCTCTTCCAAATACTACTTTCAGAACCAATACACAGCAAGCCAACGAGAGAGCTGAAAGGTGTGCTTAAATGAAGGGTTCCAAGGGTTGCAGGTGAAGCAATAAATACAGTACTGTATTTTCTGGTGTATAAGACTACTTTTTAACCCCGAAAAATCTGTGCCAAAGTCGGGCGTCGTCTTATAGGACAGGTACTTAACTGCAGCTTGTTTCCCCTTGCTTCATATGTCCGGCGCATATGGTGGGGGGTGCCGCGGCCGAGTCCCTGCTCTGTGCGGGGAGTATGAAGCAAGGGGAAGCAAGCTGCACACATCTTCCTGTACCTCGAGGAGGAGAACGTGAGCGTGGATTGGCTCTCCACCAGAACCTGCCCATTCAACTCCGAGGGCTGCGCGTCTTGGTTGAGTGTGGGTAAATTTTTATTTGGTGTGCATTGGAAGAGAGGTAGTCTTATACGGCAAGTATATTCCAAACTCTATATTTTAACTGGAAAAGTTGGGGGTCGTCTTATACACCCAGTCATCTTATATGCCGGAAAATACGGTATTTTCAAGCTCTGACAGCAGGGACAGGGTGCTGGAGGTGTAGGAGATTTGTACCAAAGCCCAACACAGTCCACCAAATAATTCCAAGTTTTCATGTCCTGGATTGCTTTGTGATTCACAAACCAATGTGTTGGCAAGTGAGCCAGCCTGTGTAACAAAGCTGCATAATCCCAGGGCAAACCCAGAAGAAGGGAACTGTAAACCACTTCTGGGTATTCTCTCCCTAGAAAACCCTAGAAAGGGTTGCCATATGTCAGAATTAACTTGACAGCAAATGATTATTATTATTACTGTATATACTCTTTAGCAGTACTGTTATTATTTGCAGCTACTAATGGAGTTACTATTTTTGTTTGCTGTCAAAGGGACTATGTTGGCTCAAGTGGCTAAGATGCTGAACTTGAAGACTGGAAGGTCACAGTTCAATACTTGAGTACTGCACGACGACGGAGTGAGCTCCCATCTCTGTCCTAGCACTTTGAAAGCAAGAAATTGCAAGTACAGTAGATAAATAGGTACTACTTCAGTGGGAAGGTAAACAGCCAGTGGTGGGCATCAGCAGGTTCACACCTGTTCACCAGAACCGGTAGCAGAAATTCTGGTTGGCCCTGCCCATCCAAGTTTTGAAATAAAGTACTGTAGTCCTAATTTGGGTGTTTTCCCCTGGCCACGGCCACCATACCACTTCCACAGAGTAAGTAGTAAAAAATTGAATCACTACTGGGCAGGCATGACAAGATTGCCCACCCAGTCACATGGCCATGCCCACAGAGTAGGCCATGCTCACAAAGTAGGCCATGCCCACAGTGTGGTAGTAAAAAATTTTTGGAGGCCACCATTGTAAACAGTGTTCTGTGCACTCCAGTGTCTAGGCATGTTTGCCACATGTCCAGGGAAAGGTCTGCAAATGCAGACAGTGCTGGCTTTTTGGCTATAAACAGAGATGAGCACTGAACCCTAGAGTCTAATATGACTGGCTTTCAAGCAAGGGTGACCTTTACCTTATTGTCAAAAATACTACAGAAATGTTTAATGTTCTTAAAACTGACCCTTAACTAAAGGTATGGTAAAGGAAGACCTGTAAACAGATAAACATTCTTCCCAGGAACTGTGAATTTTTTTCTTCCTATCATAATTGGGACCCAAGTTCTTTGATAGAGTAATCAGTGAGATAAAAGAAACCTGACAAGATCTTTTATATATATTATAAAAGCAACCACCTGAAACCAAACCCTTTCAAAATACAAGTCTATGCCTCTCACTTAAAACTAGAGAGGAAACTCCAAGTTAGCAGGGAAGGTAAAATTTTGGAATACTGCCCTATCTAAAATATTTGGGTGTCACTCTGGATGAATCCCCATACCTGTCAACCATCCCGATTTGGCCAGGAAAACCCCGTAATTTGACGTCGATTGACGTCATAGCCCGCCCCGCGCTGCCAAAACCCCGTAATTTGGCAGCGGGGGTAAAACCCTTCCATGCATGCACAGAAGCACTACGCCGCTTGCGTAGGGGCTGCGCAAGCGGCGTAGTGCTTCTGTGCATGCGTGGAAAGCGACCTGTGCACAAGCGATCTGCGCAGGTCCCGTTTTTCCGGAGCCGCGGGTTGACAGGTATGATGAAGCCCTGACCTACCAAAAATTGTCTAAGTATCAAACAGAAAGTTGCCACCAGAAATAACATCCTTGGGAAACTTTCTGGTTCAGACTGGAGTGCACAAACCCACAGTTCTGTCCCTGTGCGACTCCACAACAGAATATGCTAGTGCCATTCGGTATAAATCAGAACATTCCAAACAAGTGGATGCAGCTCTTAATGAACCATGCAGGATTATTACTGGCTACCTGAAACCTATCCCAACTTAAGTACAGTATGTGAAGAGATGCTAACAAACATCAAACAAAATAAGATAACACAGCACTAAACCTATTCACGTCATGGGCACCAACTCCCAAGATGACAGCTAAAATTGAGTGGTTTTCTGCACACCTCTCAAGATCTAAATATTAAACCAGAACAAGACAGGCTAAACCTATAGAGAACTAAAATAGCAAACTTTGCTGAAGGAAATATGAGCAACAATAGTATTGAAACCAACAAATTACCTACGTTTGAAATTGCTTTATATCAAGCCAGGTTAAAAGCTTTGGAATGATGATTTTTTAAAGAGGGTGATTCCTAATATTTCCCTACTAAGTATGCGGGTTCTAAAAAGTATGCGGGTTCTTGTGCATGGAGCTTCTGAAGCTGGAAACAGGGATGTTTGGATATTTGGGGGGGAAAACACTTGTAAGCCTACAGCTGAGCTTTGGGGAAACTCCCCAACATCTGACAGGAGTGGTTGCCAGCCCCATACATGAGACCAATAAGTTTTGGAGGGAGCCACATGAGTTTTGGAGGGAGCCATACTTCCAGAGAAGAAAGCAAGTTTCTATTCCAGGAAAATTAAACATTGAGTGCTATTCATTGCGTTTTCTGTTTTTTAGTTACCGTATTTAATCGTGTATAACGCGCAAAATTTTATATCAAAAAAAGAAATCAAAGTTTGGGTGCGCGTTATACACGAGGACTGGGTGCGCGTTATAAACGAGCCTCTTTTACTCACCTGCACGCACCCGCCGGGACGAGAAGGGAACCTTCCGGGGGAGGCGCTACCGCCAGCCACCCGCGCTCCCGGGCCGCGCGACTCAAGAGCCGGCGCCGGGTAGGCACGGAGCACGCCACGGCCCTCCTCCCAGGCGGCGGCAGGCGCCCAGGTCCCGCTGCCGCCGCCGCTCACCTGCACGCACCCGCAGGGACGAGACGGGAACCTTCCGGGGGAGGCGCTACTGCCAGCCACCCGCGCTCCCGGGCCGCGCGACTCAAGAGCCGGCGCCGGCTAGGCACGGAGCACGCCACGGCCCTCCTCCCCGGGCGGCGGCAGGCGCCCAGGTCCCGCTGCCGCCACTCACCCGCATGCACCCGCCGGAACGGTAAGGGGGAGGCGCTAACGCCAGCCACCCGCGCTCCCGCGCCGCGCGACTCAAGAGCCGGCAAGGGTAGGCACGGAGCACGGCACGGCCCTCCTCCCGCTTGTCGTCTAGCGCCCTGCTGAGATGCGCCGTCTGCCCCACCCACGGGCCCAGGGGCGCGCTTCCCTCCGGCTGGCGGGATCAAAATTTTACAAAATTTTATACCGAGGTTTCATGGAAAATTAGGGGTGCGCGTTATACACGAGTGCGCGTTATACTCGAATAAATACGGTAAAAGCTTCCTGTGCTTTTGAATTTTTGTTGTTATCTTCTTCCTTCCATCAAGATGGATTCAAGTAGGATTTAATCCACTTGAGGACCATCACCCTTCTCTGCGGATATTGCTGCCCAAGACCGTTAGTCCTCAGGGTTGTCAGGTTAGTTAACCGCTGCCCGATGATCAGCGGTTAACTGAACTTCCACTTTCTCTAAAGGAGAGTGGGGAAATATTTACCTGGTTGATCTGTGTTTCCCATGTCAATATACTTAGTTTGAAATGGCAGATTGAAGCATCATCTCCCACTGTTTCCAATCCTGTGCCAGTCTCATCTAGGACCTCGGGAACTTTGCTCTGAACTGGTCTTCCCATCTGGTTGCTGGAATTCCTAGTGGTCGCTTTATGTCAAGTAGTATCCACTCTGTGATAGCTTTCGTCTACCTGCCATCTTCGAAGCGACACTCATACTAAAAGGCCTTGCCAGTTGGCCTAAAATGAAGTTGTCAGAAGAAGCTGGATTCCCCACAGGTGGTTTACTGGAACCAGTCAGGTCAACCTTCAAGCAGAACTGGTAAGAACTCACTAGCTAGAGGAGAAGGTCTCTTTATAAAACTTCTCCACCTTCTCTAAAAGAAAGTGGGGAAATATCTACTTAGTCCTTGCAAGTTGCCTAAAATGAAGTTAAGTCGGAAGAGTGAGAAGAAGCTGGATTCCCCACAGCTGGTTTACTGAAACCAGCCAGGTCATCCTTTTAAGCAGAACTGGTAAGAACTTGCTAGCTTAGAGGATGGGGTCTCTCTATAAAACATCTCACCACCACTACCACCACTCCTCTCCCAGAGAATGAACACAAAGGCTGGTCTGTTTGCCTCTGTTGATAAAGCAGTTTTCAAAAGAAAGAAGCATGATGGATACAGAGGGCAAACCCAGCCTTGGGCATTGGGGCAGAAAACACAAAGACATATTTCACAAGACCAGCAGAATGTGTTGCCCAAGGGTATAGAAAGATCGGCTTCTGGCTTCTGTTTCCTCATCGCACAAGTTGCCCAGAACTCATGATGGCACAGACAGGAAAAACGGCTAAATTTCATTCTCAGGAGAAGAACAGCAGAAGAATACCACTGGATCAGCCTTTTGCAGCGAGCGTGGATTTGATTTAAATCACCAGTCAGCAGGATTTGATTGGAATCACAACAATCTTCTTCTGTTCATTGAGACTTTTTAAAAATTTTAGCACTTAAGAGGTATAGATTTCCAAAGGAAAAATCAGATTAAGGTCTTCTTTTCCATCTCTATGTTTATTTTATATTTTTGCTGCAAATGAGAGGCATGTGGTCTCTGCAGACACAAATTCACTGTTTTGAGAACTGTGATAAACTAGATAGAAAAATTGCCCAGTAATCTTACAGAAACCTCTAGCCATGCTTTACTTTATCCTGTGGCGCTGAATCTCACACCTTAAGCATGTGATGTGTGAAAGTCTTCCCTGTTATCTGGAGTGAATCTCCCTCCTTTCAACACCAGTAGATGACCTCAGTAGTGAAGTATCAGTAAATCTGGATGCACCAGTAACCATCATAGATGTTGTCTATTAGACACCTCATAAGGAGAGCCCAAAAATGTAAACAGCTGGATTGGTTCATATCCATGAATGACCACAGGTCTTTTCTAAAGTTAACGGCTCTTAATTGTGCATTCAAGAGCTCAAATGCTATGTGTTACAACTGGCATAGCTTGTGACAAGACACTGAAATCTGCTCATACCTGTCAACCATCCCGATTTGGCCGGGATTACCATGGAATTTGACGCCGATTGAAATCATAACCCGCCCCACACTGCCAAAACCCCATAATTTGGCAGCGGGGGAAAACGCTTTCCACGCATGCGTGGAAGCGCTCTGCCGCTTGCGCAGCCCCTACGCAAGCGGCGGAGCACTTCCACGCATGAGTAGAAGGGTTCTACACAAGTGTAAAACCCTTCCACGCATGCGTGGAAAGTGACCCGGAGCCGCGGGTTGACAGGTATGAATCTGCTTCATCTAAAATATTACAAGGATTATGAGGATTTCAACTAAACTTAGAGGAATGAGGGATGCCTGAACCCTCTCCAAAATATGTAACTTCTCTAAGTTCTCCATCATCACCTATCGCTACTACTTGAGACCCTTTTAAGCAGAGGGGCCACACATGAACCCAAAACCACACCCCAGAGCAGTAGTGGCAAACCTATGGCACATGTGCCAGAGGGGGCACTCAGAGCCCTCTCTGTGGGCACGCACGGTCACCCCAGCACAGAGTTCACCACGCCTCTCCGCCCAGCATCCCAATGGGAGCTCTTCCTCCCTTCCCCAGCACAGAGTTCACCCTGTTCCTCTGCCCAGCATCCCAATGGGAGCTCTTACTCCCTTCCCCAGCACAGAGTTCACCCCGTCCCTCTGCCCAGCAGTCCAATGGGAGTGCTTCCTCCCTCTCCCCCTAGCACATAGTTCACCCCACCCCTCTGTTTGGGCACTTGGTCTCTAAAAGGTTCACCATCACTACCCTAGAGTCAGATACGACTGGCTTTGGAGCAAGGACAACCTATACAGCTCTCTCCTTTGGATAAACCCATCTGTCAGAGCATGATGAGGGAAGTGATCATCCCAAGGTCACCCATAATCTTAAATGGAAAGGGGGGCAGATATATATATGTTTATTCTTATTTATATTGCCGCCCAACTCAGAAGACTCTGGCCGGCTCACAGAGAATAAAACCAATATCACAGTTTAAAAACTGAGCATGGGCTTCTCCAGTCTTAGACCACCACGTTGAAGATCACTGCCTCTACATCTCCACATAGCCAAAAGTGTACAATTTGGGGGAGGGGGTTATCTAATTGATTGTACTCTTTGCATAAACTGGTTAGTGGTGAAGATTAGCAAAAGGCCAGAAAAATGCGGAGAAGATGCAACAGTCAGCCTGGCTGGTATTTACCAGATACTGCAAGGCTCTTATTGCAATACTCAGATTTGCTTGGGGCTTGCCGGATGGGGGGGAAGGAATAACAGGAAAGAGCTAAAAACTGAGGCATGACAGCAGGAGACCCGAGCAGCGTGATTATGGAGCTGGTGGAACCAACTACAAAGGAAGATTAAAGGCTCTAAATCCGTCTAAGAAGGGCCGAATGCTGGAAGCTTGGTGAGAATACCCCAGGCAAACATTTGAGTAATATTTTACATGGTATTACATGGAAAGACATCAAGAGTACAAAAATGCTCAAAGGAATGGAAAGAAACTGAGCAAAGGTTTTGCAGGGAACCAATTCAGCCTAGGGGTGAGAAGCAAAAAGAGGAGAAATCCTAGTTCAAGGAACAAAGCCCAAGAAAACAAGCCTCTGCAGGTCCTGATGGAGAGACATGTTCTGTTATCTTTGGGGGAGAAGGAGCAGATTTATGGTTCAAATTTCTATGTATCGTTCAAATTTCTATGCTGCCCAATCAGGCAAACCCGACTCAGGTTTGTAAAAGATTAGATTAGATCACGTAAAAGATTAGATTAGATCACGGCTTCTGCCTGTCTTAAGTCTTCTGCCCAACTTTGACAATGGCTTCTTTTCAAAGAAAACCAAAGCTTTCGCGATAAAGTCTACATGACTGATGGTTCCTCCTACCATAAATGCTGCCATAAGATGCCTCCACAGCTGTCGCAAGCACATTTACAACAGCCATGAGTGCATTTGTGGCAGCATTTACGGCAGGTGCGGGCACATTTACGCAAGCATGGGCATGTTTTACAGCTGTGGTAAACATGTCCATTTCCACTAGCAGCGAGGGCGGCAATGGGCCATATGAAATGGTGCCACAGGTCAAGTCTGGCTCATGAGTTGTAGGTTGGCCACCCCTGTCAATGTTTCCCAATCTTTGGTTTTTAGAGTTCAATTCCCAGAAGCCTAAATCAATTCCCCAAAGCACTCATCAGCCAATGTACTGACTCAGGCTTCTGGGAATTGAAGTCCACCAGTGTTCTGCGGAACATAGTTTGGGAAATGATGTCCTAGATGTGACTGCAGTTCCAATCAGCCCCAGCCAACAAAATGGGAAACTCTGGGAGATACAGTCCAGCATCATTTAAGGTCACTTGTCCGACCTTTTCTTAAGCCATGACATTTTAGCCAGGCCAGCATTTCTTACTCTGATTCACAATTCGGAAACATTACTTTCTGGAGCTACGGCTCTCAGTACTTGCCAGCCAGCAGGATTAGACACTGGCAACAGCTTAGGGAGAGAAGGGTCTTTCCCAGTTCAGAAGCATGAGACATCATGCATGTATTAGCAACTCAACCAAAGTCCCTGCACATCCAGAAACACATACCCTGCAGTGAGCCTTTGCCTTTTCTAATTTTCATAAGCGCTCATGTCAGAGGTGCTAATTTTCCTAAGTATTATATAACTCGCAGCTGGGCAGAGTGTTATTTAATAGGTTTCAAGCTCACTATAGGCAGAAATTCCAAAGCAATATTAGCTCTCTAGTCACCAGGGCAGTGCTGCTGCTATCACAATTATGTTAATAACCTTTCCAAAGAATGTTGTTGTAAACCTGCACTTTAATGCAAATTGTTCTCACTTTGCACCCCTGAATGAATATGCAAACTGAAACTCAGTTGTCCCCCAACATTTTCATCTTTCCAGATTTTAAAATAGCTTCTACAAAGAAAGAAAGAAAGAAAGAAAGAAAATGTGTACAATGGGGAAAGCTGTGCACAACATTGGTTACAAAATAGCAGCCAAAATATATTCTACAAGAAGTGCTGTTAACAATGTACACATTAAGGAAAGTCATGCACACACAAAATGCACATACAGTATTAGGAGAAATGCATGCAAAAAGGCATGTGATTTTTAATGGAAACTCTAAAAAAGTAAAATTCTCACATTTTTAGGATGAACTGAATTTAAGACTAGGAAAATTCTTGGTGACAAAACTGCCTTACAAGTGGGGGGTGGGGGTGGGGAGAGCATACCTGTCAACCTTCCCGATTTGGCCGGGATTACCCCGTAAATTGACGTCATAACCCAGCCCCCGCTGCCAAAACCCCGTAATTTGGCAGTGGGGGGAAACGCTTTTCGCGCATGCACGGAAGGGTTTTACCCCTTCCACGCATGCGCGGAAGCACTACATCGCTTGCGTAAGGGCTGTGCAAGTGGCGTAGCGCTTCCGCGCATGCGTGGAAGGGGTAAAACCTTTCCACGCATGCGTAGAACGCGACCTGCGCACAAGCGATGTGTGCAAGTCCCGTTTTTCCGGAGCCGCAGGTTGACAGGTAAGGGGGAGAGAAACTGCAGTCTTTGCCCCAGCCTTATTTGAATGGCATGCTCCAAAAATGTACAGCTGTTAGCAAGCTCTTAGGGCAGGGGTTCCCAACCTAAGGCCAACAGGCCAGATCTGGCCCATGGTGCCATTTCATGTGGTCCCCCACCAAGGGCATTCGAGAAACAAAATGGGCACTCCTTTGAAACTGTTGGGACAAAATGGCCACCCCATCGCACAGGCAAGGCAAAATGGTCATCCGGCCCCCGAAGCTGACTGAGAGAGCGTGTCCCAACTGCCGGCTTGAAAAGGTTGGGAACCCCTGTCTTAGGGAGTACAGAGAAGAGGGCTAGCAGGATAAGCTTGGATCACAATACAAGGTGTGAACCAGTGAGGTGGGAAAGGGTCCTTAGGACTGCTTTGACTGCTTACAGAAAGCATCCCCTTGAGGATGGTGGTATTTTTGAGCCACACTTTAGCATGCCCTGGGCAACGGCAACCTTGATGTGCCGAGTAATCTTTCTCACACTAGCTGAGGTGAAAGGAACTATGGAATGTATTCGTCAAAGCTGTTGGTGTTGATGGTGGAGGAGGAGGGCTCAGAAAGCCCTATGGAGTTGGCATATAACCCATAGCTCCAAGAAAGATATTTTAGCCATAGTTTGGCAAACCATCTTAGAAGGCAAGTCTGTGTGTCTGCTATCATAACATTGACCTCTGAAGAGCAGTGACCTTATCAGCAAATGCACACAAGACTGTATTGTTCCGGAGGGATTTTTGCCAAATAAAATGAAAGAATGAGACTGAATTGTTTTTAACACATGGTTGAAAGGTGCATAACTTTTATTAGCTATGGACTTTTACAAGTAATGTATCAATGTATAGCATTCTTCTTTCTTATTCAATAATATTTATTTATTCATTCATTCATTCATTCAATTTCTGTCAGAAATTATTCTGGGATGAAAGGTTTTTTGCTGCAGAAACTCCGCTCATATAGACTGAAGTAAATGTTCCCAGTCCCTAAATTTGAAGAAACTGCTTTTTTTTTTGACCCAATTAACAATTAATGTTTAGTTTTTCAACCGCCTGGGGGCTCTGAGGTCCAGAGTGGCTCCCAAATAATTACAATGGATAGTTAGGTGAGAATAAAAATTACTTTTAAAGAAGTGATTGCAATTATACACTCGCTACTTTGGCTACAAAAGGCCATGCAGGTTTACTTGGAAATGAATCCCACTAAAATCCCAGGAGCTCGCTTCCATATTGGGGATGATAGTCATTGTTCTCCAATAAGCCTAGAGAACAGAATAAATTTAAAAACCTGGACTTTTAAGCAGTAGAAACCAGGACATTATTTGTCACTCCCTCAGACTTCCTTGTTCCTTCTGACCTTAGCTGCAATCCTCACAGCAGATGGAGGGAGAAAAGGGTAGCTAAGAGCCATTAAATTTACATATGACTTCTTCCCCGCTTGCTAGCAGGGCATCAGTCCAGTTGCTTGTACAGTGGACCCTCGATGAACAACGCGTTTGAATAGCGTCATTTCCGCTTACCACGTGACTATCCACACAACGACAAAAAACGTCGTTGTGCGGATTAACGTTTTTTAACGTCGTTGTGCGGATAATGACAGTTTTTTGACGCTAGATGGCGCAGCTGCCATTGAAAACCGCACAACGACGTTTCCCCTATAGCGACGCTACTTGGGGAATCAAGCAACGTCGTTATGTAAGGGTCTACTGTACTGTATTTTATTTTGATCTCAAGGGATGGATTTTGGCAATGGGGCATTTGGACTTCCAGCTTTGTCACTACACTGCTACTTCAGATACCAATGGCAAAAGGATGGGTTTTGGCATGCAGAAAGTTTGGCGTACAGCAAAGTGTAGCTGTTAAATGGGAAGAACCATGCATACTTTTCTGTGACTTTCACGGTTATGGCATTCAAGGTGTAGCATGGCCTGCCTATAAGATCAGGATAACTTCATGCTGAAATTTTCTGGTTCCTTTTCCTAACTGCTATTGCTCCAAGTTATTCTGGTTTTTAATTAACTGTTTTTAACATTTCCTGTAAAAAAATATTGTTTTATCATTTTATTCTTTTTAGGGACTGGTTTTATTGTATTTGTCTTAATCATAAACCACTCTGAAATGCCTTACATGAAGAACAGGAAAAAAAGCCCTGCTTCTGGGAACAACTAGACAGGAATGTAAGAAAAATTTCGTGCAAAACCCAGATGCAAACAGCAAAATCCTCAATCTAAATTTGTTTGCTTCTTATCTATGTATATGTATCTTAACCAGAGGAGTTTTGGTAAACTGGGTAAATCATGGGATTATTACATAACACACAAACAAATCTATATTTAGATGTTTGCTTTCTGTAACAATTTTGGAAGCTGCTCAACCATATACCTTTAAGACCAAAATCTTATAGGACCGTGGTGGCAAACCTATGGCACGTGTGCCACAGAGGGCACGGAGAAGCCTGTCTGTTGGCATGTGCACTGTCGTCCCAGCACAGAGTTTGTCCCACCCCTCTGCCAAGCAGCCCAATGAGAGCGCTTCCTCCCTCCCCCAGCACAGAATTTGCCCTGCCCCTCTTTTTGGGCACCTGGTCTCTAAAAGGTTCACCATCTCTGCTAAAGGATGATGAACTGGCTAGACAGCTCAGAGCAGGGATTCTCAACCTGTGGCCGAATGCAGCCCACGGCACCATTTCATGTGGGCCCCCACCACACCAGGAAGAGCCATGTGGTGGAGGAAGGACAAAATGGTTGTCTGGACCCCAAAGCTATCTGAGGGAGTGTGACCCAGCCCACGGCTTTAAAAGGTTGTGAACTCCTGGAGCAGAGTTTCAGGCATCTTGCTGAGGAGTCAGTGGTTGGGGGTCTGATTCCTGACTGTGCATCCCAGGAGAAGAGCACAACCGTTCCAGAGCGCCCCCAAAAGGCAGTACTGGTACACTACTTTAGAGTACTCTGGAAAGGTTTGGCAAATGTTGGAATGGACTTCACAACATGTAACTATCATTAATAAAGAAGTTGATGTCACGAGGAAGGGGAAATCACCAATAATTAGAATTCCTCTTTTTATTTGGGAGGCTTGCATGACCTGACTGCAACTCATCTTGCTGTGGCAAGTTTGGCCATTGCAAGAGTGAAACAGGGATACTGTACTTTAATTATACCACTACACTTTGCATGACAATCAACCTTTCTGAATGCTAAAATCTTCCTTTTGCCATTGACATCCAAAGTAGCTGCGTGGTGGCAAATCACCACCTTTAGATAAAGGTCTCCCTTGCTCAAAAGCAAGTCATGTCCAACACTAGGGGACATGGAATGCTGTTAGTTACCTTTCCCACTGAAGCAGTACCTATCTATTTGCCTGGGATATAGACGAGAGCTCACTCTGTCGTGTAGCACTCGGTCTCAAACTCCTGACCTGCCGACCTTCGGGTTGTCAAGCTCAGCTCTTTAGCCACTAAGCCACTGTGGTTCCTGTCACCACCTTTAGACGGGTGCAATTTTATGCTAAAGGATTTTGACCATAAAACCACCAAGTTGTAGAACTGAAAGGACCCCCAAGGGTGTTCAAGGCCAAAGCTGGAAACCCACAGCTAAACGATCAGCGAAGGTTGCCCATCAACTTCTGTTTAAATATCTCCAATTAAAGAAAGCTGACCAGTTTTCAAAGGCAGTCTATTTCTTCTTCTTGTGCGGTATCCAAATCCGAATATAGGCAAACAGCTATGAAGACTGTCCTGAGAATATAAAGCAGTGGCCTTCCATTTGCCTTCCGCATCACAGCGTGACACCTGTACCACTGATCCTTTTCCGCGCGTCACTTTCTAGTCCTGAGCCCTTTTGGCACACAAAGTCCTCCTCAGCCCCAGGCCAGGATGGATGAAGCTGCTGTCCTCCATCCAGATGGATCCAAGTGGGATTTAATCCACTTGGGGACCACCACCCTTCGCAGTGGACTTCGACACCCAAGTCCTTAGGGGTGTCAGGTTAATTAACCGCTGCCTGATGATTGGTGTTGAGTCGCTAGCAGAAGGGTCTACTTTGCTGCCATAGCAGGATAACTTGGTCAGTCACTTAGAAAGGCCTTCCTTATGTTTAATTAACAGTATGTTTTCCCCTTCACAATTTTAATCCATTAGTTTGATTCCTGCCCTCTGGAGCTGCAGAAAGAAAGCTTCTTCCATCTTCCACATAACAAATCTCCAGAAACTTAAAGATAGCTATCCTAACTCGGTCTCTTCTTCTCAAGGATGCACACACACTGCTCACACAACCAACCCTTTACAAGGGTTACAAAACATTATACTATGTTGGTTGCCCTCCATGGGATATACAGTGGGAAATTGCATTCAATGCATTCCAATGGGAAATTCGGTTAAAGTAATTTTCCTGCCAACCTAGCAGTTTGAAAGCAAGACATTGCAAGTAGATAAATAGGGACCACTTCGGTGGGAAGGTAACACCGTTCCGGTATCTAGTCATGCCTGCCACATGACCACGGAAACGTCTGCTGAAGCAGACAGCGCTGGCTCTTCGGCTTAGAAACAGAGATGAGCACTGCACCCTAGAGTCGGATACGACTGGCTTTCAAGCAAGGGAAACCTTTACCTTTACCTAATTTTCACTGTAAGAAACATCCTAGAGAATGCATTAATTACATTAACTGAGGTTCCACTGTACTGGCACTTTTCAATATCATTCTTAAAATGTGGTGTCCAGAACTGGAAAAGCAATAGTGGTGAGGACTGGTCAATGTGGACTGGAGTGGCGCTAGCACTTCCCTTCCCTGCAGGGGGAACTGTGGTGTAATAGATAGAGGACTCAGCAGCACTGGGTTCAAATCTCTGCTTGGCCTTAAAAACTCCCTGGGGTGTGTAGCAATTACAAAAACATTTCACACACCTATTAAGATTGCCACACAGCAGAAGCGACTTTACAGCATGTAATAATTACCCTATTTGCTGGCGTATAAGAACAACTTTTGTCATCTTAAAATGCACTGGAAAAATGGAGTGCATCTTGTACTGTATATAGTGGCCTATTTTGGTAATAATGGGATGCATCTTATACTCCGATGCATTTCATACGGCAGCAAATATGGTACTTTCCTTGATCCAGTCACTATACTTCAATTGATGCAGTCTAGTACGGTATTAGCAGGGCCGTGGTGGCTTAGTGGTTAAGATGCTGAGCTTGACAACCGGAAGGTTGGCACGTCAGCAGTTTAAGACCCGAGTGCTGCATGACGGAGTGAGCTCCATTCGTCTAGCCCAGCTCCTACCAACCAAGCAGTTGAAATCAAGAAATTGCATGTAAATAGGTACTGCTTCGGCAGGAAAGGTAACAGCGTTCTGTGTGCTCCAGTGTCTAGTCATGCTGGCCACAAGACCATGGAAACGCATGGAGACACAGACACTGCTGGCTGGCTTTTTGGCTGTAAATGGAGATGCAACAAGGTGAAAAACTATTTGAGGCAAAATAAATGGTTTTGGATTGCCAAATGTTCTTTACGGTAATTATAACTTGAGTTGTAAGTTTTTTAAGTCAAAACAGGAGTTTTTTCTTCACAATAAACTTGAAGTTGAACTGAAATGTTTCTTCACATTGAATTCTTAATAAACACAATACTTAAATCCAATAGGTTGATCTCAAAGTTGAGCCGGTTAATCAAAACTTTTCAGAATAATTTTTCTTCAGGAAATCAATAACTTTATTAGCGTCTGGAGCCTCTCCTGTATGTTTCATTTGTGCGCATGGGAGACCTTACCTTTCTGCTGCCATGTCACTAATGCCCTTGAAACCCACTTCATACCTAACACCACTCAGAACCACAGCTACAAGATTTCCAGCATACACTTTTACACTTCCTTGATGAGACTATTTCATTGAGTCTTCTCCATCACAGCATGTTGCAAAATATGATTCACCCATACTGTACTTCCTACGTTCCCCAAGTTAAGACTCAACTCATGTCATGTTAACCATCATAGCATCAAAGCGTAACAAAAGACAATCCTCCTGCCATGCTTGAATTCTTAAATACGGCACCTTCCCCTCCCACCCTCGTTCCTAAGTAGCAAAGACATCCATGCAAAACACAAACGATGTCCTTCTCATAGACTTTTAAAACACAAATTCCCAATTTTGATGGTGTATTCCACTTTAGGGGCCTCATCTGATTTATGCACCCCCACAACTAATCCTATTTATTTTGTCTTTCCCAACTTTAAAAGAAAACTGTCCTCTATCCTTGCAATGTCGAATACGGTTCAAAACAGAACCCTGAGAAAACCATCTGAGCAAAGCAAAGCAGTAAGAACAGTGAAACTAACCAACTTATCCGATTAAAACGAGCTGGAAAAATTAAGCCCCAAACGTCCAAAATGCTGTGGTTGAAATCCCGTTGTTTAGGCCAGTAAGTTGCAACTAGAGATGTAAAATTCCCGGGAATTTGGAAAGGAGGAAAAACCCCAGGATTATTATTATTATTATTATTATTATTATTATTATTATTATTATTATTATTATTATTATTATTATTATTATTATTATTATTATTATTATTATTATTATTATTATTATTATTATTATTATTATTATTATTATTATTATTATTATTATTTGGGGGGACCTGGAAAATTGGGGGAAATTGGGAAAATACTATTTCTTTGCTATTTCTGCAAGTTACATTCAGATTTCTTATTTTTATGTGTATAAACAGTACAAGAAATGCACAATTGGTAAAGATTAATATGTAATAAAATGAATTTTTCACATATAAGAAACTGAAAAATACATTTAGCAGCCATGAAACGTGCATGGAACATACTGTATTTTTCTGGCTTATAAGACTACTTTTTAACCCCAAAAAATCTGTGCCAAAGTCGGGGGTCATCTTATAGGACAGGTACTTAACTGCAGCTTGTTTCCCCTTGCTTCATATGTCCGGCGTATATGGTGGGGGGTGCCGCGGCCGAGTCCCTGCTCTGTGCGGGGAGTATGAAGCAAGGGGAAGCAAGCTGCACACATCTTCCTGTACCTTGAGGAGGAGAACGTGAGCGTGGATTGGCTCTCCATCAGAACCTGCCCATTCGACTCGGAGGGATGCGCGTCTTCGGGTTGAGTGTGGGTTAATTTTTATTTGGTGTGCATTGGAAGAGAGGTAGTCTTATACGGCAAGTATATTCCAAACTCTATATTTTAACTGGAAAAGTTGGGGGTCGTCTTATACGCCGGAAAATACGGTAATTGACAAAAAACTCCCACAAGTGAAAACATTTGGTTGTGCAGCACACTGTTTAAATTTGCTATTTCTTGACATAGTGAAGTTAAAGGCAATGGAAGATCTTTAGTCAGATGCCATGAAAATTATAAAATTTGTTAAGAAACATCACATCGTTCAACAAACATTCATGAACATTCAAAAGGAGAAAAAGGTCTCAGAAAAATTCTGCAAGAACACTGAAACTGCCATCTGTTACCAAATGGGGAGGAATAACGATAACGCTGAAAAGTCTCCTGGATGGAAAGAAAGCTGTACAAGCAACTTTTATTCAAGATGGTTTATTACTCAATAAACAAATAAGGAAGATTGTTTTGGACAATGATGTACAGTAAAACCCCAGCATACAATTACCCTGGGTTACGTTTACAGTGGCAAATTTTATTAAAATAATTCCCCAGGTTACGATTGGTTTTCAGTTTATGACTGAAAATCATGTGATTTTGAACTCTAAAATGGTGGCTGCCGCCATTTTAGAGTTTAGAATAGCACCCGCCCCCACTGCAATACAGTGCTTACTTCTGCGGAGGTGTCATCGTTAGCGGCATTGTTTCTGCCATGGTTTCCAGATTGTTCATCGCCTCTGCCAGGACCGGTAGAGTCTGGGGACCTTATCTGCTTCCACCTTCCTCCAAGCTCCCTGGGCCGCGCTGCAGCCAAAAATGCGTACCTCCCCCAGGTGCACGCCTGGGGGAGATGCGCGTTTTCTGCTGTAGCGCTGCCCAGGGAGCTCGGAGGAAGGTGGGAACTGAGTGGATGAGGACTCTCCCGGTGCCAGCAGGGGTGGAAACTGAACTCAATGCGTGCCTCCCCCAGGTCAGAATGGAGAGGATAAGATCCCCAAATGGCATGGGAAAGGTAGCAAGATTACGTCTGGCATTTTTTTGGCAGGGTTTTATTTATTTTTTGGTCCAGTCACAACTGTTTCCCTTTTGTGGGGGATGATCATGTCTGGCATTTTTTGTTCTTTGTGGTTTTTTACATTTTAAAAATTATTTTTGGTCTGGTCAGAACTGTTCTAAAATTTTCAATGCATTCCTATGGGGAAATGTGCTTCGGGTTACGAGTTTTTCAAGTTATGACAGAGGCTGTTGGAACAGACCTCTGTCGTAACCAGAGGTTTTACTGTATTCTGGGCTCATGTAGAATCTACAATTGCTCTTCTGAAACCTGTAACTACTGCTATAGCAAGAATAGGAATGGGGTAGGTGGGTGGGTATGTTGGGTTTTAATTGGTTTTACTGTTTTATGTGTTTTAACTTGTTGTGATCCACCCAGAGTCGGGTTTACCTGATTGGGCGGCATATAAATTTGAATATAAATAAATAAATAAAAAAAAATAGAATCTGATAACGCATATTTGTCTCGGGTATCTGAAATGTTTTCTGAAATAACAAGGAAAATAACAGGACCTGAAGGACTGCTAATAAAAACGCCCAGACTGTGGAGGAGCAGAGATTTTTGGAAATAATAAGGGAAAGAAAGCAGTTTTGTTGCGGAGATATTCATTTTGCTGCAAATCTAGTTGATCCGCGTTTCCAAGGAAAACATTTATCAAATGATGAGATCTCCAGGGCAATGGAATTAGTAACAAATAATTCAGAAGAAATGGGACATGATCGGGGCAAAGTCATTGCAAACATAGCAGAATACAAGACAAAGATGGGTGTTTGGAGGAAGCAGTTTTTGTGGGAAAGTGTAGAGTACACTTCACCACTTGCTTGGTGGAAGGGGCTCTGCAAAAGTTAGATCCGTAGTGGTGTGGCCATAAAACTGTTATCCATTTCCCCCAATGTCAGCGTCTTCTGAACGCATCTGGTCTGCCTATAGAAACACACACACTACGGCTCGAAATTGTTTGATAAATACAAGAGTCAATAAATTAGTGGCTATCCATTCCCATCTACTTCTGGAGGGAAAGAAAAGTAGTGGGTGTTCAAAAGAATACAGTAGTGTTGTTACAACTGAAGCTGAAGAAAGTGCAAGTTTTGACTCATCTGATAATTGTAGAAGTAATTAAAACTGGAGGTGTTTTTGGAAACGTAAAGTAAATGTAAAAAAACCTCATTATTTTGTAATCCTCTACTTACTCACTGAATTTTGTTAGTCTAAAATTTCCAATTATAATTATTGGAACTGCAGTGGCTCAAGTGCCTAAGACGCTGACTGGGAGGCGGAAGGTCAGCGGTATGATTCCTGAGTGCTGCAGGACGGAATGAGTTCCCGTCTTTGTCCCAGCTCCTGCCAACCTAGCAGTTCTAAAGCAAGACATTGCAAGTAGATAAATAGGGACCACTTCGGTGGGAAGGAAACAGCGCTCCGTGTGCTTCGGTGTCTAGTCATGCCTGCCACATGAACACGGAAACGTCTGCAGCAGCAGACAGCGCTGGCTCTTCGGCTTTGAAACAGAGATGAGCACTGCACCCTAGAGTCGGATACGACTGGCTTTCGAGCAAGGGGAACCTTTACCTTTACTTAATTATTCCATTAGTTCAGCTAAATGGATTATTGTATTTTTTGTTAGTAAAAGAAATATTTTTACTTCATTAATGGTATATGTAAACGTCATTTTGTAACATAAGCCGTGGAATGATTTTGGGAACTACTATCTGAAATAAAATTCAAAGGAATAAAAAGGATGGCATTTTTGGAAAAATCTATTGTTTTTTTGAAATGCATTTATTTTCCCCAATAAACTCGACATGCTTTACTTGTGCAAACTGTCTTTAGAGAGTCTTTAGGGAGTGGGTTGTCCAGCCCTAGGTTGCTTCCATGTGGGGTGCCTCAGGGCTCGGTACTCACGCCTCTATTGTTTAATATCTACATGAAACCGCTGGGTGAGATCATCCATTCCCATGGGGTGAGGTATCATCAGTACGCAGATGATACCCAGCTGTACATCTCGGCTCGTGGGGACCCGAGTGATGCAGTCGAAGTCCTGACCAGGTGTCTGGAGGCTGTTCGGGTCTGGATGGGGGACAACGGGCTTCAGCTGAATCCTGGCAAGACTGAGTGGCTTTGGGTGCGGGGTCCCACGTTATCCTGGGAGTTACCATCTTTGGTTGTGGCTGGAACATCTTTGCCACAGTCAGATCCGGTGCGCAATCTGGGGGTCCTCCTGGACTTGCGGCTACTGCTCGAAGAGCAGGTGGCAGCCGTGGCTAGAAGGGCCTTTGCACAGCTTCATGTTATTTACCAATTGCGCCCGCTCCTGGACCGGGACTCCTTGCTCATGGTCACTCATGCTCTGGTCACCTCCAGATTGGATTATTGTAATGCGCTCTACATGGGGCTGCCCTTGGTGACCATTCGGAGGCTTCAGCTGGTCCAGAATGCGGCTGCCCGGGTCGTGATGGGGTACGGGCATCATACTCGAGCCTCACCACTTCTCCGGGAGCTGCACTGGTTGCCGGTGTGCCTCCGGGTGCAATTCAAGGTGCTGGTTTTGACCTTTAAAGCCCTTTATGGCATTGGACCAGGCTACTTAAGAGACTGCGTCGCCACAAGGAATTTAGCCCGTCCTACTAGGGCAGACAGGAGGGGCTCACTGGTGGTCCCATCAGTGAAAGAGGTACATCTTACTGGGACCAGGAAAAGAGCCTTTTCCGTGTCTGCCCCAGTCCTGTGGAACCTCTTACCACCTGAGTTGTGGCTCCAGACGGAACTACTCCACTTCAGAAAGATGCTGAAGACATGGCTCTTCCAGCAGGTTTGGGGCACGCTTGACTCTACCAGTCAAGCCCGGTGGCTGATTGAGCCTATGTGAGGGGCTGCCCCCTGGCTTGGTTATTCTGTTTTAATGGGGGTAACGTGGGGGTGGGTTGTTTGTTAATGATGATCTGTTTGTGTTTTTAATGTTGGTTTTAACTGGGTCTGTTAGATCTGTTTTAACTATTGTTACTTAATTGTTTTTATTGTAATTTTTATTATGTTGTTAGCCAACCGGAGTGGTGTACCCACCAGGAGGGCAGGATATAAATGCGCAGAAATAAATAAATAAATAAACTTCCCTCCTTTCAAAATTCCCGGAAGGTTTACCTCTCTAGCTTGTGACTTATGCGAGTTTACAGTGCTCTGTGCCATGTGGAATTGTATGCTCCCAGCCTGCTAAAGGCTTTTCTTTCAAAATTACTCATGCCCATGAACTGTAGAAGCATCGATTGCGTTTCCCCCCAATTTTCCTGTTTTTTCCCCTAGTCAATTTTCAATTCCCAATTTTCCCAGGGAAAAAAACAATTTCCCCAGGCTTTCCCCCCACCTTTACATCTCTAGTTGCAACTAAAGTAGGCCCACTGAGTCAGTGAAAATTATGGAGGAGCTGACTTACCCACCCTCCCACTGATTCAATGGGGCTACTCTAGTTGTAACTTATTACAAAAGCGACAGGATTCAAGCGTTTATGCCCAGTAAACCTAGGGATACTGAAAGGTGTCTAGGATGAGAACCCTCTTAATTCCAGATGGGGCAGTAATGTTCCCAAGTTTGGCACAGATGACCAGACAAAACCAGTCTTCACAAACATTGTCACTTCACAAACATGTTACAGGGTGGAAAGTTCAACAAAGAGTTACGCGGCGCCTTAAGGATTCCCAGTTTTGCTTGGCATCAGCTTCTAAGTCCTTGCTGTGGTGGAAACAGCCTTCTCAGTTGGTTGCAATGAACTCAACCAGGAAAGGGTTTTTTGGATTAAGGGCACTTTGCAAAAACTTTACAAGTTTTATGCAACAAGTTGCAGCCCTCAAAAGCTCGGGCAAATCAAGTCTGCTCAGCGCCAGTCTGTGGCAGGTTTCTGTGCTGTTTCTTCTGGGACTTGCAACCTCCTCCATCGGGGCAAAGAGACCTCTGCCTAGTCTTACTTATGCATCTGCCACTTATCTTGCTTTTCCCAAGCAAGGCACTCTTCACATGCTTAGAGGTGCTGGGGAATGTCCCGACTTACGCACCTGGAACTCTTTGGGTTGCCTCGGCCACTCACCGACTAAGCAGGGCTGCACCCTTGGAAATCAGGGCACACCTTTCCTAGTGTGTAAGAGAGCCCAGAGCACTCTTCTATAACTTTCTCCAAGGCACTCTTTGCATGTCCAGAGGTTGTCTGGGCATGCCCTGATGACTGTCAGGTCTAATCCATCCTTGTCATCAAGTCGCTGCTGACCTTAGGGCCACCCATCCTTCCCAGGGGTCTTCTAGGTTCCCCATTTCCCTCCATCTGGAGAGACTGGCCAGGTGATTCTGCTATGGTAATAGAGTAGACCCTACTGCCAACAACTCAACACCGAGTGTCAGCTGGTGGTTAACTAACCTGACAATCCTGACGGCGAAGGGCCTTGGGTGCCGAAGTCCACAGGGAAAGGCGATGGTCCCCAAGTGGATAAAATCCCACTTGGATCCATCTTGATGAAGGGCAGCAACTTCATCCATCCTGTCGCAGGACAGTTTTCATGGCTGATCGCCATGTAAAGAAAAGGTAAAGATTTCCCTTGCTCGAAAGCCAGTCGTATCCGACTCTAGGGTGCAGTGCTCATCTCTGCTTCAAAACCGAAGAGCCAGCGCTGTCTGCTGCTGCAGACGTTTCCGTGGCCATGTGGCAGGCATGACTAGACACCGGAGCGCCATGATGATCGCCTATGTTTGGATTCGGATATGGCGGGAGAAAAAGGAGGAAGAGGAGGAGGTTGCTCTGGGCAGCCAGGGACCGAACTCACGGACCTCGTCTTCTTCCCTTTCCGCGCTCTCTCAACAGGTGCAGGGGCTCCACCATCCTCGGAGACCGTCGGATCCCTTTGAAACGCCAGGAGGCACTCGGCGCATGGTCAGGGGCGCTCTCGACCCCCTCTCTTCCCCCGGCCGGCGAGGGGACTCAGGGGGAAGCGAGAGGGTCGAGAGCGCCCCTGACCATGCGCCGAGTGCCTCCCGGCGGGCTGCGGAGGGAGCGTCCACGCCCCCCCTCCTTCACTCACCAGGGTTTGCTCGTACTGCAGCGCCCGCTGCTCCAAGCCGTCGTCCGCCGCCATCCCGGGGCGCCTCCCGCGGCGGCGGGACCGAGCTGGGGCTCCGGCGCTCTCCGCTTTCCCCGGCCGGCCTCAGCACCGCGCCTGGCCTCCGCTCCGCTCCGCCGGCCACTTCTGGCCAACGCGGCGGCGCGCGGGCCACCGCACCCTCCTCTTCTTCCTCCGCCCCCTGCTTCTCTCTCTCCACGCCTCCAGGCGGGGCGGGGCGGGGAGGTCCCCGGGCGGACGCTCCGCCTCCCGGGGGGCGGGGGGGGGAAGGGAGGAAGGCGAGTGAGCCCGCCAACCCCAGCAAGGAAAGTGCCTGGCCCCCTGACGAGGGCTGGAGACCCCCAAAGCTGTCCTCCTATGGCCATGATGGCGAACCTTGGCACACCAGATGCCCTTAGACTCCAGTTCCCAGAAGCCCAAGCCCCCTGTGAATCCACACGAATGGGTTTGCTGCGGTTCATCCGGCCCGCGCTGCCCTCGTCGCTCCCGGAAGTGGAAGTAAAACGCGCCCGTCCGGGCGCGTTTTACTTCCGCTTCCGGGAGCGACGAGGGCAGCGCGGGCCGGATGAACCGCAGCAAACCCATTCGTGTGGATTCACAGGGGGCTTCTGGGAACTGAACTCCCAAGGACATCTGGTGTGCCAAGGTTCGCCTTCGCGGTCCTATGGAGTGGGGAGAGGTGTTTAGCCTGCCAAGCCTGGAGAAAGGCAACCCGGCGCTGAGGGGGGAAGTTGGAAGTCCTGCAAACTGGGACCGAGAAATAAAGAGGGAACTTTATGCCTCGGGCTTCCTTCTTTTCCTCCATCCCTGAGTTTCCTTGCGGAAAGAAACCTTTTCTTCACTCTTGAGATAAGGGCAGAGAAATAACAAGTGCTGAAAGGCGGTTTCTTGGCTCAGATGAATTTATACTCTTCCTTCCTTGTCCAGATTCATATTTGGACTGCCAAAATGAAGCCACCTTCGTGGCTTTGCCGTTGGCCATAATTAAATCTTTGTCAATACAGCAAAACCCGACTTACATATGCCCCGAGTTACATAAAATCCGACTCACATAATGATTTTGTGCTCCAACCATGTCCCGATTTACGTAAGTGTCCCGATTTACATAAATGTACGTAACATGATTTCCTATGGGTTTGCTCCGAGTTACATAAAAAAATCATTTTTCCTATGGGGTTGCTTCGAGTTATGTAAAAATTCATTTCCCCTCTGAATTTGCTTCGATTTACATAAAATTTTCGTTTTTTTCCTATGGGTTTGCTTCGAGTTACATAAAAAACTGATTTAAGCAAAAGCCTATGGAACGGACTTTTTGCGGAAGTAGGGGTTTTACTGTACGGTACATGTTTCTGGTAGTAATCGGCTGGCCAGTGAATGCGATGGATTCTGTATCTCTCCACATTCACACAGTGCGTTGTTGTCCACCAGCAGTCCACACTTCAGCATGCTGGTCTTACATTTAGGGACTTCAACCCTCAGACTGTTCAGGGTCCACTAAGTGACATATTGGAGGTTGAGTTCCTCAGCCATATCCTACTTTAAACTCAAGTGTGCGTTTTTGTTGAGTCCGGCGCTTAAAAAGTATTCTGACCAGCAGGTTCGGGTCAAACACAAGTGATTTATTATTCAGCTCTGAGTTACCGGACTGGGGAACATGTACAAGGTGCCCATCTTATATACGGTGTGAATGGCAGTTACACAGATTGATACATTTCAGCGGGCTTCCGGGGAAGCGGGAACATTTGTATTGACGAATCAGCTTTTACCGACAGTAGTTTGAAAATGGCGCCTTTGCAAAAGGCGCGCTAATCCGCCGTAAACTTTACAGCGCTAATGGCAGTTATAATAAATAACGCTTGGAGACAACAGTTTTCTAGCTTCAAATCCGGACGGCAGGAGTTGAACTGGATGTTACATGGCAAAGAAATCAATTACAGCGTTGTTCAACACCGAAATACCTTGGCATGACACCTGACAGGACACTCTTTTAAGCCGCACTGCCGAATACCAAAGCTAAAGTTAGTACTTCAGCAGGAGGTTGGGAAGCTATACACAGGGAGCTCAACCATCCATGCTGCGTCCGTCAGCTTTGATCCTGAGCTTTGGCCTCTCTACAGCAGAGTGTGCTGCTCCAATATGGAGCGCATCCACACATGCAAAACATGTTGACATTGCTGTTAACGTTGCATATTGTGACAGGGTGTCTCATGCATACACCAGTTGAGAAAATATTTCCTCTCATTGGTATCGCCCCACCTAAGATGAGAAGAGAGGTAGCAGTGGATGCTGAGAGAACTAAGCAAGAGAATGACCCTCAACATCAGGGATTCTCAACCTGCGGCCCATGGGCCAGATGTGGCCCATGGCACCATTTCATGTGGGCCCCCACTGCCTCCACCACACCCAGAAATGCCATGTGGTGGAGGAAGGGCAAAATGGCCATCCAACCCCCAAAGCTGTCTGAGGGAGCATGACCCGGTCCCCGACTTTAAAAGGTTGAGAACTCCTTGCTCAGAGTTTCAGGCATCTGGCTGAGGAGTCAGTGGTTGGGGGTCTGATTCCTGACTGTGCATCCCAGGAGAAGAGCACAACAGTTCCAGAGCGCTCCCAAAAGGCAGTACTGTACTGGTAAACTACTTCAGAGTATTCTGAAAAGGTTTGGCAAATGTTGTCAACATCCTCTGAATGGATATGTGCCTCAAGTCCACCAGCTCAGATCCAGGGACAGCTTTACAGCAAGAGTAAACACTCTTGAGGGTATGCATGAGCAAAACCAAATTAGAAGATGGAGGAAGGAACTTACTGAACAAAGAATGACATTGAAGGAGAAAATTTACATACTGTATTTGTAAAATGTGGGATACCGAATACCGCATTCAGTCTATTATCTTACAATAATATCTCGTCAGTATAAGGGGTGCAATCATGTAGCAATGAAGGAGCATGACTGACCACTGGAATTTCATTTAAGCAACCCTTTAGTCCACACTGGAATCGTTTCCGCCTGACCTGGACCCCCCCACAAAAGACTAGCTATGCCGCTCGACCAAAAAATGGTCCAGATGGAATAGAACGAGATGGTTTGTAATCTCATTTATGTTGTAGGATCACACAGAACTTGTTCACACCAGAGTGTGCCACAAGCAGTCCAAAATGTTAGCTATATAACTCAATCTGATTACATTGTGATTTATGCAACAATGACCCCAGGGGCGATTTGGGGGCGGGGGGGGGGATATAGCAATCTCATATGTCCATAGGGCTCAGCAACTGAGATCCTAATTTACTGGTGCCATTTTCAACAAATGGGTCCATAGTGTCTTTGAGTAATCTTTGTTAGAATAAAATCACCAGCAACATCATACTTTCCTAATAAGTGGTAACCATGAACTGCATGAAGAGTGCAATTGTTCTGTATTCCTTGAAGATGAACAAATTCCTAACAGATTTTATATAAGTCAAGTCCATGGCCATCTTGAGTGTTATGTAGCTTTATCCACCAACAGGCAATCCAGAAGACTACTCTTTAGATCGCATGGTCAAACTGAGGGAAGAAAGAAACTACTTACCGGAAGAGGAAGCGACACGCAGAGGACAGTAGAGAAAAATAGTACAATACAAGAAAAGCTCACCAGACCCACCCAGAGGCCACAAGAGAAAAAACATTCAAAAATAATCAAAATAATTAGAAATAATTCCCAAATCAATGAAATAAGTTATCAAAACATTCAAAAATAGTCACAATAATCACAAATAATAAAAAAGAAATAAGTTTTCACTCAAAAAAACAAAAAAAAACATCTAAACACAGTATAGAAACATAGATTAAAAAAACATATTCTTACACATTTTAAAAAATAATTATCCAAGGTACAACTATTTAAAAAAATTCACATAGTAACACATTATTTGGTTAAATACAATAATTATAAAAATTTATATCATCCTTTCCTCTTTTTAAAAACCAAAAATAAAAAATCACAGTTTATAACAGTCTGTGCGTAAAAATAAAAATTTAAAAAAACACAATTAAAAACTAACCTCATTTGCATAAACATAAAACAAAAACCTTCCAAAACTATTTTAAAGAGCCCTGCACCGCCGGGCAAAATATGCTAGTAAGAACATAAGAACAGCCTTGCTGGAACAGGCCACAGCCCATCCAGTCCAGCATTCTGTCTCACACAGTGGCTCACCATTTCCTTCAGGGTATTCCCAAGGAGATGCCTTCACCTGCTTAGGATTCCCTGGAAATGGCATTGAGAGATATCCTGCCTATCTCTCCAACCCCGAGGTTGTCCTTAAGTATCCATAATTATAGCCATTGATACCCTTGTCCTCCATGAACTTGTCTAATCCTTTCTTAAAGCTGTCACGACTGACAGCTGTCACCACTTCTTCTGGCAGGGAGTTCCATAGACCAGTGATCCTCTGGGTGAAAAAGTACTTTCTCTTATTTGTTTGAGAACTAGTACCCAAAAGTTTCATCGAGTGTCCCCTAGTTCTAGTGTTGTGCGATAGGGAAAACAGTTTTTCCTTATCTACTTTGACCACACCGTGCATGATTTTATAAACTTCAATCAGGTCACCTCTTAGACGCCGTCGTTCAAGAGTGAAGAGGCCCAACCGTTGCAGTCTCAGATGGTAAGGAAGGTGTTCCAGTCCCCTAATCATTCTGGTTGCCCTCCTCTGCACTTTCTCCAACTCCATAATATCCTTCTGGAGGTATGGCGACCAGAACTGTACACAGTATTCCAGACGGGGCCTCACCATAGATTTATAAAGAGGCAAAATGACACTTGCTGACTTATTCTCTATACCCTTCCTAATGATCCCTAACATTGAGTTTGCTTTTTTCACTGCTGAGGCACACTGGGTTGACACCTTCATTGAGCTGTCCACCAGGACACCAAGGTCCCTTTCCTGGTTTGTCGCAGAGAGTTCAGACCCCATCAGTTTATAAATGTAATTGGGGGTTTTTTGCCCCAACATGCATCACTCTGCACTTACTAATGTTGAAGCTCATTTGCCACTGTTTTGCCCACTCCCCCAGTGTCACGAGATCCCTCTGGAGCTCCTCACAATCTCTCACAGTTTTCACTACCCTGTATAATTTAGTGTCATCAGCAAATTTGGCTACCTTGCTTTTTACTCCTACCTCTAGATCATTTATGAAGAGGTTGAAAAGCAGGGGTCCCAGTACTGAACCTTGGGGGACCCCACTCTTTACTTCCCTCCACTTGGAGAAGTGTCCATTTAGTGCTACCCTCTGTTTCCTGTCCCTTAGCCAGTTGCTGATCCAGGACAAGACCTGTCCCTTTATTCCATGACTGGTAAGTTTATTCAAGAGCCTTTGGTGTGGGACCTTGTCAAAAGCCTTCTGAAAGTCCAGATAAACAATGTCAACTGGATCCCCCTTATCCACATGCTTGTTGACACTCTCAAAAAAATCCAACAGATTAGTGAGGCATGATTTGCCCTTGTAAAAGCCATGTTGGCTCTCCTTTAGCATCACCTTCTCTTCTATGTGCCTATTAATTCTATCTTTTAGGATAGTTTCCATCACTTTACCTGGGACACATGTCAAACTGACAGGTCGGTAATTTCCTGGATCACCCCTGGATCCTTTTTTGAAAATTGGTGTTACATAGATGGACTTTGTGGCTATAGAACCTGAGAGACTGGTGTGGCATGTCCTTGGAAGAACTGTTCTGAGGAATTCAGGACAGAAAGACTATCGCCATGATGATAGCCAATATCCGGAACTGATACAGCACCAGAAGAAGAAGAAGTGATTGTAAGTAAACAAAATGTTTTATTATGTCGCCTACAAATGTCTCAGATTGAGTCATTGAGATTGAGTGATGGTTAACGAGAAAGGGGTGGACTATGGGAGACCTGTTGCTTTTCACTTCTGTGGGTGTCTGCGCTTGTACTTTGCAGCTAAAAGGAATTTGACAAGAAATTCAAATCTCTGTAACAACTACAATGTCCAAGAGGCCAATAATTTAAGAGAAGCCTAATTATAGAGCTAGGGACTAGAGGCTGCAGTGGCTTAGTGGTTAAGACACTGAACTTGATGACTAGAAGGTTGGTAGGCCAGCAGTTTGAAACCTGCATGCTGCATGACAAAGTGAGCTTCCGTCTCTGTCCTAGCTCCTGCCAACTGCTGGCTCAGATCCAGGGAGAGCTTTGTGATAAGAACATTCTTGAGGGTACACAAGAGCAAAACCAAAACCACTGTCTGTGGTATGCCCGCATTCATAAATTGGCCAAAACCTTTCCCGATGGGTTCGCTCACTACGCACACAGCTGAGGACCACCACGAGCTTTGATGGAAGGGAAATTGGGGTGCGGGCTAGATTAATTTGAATAAATCATATTGCCTTGGCTGGAGGCTCTGAGAGAAGTAGGGCAAATGTCATAAGGTGATGAACCCAAGAATGCACAGATACCTAACCAGGGTAAAACTCGCTGTTCCTCTTCTGGCCGAACATAAGGTTGGGTTGGGCAAACTCGTTGAGTCAACAGCTAAGGAAGTCAGTTTCCCGGAGACCATATGCGCTCCAAGATAAGGCGAAGAACAATGGGTTTCACCCATCCTGTTGATTAGTTCCTCAGCAGAGGTCCAGGGTACTCAGTAACTCCCAAGAGCTGATGAATGTAACTTGGTCAGCAAGGTGCCACGTGTGCAAAAGCCTTCTGTAGCGAGGTCACGTGTGCCTTAGGCACATAGCCTTCAAAGCAGGGTAATAAATGCATCACCCGACATAGATCGGAACTGGACTTTCACCGCACATTTGTCTCACGTGCCTTCCTTCGCGGCCAGATCCTCCATGGGCCATTGCAACAACTGTCCCCTTTGACAAGGTTTGTAGCTCTTAATTGCCTTCAAGACCAACGCAGCCTCAGATACTTTGCATGCAACAGAAATAGCTTACACCAATATAACAATTGTTTGTATATTGCTAGTTTTAACTACAATTGTACACCACCCAGAGTAGGAAAATATCCCAGATGGGTGGTATAGTTAAATTACTGGTAGCTTTAGAAGTCAAGGTTTGTGGGGGGCGTGGTTAAGATGGCCAGCGAGTAACATCTTGATTTGGGCGCTCGCGCTTATCAGCTAATGGAGTAAATTACAGAGATATTTTGTGGTGATAAGACTCCTTCTTGCCTGCTCAGAAAAGTTGCTGCAGGGCGGTCAAAGTTCGGGAGGTATCCTCGGCGGGAGAGGTGCGCGACGGAAGCCGCGGCTTCCTCAGCTGAGGAGCCGAGAATGGGACCAGCGAGACGGCGGTGATTCGAGGAAGTGGAAAAATCAGCAAGAAAGTGAGTTAACTAAATGATATACTGACGGGAGCTAGAGGCGACAGTGGATTGCTTTGCTTTGAAGAGTTTGGACTTGCCAGAGTGTGTAGAAGAGGATAGAAGAGTGGTGGCTGAGGCGATAATGGCGGCGATCTTGGAAAGCGAAAGTGGTCGTTTTTTTTTGATAATGGCTTCTTAGCGTTCCAGGGGAGCTGCGGAGTGAATTGGTGGTCTTGAGAAGTGGTTATAGAAGAAAGTGATTGGGTTCGAGATATTGATTATTCCAGCGCTTTTTGAAGTTGAAGCAAGGAAGAGCGGGGTATTTCTAAAAAAAAAAAAGAGTTCGCTGATTTGGAGAAGAGGAAGGAGGAGGGGTTCCCCCCTGAAGCCGCCGCAGCCGCTGGGAAAAGGGAGTTTTGTTTCGTCCACCCTAAGAGAGGGATCATTAATTTTTTACTCTTTGGCTGTGTGGATTATAGTTCTCATTTTTTCTCTTTTTATTCCTCCTTTTCTTTTTTCTTACTAAAAGTTGGAGCTTGGGAATTTTTTCTTTCTTTCTTCCCTGTGGAACTCATACAAGTGGATATATTTGGGCATCCGTCTCCTCGGAAATACTGTTTATGCTGATGGGACTATTCTATTCTTTTTTCAAGAAGGGAATTTTGAGAAAGATTTGAAGTTTTTAAGGGCAAACTTTGTGAGCTTTTTGGCTGACCTCGGTGACGAGCTTCCCCTGGATTATAATACTTTTTTGGGTTATTTTTGGTTCCCGTTCCCTTATGGATTACAACAATCAATTTTTTGCTGGCCCTCCTCTCTTACTCAAGTTACATCACATTTAAAGGATTATTGTCAGCTTTGGCTGCA
The DNA here is from genome assembly GCA_035047345.1 of Bradypodion ventrale. Lineage (NCBI taxonomy): Eukaryota > Metazoa > Chordata > Lepidosauria > Squamata > Chamaeleonidae > Bradypodion > Bradypodion ventrale. Next base: position 10,945,577 of record JAWDJE010000003.1, read on the forward strand.
TTGGAATAGGTTCAAGTGGAGTGTTCAACGAACTTATAATACATTGCAGCATTAAAACTTTCAGGGACCTTTATCATGGATAAGGGTACAAGAGGAAAAGTGAAGGAGGAGGAGCCAGTGGTGAAATCTAAGAGAAAAGAAAAAGCACCAATGGAAGAGGTCCCTCCGTCATCATCACCACCACCTGAACCCTATGATCAAACCCAAATCATGGTGGAAATTGGTAAATTGTTTCAGAAGATGGAGGATGCAAGAGTGAAGGATAGAAATGAAATGATGAAAAAACAGGATAAGGTGGTAGCAACTGTTGTGGATTTTACAAAAAAAGTAGAATTAAGTTTGCAAAAAATAGAAGGAAATGTGAAATTGGTCCAAAATGAGGTGAAGGCTATGAAAAAGGAAATAAAAGGGACTCAGGAAGGGGTGAGGGAGAACAAAGTGAAAATGGATGAACAGGAGAAAAGGATTGATGCTATGGAAGATATGATGAGAAAGCAGAATATTGTGATACGTCATGTGATTGAAAGGACGCCAGACCAGCTGAGAGAAAGAGTGGTCCAGTGGTTAAACAATTTGAGCATGGGAAAGGAATTTGTACAGGAAGACATTGTAAGTGCGTATAGGGTGGGTCCAAGAAGAGGGAAAGTGGTCCAAAGAAATGTTTTGGTAAAATTTGCAAATTGGGGAGATAAACTTAGAGTAATGGCTTTTTAAAAACAAGCTGGTTCTGGCGCCCTGAAAATCGATGGCTCTGATGTGGAAGTATACAATGATATTTCAATAAAGGAAAGAATTTGGAGATATAAGATGAAACCAGTAACCAAATTGTTGATGAGCAAAGGTGTAAGGTATAATTGGAGATTTCCACAGCAATTGCAATATTTTTATGGGGAAAAATGCAGGTTATTGATGAGGGGACCGATCCATTGGAGTACTTAAGTTTGCTGGACCTTGTTAAAGCAGGTTCGGAAGAGTGGGTAACTCTTAGAAAAGATTTGTTGGAATCGGGGGCCGTAAGAAGGGATTATGAGGGGGCAGATGCCGGTGGTGCTACGGGTGGAGCCCCGCAGGGAAGAGAAGAGGAGGAGTTGTCATTGATCATGGTGGAGGAGGAGGCAAGTAAGGAGCAGTGAGCAATGGGTTATGATGTAAATTTTTTTATATTATTGAAGAATGTAGAAAGGTGAGATGCGCGGTGCATTAATTTATACGCACATCTTTCATGTCCCCCCTCTCCCCTCTTTGGATATCGAAGGCTTCTTTTTTTTCGAAGAAAGTGGGGAGAGTGATATTGTGTGTTTTATGTATATTTTTGTTTCTTAGTGGTAAGGGGTTTGTGGTGGCATGCCTAATGGAGAGTTTGGAAGTTAGAAAAGGTGAAATTGTAATAAATTATGAGAAATATTAAAGTATTAACCTGGAATGTAAAGGGTACAGGTTCTGTTCTTAAGAGGAGGAGGTTAGAATTGGCATTGAAGAAAGATAGACCCAATATAGTGTTTTTACAGGAAACGCATCAAAAATCAAAGGATACAAACAAAATTTTTCTAGGATGGATACAACATTATGAAATGGCGTTTGGTACTTCAAAAGCAAGAGGAGTTGCAATCATGATTTCTAAAAGATTAGGATTTGAGATAACAAAAAGTATTGTTGACCAAGAAGGCAGATATCTGATTGTGAGAGGAAAAATAGACGATGAGGAAATAGTTTTGGTGAATATTTATGCTCCAAATGAACATCAAGCGGAATTTTTAGAAAAAGTTCATAAAATTGTGGGGTTAGAAAAAGTGGCAAAGATGATTGTGGCTGGAGATTTTAATTTGATAAGGTCAAATTTAGATTGTACGAACCTAGCAAGGTGTGGAGTAGGTATGAAAGGGAATGTTCTAGATAACTGGATGGTTGCGTTGGGACTGAAGGATTCTTGGAGAGAGATTAAGGGTTCGGAAAGGGCATATTCTTATTTTTCACATGTTCATGGGTCCTACTCTAGAATAGATTATGTATTTTTAACGGAAAACATGGTTAAAAACATTGAGGGAATTGAAATAGGAATTTTCAAGGAATCAGATCATGCTAAAGTACTCTTGGAATTGAGGACACAAAAGGATAATAGGAGAGGAAGAAACTGGAGGTATGATCCCAACTTATTCAAAGACCAAAAATGCAAAGAACAAATTACAGAAAGTTGGATGGAAAGCTGGCAGTGGAATGATAATGAAGAGGTAAATTTTAATGTGGTTTGGGATGCCATGAAGTCGGTTTTTAGAGGGGAAAGTATAAAGTTGGCAAGTATCAAGTATAGGCGCCTTTGACCTACTCCATGCAGCCGAAGAGAGGCAAGAGCTGCTGTGTGCATGCAAAGGATAAGTAATCGAACTGAAATAATATAGTTGACTAAACATAGATGGCTTATGGCAACTGACATAGTGACTGTACAAGAAACTGACTTACATAGAGACTTGATATAGTGGACTTTTTCTTTCTTTCTTTCTTTCTTTCTTTCTTTCTTTCCCTTTTATTAATTAGTTCAACTTTTACTTTGATACTATGTGATAAACTGTGATATTGTGCATGATAATACTTTGTTTTAAAACTGTTTAAACTGTGATAACATGTGTGATGGGAAAAGACTGGAGTAGAGACCGGCAATCACTATCTGGTGACTCTTGACTTTCTGAGGGCGACACTTCATCGTAGGGAGGCAGGGCCTATTAAAATGGCCCGCCCTCGGCGACTAATGGATCCAGATGGATTCCAGAGGGAACTAGAGGGTGTTCCTCTGGATCGGCTACACGATTCACCCGAGGCACTTGTCGACCTGTGGAATAGGACGGCAACAGCAGCCTTGGATGAAATCGCGCCACTGCGGCCTCTCCGCGCCCGTGGGGTTAGGTCATCCCCGTGGTTCACAGATGAACTGCGTGAACTCAAACGGGCAAAGAGACGCCTAGAGCGCCGCTGGGTGAAGTCCCGGGATGCCTCCGATTGGACACTAGCCAGAGCTGCTATTAGGGCCTACCTAGTGGCGATGGGGATGGTGAGGCGACAATACTTCACCGCCCTTATTGCCTCCGCTGATAATCGCCCAGCCGCCCTGTTCCAGGTTACCAGGTCCCTCCTCGGTAGGGGGAGATCGGTGCCCGGTTGGCAGGGTTCGGCTGAGGACTTTGCTGACCATCTGGTGGAGAAAATCGATCGGATTCGTTCAGGACTGAATCCTGGCGTGGATGGGGAGGGTCGGGGGGGTGCCGGAGCACAGTCTTGCTGTACGATCTGGGATCAGTTTGATCCTGTTGTCCCTGATGAAGTGGATAGGCTCCTTGCAGCTGTCCGTGCCACTACATGTCCTTTGGACCCCTGTCCCACCTGGTTGGTGAAAGCCACCAAGGAGGTAACAGGTGGCTGGGTTGGGGGGATAATAAATGCATCTTTACGGGAGGGGGTATTTCCTGCACAGCTAAAACATGCTCTGGTGCGCCCCCTCCTGAAGAAAATATCCCTCGACCCAGCTGTCCTTAACAACTACAGGCCGGTTTCCAACCTGCCCTTCCTGGGTAAGGTTTTGGAGAAGGCAGTGGCGCGCCAGCTGCAGAGTGTCCTGGAGGAAGCGGATTATCTAGACCCCTTTCAATCAGGATTCAGGCCCGGGTATGGAACGGAGACGGCATTGGTCGCACTGATGGATGATCTCTGGCGGGAGCGGGACGGGGGTTATCCATCCGTCCTTGCTCTTCTTGACCTCTCAGCGGCTTTCGATACCGTCGACCACGGTATCCTTCTGGAACGGCTCAAAGGACTGGGGATCCAGGGCACTGTGTTGTCCTGGTTTTCCTCTTTTCTGGAGGGCCGTACCCAGTCGGTGTGGTTAGAGAGTGAGAGGTCCAGCCCTAGGCTCCTCAAGTATGGGGTTCCTCAGGGCTCGGTGCTCTCTCCTCTCCTATTTAACATCTACATGAAGCCACTGGGTGAGATCATTCGTTCCCACGGGGTGCGGTACCATCAGTACGCGGATGATACTCAGCTGTACATCTCGGCCCGTGGGGACCCCAGTGATGCTGTTGAAATCCTATCTGGATGCCTGGAGGCCATTGGGGTCTGGATGGGGGCCAATGGGCTTCGGCTGAATCCCAGCAAGACAGAGTGGCTATGGATAGGGGGCCCCGTGTTATCCAGGGAGTTACCACCTTTGGTACTGGATGGGGCTGTTTTGCCCCAGACAGACCCAGTGCGCAACTTGGGGGTCCTTCTGGACTCGCGGCTGCTGCTAGAAGAACAAGTGGCGGCTGTGGCCAGAGGGGCTTTTGCCCAACTTCGGGTGATTCGCCAATTGCGCACGCTCCTGGACCGGGGCTCCTTGCTTATGGTCACCCATGCTCTGGTTACCTCCCGACTAGATTATTGTAATGCGCTCTACATGGGGCTGCCCTTGACGACCATTCGGAGGCTGCAGCTGGTCCAGAATGCGGCGGCCCGGGTGGTGATGGGGTGTGGGCGATATGCTCATGCCTCACCGCTACTTCGGGAGCTGCACTGGTTACCAGTTTGTCTCCGGGTGCAATTTAAGGAGCTGGTTTTGACCTTTAAAGCCCTATATGGCAGTGGGCCAGGATACCTTAGAGACCGCATCGTCCCAAGAGTGTCTGCCCGTCCAACCAGAGCGGACCGGAGGGGCTCTCTAATAGTGCCATCAACCAGGGGTGCACATCTGTCTAGCACCCGAAGGAGGGCCTTCTCCGTGTCCGCACCAACTCTCTGGAACCTCCTGCCAATAGATCTAAGACTTCAAAGTGAACTGCTGCCCTTCAGGAAAGGAGTGAAGACCTCGCTGGCAGGGCAGGTGTGGGGCCCAAATGGGACTACGGTTCCCGCCTGCTGGCTTTTGTAAGGACTGGGAACTCTCTCTTCTTTTTTTTTGTATAGTAGGTGGGATGGGTGGGCGGGATATGGGTTTGTTTTTAAAGTGGGTGGGATGTGGGTTTTTATAGTGTTTTATGTGTTTTTAGAATTGTTGTAATGCCGCCCTGAGTCGGGTTCTGCCTGAGTGGGCGGCATATACAAATGCGACTATAAATAAATAAATAAATAAATAAATAAGGCACGCCACAAAGTTTGCCAAGAGAACCCTATGGACCAAAACAAAAGGCAAAACAAGGGGATGCTCAGCACAGCAGATCTGAAAAGGGGGAGGGATACGAAAGGAGGAGGAGAAATACAGTGTTGCAGGGAACAATACTGCATAGGGACATGGAATGTGAGGTCTATGAATCAAGGAAAACTGGAAGTGGTAAAAAATGAGATGGAAAGAATAAGCATTGACATCTTGGGCATCAGTGAGCTCAAATGGACAGGGATGGGCGAATTCAGCTCTGGAAACCATCATATCTACTACTGCGGGCAAGAAAACCTTAGAAGAAATGGAGTAGCCATAATTGTCAATAAAAGAGTGAGAAAAGCAGTAATGGGATACAATCTCAAAAATGACAGAATGATGTCAGTCAGATTTCAAGGCAAACCTTTCAATGTCACTGTGATCCAAATATACGCACCAACCACTGGTGCAGATGAAGCCACAATGGGCCAGTTCTATGAGGACTTAAAACACCTCATAGAACAGACACCAAGAAATGATGTCCAAATTATATTAGGAGACTGGAATGCCAAAGTAGGAAATCAAAAAGTGGAGGGAATAACAGGCAAATTTGGTCTTGGAACACAGAATGAAGCAGGGCAAAGATTGATAGAGTTCTGCCAAGAGAACGCACTGGTCATAGCAAACACTCTCTTCCAGCAACACAAGAGGCGACTTTACACATGGACATCACCAGATGGCCAACACCGAAACCAGATTGACTACATACTCTGCAGCCAAAGATGGAGAACCTCCATACAGTCAGCAAAAACAAGACCTGGAGCAGACTGTGGCTCAGATCACAACCTACTGATCGCAAAATTCAGGCTTAGACTAAAGAAAATAGGGAAAACACGGAGACCAGAAAGATATCACCTAGACAGCATCCCTAAAGAATACACGGTGGAGGTGATGAACAGATTTAATGGCTTAGACTCGGTAGACAGAGTACCGGAAGAATTATGGACGGAGATGAGGGACATCATGCAGGAAGCAGCAAAGAAAACCATACCAAAAGAAAAGAAGAGTAAGAAAGCAAAGTGGTTGTCTGATGAGGCTCTTAAAATAGCAGAGGAAAGAAGGAACGCAAAAGTCAAAGGAGAAAGGAAAAACTACAACCATTTGAACACAGAATTTCAAAGAAAAGCAAGGAGAGATAAGGAAAACTACCTAAAAGAACAGTGCAGAGAAATGGAGGAAAACAACAAAAGAGGCAGAACCAGAGATCTTTTCAAAAAAATTGGGGATATCAAGGGAACATTTAAAGCAAAAATGACCATGATAAGGGACAAAGACGGAAAGGAGCTAGCTGATGCAGAAGAAATTAAGAAAAGATGGAAAGAGTACACAGAGGAACTTTACAAAAAGGACCTCAACACTCCTGATAATCACAATGATGAAGAAATTGAATTTGAGCCAGACATCCTGGAGAGTGAAGTCATAAAGGCCCTAAAGAGCACTGCAAACAACAAAGCTAGTGGAGATGATGGTATCCCAGTTGAATTTTTCAAAGCGCTAAAAGATGATGGCGTCAAATTACTGCATTCAATATGCCAGCAGATTTGGAAAACAAAACAGTGGCCACAGGATTGGAAAAGATCAGTATACGTCCCAATCCCAAAAAAGGGCAATGCCAAAGAATGTTCAAATTATCGAACAATTGCGCTCATCCCACATGCCAGCAAGGTGATGCTCAAGATAATACAGGACAGACTTCAGCAGCATGTGGAGAGAGAATTACCAGAGGTGCAGGCTGGTTTCAGAAGAGGCAGGGGGACTAGAGACCACATCGCCAACATACGCTGGATCATGGAGAAAACAAAGGAATACCAGAAACAAGTTTACTTTTGTTTTATTGACTACACTAAGGCATTTGACTGTGTGGACCACAACAAGATGTGGCAAGTAATTAAAGAGATGGGAATTCCAGAGCACCTCATATGCCTCCTGAGAAATCTGTACATGAACCAAGAAGCAACAGTTATTACAGAACATGGAATAACAGAGTGGTTTGGAATAGGAAAAGGAGTAAGACAAGGCTGCATTTTGTCACCATGCTTATTCAACCTATACACAGAGCACATAATGCGCAGTGCAGGGATGGAGGAATCACAATATGGGATTAAAATCGCTGGGAGAAACATCAATAATCTGAGATATGCAGACGATACCACCCTAATGGCAGAAAGTGAGGAAGACCTAAAGAACCTATTGATTGGGCTGAAGGAGGAGAGTGCAAAAGCTGGCTTGAGACTCAATATCAAGAAAACCAAGATAATGGCAACAGGCCATATCAGGCCCTGGAAAATAGATGGGGAATAAGTAGAAGCAGTGACAGACTTTACTTTCTTAGGATCCAAGATCACTGCAGATGGTGACAGCAGCCATGAAATAAAAAGGCGACTGATTCTTGGGAGACAAGCGATGAGAAACCTGGGGAACATAGTGAAAAGCAGAGACATTACATTGCAAACAAAAATTAGAATAGTCAAAGCAATGGTTTTCCCAGTAGTAATGTATGGATGTGAGAGCTGGACAATTAGGAAGGCTGAACGTAGAAGAATAGATGCCTTTGAAATGTGATGTTGGAGGAGGGTTTTGAGAGTCCCCTGGACAGCGAGGAGAACAAATAGGTCAATCTTAGAAGAAATTAACCCTGACTGCTCATTGGAAGGTCAAATAGTAAAGATAAAGCTAAAATACTTTGGACATCAAATGAGAAGGGAGGATTCACTTGAGAAGGCATTGATGTTGGGAAAGGTGGAGGGCAAAAGAAGAAGGGGGAGGCCAAGGATGAGATGGCTAGATGGCATTGTAGACACAATGGGCACAGAGCTGGGAGGGCTGAGGGGGATGGTAGAGGACAGAGGCGCCTGGAGGAAAATGGTCCATGGGGTCGCAAAGGCTCGGAGTCGACTGTGCGACTGAACAACAAATCAAGTATAGAAAGTATAAGGTAGCACAGGAGGAAAAAGAAAAAGAAATAAAACAATTACAGGAAGAACACTCAAAAAAGAAGGATAAAATTTTTTTTGCCAAATTACAAAGACTCAAGGCAGAATTATTGGGTAAGGATATAGAAAAAGTAAAAAGAGATTTGATATATTTAAATAGAGAGTATTTTGAATTTAGCAACAAAAATTCAAGATTATTGGCAAGAGCGGCTAAAGCTAAAAAGGAAAAAAGGGAAACTGGGGTTTTGGTTAACAAACAAGGGATAAGGCGTAATAAAGTTAGAGATAAATGTAAAATTGTGAAGGATTTCTATCAAGCACTATATGCAAAAAAAGAGATAGACGTTGGGAAGCTTAAAGGGATTTTGGAGAGGCAGTTAGGGAATGGAATAAAGCAGGAACACCAGGACAAAATGGAAGAACAGGTTTCTGAGAAAGAGGTAAAGGAAGTAATTAGTGGTTTGAAGCTGGGGAAAGCCCCGGGAGATGATGGATTATCGACCGAGTTTTATAAGGAATTTAAAGATGTTGTGGTACCAAAGCTGGTAAAATTATATAATTATATCTTAGATGGCGGACAAATTCCGACTTCATGGTATAGGACTATAATTGTTCTGCTGCCAAAATTGGGAAAGAATTTGGAAAAAGTAGAATCTTATAGACCAATTTCGCTTATAAATCAAGATGCCAAGATCTTCACAGCAATACTGGCTAATCGGTTAAATAAATTTATGGGAGAATATATAAATGTTGATCAAGTAGGTTTTTTAAAAGGAAGGCATATGGCTGATTTGACCAGGAGGGTGCTAGATTTAATTGATAATGTTAACCAAACGAAGGAAAAGGTGGGGTTATTATCTTTGGATATTTTTAAGGCATTTGATTCGTTACAATGGTCTTCGATTAAGGAAATAGTTAAAAGCTATGGATTTGGGGACAGATTTAGAAGGGTAATCGACTTGTTATATCAAAAAGGGATTGCTAGGATTAGAGTAAATGATGAGGTTACAGATGAGGTAAAGCTTGAGGCAGGTACTAGGCAGGGTTGTCCTTTGTTCCCTATCTTGTTCATTATGGCAATGGAAATTTTGGTAAAAAACATAAGGGAGGATTCAAGTATAGAAGGGATAATGGGTAATAAAGTGAGAATGTATGCAGATGATACGTTGTTAATGGTGAAACACCCAGAGGGGGCAATGGATAGGATTAAAGCGCAAATAGAGGATTTTGAGGATATAACAGGGTTGATGATAAATTGGGATAAATCGGAAATGATGTTGTGTAATATGGGGGAAGAGGAGAAGAAAAAGATGGTGGGGTTATCCAATATACAAATTAAAGATAAGTTGAAATATTTGGGGATAATTATTTCAAATAGATTGGAAGAACTTAAAAGATTGAACTATGATAGTTTGAAAGCAGAATTTAAGATTAGAATACAAAGTCTTCAGAAGTTGAAGTTGTCATGGTTTGGGAGGATTGCAATTTGCAAAATGATGTTGTTACCAAGGATTAATTTCCTATTTGAATGCACTGGCAATCCAATTGAAGGAAAAGGAGATTAATGAGTTTCAAAAGATGTTTAATAATTTTTGCAACGGAGGTAAAATATCTAGATTGCCAAAGAAATTTTGGTACCTGCCTCAGAAAGAAGGGGGTTTGGGAATGCCAAATTTGTTAGCGTATTATCGTGCATTTCAAATTATGAATGTTGTGAAGATTTTGGCAAGAGGAAAAGTAATTTGGGAGGAGATTGAGATGAAAGATTATAGGAATATTGGTAAAATGATTTTTTTGGGAGGTAAGGTTAAAATGATAGTTACAAGCAATACTATGATGAGGGGACTCATGAAGGTATGGAAAAGATTAAAGAAGGATTTGGTCCCAGATGTCTCTCCAATTTTGGAATTGGCAGACATGGCGTGTTTTCCAATAAAAATAGATAAAAAAATAAAGGAAATACTGGATAAAAATGAAGTTTTCTTGGTGAAAGAATGGCTAAGGATTTGTGGAGATGAAATTAAAAAGAAAAAACTGTTTGAACAGTTAAATTGGATTGGTTTCAGAAAATGAAGGTTGACAACTGGAACAAAAATATAGAAGAGAATTATGTATAGATAGAGAAAAGACGGAATTCGAGGAATCGGTTTTGAAAATTTGAAAAGGAGACAAAAGCATTAAGGGTCTAGTAAGCAAACTTTATGCTTTAATAAACAAGGGAAGTGATCCACAGGAAGATTTGAAATTGAAGTGGGAACAGGATTTGAATATAAAACTAGGAAACGACGAATGGAGAAATAAGTGGAAAAAGAGGATAATGAGAACTATGTCAGTAAGAATCAAGGAACATAACTATAAAATGTTGTGGCAATGGTACCTGACACCACTGAGGTTACATCAGATTGACAATAAAAGGGATAATTTATGTTGGAGATGTAAAGACACTGTTGGAACTTATGAGCATATGTGGTGGAGTTGCAAAATGATAAATGATTTTTGGAGAAGAATAGAAAGAGAGGTAGGGGAAATAATGGGTAAGAAAATTAAACTGGCGTCAGGTACCATTATGCTAACAGATGTGGAAGGTATGTGTTTAAATAAGAAGGAAAAAGAGTTATTAGAAATAATGCTAACTACGGGTAGACAATGTATTGCTAGAAGTTGGAAAAATGATGTAACTATACAGACGGGAGAATGGTATAAGAAAATGTGGAACCTAGCACTGAATGATAAATTGACATGGGAGATAAAAGTAACAAGGGATAAATTGAAGGAAAATAGATTCTGGAGTATTTGGAAGCCTTTTGTTGATCACTCCCTTACGAGTATGGAATGCTTTAGACCTGTACCATCTCAAAGTAGTTTTTGGAGATAAAACTGAGACCAAACTCTCCGGGGCAATGTAAATATACACTGGGTGATTTATAAACTGAAAATTTGGAGTTTGATAGTTGTTAATAAACAATTGTAATATTGAAAGATTTTATGAAGGTTATAGTTACAGAACTAATCTTTAATGTGGATATTCAATAGTACGTGTACTATAATAGATAATAGTTCAACTATCATCTACCTGGTTACTTTTTATGAGGCTTATGTATTTTTGTTATGTTATATGATGTATCGTTATATGTATGTTTGTATTTTTTTTGAAAATGAAATAATAAAAATTATTTTAAAAAAAAGAAGTCAAGGTTTGTATCTCTTTTGGCACACCAGTGATGTGACATTGTACACAATAAGAAACACAAGTGCTGATTTAATGTCAATAATCTAATTCTAAAATATGTCAATGGTACAGTCTTACTGGCAGAAAGCAGCGATGATTTGAAATGACTTCTGAATAAGGTGAAAGAAGAAAGTGCAAAAAGCAAGACTGCCATTGAATATTAAGAAGACAAAATCATGTTTACAGAAATTTCATAGGTTTAATGCTGATGAATTAAGAAATTGAAATAGGCAAAGATCTTGTGTGCCTCGCTTCACTCATCAATCCAAATGGTGATGGCAACCAAGAAATCGGGAGAAAATGAGACTTGGAACTAATCAGGATATTACGTATTCCCAGTGTTGCTATATGGAGTCAAAACTTGGACATTGACTAAAGAACCTGAAAATTAAATAAAAGTTTTTGAATTGTGGATCTACAGACAGCTGCTAAGGATATCATGAGTTGACTATGTGGCTAATGTAGAAGTGTTGTGCCGGTTTAAGATCTGAATTTGAATTTTGTATATTGTAGTTGTTGGAAGCAATCTGGTGGCACAGAACAAGACTGTGGTTTATATCAGCCAGTCTAGCCAGGTTATCCTGCTATGGTAATAGAGTAGACTCTACTGCCAGCAATTCAATGCTGGTCATCAGGTGGCAGTGAACTAACCTGACAACCCTGAGGGCTAATGGCCTTGGCTGGCCAAGTCCACAGGGAAGGGTGATGCTCCCCAAGTGGATTAAATCTCACTTGAATCCATCTTGATGGAAGGCAGCAGCTTCATCCATACTGGCCTGGGGCTTAGGAGGACCTTTCATGCCAAAAGACCTCAGGACCAGAGGGTGACTCACAGAGTTGGATCAGTGGTGTGGGTGTCGCGCTGTGATGCAGAAGGTAAGTGGAACATCACTGCCTTATATCCTCAGGACAGTCTTCATGCTGATTGCAATGATGATGGCCAATGTTCAGGATTGGATGCGGCACAAGAAGGAGGAGGAGGAGGAAGTTTATACCAGCAGGTATTAAAAAATGGAATTCTGGAAATTGTTCATTACAATATAATTCTACACTGTGCAGTAGAGAAAGCTGTCCAGTTATGCAGATAGGCCCCAATGGAAGCATCAAAGCGCCTCTTGAACTCAGATTGCTTGAATTTCCTTCATCTGCAATCTGTCACAGAATGCTAATGCCGAATCGCCATTTAGATCAGTTGGGCATCACGAGTGATTCGTGTCTCTTAATTTCTGGAACATTTTTTTCATGCGTTGAAGAAAATTTACGATGCTAAGCATTAGAGAAATCTTTGCCCACTTTGAAGAGGACTAACAATCTTCCCCAAGAAAACTGGGGCTCTGTTTTGATGAAACCACCCAAGAACTGGAAACACCCTGTTCAGTTTTATCCTGCTGGCTCCAGATAACATAGGGTAGGGAGCATTTGTCCCTTTGTTTCTACTATAGCTCCCATGATCTCTGGTCATTAGGCATACTGGTCATAATTCCTGAACTTTAAAGTTTAGAACACTGAAGAGTCAAAACTCATGTATAAGGCAGGAATTCTCAACCTTTTAAAGCTGGGGGCCGGGTCACACTCCCTCAGACAGCTTTGAGGGCTGGATGGCCATTTTGCCCTTCCTCCACCACATGGCATTTCCTGGTGTGGTGGAGGAGGTGGGGGTCATATGAAATGGTGCTATGGGCTGCATCCGACTCATGGGCCGCAGGTTGAGAAGCCCTGGTCTAAGGTAACAGAAGAACAGTTTAAAGAGACTTGCTTTAAAATGTGGAGGAAGGCAGTGACAGACTTTACTTTCTTAGCATCAAAGATCACTGCAGATGGGGATTGCAGCCATGAAATAAAAAGGCGACTGATTCTTGGGAGGCAAGCGATGAGAAACCTGGGGAAAATAGTTAAAATTAGAGACATCACCTTGCAAACAAAAATTTGCAAAGTCAAAGGATAGCTGAGCGCAGAAGAATAGATGCCTTTGAGATGGATGTGGTGGTGGAGAGTTTTGAGAGCCCCCTGGACAGTGAGGAGAAAAATTGGTTGATCTTAGAAAAAATCAACCCTTAGTGCTCCTTAGAAGGTCAAGTAGTAAAGATGAAGCTAAAGTGCTTTGGACATCAAATGAGAAGAGAGGATTCACTTGAGAAATCCTTGATGCTGGGAAAGGTGGAGGACAAAAGAAGGGGATGGCCAAAAATGAGATGGCTAGATGGTATCGTAGACGCAATGGGCACAGAGCTAGGCGGTTTGAGGAGGATGGTGGAGGACAGAGGTGCCTGGTGGGCAACGGTCCACAGGGTCACAAAGGGTCAGAATCGACTGTGCGACTGAACAACAAATTTGATTAGTCTTCCTTCCTTCCTTCGCTAAATGTTGTCTTTATTGGTCATATTAAGAAGCCACTGCCTGCCCTGCTTACATTAATTAACTGCTCACTTTTTACTTTGAACTCTTGAAATGATGATTCTTTCGGTGCCAATTTACATGTTGGGTTGGGCAGTACTTCACTTGGTGGTTGGAATTCTTTGCCAACAGGGCTGTCCCTCCTTGTTTGCCTACTGTTGGTGCTGTTCCACTGGTGCTGAGAAACAAATGCACATTTAATTTTTAAGATTAAGAAAAGGAAGGAGAAAGCAAAGGAGGTTGGATCACAGGACGTGTTATAGTAATACCTCATACAAAGTCCGCGTCATACAACATCGGATTCATACAACATCGCCTAATTCCTTGAAAAAAGTTGCCTCATGAGGCATTGGGGTTTTCCCAGGTTGCATTGTGCTTGGGCAGTATAAAAGGCAGGACACATGCGTGCATTGCTCTTGTGGGTTTTGCATGAGGCGAAAAGTGTTTAGGAGTGGTTTTGAGCACGATTTTAGATTTTTTTGAATTTTTTCGTCAGAATTTTTAGAAGCATTCCTGGGATTTTTGCAGCATTTTTCAGGTTCTTGGACAATCAGGGTTGTTTGACATGTTTTTGTAATGTATTTAGCCTTTAGACAATGATTTCTTAAAGTTCTGTCAGTTTCCTGTCTGTTTCCTTGACTTTGTCCTGAAGTCTGTGCTGTTACAGTACAATGTATCTCTATGGAAATGACGTTGTATGAGGCATCACGGCAAGGATTTGGATGTTGTATGAGGCATCGCGGCTAGGATTTTGCATGCCTCATACAAAGGTGGAACCAAGTTTGGACATTGTATGAGGTATCACTGTATTGGAAAGACCAACTGCATGGCAGGCTCTTAAGGATGTTGTCCTTTTGCATTGGGGTGCGAGTGGGGATGGGGGTACTGTTGGGTGGTTGGTATAGAGAAGTGTGCCTTCCCCCAAGGTCCCTTCGGTTCTTGCGCACTTTTTAGGGGTGGTTTTTTTTAAACTTTAAACTTTTAACTTTTTTATCATGTGTCTTTTATGTATTTACTGTCCGCTATGTAAACCGCCCTGAGTTGGGTTGTACCTGAGTGGGCGGTATATAAGCGTGAAAAATAAATAAATAAATAAATAAATAAAAATATGAGGACGCAGCCACCACTGTGGGAGAGAGAGGAGATTATCAACAAAAGATGGCCTTGTTTGCACAGGGCATGGATTACTGGAAGTGGGCACAGCTGCTTGGCAGGAAGTGCATTGTAGAGCCAGCAGTAATATATGCCCACCTTATTCAAAGCCTCCCTTGGTTTGAGTTTCTTCTGGTATGCTTGAATGTGGTTCAAAAATACCACACTCTTCGAGGAGGCACTCTCTGTGTACCCCTGGTTTGAGCTGATATTGCAGAAAGAGAAAACAGAACGGGGCACTCCTGGCTCAGGTACAAACTATTCCCTCCCTGCTGACACAGACTGGCCATAATAGCCATACATGTGGTCTCTTTAGAGTGGTTGTATGCTTGTTTTGTTTTGATTTCAAGGATAAATCATCCATTGCTCCAGGAAAGAGATCTATCTATCTATCTATCTATCTATCTATCTATCTATCTATCCTTTTAGTTGTTTGTTTAGTTGTTTGTTTGTGTAGCATTCTACAGATTGCCTTTGTGCTTGTTGTAAAATATCCTCAGCTTCCAACAGGTTTTTTTCTCCTTCCCTTGCCATTGCATAACTTTCCCCAAGCCCTGTGCAAAGATGGTGGGAAGAGATCGAAGCATCAGAAAATTTCCCCCTCTGTTCAAAGATGGTGTTGAGTACAACATTAAAGCCCTTCTTATCCCTGAAATAGCTATGATGTTCTGCAGACTTGTAGAGCTCTCTATTCTCTGGACAGTCATCCAGAATTTGGAATAGCTTTATGTTGTGTATGCATGTCTTGTACTGTCAGAATGTAACCACCCCAATTACAATGTATTGCAGCTGTAAAGGAACGCGAGCAAGCAGCCCATAGAGGGCAGCTGCGAGCGTTCAATCTCACATGGTTCACATTGCTCAATCACGGACAGCCGCGGGAAAACCTTCCCCGCATTCAGCAGCAGGAAAGAAGAACTACTGAAGAGAGGCGTGCCTGGGCGAGGCCACGCAGGTAGCGGCCAATGAGCTACCGTGCTACAAGATTCAAATGTATAACCCTACTGTATATAAAGAGATGTATCACCGCCATTACCTCATGCTCCACCAGATCCCCAAGCAATAAACCTGTGTTAAGCCAACCCTTCGGCTGTCCTGTTGTCTTTGGTCCCATACAGTAAACTGGCGACGAAGGTGGGATCAATGGCTGCCCACGGGACCAAGACATGCGCCGGCTACGAGATCAGGAAGCCGGGAGACTTGGAACTGTTTGAGATAGACTTCAACGGAGCGCTGGTGGAGCTCGAAGTCTCAGATGAGGACAAGAAGAGGGCCATCTTCGTCCGCATGCTCGGACACGAGACAAAGAGGACTCTGGTGGACCTGATCGCGCCGAGGAGGGTGAGCGACTACAAAGCCAAAGAGCTTCTGGCTGTGTTGCGCGCCCACCTCCGGCCCGCGATAGCGATGTTCCCCGCTCGGAGCGCGTTCTGGAGGCGAGTCCAAGCGCCCGGGGAATCGGTCGCCGAGTTCGCCGCGGCCCTGCGGCTGGCCGCCGGCCCCTGCAAATGGGAGACCCCAGAAGTCACCCTCCGCGACTGCCTGCTCTGCGGCCTGAGGGACACCGAAACCCAGCGCGCGCTGATGAAGCAGGAGCCGCCCCCCACGTGGCAAACGGTCCTCGACACAGCGCAGGCCGCGGAAGCCACGGCGGCCGGCGTGCAAGAGCTCCAGGACTGGCGGCCGAAAACCGCCAAAGCAGAGAGCTCGGTGCGCGCAGCCCGGCGAGCCTCGGACTCAACCACGGAGGACGGCGACGACGACGACGATGTCCGGAAGGTCCAAAAGGAGGGCCGGCGCTGCGACGGTTGCGGCGCCGCCCACGCCCGCGCCAAATGCCCGTTCCGCAAGGCCGAGTGCCACAACTGCGGCCGGCGCGGGCACATCGCCAAGGTCTGCCGGAAGCGGCGCGAGGCCAAGAGGAGCTCCCCAGACCGCTCGGCGAGGCAGGATCGCACCACGAGGCCCAAGGACCACGGCACCCGGACCACGAGGAAGCGGGACGGCGTCGGACGCATCTCCGACGACAGCGAGGACGACGCCCCGGTTTTCAGCGTTTCCACGGAGCATCCCCGATACTTCGTCGAGGTAGTAATACAAGGGGCCCCTGTTAGGATGGAGGTGGACTCGGGTTCTTCTTACTCTATTATCTCCCAGGGAGAATTCCTAAAGATACCCCCCCACGTGCGGCCCAAGCTCAAGGCGTTGAGGCCCACACTAAAGGACGTGCAAGGGAACCGCATCCCGGTACTGGGGGTTGGGAAGTTCCAGGTCCAGTTCAAAAAGCGCACTGCAACGCTTCCCCTAGTCGTCCTCAAAGGAGGTAAATGCAGCCTCCTCGGGACTCAATGGTTTCAGCCCCTGGGGTTGTTCATCGGGGGGGTGCACGCCGTGGGAATACACGCCGCCGGGACTGATCCAATACAGGGCGTGTGTGAGGCGCACCCCGAAGTTTTTAAGAAAGGACTCGGAAAGTTCAAGGGCCCCCCAGTGACTTTCGACCTGGACCCTGGAGTGCGTCCAATCAGACTTAAACCGCGCAGGGTGCCTTTCGCCCTAAAAGACAAAATAGAGGCGGAATTGGACAAGTTGGTGGGCCAGGGGATCCTTGTTCCTGTTGACTCTGCGGAGTGGGAAACTCCAATTGTAACAGCACTCAAGGCCAACGGGGAGGTCCGCATATGCGCTGATTACAAGTGCACCATCAATAAGGCGATCCGCCCTAATGCGTATCCGGTGCCGGTAGTCAGCCACTTGTTGGCCAGGTTGCACGGGGGGAGGTGTTTTGCTAAACTCGACCTGGCCCAAGCCTACCAGCAGCTCCCGGTCACCCCCGCCGCGGCTGCTGCGCAGACCATAGTCACACACAAAGGGACGTTCCAAGTATCGCGCCTCCAATTCGGCGTGAATTCGGCGCCCGGGATTTTTCAATCACTCGTGGAACGCCTCCTAAAGGGACTAGAGGGGGTGTTGCCATACTTTGATGACGTGTTGATTACGGGGGGCAACCGGGCAGAATTGGCAGAAAGGTTGGGAAGAGTCCTAGAAAAATTCAAAAAGGCGGGGTTGCGGTTGCGAAAGGACAAATGCGTCTTCTTCGCAACCGAGGTCGAGTTCCTAGGGTTCCGCATTACTCCCGAGGGAATACGGCCATCCCAATCCAAGGTGGCCGCCATCAAAAAGGCCCCTCGCCCCACCTCCAAGCCCGAGCTGCAGTCGTTCCTTGGGCTGCTCAACTTCTACCACTCCTTCCTTCCTCGGAAGGCAGCCGTGGCGGAACCGCTACACAAATTGTTAAAAAAGGACGAGGCATGGAAGTGGGGCGACGACCACGAGAAGGCTTTCAATGACCTGAAGCGACTCCTGGCATCAGATGCTGTACTGACCCACTTCAATCCCAAACGCCCAGTGGTCCTGATTTGCGATGCATCCCCGGTGGGGGTGGGGGCGGTGTTATGCCACGTGCTGGAGAACGGGAGGGAGGCCCCGATAGCGTTTTACTCTAGGTCCTTGTCCCAAGCGGAGAGAAACTACGCCCAGACAGACAGGGAAGCACTAGCGATAATTGCGGGGACCAAGAAATTTCATGATTTCGTGTATGGCCGCCCCTTCACCATAGTGACTGACCACAAGCCCTTGCTAGGCATTTTCACCGCAGATAAGCCCACACCCCAAATCCTGTCCCCGAGAATGCTCAGGTGGGCCATTTTTCTCAACGCGTATCAGCACGCGTTGGTATACCGGCCCGGAAAGGAGATCAGCCATGCGGATGCCCTGTCGAGGTCCCCCATTCCCCGGGATTGCTGCCACGTGGGCGAGGAAGAGAGAGACCACCAGGTTTTAATGATAGAGGTCCTAGACGCCCCTCCAGTAGTACCGGCCGACATCGCCAAAGCGACCGGCAAGGACAAAACATTAGCCACAGTCTCCTCCTGGGTACAGAAAGGGTGGCCCGTGTCTTCCCCAGCAGCGGAATTCGACACATTTTTCAAAAAGAAATTAGAATTGTCCCTAGAGAGGGGTTGCCTTTTGTGGGGACAGCGGGTAGTGATCCCCACGTCCCTCCGGCCGAGGGTGCTTAAACTGCTGCACGTCAGCCACCCCGGAATCGTCCGCTCTAAGGCACTAGCCCGTAGCTACTTCTGGTGGCCCCAGCTAGATGCCGACATCGAGCACATGATCGGCACTTGCGAAGCGTGCCAAAGCTCCAGGCCAGAAGAGGCTCGTCTGCCACATAGAGAGTGGGACGCAGCGAGGGGGCCCTGGTCCCGGGTACACGTAGACTTTGCAGGGCCGTTCAGGGGAACGCTTTTCCTCCTAGTGGTGGATGCGTTCTCAAAGTGGTTGGAGGTCATCCCAGTCTCGAGCACCTCCTCGGCCACCACAGTTAAACAGTTACGGAGGGTCTTTTCCACGTTCGGTTTACCCGACACCCTCGTCAGCGATAACGCTAGCTGTTTCACCTCCGCCGAGTTCAGGGAATTCATGGACCTCAACGCCATTCGGCACGTCACCTCCGCCCCTTTCCACCCGGCCACCAACGGCCAAGTAGAGCGCCTCGTGCGCACCACTAAAGACGCGCTGCGGCGCATGGGCTCAGGAGATCTAGACCGACAACTATGTCAGTTCTTGCTAAGGTACAGGGTCACCCCACTAGCGTCAGGATACTCCCCCGCGGAGTTACTAATGCGCAGGAAGCTGGCTACGGTAATCTCCAGGCTAGACCCCACCAGAGTGGAGGACAAAGGGCGAAATGTAGAGATGGATTCCTCAAAGAGTTTTAGCATAGGCGCCCCCGTGCATTGCAGGAACTACGCCAGCGGGGGACCAGCCTGGGTGCCCGGCATTGTAATAGAACAAACCGGCCCCGTCTCATACCGCGTGGAGACCAATACAGGCCTCCTGTGGAGGCGGCACGCGGATCAACTCAGGCGGAGGGTCCCCGGAAAGCAGGACGAAGACGAGAGTAGCAACGAATCAGCGTTAGGGTACTCCCCCACCCGTTTAACCCAAGGGGGAGGGAAAGGGGAACATGGGTCCCCACCAAGGGGGGAGGAAAGGGAGTCCCCACTAAGGGGGGAGGAAAGGGAATCGATCCTCAGAAATCTTTTGCGGGAGTTTGCGGCGGAAAGGAAGAGCCCCGATCCCACACACATCCCCCGGGAGCATCCCAGAAATACAGATTCCCCAAGAAGTTTAGACCTTGATTTACAGTGCCAGGGGGAGTTAGCGGAGTGGTCCCCCACCCGTCCTAGCGAAAAGAGGGGTTTCAGTTCAGCCCCTGGTACTTCCAGTCCCAGTAGCCCCTGTGAGTTAGAATGCAACATAGCACCAATTTCCCGGAGACCGACACCCCCAAGACAGGAGGCAACGGCGGGGCCGTCCGCCACAGCCTCAAGGTCCCCTGAGCGGGGGACAGAAGGGAGCAGAACCACAAGGGCATCCTCATCGGTCCCGCGGTTCACGATCAGAGGGTCCCCGGGGTCCGAGGGAAACAGACAGGGGTTCACTTCTCAGTTGTTCATCCCATTCCCTTCCCCCAACGCAAGGCAGGCACAGACGCCCCACAGAGCCACTAATGAATCCCCGTTTCCCGTTGCAGGACAAGCACCCACGGAGTCAGGGATCACAGGCTCTCCGGTACTAGGGCAGGCGCAAGCACGCCCCAAGCGAATGTGCGGCAAGCCACATTGGTTGCGGGACTTCGTCCCATCCTAGGGGGGAGGGATGTTGTGTATGCATGTCTTGTACTGTCAGAATGTAACCACCCCAATTACAATGTATTGCAGCTGTAAAGGAACGCGAGCAAGCAGCCCATAGAGGGCAGCTGCGAGCGTTCAATCTCACATGGTTCACATTGCTCAATCACGGACAGCCGCGGGAAAACCTTCCCCGCATTCAGCAGCAGGAAAGAAGAACTACTGAAGAGAGGCGTGCCTGGGCGAGGCCACGCAGGTAGCGGCCAATGAGCTACCGTGCTACAAGATTCAAATGTATAACCCTACTGTATATAAAGAGATGTATCACCGCCATTACCTCATGCTCCACCAGATCCCCAAGCAATAAACCTGTGTTAAGCCAACCCTTCGGCTGTCCTGTTGTCTTTGGTCCCATACAGTAAACTTTAGTACAATATTATTTAGCAGAAGGGGAACTCGCTGACAATCAGAGATCTATACTAGGGCAGGAAAAAGTCTCCCTTTCCACTGTATTTAATTTGGATCCTGAACTGATTCAGATCCTGACTCTGAACAGAGACTCATTTGTGGTCATGCAAGGAAACATCTCCATCAAGGAAATTATTGTAAAAAGTGGATTTGGGGAAAAATTTAAAAATGTAATAAATCAGCTTTATAAACATAGTTATGTTAAGGTAAAATTAAATGATTCCATCATGGAGGATACCAAGCTTAAAGCAGGAATGAGACAAGGATGTCCCCTTCCCCCCAATCCTGTTTATTATGGCTATGGAATTATTTACTAGAGCGATAAGGAGTGATTTCAATATAGAGGGTATAGTAGGGACAAAAATAAGTCTATATGCAGATGAGACTTTGATTATAATGAAAGACCCTATAAGAAATATGGATAGGACTCCAACTCATCTGCAACAATTTGAAGAGTTAACAGGTCTGAAAATAAGTTGGGGGAAATCGGAAGCGATTTTTAGTAATTTGAATAAGGATGAGTTAGGGAAAATTAAGGAAAAATATAAAATTCAAATTCGGAAAAGGATAAAATATTTTGGGGTAAATATTGCGGACGACATAGAGGATTTTAAAAAGTTAAATCATAGAGTTGCAAAATATAAAGACATTTCTGATTAAAAATTTTGAGTTAATACAAGGTATATTTTATAAATATAATATAGTTTTATTAAAAGATTGGTTGAGGGTGTGTGAGGAACTAAAAACTAGAATGGAGAATTATAAGGAATTAAGGTTGAACTAGCTTCAGATACCATCAGTGGATGGGTGGAATAAAGTGATATAAAGAGAAGTTACAATTTGTAAGACAATTGACAGATTTTGAAGAAATGCTTTCTCTTTCTCTTTCTCTCTCTCTCTATCTAAAAGAGAGGTGTGTGTGTGAGTGTCCCAAATAGGGTCCCACACCCCTGCACCGAACCCCTGGCAAGTCGGTACATTCCGACCTTAGCCATTCCGGTTGGTGGCTGTGGGGGTCATGTGTCCATTGGGGAGACATGGGCCCCACAAATTGGGAAACAGTGCGGAGACATCAACTCCCATAGTGCCTTGCGCCCTGGAATGGAATGACGGGGCGGTGCATAAGCACACATGCTCCAGGCTAACCGCCACAACAGGAGGCAGCGGAGGAAAAGCCCTTGGCAGGGACATGCTGCGGAAAGGCCAGGCCAGCAAGTCCGTGGCCGCCAGGGGACATAGAGGACACCCATCCAGTGGGAGCAGTGGGTGAAGACCTGGGCAGCACCCGAGAGCATGGTGCCGCAAAGTGGTTGTCGGGGAGAACAGACCCGGCCAACAAAGGTAACAAGGACGGAGTCCTGGAACAGAGGAATGGGGGACGGGGATGGGCGAAGCCGGGTACCAAGCTAGTATAAGATAAGAAAAGGCTTAATGGAGATAAAAGGTATAGTGAGCAAGTTATATAAAATGATAAATTGTATTAAAGAACCCCAGAATGCCCTTAAAGGAATGTGGGAAATAGACTTAAATAAAAGGATTTCTGAAGAAAATTGAAAGAAAATGTGGTGGGATTGTGAAATTGTTTCCGATTTTTGGCATAAAATTGAACAAGAATAGATATTAATTTAAAGCTGAATGGGAAAATTGTATTATTGACAGATTTAGAGGATTTGAATTTAGATGAAAATAAACAGGACTCATTAGCTTTAAAAAAAAAACATTAGCAAGACAACAGGTTGCCAGAAGTTGGAAAGGTGCTTTGAATTTAGATTTGAGTAAATGGCATTTTGATGTTTGGGATATGGCACTTAATGAAAAACTTACATGGGATTTAAATATGAAAAAGGGGATTTTAAAACAAAATAGATTTTGGGACATTTGGAGGCCATTTCTGCAACAAACATTGGAAAAAAATAAAGGAGACAAGCCTGTACTGGAAGTAATGAGGTTTTTTTTTTTGGCAGAATAAATGAGTTGATGGAAGACAACTGGTAGATTCAAGGACATAAGGTTAGTGCACTAGGGTGTTTTATGTATTTGTATTATGAGAAAATTGAAATACCATATTAAAGAGAATAATTAGAATATATATATATAGATATAGATATATATAGATATAGATATAGATATAGATATAGATATAGATATAGATATATATAGATATATATAGATATATATAGATATATAGATATATAGATAGATAGATAGAGAGAGAGAGAGAGAGAGAGAGAATGGTTAAGAGATTGGATGTAGTGAAATGATTAATTTGTATAATTTTTTTATTTTTTGTCATCATTTTTACTATTTCTTCTCTTTTTTATTATGTTTATGTAACTTTGTGCTTTAGTATCATTATTTTTTTTCCTCTTTGTTAAAAATCTTAATAAAATCTATTTATTTATTTAAAAGGAAACATATCTTATTTGGGATCACTTGTACAATGATCCAGTGTAATCTCTTTCCTAGTGATCACATAACACACGGGGAAAATGCTGCAGCCTGTCTATGCTGAATCTTTCAGATGCATTCCTTTCTCACCAAATAATTGCACCTCCCAGAACTCCATGCTGTTGTGTCTCCTGTGGGCTTGACCTCTTTCGTGTGTGCTTTAGGTTTTTGCACCAGTGGTGAAATCTGGAGATATGACAACTCTTTAGTAGAGCAGATAAACTCAACTGAATGGCAAAAAGGTAACTGGTGGATTTTATGCCTGGCCTCCTTTACAGTCTGCTTGTTAGACATAAAATAAAAGGAAGATATTTGAGAAGCAGATGTAGGTCAGCTGAGTGCTCAAACATGCCCATTCATTCTACTTCCTGTGCTCCAGCATCTGTGATGTGCCTATCTATCAAAAAAGGATACTATATAGAATTAAAATAAACAAGCAATACCAGTACTATGGGTTCATTTTCTGATAGTAGACCTGTTTGCCACTGGTTCTCTCTCTCTCTCTCTCTCTCTCTCTCTCTCTATCTATCTATTACCAGGGGAGACAGGTTAACTTCACCCTGTTGATGCAGTGATGTTGCGCTGTGAGGCAGAAGACAAATGGAATATCACTGCCTTATATCCTCAGGACAGTCTTTGTGGCTGATCGCAATGATGATGGCCAATGTTCAGGATTGGATGCGGAAGAAGAAGAAGAAGAAGAAGAAGGTGGTTTATACCAGCAGGCATTAAAAAAATGGAATTCTGAAAATTGTTCATTGCAATATAATTCTACACTGTGCAGTAGAGAAAGCTGTCCAGCTATGCAGATGGGCCTCAATGGAAGCATCAAAGTGCCTCTTGAACTCAGATTGCTTGAATTCCCTGCAACCGCAATCTGTCACAGGATACTCATGCAGATTGTCTGGAGGGATTCCATGGGGAATAATTTGTGACAAAGAGACAGAGGTCCTCTCAGAAAAATTAGAAATGAGACAAATCGGACACAACAGGTTTTGTGTCATTGGTGTTTTACAACAATACCAATGGGAGAGAATCGCCATTTAGGTCAGTTGGGCATCACGAGTTATTCGCGTCTCTTAATTTCTGGAACATTTTTTTCATGCGTTGAGGAAAAATTATGATGCTAACCATTTGATAAATCTTTGCCCACTTTGAAGAGGACTAAGCAATCTTCCCCAAGAAAATTGTATGTTCCCCTTTCTGAGCTCTGTTTTGATGAAACCACCCAAGAACTGGAAACATCCTGTTCAGTTTTGTCCTGCTGGCTCCAGATAAAATAGGGTAGGGAGCATTTGCCCCTTTGTTTCTACTATAGCTCCCATAATCTCTGGTCATTAGGCATACTGGTCATAATTCCCGAACTTTAAAGTATAGAACACTGAAGAGTCAAAACTCATGTATAAGGCAGGAATTCTCAACCTTTTAAAGCTGGGGGCCGGGTCACACTCCCTCAGACAGCTTTGAGGGCTGGATGGCCATTTTGCCCTTCCTCCACCACATGGCATTTCCTGGTGTGGTGGAGGAAGTGGGGGTCACATGAAATGGTGCTATGGGCTGCATCTGGCTCATGGGCTGCAGGTTGAGAATCCCTGGTCTAAGGTAACAGAAGAACAGCTTAAAGAGACTTCCTTTAAAATGTGGAGGAAGGCAACCATAGAGAAGCTGAAGAAGTCTTCCTCTATCCATAACCTTCCAGAAGTCTTGGTCTACAATTCCCATCATCGTAGCAATCATGGCCATTGGCTGGATGGAGGTTGTTGTAGTCCAGTACATCTGGAAAGTATGAGTCTGGGCAAGGTTGATTCAGTGACCCCAAACCTAGTAAATTGTGGTTGGCTTTTTGATTCACCAAGCACTATCAGTTCCTATCAACCCTGTTCCTGGAAAATAGATGGGGAAGACGTTGAAGCAGTGACAGACTTTGCTTTCTTAGGATCAAAAATCACTGCAGATGGTGATTGCAAAGCCATGGTACTACTAGTTGTAATGTATGGTGAGAACTGCACCATTAGGAAAGCTGAGCGCAGAAGAATAGATGCCTTTGAGATGTGGTGTTAGAGGAGAGTTTCGAGAGTACCCGGGACTATCTATCTATCTATCTATCTATCTATCTAATCTACCTATTACCAGGGGAGACAGGTTAATTTCACCATGTTGATGCAGTGATGTTGCTATAGGATTCCTGTTGAATAATAAAGGAATTCATGCCAGGTAGGTCTAGGCATGACTGTTGCCTATAATTTATATATATATATATAAAGCAGAGGTGTCGCCTTGTATGTGATGACATCACGGTGACACCCTTGCACCGCTTGAGCTGGAATGCGACACACACGTTCCTTGGGCGTGCTGGACGGTCACTGATGAGGTCCGGCAGCACATTTTGGGGTTTGCGCCCCAAAAAAGGTGGAAAATGGCATGAACTACAGCCCCCATGCTGCCCTGCGTGCGAAAAGGAACCCCCATGGTGCCTTGGGCGCAACGCCAACATACAACCGTGCCGTGCATGTGTGCTGGCATGGAAACAGTGCCAATGGCCACACAAGGCATGAACACTAACAGGAGCAGCATAGTTGCATGTATGCCCACGGCGACAGGGCGAGGGCCCGGGTCACCAAGGGTGGCAGAGACACTGATGCCGCCAAAGTCAGGCCCTGGGCTGTGGCCACAGCAGCGGCCACAGCTTCCTTAGGTGATGCGGAAGCAACGGGAAAGACCGAACAAGAGCAGTGACAGACCCCACATCGCCATGGCGGGGCCCGCCAGGACGCAGAGCAAAGAACAGCGGACGAAAAGCACCGTGGAGAGGCCCAAGGGGTAACGGAGGCCAACATGGGGGGGGGCAGTGGGGCCCCGAATACCGGACTCAGCAACCAGGGAAGGGAACAAGGAAAGGGACAGGGGGTGGACGGGCTCGCCGTTGCTGAGCACAACGAGCCATCATGACGGGTGTGGGGACATCCAGGCAAGGACGTGGCGGGGAAGGAAGAGGAAAGGAGGTGGCGGAGGTGGGGGGTGATACATGGCCGCGCCCCAGCCGTGGCACCCCGTGCGGTTCAGGGAAGGAAAAGGACAGGGGGCAGACGGGCTTGCCATTGTGGAGCGTGATGGGACATCACGGCAGGGGGAGGGGAAAACAGCGGGGCAAGGATGTGGCGTTATTGTTGTTGTTGTTATTATTATTAACAATACTTTATCTTCAACTCTGGCATCCCCTGGAATAGGGGCTGTGTGGCTCAGTGGTGAAGAAGCTCACTTTGTTAGCCGGAAGGCTGGCAAGTCAGCAGTTTGAGACCCAGGAAGTGCATGACGGAATGAGCACCTCTTTCTGTCCCAGCTCTTGGGAACATGAAAGAGCCTCATTTGGGCATTCCCTGGGTGGAGTTTCTTCCGCAAAAATCCTTTCAACCCAGAATAATTTCTGACAAGAAATTATTATTATTACTCCCTGGAATTGCAGTGTCAATTATCCAGACATTTCTTTGTTTTATCACTGTTATGTCTAATGTATTGGATCAGAAAATCTCATAAAATCTTAACTTGGTCATTTCCATACACCTTTTCTAATTGGTGTTCTCACCGTGACCAGTGTATTAACTTTGCAACTCTATCATGCCTTGCTTGGTTGTCTGTCTGCAATCTTTAAACATTCACAGATGAATGTGACCATTTCATCTCTTTCTTCACAGAGTCAACTTTTGCTGTTTACAACGATAATGATGATGATGAGGAGGAGGATGTACAAAATTAGAAAAGACCCTGGGCAAAGTTTGGTGCAGCCTACTAGCTGTGTCCAGCTCAACCCCAACTGCCAAGTCAGAAAAGTGATTTATTGAGCTCCCTTGTCTCAGATGATAAGCATGTTTGCAAAAGAAACTTTACAAGGGCAATTAGGAGCAAAGGCAGAAAGAGACGTCTGGCATGGCTGTTTTTTTACTCTTTCCCTATCTTGCCACTTGGTCTTCCTCCTTTGGCTGGAAGACAATCTGTATGAAATTATGATTTCTCCTCCCACCCTCTGGATTTGCTCAGAGGAAGAATCCAGGGCAAAGCACTTCCTTGCTCACCCTAAATTATAACCCAGCAAACAAACTTTCTTTTCTGGCTTTGCCAGAACTTGAAAACAATCCTTTTTTCGTCTACATCTCCCATTGCAGTCAAAAAAACTTTTCTACCTACTGACAAGGCTGTTGATCTATAATCTCATGGGGATTGAAGTCCAAGTACACCTGAAGACCCAAGGTTGAGAAATCCTGGCCTATTGGAAACAGACTAGTCGTCTAGGTGTTCTGGAATGTCAATTCCCACAAGCCCAGGCTCCCTTCAAGGCCATAGGTTCCCCACCCCACCAGTACTAAAATTACAACAATTGAAAAGTTAAATAATTATCAGTTTCCTGCTTTTCCTCAATATCCCACATCTACTGCATAAGATGGCCACCTCAATTTACCTTGTGGTTGGGCTGGCCCTGTTGTATCACTACATCCGTCCTTCACTCTGCATCATGGTTTCATATTGCCTGAAGTGGACAGTGGATTCGTGCTATTTCTTTTGCTCTGCATGAAAAAGTACAAGGATCGTCAGTTCATTTCTTCCACCAACTTTACCGGGGAGCAGAAAGGTATCGAATCCAAATCAAACCATCTTTGTTAGTTCAACTGGTAGCACTAAATATTTGGACTTCTTTTCAAATTGATTTCTTGTCCTTAACCAAGCAATGATTTTCATTCTTATTTTTCTTTTTCTGGAAACAGTATGCTATTGATGCTATAACATAAACATTTGCAAGCATGACTCTGGATTCCTTCTATTGACATATCTTAACCTATAAAATCAAGGGTTAACCGTTGGAACTTCGTATAGGCTCTTTAGCCAGGCCCCACTAACCCGCACTCACCATTCATCACACGGCCAAACTGGGTATGCAGGTAAACGCAGGATTGAGAATTGCGCCAGGGGGGCAAGAGCCCCACAAACATGAATAAACTAAATCAACTTCAATACCCAACGTTCTTTGTGCCGCGCCGTGCTGCAGCCAATCAGGCTGAGAGGCGCGACCACAAAGGACGCTGAGAAACGCGCCGCAGCCAATCAAAAGCGAGCCGCAGGAAAAAAACGCAGCACACACACAAACCACAAACCCATTACTTCAATCCCCAGAGTCCTGTGTGCCATGAGCGCGCAGAACGCTGAGGAATCCAGTGCCCAATTTTTTTAAAAAAAAAACTCAGCGCCTCACAGCCACAAACACCAGCCGGCCTTCTTTCCCTCCCCAACGGCGCCTGAAGCTGGAGTTTCCCATTCATTGGAGTTTCCCATTTCATGTCAGTAGGTGGGGGGGGCATCCCCCTCTCCGCTGGTTTCCCTGGGGTTGGGAGGTTTGTGGGGACAAAAGGGGTATGTCCCCCCAACCCTTCTGGACCTAGGAGACCAGGGAGAGTGGATCGATTCCACTCCCACCCCTAAGAAAAAAAATCCTAACTCCAACCTACCACGCCCCCCTCCCCACCACCTAGCCCACCCTTCCTAACTCCCACTGACCATGCCCCCCTCCCCACCACCTAGCCCACCCTTCCTAACTCCCACCAACCATGCCCCCTCCCCACCACCTAGCACACCCTTCCTAACCCCCAACGACCACGCCCCCTCCCAACCACCTAGCACATCCTTCCTAACCCCCAATGACCACGCCCCCTCCCCAGCATCTAGCCCACCCTTCCTAACTCCAACTGACCATGCCCCCTCCCCACCACCTAGCCCACCCTTCCTAACCACCAACAACCACACCCCCTCCCCACCACCAAATAAATAAATAATTTTTACAAAATTACTAAAAACACAGTCAAAAACATCCAAAAATACACAAAAACAAACAAAAACAACACCAAAAAACACTATGAAGTAAACAAAAACATAATCAAAAACAAAACAAACAGTCAAAAAATACAAATTCCAACACACACACACCCCCAAAAAAAGAAAGAAAACAAGCAAACTTACCAAAAGATGTCCTACCTCCACACCAGAAAAGAAATGAATAAAGAAAGAGACTACTTACCAAAAGAAGCTCCACCCAGAGGCCAGGAGAGAAAAAACAGTCAAAATACAATAACCCCTACCAGCACCACCTGCTGGCCACAATAGTAAAAAACAATTCAAAAACACTCAACAGCCCCAAACAAAAGGCCACAAGAGTAACAACAAATCAAAAACATAACACAAATTCACAATTTTACACAAAAGGTTACAACAATACAAACAAGTCAAAAAAATTACACTAAAACACACTTTAACACAAATCACAAACATATGTCAATCAAATACAATAGAAACTTTTAAAAAATCCTGTGCTGAGTTTTAACTCAAATTAAAACCCAAAACATCTAAACACATTTTAAAAACATTGAATGTAAAAAACATTTACTTTTACATTATTAAAATTATTACCTACGGTACAACTAATTAAAAAAAATCAAAAAAACTAAAACATTATTTGCTTACATAAAACAATTTGAAAACATTATATCATACTTTGTTCTTTTATTAATCCTAAAAAAAACCAGATAAAAAGCAGATCACAGTTAATAACAGCCAAGCCAAAAAAATTACGTAAATAACCATTTTAAAAATTAATATTACAAACTAAGCAATTTTGGAAAAAAATTAACACAATTTAACCTTCCAACACAATTTAAAACAGCCTGGCAATGCCGGGCAACCTCTGCTAGTCTAATATATAATATTGTTGGCAGAGGTGACTGGGCGGGGATTTTCTAAGCATGTAAAGAAGCTGTGATACAAGAAAGAATATTTATAAATATATTTACACAATCTAGATTATTTGAGTAATCCTAGCTAGGGGCTTCTCAAATTTTGAGGAATGACCTACTGAAGAAACAGAGAATGAGAGAGATACTTAACTAACAAAAAATAAATCCATATAGATTGGAGATAAGCACAATATATGTTGTTCAGTGGCTGCCCTGAAGATACTTCATTCTGAGATTGGTCATTACAATCACTAAAAAGTCATAAAAAGCTTTCAAGTTTTCCATAACCTTTCATTAGGCAAAGATAGTATGAAATCAGAGGTTAAGACAAATAATCTCAAAATTCAGCCATGCTGAATTTTGACTCTGCTATGGTATGACTCTGCTATGGTAAGTGTAGACCATACTGCCAGTGAGTCAATGTTGAATTTCAGGCAGTGGTTAACTAAACTGACAACCGTAAAGACTAATGAAGTCCACAAGGAAGGATGATGGTCCCCAAGTGGATAAATCCCATTTGATGAGGGGCATCATTTTCATCAATCCTAGCCTGGGGCTGAGGAAGACTTTGCATGCCAAAAGGGCTAAGGACCAGAAAGTCACTCATGGAACTGGATCAGTGGTATGAGTGTCATGCTGCGATTCAGAAGGCAGATGAAAAGCCGCTGCATTATATTCTCAAGATAGTCTTCATGGCTGATCGCCATGAGGATCACCGCTATTCGGATTCAGATATGGCAGAATAATAATAATATGATCTTCTCATCACACAGCTAGATGTTCTATTTCTTGGAAGAAAATGGCATCTGGATTGTTTGTTTCCACTGGATCAAACA
Source organism: Bradypodion ventrale (assembly GCA_035047345.1). Classification (NCBI taxonomy): domain Eukaryota; kingdom Metazoa; phylum Chordata; class Lepidosauria; order Squamata; family Chamaeleonidae; genus Bradypodion; species Bradypodion ventrale. Next base: position 10,976,664 of record JAWDJE010000003.1, read on the forward strand.
TATTTCACTTTGGCCCAGTTGACAAGATGCCTGGTGATTTATTGACTCAGGTGCTAGAAAACAAAGCTTGGAAATAATGAGTTACATCTAAAAATGTAAAAGATAGATATCAAGTTCCTCTATTGGTGTAACAAGCAACATATCCTGGTTTTCTTCAATATTCAACCCCCATGGGGTTTTCTTGGCAAGGATACTGGAGTGGGTTGCCAGTTCCTGCTCTATTGGATCATGTTTACTCTGAGTTCTCCACTAGGGTCCTTCTGTCTCAGGTGGCCCTACATGTCATAGCCCTGTGATGGTGAACCTTGGCACTCCAGATGTTCTTTGACTTCAATTTCCATATGGGCGCGTTTTACTTACTCAAACAGTTAACCAATGTGTTACTTTTAAAAAACTATACTATATCAAATAATAAATTACTTTTAAAAACACAGTAGAAATTAGTGAGGACAACTTATTTTTAAAAAGCAACTTTCTAAGTTCTGCTAGAAAAACCTTTCATTTTGCAGTGCCTGACATAGGTTTCTCAGGACGTAGCCATTGACCATGCTCTTGTCCAGCAAAGCCGATTTCAGGAGAGCAGGCAGGCAACATCTGGCATTGGGCAACAGCAATTACACTTATATACCTCCCAAGTTGCTTGTACACTCTCTGGGTGCTTCACAAGTTAATTAGCATTTTGCCTCCAACAACATGATGGGTACTCATTTTACAGACCTCTGAAGGATGGAAGGCTGAGTCATCCTGGAGTCCCCATCAGGATCAAACTCACAATATTTTGGCTGAAGTACAGCAGTTTAACCACCATTATAAAGGCATGCTTTCCCTAAGCAATTGTGAGAATCGGTGTGTGTGTGTGTGTGTGGGGGGGGGGCATGCCTTTGGATCACGACAGTCTTTAGAAGTGAGTGACGGAATCACGGTGACTTTGTTCCTTCACATACAATTGGGTATGCTAAGAGTCATGAACCTTTGTTTCTTATAAAAACATATGCAGAGTCTCCTAAGAGTTTCTAACCAAAGTGTCCAGTTTTCCCAGTTCCTGTTCCATCTATAAATAGGGCAAGCTGAAACAGTGTATTGGAAATGCCTGTCACCAAGGATTTCCACCACAGCACTGAGATTGTGGTGGCCACCTCAGCTTGGGCAGTCATAGTGATATGCTTTGACCTTATAGGAGAAGAATAAAGACAACTCTTCTTCAAGAGTAACTGTGGGCAGAGAGGCTGGGATTTTGCAAGTCAGGAAAAGACATACACACAGAGAGGAGTTGTGCGCAACCAGACTTGTGAAATGGAAGACTACTTCACTCATCTTGCTTCCTGTTTCTCTGGTTTGTGTTTACCATCAAAAGCTGCCTTAACGTGTTTTCTCCTCCTCTTCCTCCTTTTAAAGTTAGGGTTCATGTAGGTTCATCCTGTGTTTCCACCTATGAATCTGGCATAACCATTTATGGTCCCATAGCCCTTGCTGCATGTTGGGCGAAAGATGTAGTCCCTATTCTTCCTTATTCTTCTCCTGTGAGTCAAAAGCACATCTCTCTCTGGCAGGGTCTGATGACAATGAGACACTTATCGCTCTGCTTTCAAAACTGTGAAGAGGAAAGAAGGGGGAAAGGAGTAGTTCTCATTTTTAGAGGAGAATGTCAAGTGAATGATGAATTAAAATGATGAGGGACAGGAAACAATGAAAGCCTTGAGCACATCTTCATTCATTCATTCATTCATTCATTTATTGGATTTATATAACATCTTGAAAGATTATTCCAGAAATGAACATTGTTCCATTCCTTGCTGCCCTGCCTGTCAAGCAGATTGTGAGCTGGTATTCTTACCATTTTCTCAGTTGTGACAAATTGTGCATCACCAGCATTTACTGGTAACTTCTCCCTTGGAGACGCTTCCTCCTCGCTTGAACTCAACAAGGGTTGAATTTTGGGCATCCCTCAAGCTTCTTCTTCTTCTTTCGTGTCTAGGTCAAACATTTGACTACCAAAATGAAGCCACTTGCTTGGCTTTGTCATTAGCCAAAATTAAATCTTCATCGGTATATGTTTCTGATAGTAAACAGCAGATCAGGAAATGAGCTGGATTCTGTATCTCTCCACATTCACACAACATGTTGTTGTCTGCCAGCAGCCCCCATTTGAGCATGTTGGTCTTACACTCAGGCACTCCAACCCTCAGCCTATTCAGAGTCCTCCATTTGATGTTGAGTTCCTCAGCTACATCCTCCTTTAATGTTGTTCCTTGTCTAGTGAGCTCCTTCCTCCATCTTCCAATTTGGTTTTGCTCTTGTATACCCTGAAGAATGTTTGTTCTTGCCATAAAGCTATTCCTAGATCTGAGCCGGCAGACTTGAGGGACATATCTGTTGAGAGGATGTTGAGGGTCATTCTCTTGCTTAGTTCTCTTGGCATCCACGGTGTGGATGGTTGAGTTTCTCATTTATAATTTGTGAGTTTCCTGATTATGTTGTTCCTCGTACTAACTTTAGCTTTGGTATTCAGGCAGTGGTGCTTAAAAGAGAGTGTCCTGTCAAACGTCACGTCGAGGTATTTCGGTGCTGGGCAATACTGTAATCGATTCCCTTGCCATGTAACATCCAGCTCAACCCTTGCCTTTCGGTTCCGAAGGTGGAAAGTGCACACCTGAGTCTTGCTTGGGTTAGGCTTCAAAAGGTTGATAGTGTAATTCTACAGTGGCTATGGTGGCTGCGGTGGCTCAGTGGTTAAGAAGCTCACCTTGTTAGCTGGAAGGCTGGCAAGTTGGCCATTCAAGACCTGGGTACTGCATGATGGATTGTGAAAGGAGCCTCATTTGGGTGTCCCCTGAATGGAATTTCTTCCGCAAAAATCCTTTCAACCCAAAATAATTTCTGACATTAAATTATTATTATATCCTCCAGGGTGAAAGAGGAGAGTGCAAAAGCTGGCCTGAAACTCAACATTAAAAACACACTCACACACAAGATCATGGCATCCGGTTCCATCACTTCTTTTTTTTTTAATTTAAAATTTTATTGTGTTGTAAAGAAAATACAAAATGAATATATAGAGAAAAATTGCATACACATTACAAAAAAAGAGAAAATACATTAGAAAAGAAGGATATAACAATAAGATAGCCATATTAGAATACTAAGATACAAATAATACACCTTAATTGTACTATTCCATATTACATTCCATTCTTAATCAACTAATAGATATTGATAGAGTAATAGGTTTAATTACTCAGTCTGATTTCAATCTACCTTATCTTACTTATTAATTTATTAACTCTCCTTTATATGATCCAAATATTAATGAAGAAAAATACTTGAATTCTTATATTTGTTCTATTCTTGACCATCTTTAAAGAATCTAAAGAGAAATACTAATTCACCCAATGTGACTATACATTGCCCTGGAGGATGCGGTGTTATTCCTTTATTCACTGTTTCCAAAAACTGTAGTGTTCTGGTACTGGCTTGCTTCGGTCACCTCCATCACCGGCGGATTCCACAAATGGATGCCATATTTGCCCGAATCTGTTTTCCTTTACTATACCCTTTTTTTTGTTCAGCTCCCAGGTTAACCTATCGTTCAAAGCTATCTCCCACGTTTCCCTATACCAATCTTCTATCTTCAATGTCAGATCACTCTTCCATTTTCTCGCTATACATTGTCTCCCAATTGTCAAATATATTGAAAGCAATTCTTTTTTATCCTTTCCTAAGCTCACGTTTTCTGTATCTGTCAGTAGAGCCTCGGTCGATCCTGGGCAGCCGTAGATCTGATCGCCGGGAAGATCAGCGGACAGTAGGAGCTCTGCCCCCTCTTTTCTTTTTTTGTACTGTGGAATCCATCCACTAACCTTTTAAATGGGCCAGGATTGAGTCTGAGTTTTGGACAGTTGAAGAACGAGGTGGATTTACAAGAAGGGAGAATTGTGGAAATTTAATATGTTTTACATAAAATAAGATGGTGCTGGACTTCTGAGGACCGGAGAGTTCCGGACAAGAATGGCTGGGGTTTAAAGATTGTTTTGTCTAGAGCCTTGCTTACTCTCTTCTTGTTATGAGGACTTGCTGAGCCAGTCAAGGTCACACACTGAAGATAAGGTTCTTAAATATTGATCTGGCCTCATAGAACTTGAGGGCAGCAGTGCTGACTTCTGCTGTGATTTGACTACATTATTTCTCTACTCCTTTCCTTTTTCTTCTTAAGTTTGGATCCCTCAAGAGCTTTATTAAAATTATAAAATATTAAAGAGACCTTATGAATTAGAGACTCCAATTGCTGTTCATTGGGTTAAGGACAAATATTGGATACAGTTTTCACTGCCATTGGATTGGAACATTACAAAGTAGCATTTCTGTTAAGGCTGTATGGGAATTGTTTTCATTTTACCCTCAAGAGTTTTATTAAAACTACAAATTATCAAAGAGACCTTATGAATTAGAGACTCCAACTATTGTACATTTGGTTAAGGATACATATTGGATACAATTTTTACTACCATTGGATTGGAACCTTACAAAGTAGCGCTCCTGCTAAGGCTGTATGGGAATTGCCTCTATTTTACCCATATTGATTTGGATTTATTGGAGACTGAGCTCAACAAAGGATATTGAATACACTTTAATTTCAATTTTTTCTACTGAAATACGTACAATAAAGAACTTGAAGTTTTATTAAAAAATAAATTTCAATATTTGCATTCAAGGCACTATAACAATCAGAGATTGGGTAATAAACTGAATTATAGGATTTGCGACCCTAGAAAGAAAATTGACAAAGTGGACAAATTTTGGAATTCATAACATTCTTTAATCTTTTTCTTATTTCTTTTCTCCTCCTCTGGTTATTACTAACACGAACTATTATTGAATTATTGATTGGGAAAGTTTGAATTTATGATTTGAATTTTTCTTTTTTAAAAAATTTATTGGAAGATTCTGGGGTATAGCTGGTATAATTATAATTGTACAATTTGTTTGAGTGAATGAGTTATTGTGGGCGGGGTGCGGAAAAGGATAAAAAGCCATTTTGGGTAAGGGTAGAGCTTGAGACATCGTCAGACAGGAGTTACAAAAGGCTAATTAGGATGGAAGATGAGAGTAAGGGAGCCCCTAGGGATTTGCAGCAAGAGTTAAAAGAAACGAAGGAGCAGGAGAGGGTGAGAAAGATATTAGAACAACAACAGCAGCAGCAGAAGCAGCAGCAGCAAAAACTGCAACAACAACAATCACAGCAGCAACAGCAGCAACAGCAGAAGCCTCAGTGATCTAAAGATGAGAAAGGAACAGGGGCACCTAAAATGGAATATGAAAAAATTAAAGAAAGATTAGATTACATGGAGGTGAATTTACAGAAAGACTTACATAGTTTACAGCTTAGACTGCAAAATGATGTTCAAAAATTAGAAGAGGAATGGGTCAAAGATAAGACAGAAATTATGAAAGGGCAATTGAACCTTCAAACAATGATGGCTGACCTCATTAAAACAGTGCACATGGGTCATGATAAATTGGAGAAGGTCAGGATGCACTTAAAAAAGAACAGGATGAGATGAAAAAAGACCAGGCGAAAACAATGAAATATGTAATAGAAATAAAGGAAAAAGACAAGGAGAGAGATCTTAAGGTGGGAAGTCAAGAGCTGAGGTTAGATTTAGTGGAAGAACAGATGAGACGTGCCAATATAGTAATCAGAAAGATTCCTGAGAATACTCCAGATCAGTTAAGACTTAGAATAATAGCTTGGTTGAACGGGTTAGGACTAGGAATCAACTTTGGTCCTGAACATATTATAAGTGTTTTTCAATTGGGTTCAAAGAAAGGTAGATCAGGACCCAGAAATGTGTTGTTGAAATTTGCAAATGTATCAGATAAATTGAGGGTGATGGCACACATTAAAAAAACTGGAACACAGGCTTTAAAAATGGAGGGAGTTGATATTGAGTTATATAATGATATATCAGTAGAGTAAATGATGTGGAAACAGTCGATGAAACCAATAAACAAAAGACTGATTAACAAGGCGATCAAGTATAATTGGAAATTTCCAAAACAAATGACTTTTTTTTCATTTGGGTCGATGGTTTGTAATTGCTCAAGGGTTGGATGCTATGTACGTCATGGAACAAGTTAAATTGGTTGAAAATGGTACAAAGGAATGGGATGTCCTTAAGGAGGAATTAATTGTTTCAGGGGGTTGAAAGCCAGGCAACCATGATGATGATGATTTGGAATCTTTGGGAGCAGCAGGTGGTAGTTAAAATAATGAAAACAGTGCTGGGGAGATAATAACATCAATGATAATCTCGCTTCGGCAACATGTTTCCCTCCCTCCTTTGGAGAACAAAGATGACTTTTTTGGAAAAAAGTGGGGAGGGTTGTTAAAAAATTTCTGTTTTATGTTATGTTGTTTCTATTTGTATTTTTGCTGTTTATGTAGGGTGAAGGGGAATTCCTGGCTAAAGAAATGCACACCCATATGAGGATGCAGTGGACAAAAACAAAAAAATTTGAGTGAATCATGAAGAATATAAAAGTGTTAACTTGGAATGTGAAAGGTACTGGCTGCCAGGTCAAACATAGAAGATTAGAATCAGCTCTCAGGAAAGATAGGCCAGACGTAGTCTTTCTCCAGGAAACGCATCAAAAATCAAGTGACTCAAATAGAATATATTTAGGATGGACACAAATATATGAGAAAGCTTATGGCTCTTCTAAATCGAGAGGAGTAGCAACATTAATATCAGACAGATTGGGCTTTGATATGACTAACAGTATAGCTGACCCGGAAGGTAGGTATTTAATTATTCAAGGTAAGATTGATGATGAGGAAATTACTTTGGTTAATCTTTATGTTCCTAATGAAGGTCAAGAGAAATTTTTAGATAAGATCTATCAAATTTTGAAGAAGGAAGGATCTACAAAGATGATTGTAGCAGGAGACTTCAATCTAGTAAGGTCAACTATAGACAGTACAAATATAATTCAGGGTGGGGGTAATAAAATGAAAATTTTGGATAGGTGGATGAACTTGTTAGCTTTGAAGGATGTATGGAGAGAAATTAAAGGTTCAGAAAGGGCATATACTTTTTTCTCTCAGGTTTATATCACCTACTCAAGGATAGATTATATTTTTGTCATAGAAAACATGATTAAAAATTTGGAAGACATAGAAACAGGGATTATTAAAGAGTCTGATCATGCAAAAGTTTTGATGGTATTAAAAATAGAAAGTTCAAAGAAGAGTAGATCTAGTTGGAGATATGATCCCAAGTTATATAGAGATATTGAGGTTAAGACACAAATGATTCAAAATTGGGAAGAGTATTGGTCGTGGAATGATACAGGGGAAATAAGATATAATATGGTCTGGGATACAATGAAGGCAATATTTAGAGGTGAAAGTATTAAATTGGCAAGTACAAAAAGTAGACAATTTAAGATGGGGCACGATAAAAGTGAAAAAGAGATTAAACAATTACAGGAGGAACATGCAAGAACAAAAGATATTAGGACTTTTGATAAAATGCAAAGATTAAAAATGGAAATAGTGGGAAAGGATATAGAAAAGGTCCAATGGGATTTAGTTTACTTGAAGAGGGAGTATTTTGAATTTGGTAACAAAAATTCAAAAATGCTGGAAAGAGCAGCAAAAGAAAAAAAGAATAAAAGGGAAATTGGAGTATTGACCAAAGATGGAATTAGATATAATAAATAAAATGATAAAATTAAGATAATTAAAGATTTTTATCAGGAACTATATACTGGGGAAAAATAGATATAGGGAAATTAAGACTTCAGTTGGGAAAACAAGTGGGAGGAATAACTCAAGAGAATAAGTCTAGATAGGAAGAATTAATAACAGTAAAAGAAATAAAAGATGTGATAGACAAGCTGAAGATAGGAAAATCCCCAGGGGAGGATGGATTACCAGCAGAGTTTTATAAAGAATTTAAAGATATTGTAGTACCAAGACTATTAAAATTATTCAACTATATTTTGGAGGGGGGACCAATTCCAACCTCTTGAAATCAAACAATAATAGCCTTAATACCTAAACCGGGTAAGGATCCTGAAAAAGTTGAGTTATGCAGGCTCATTTCTTTAATAAACCAGGACGCAAAAATATTTACAACAATATTGGCTAAAAGACTTAATGATATTATGAATAAATATATAAATAAGGATCAAGCAGATTTTTTAAAAGGAAGGTATATGGCAGACCTGACAAGGAGAGTTTTGGATTTAATTGACATTGCATTAAAAGACGGAGAAAAAATTGGAATGGTATCTTTGGACATATTTAAGGCATTTGACTCTCTTCAGTGGGTAACAAGTAAGGAGATAGTAAATTCTTATGGGTTTGGAGATAGATTCAAAAGGGTTATTGAACAACTATACCAGCGAGGTTCTGCCAAAATTAAAGTCAATGAAGCCAGCATGAATGAGGTTAAATTAGAAGCAGGAACACGACAGGGATGTCTGCTATCACCAATATTATTTATTATGGCAATGGAGATGTTAGCAAATGCCATGAGAAAGGACAGTAAAATTGAAGGAATTGCAGAAAATAAGATAAGCTTATATGCGGATGACACCTTAGTAATTTTAAAACATTCTTTGAAGGCATTAGATAGGATTCAGAAACCCTTAAAAGACTTTGAGGAAATGACTGGATTGAGGATAAATTGGGACAAGTCTGAAATGATTATGTGCAATATAAATAAGGAAAACCAAGAGAAAATTAAGGATAAATATAAAATACAGGTTAGAAATAGCTTGAAATATTTGGGGATAAATATTTCTTATAAATGGGAAGATCTTAAGAGGCTCAATTATGAAAAACAAAAAAATAAAAAAAATCTGCAATATAAAAAACTAAAATTATCATGGTTCGGTAGAGTTGCATTGTGCAAGATGATGCTTCTTCCTAAGTTAAACTTTTTGTTTGATACGCTGCTGATTCAATTAAAAGAAAAAGAAATTAAAGCGTTTCAAAACATGTTTAATGCTTATTGTAATGGAGGAATTAGAGCTAGAATTAATACAACTGTGGTATTCATCTCAAACAGAAGGTGGATTGGGTATACCAAATCTTAAAAATTACTACAGAGCCTTCCAGATTAAAAACATTGTAAAGATTTTGAGGCCCCATCACTTCTTGGCAAATAGAAGAGGAAGAAATGGAAGTAGTGATAGACTTTACCTTCTTAGGATCCAAGATCACTGCAGATGGTGACTGCAGCCATGAAATAAAAAGATGCTTACTTCTTAGGATGCAAGCTATAAGAAACCTAGGTAGCATAATAAAAAGTAGAGACATCATCATACCAACAAAAATCCATATAGTTAAAGTGTTGGTCTTCCCAGTAGTAATGTAGGGTTGTGAGAGCTGGACCATAAGGAAGGCAGAGTGCAGAAAAATAGATGCCTTTGAACTGTGGTGCTGGAGGAAACTTTTGAGAGTCCCCTGGATGGCAAGGAGATCAAATCAGTCAATCCTGAAGGAAATCAACCCTGACTGCTCATGGAAGGACACATACTGAGGCTGAAACTCAAGTACTTTGGCCACCAAATGAGAAGAGAGGACTCACTTGAGAAGGCCTTGATGCTGGGAAAGATTGAAAGCAAAAAGAGAAGGGGGTGGCAGAGGATGCGGTGGCTAGATGGTATCATTGACGCAATAGGTGTAGATCTGTGTGGGCTGCGGAGAATGGCAGAGGACTGAGGAGCCTGGCATGCAGTGGTCCATGGGGTCGCAAAGGGTCGGACTTGACTGTGTGACTGAACAACAACAACAATACCGATCCCTGAAGCTGTCAAAGCTCTGGTTGGTTTCTTCTACAGTAAGTTTGTTTCTTTAACCATATCCTTTTCTGCATAGGACACACCCAGTTTCTTTACAAGTCTACCTGCAGTCTGAGCAAAGGAGAGCTAAGTGTAGGATTCCTGGAACAGGTTGGTGCTAAAGCATCAAAGTGCTTTAGCACCAACCTTAGCATCAAAGTGCTCCATCACTAGAGCTTCTGGAAGGGCTGTTAATTTTGTAAAGAAGCAGTGTGTGTCTCAAGCAGCTTGGATTTTGTTGAAAGAAAGCAGACACAAACCAAGGGAAGGTTGTGATGGGGTACTTCCCATACCACACCTTGGCAATGAGTATCATCAAAACACATACATAGGAATCGTTAGGGAAAGTAACATTCAGGTCTTAAGTGCCCACTTTGCTTCAGGATCCTTTAGCAGGACTCTTTCCTGAGCCTGTATTCCCTTCCAAACCAGAGTATTTAAAAAATCCTTTGAACCCTAACCCTCCCTCCCTCCCTTCTTTCTCTCTTCCCCGCCACCCAACTAATTGCATCAATGATTTCAGGGTGTGCAAAGGGGTGGAACTGTGAATAAGATAAAACAAATAAACATAACTCTGAGCTCGCAAGTTTTGGAAGGAGAAGTTGACTGGAGAAAGGTGATGCAGATTAATATACCAGAGCAAAGGTGAAGTCAATAGAAGGGCAATGGTTCCAATATACAGTACCTGCTTCTGGACCAGTGGACTTAGTGTGGCTTAATTCTCTAAACGTGGGCCTAAGGCCATGTTGTTTTTGCAGACCCCTTTCTTCAGCAGTGGGATGGAGCCAGGGGTCCACAGGGTTCCTCAAACTTGGCTCTCCAGATGTTCTCAGACTTCAAATCCTGATCAGCAGGTGTGCTGACTTGGGCTTCTGGTAACTGAAGTCCAAGAACGCCTGGAGAACCAAGTTTGAGGAACCTTGGTCTAGAACTTCCTAATCTGGAACAATTGCTGTATCTCCCACTTCCCAGCTCCCGTGTCTCCTCATAGCTTTCCATCAAGTGTGCACACATGTGATCCAAGTACAAAAGTCATGTTTCGAGCTATCTCTTTTGTTATGTAAAATATATGAGAATTACTTGGGCTATCATGACCCATTAGCTTTGTCAAAAACATGCTTTGGATTAAGATGATTGTCAATTTTCTGGACTCTTCTTGGAGACAGGAGAATAAAGGTTGCTCCCAATGAATGCCCTTTAAAATTTACTACACCACCACTTTCTTTCTTAAAACCACTGTCTAACCAAACATTGGTATATGTGGACGAGCCTTTCCAAAGAATGGAAAACATTGAAAGCACCGGTACATTTGGGTACCCCCTGGACTATGGCATAGAGCTGGCCAATCCTACTGATTCACAGGAAGAAACTGCTGTTAATTGTTCACATTGTTATCTGAAATGTACATTGTGATAGAGGATCTCAAGAGGAGTGCATAAAAGCCTTTCCTCATGGTGCAATGGTTAAGCTATAACATGGGTGCCTAAACTCTGCTCACAATCTGAGTTCAATTCTGATGGCCTCAAGGTTGACTCATCTTTTCATCTTTTCGAGGTCAGCAAAATGAGTAATCCAGCTCATTGGGACAAATGCTTATTACTTTGTAAGACACCCAGAGAGTGCTCTAAGTGCTATGGGGTGACATATAAGTATAATTGCTATATGTCAGAGGTATCCCATGCCGCAGTCCTAATGTTACCTTCCCTTGTAATTATTTCCTCATTCTAAGTGTCAGCTGTCCCTTGTTTTAACATTTAATAGTTCCCTTCTAGTGATGCTTTGTTTGGTTTTACCTCCATTCACCAGTATTTAAAATACGATGAATTGTAATGAAATCTTGTATTATTAAATGCATTCTAGTGTGTTTTCTGCCCCTCCCTGCAAGAATTTCAATTTATTGAGATTTAACTGAAGTGTTAGGGTTAGGTCTTTGGTTGGGTCAAGGGCAGAAGTCATGTTGCTTCTGAATCCATTATGATGGTTAATCTCCTCACTGAAGTCCTGAAATCATTTATTGAACCTTTAAAACAATATGTGGCTAAAAACCTTTCAGAAGTCATTAAGTCATTGCATCTCTATAAATCACTTGACAGCACATAACAAGGACAAATTGTAAATTCTCCCAATGTAGCATCATGGTTAGTTCCCCCACAACTCAAAAAAAAATCACAATATGGAGCATTTTGCTGTGCCAGCATATTACGCTGGCAGGAACAAGAAAGTGCTCCCAATGCAAAATGGGGTGGGTGGGTTGGCTTTTTCTTCCCTAGTTGCAAAAAATTATTGAGGGTACACAAGAGCAAAATCAAATTAGAAGATGGAGGAAGGAACCCTCTGAATAAAGAATAACATTAAAGGAGGATATGGCTGAAGAACTCAACTTCCCCTACGTCACTTGGAGGACCCTGACTAGACTGAGGGTCAGAGTCCCTAAATGCAAGACCAACATGCTCAAGTGGGGGCTGTTGGCAGACAACAACACACTGTGTTAATATGGAGAGATACAGAATCCAGCTTAGTTACTGGTCTGCCGACGACTACCAGAATCATTCAGCCATGAAGACTTAATTTTGCCCAACGACAAAGCCAAGTGGCTTCATTTTTGCAATACAAAGTGTGATCTGGACATGAAAGAAGAAGAAGTTGCAAAAAAAAAAAAGTACATCTATTAGTCTGTCCACCCTCATCCATTTTGGCAAGGGCAATATAGTCAACCCAACTTTCCGGTTCAACGGAGGTGTAACTAATTTTAATTCATCCCAGCACACACAGGTGAGTTGAATTATCTAACCATTTACAATCAGAGGAGGGGGTTCACAGTTCCCCCAAATCTCTCAGAGTTCTCCAAGGCCAAACCACATGCATACCACATGGCTGAAATTCAGGGCTACAGCTTTTTAAATGGTGATGACGGTATGGCTGAAAGCTGTGCCATAGAGCGAATTTTGTGTGGATTTTCCTTTCTTCTTCTTCTGTATACGAATCCAAATATTGGTGGTCTTTATGGCAATCAGCCACAAAGACTGTCCTGAGAACATAATGCAGTGGCCTTCCATTTGCCTTCCACATTGCAGTGTAGCAGCTGTACCACTGATTCAATTCTGTGAGTCACTTTCTGGTCCTGAGCCTTTTTGGCACAAAAAGTCATCCTCAGTCCGAGGCCAGTATTGATGAAGCTGCTTCCCTCCATCAAGATGGATTCAAGTAGGACTTAATCCACTTGGGGACCATCACCCTTCCCAATGGACTTCGGCACCCAAGGTCGTTATTCCTCAGGGTTGTCACATTAGTTAACCGCTGCCTGACGCTCGACGTTGAGTCGCTGGCAGTATGGTCTACTCTATTACCATAGCAGGATAACCTGGTCAGACTGAAGAGTCTTTCTGGAAGGAAAATGTCCCATCTGCATCCATAAGGGGGATAAATGCTTGTACATTATTGAGTGGCAGGAATTTTGTGGAAAGTGGTAACAAATTCCATTCAAGAAGAGGCAGCCCTTCCAACTTGAGAAGGATTCTTCTTTTCAGACAATAATCATGGCAACAAATTTATGCATAGCCTTTTCCAAATATTTCATTTGCTGTTTGAGTTTTATCAATTAATTTGTTGTATCTTCTTGCCAGGAGAAGATAAGCAAGAGCACTCAACAAAGACAATGGCATACAGTACTTGATATCTTACTCTGTATTTTCTCTCCTTCCTGTCATCAGACTAATTGATCCATTAACTGACGAACCCGCATGCTGTAAAATGAGATTTTTTAAAAAAAATAGATGGCTGTGGTCCAAGGGATCCACAACATTTTGTGGTCTTTGAATGAGCTGTGCTGAAGGGCTTTGACCTGAGGAGAATAAGAATGAAAACAAAACATAGCCTTAATCAAGTGTTGCTTAGTAATAGGAACAATATTTTCTCAGCAACCTTATCATGTATTCCATACTAGGAAACATTTCCCAACATATCTTTGCCACCCTGCTGCCTTCCACAACTGCCACCATCCTCTTTTGCATGGTTGGGGATGATGGTTATTGTAGCCCACAACATCTGGAGACAAACACTGGGGGGAAATTGTTGCAGTTGACCAACTCAAGGTATATATTGACACCAAAAACATAGCAAAAGCAATCATACTTATATAGTGCCCAATAGTGCTTAGTGCACTCTCTGGTCATTTCACAAGTTAATTAGCACCAGAAATAGATGGGGTGAAGATGTGCCTTAGTCTATTTTGATTCCTCTGTTGGGAAAAGTTCCTTTTTTTTAAAAAAAAATCTAGGTCACAGCATCCCATCTTTCTTGAAGATTCTGGGAACTATTGTCTAAAAATGCACATTTCTCCATCTGTAAGGTTAAGGGTCTTTCAAGGGCTACCCTCTTTATTTCTATAAGCGGTTTCTCATTTCTACTGAAGTTATTGATGGTACACTTGCACTTCTGCTTTTGTGTTAAGCAGTTGTCATTTGAATGGATGTTATTAGTTGCTCTTGAATATTCCAAAGTGCCACGTTTCAGGCTATGGCATCATCATCATAATGGGTTTAGAACAGAGAAACAACCACCAAGCTACATGGAACATGATGGACCTACTATAGTACTTCCTTCTTCTATAAATCTTCACAATTGAAGCTAAACTTTCTCTCCCTTTTTCTCCTTAATAATAATTGCTTTTTTCTAAATTGGCAGGCTCTTGAGGTCAGATCAGAAGGCCTGAACTTGATACATGATGTACTGACCTTCCTCAAACATAGCAGTCTCAATTTCTTTAGGCAGATGGTGACCTAAGAAATCTTTCCATGCCTTCACGAAAGAAGACTGTGATACAACTCTTATATATATATATATATATATATATATATATATATATATATATATATATATATATATATATATATATATATATATATATATATATATATATATATATATATATATATATATATATATATATATATATATATATATATATATATATATATATATATATATATATATAAAAATGCATTGCCCGCCATCACAATCTCTATCCACTGCTTACTGTCAAGTAGCCAAAACCTTGCTTGAATGCAAAGTTCTTTGTCTGGAAGAGCGTATCGGAACTATGAATAATGGTTAAGATTTACATAAGCACTGCAACTTTCTAGAGTTTGAAAATGCTTCACCTGCACTAGGGATGGAGATCATTCAGCCTGCAGACAACATTGGGTGGCTCGCCACCTCCACATTTCTTGCCTTGCCTCTGAATTTTTTTCTCAGCTTGGCAGTGGCAAACCCCACCCCACCTTCATCCCTAGTTTCCTAAGAAAACACTGGCCAAAAAACCCAGTTACCAAAACCAGCTTAAACAAATGGCTATGTGGTAAGTCCAGCCTTATATAAATGCCATTGATCCAATGGCCAGTGTTCTATTGAATGTACAGTAAAAGTGGTAACGGTCTCCCTTGCTCAAAAGCCAGTCATGTCCATCTTTAGGGGATGATGCTTATCTCCAGGGCCATAGCCAGGGGGGGCAGAGGGGGGCAAAAACCCTCCTGAGCTAACAGCCCCCCACCCCATGATGCCAATGTTATATATGTGAGTGTTACATTCCCCGCCAAATATATTTTGCCCCTCCTGAAAATTTTTATATTCCCCCCCCCCCAAATCTACAATCCTGGCTACGGCCCTGCTTATCTCTGTTTACGGCCAAAGAGCCAGTACTGTCTGCATCTGCAAATATTTCCATGGCCCTGTGGCAGGCACGTCTAGACACAGGAGTGCATGGAACGCTGTTACCTTTCCTGCCGAAGCAGTGCCTATTTATCTACTTGCAATTTCTTGCTTTTAAACTGCTAGGTTGCCAGAAGCTGGGATAGATAATGGGAACTCACTTCATTATGCAGTACTCGAGTCTTGAACTGCCGACCTTCCAGTTGTCAAGCTCAGTGTCTTAACCACTAAGCCACCGTGGCCTAAAGTAAAATTACATAGGCATAAATATGCAGGGTATTTATGCCCGGTGGGAAAGAATTGCACTCTACAATCGCTTGTACATCTTTAGCACAATGGATTTACAAGGCATTGCTGGAACCGCTTAGGGCCGTGATGGTGAACCTTGGCACTCCAGATGTTCTTGGACTTCAATTACCAGAAGCCCAAGCCCCCGTGAATCCACACGAAGGGGTTTACTGCAACTCATCCAGCCCACACCGTCTTCGTTGCTACTGGAAGCGGAAATAAAATGCGCCCGTCCGGAGGAAGGGTTAACCTGGAAGAGTCTTAATTATTCGGGCATGTTTTACTTCCGCTTCTGGGAGCGACGAGGGCAGCACGGGCCAGATGAATCATGGTAAACCCATTTGTGTGGATTCACAGGGTGCTTGGACTTCTGGGAATTGATGTCCAAGAACATCTGGAGTGCCAAGGTTCGCCATCACGGACTTAGGGAGTGGCCCTTTGGTGCTTTAATATCAATTCTAGGTTCAACGTAGTTGCACAATAGGATTTTGGCTGACAAGTCAGCTGCAGTTTGGACTAGCAACTGGATTTAGGCCAAATTGCATGCGAGTTTACGCTGTGTTTTAAAGCCTCCTCCTCCTCCTTGTTCTGCCGTATCTGAATCCAAATATCGTCAATCCTCATGGCGATCAGCCTTCTGGTCCTGAGCCCTTTTGGCACACAAAGTCCTCATCAGCCCCAGGCCAGGGTTGATGAAGCTGCTGGCTTCCATCAAGATGGATTCAAGTGGGATTTAATCCATTTGGGAACCAACACCCTTTCCTGGGGACTTTGCCACGCAAGGCCGTTAGTCCTCAGGGTTGTCAGGTTAGTTAACCTCCACCTGACACTCGGTATCGAGTCGTTGGTAGTATCATCTACTCTATTACCATAGCAGGATAAACTGGCCTCCTAGATACTCAAATCAGTTTTTAAACAAGGTGCATGATCTCCATGGGGTCTCATTTTTACATGGCTGCCCTTTTTAGTCACTGCAGTATGGCAGCCCAGTAAAATATTCAATGGTGTCTTACCAGAACGGAGCTCCTTAATAGATCAGAAGAGATTTCACTACTACTTTGTTGCCAGAAATTGTCTACCGTTCTCTAATGCTGTCTTTATTATCCCCATGAAGCTCCTCCATCTTTAATAGTTGCATGGGAGCAGGAATTAATGGCGGCTGTTCCTTGTCCTGTGAGAGGCAACACTAGCTGAATTTCATGCTTTCACAGGAGGCCTCTTCCTCTATCCATAGGGCCACCCTACCAAAGGGTCAGGTTGTCTTGATGTGGGTACAGCTTCAAATGGATGAGGCAGGTGGCTTGCTTAGCATGGCCACTAGAGGGCAGTGCCGCACTTGCCATGCTGATGTTATTTAACATGGCCCATAATACAGATGTGAAGTTGAGACTTTGGGCTGGGTAATTGCTCTGAGAGTTAGGGATTAGTGTTTTAAAATTAACCATGTTTTGGCAAGATAGTGCCTGCTCCAGCCGTGCTGTGCATCATGTGTTCCTCAGTAAACAAATAGCGGGTTTTGCTATTCAAGAGAACCCATACTTTTCTTTTCCACAAGGCAAAACATGGCTAGTTCCTTCATTCTTTGCACACTAGGCTTGGTTTCCAGTCCCCTGATCAAAGTATGGCAAAGCATGACAAGGCAAAGCAATCACACTTATATATTGCCCTATAGGCAAAGCAAACACACATATTTCCCCATCAGGATCAAATTCACAATGTTTTGGCTGCAGTACAGCAATTCAACCACTGCACCATCACCTCTTCTATTCTTTTCTATTAGTATACCCTCCTGATTTAGTGCAAACACTATTGTGGGCAGTCCCACTATTAACAAATCAATAAATCTCAAATGAAAATCAGTTTCCATATCAGTCATCCCCAAACTCCAAATACTTTTTATGCCAAACTGCTCTTTCTGCAGATATCCAATTTTCTCTGTCAGTTTATGCCAGCTAGATTAGGTAGTCCATTCAAAGCTGAGACTCTAGCAGAAGAAGAGAAAAATCTGTTTTCAGGTTCATGACAGAGGGATCCCGGGAACACTCCACTGGCAAAGGCAGCAGGAAGGCAGTTCTTTGGCCCTGCTCATGCCACACTGCGTGCCAAGAACGTGGGTTTCAAAAAACAGCATTTCTTCTTGTATTTGCATAGATGGGCATAGAGATTACGCAATGTCTTAGAAAGCGCCATGCCCAGAACACCCTGCTCAAGGATCTGGCACTAAGAAAGATGCTGATCATGTGGTACAGCAGGAAGAAAAGGAAAGAAAAGACCAAAATACTAGGAGGGAGATGTGGGGTCAGGTGTAAAAAAAATAAGCCCAAACAGATCTGGGACTTGAGGAAAGATGGTAACAAACTGGAACAAGTTTAGAGGAGGGCAAACAAAGTCAACTGAGCCTTCCATCCTTCCAGGGTCGGTTAAATGAGGACCCAACATGTTGGGAGCAAAATGCTAATTAACCAGCCAGAGAGTGCACTAAGTGCCATGGAGTGGTATATAAGTGTAATTGAACTCACAATGTTTTGGTTTCAGTACACACACAGAGAGAGAGATGGAGAGAGAGATATTATATAAAACAGTAGTTGTGATGACAAAAAAATGAATACTGAATGCTTATGTAGAAGAATGTTTTACAAACTCAGTCTGTAATCCAATCTGTAATAATAAATCTCTAGTTACAAACAATTTGTGTTCAAAAAGCAAAGAGAAGTAGGTCTCAACCTATACCATTATTTAATAGGAAGACTCCTGCATTCTTAAAAAAGATTGAATGGCATCTGATTGACTGCAGTGTAGTAGTTTTGAAATGCAATTGTCGACAAGAGCCACTGATTAACTGAAGGAACATGTATTTATTTCCATTCTTTTGCTTAGAGTATGTCTGCTATTATTTTACTTCTATGGCCCTTTTCTCCTGCTAAAGGGACTCACATACTCATATGATTGTTCTCTCAATCTTATGTAAGTGATTTAAAAGGTTGCTTATTTAATATATGTAATATATGATATCTCACTTCTTGGCATCCAGACTTTTGTAGGAGTGGCCTTTTAAAATCCAGTACATTGCTCTTGCTCTTACTCTCATTAGCATTTGTATTTTTTATTTCCTTTTCTGCACTCAAGGCACTGTATCCAGGACAATTTTCCTCCCTGCTTGATCCTCACAACAAGCCTGCAAGGTAGGACAGGACCAGCCCAAAGCCTTTGGAGGAGTTTCACAGCTCACTGGGGACTTGAACCTGCAACTTGGAGGCTCCATTCTGACCCACTAGCCATGACAGTGCACTGGCTCTTAATGCACTGCTAGGAAAAGTTTCTTTTTAAAAATATATGAGCTCTCAGACTTCACCCAGTAGCTGGGCTGGATGGAAAATTCTGGGGGTGGACTCCTGATAAAGGAGGATTTCTGAGCTCTTATGCGGTTACTCACATGCATGTGTATTAATGCTCTGCATGTATAGGACAGAAATCCTAATGGTGTTTAAAAACTGGGAGGCAGGAATACTTGAGTTTAGACTGAGAGTCACCAAATGACCCTACATTTCCTTCTTTTTTCTTTTCTTTTTATATACATTTTTATTATTACTACCAAGAATAAGAACTATACATTACAATAAACAATAGAACAACAGAAACACACCTACTATAATATACGATAATACTGTGTGATCCCTTTACCCAGCCATATATTACTTTGCTTAATATACAGACTCTTTAATTTATATTTTATCCTTCCATCCAAAATGATATTTATTCTTGACCTGGTTTTGTTCCTTTCCCTTTCCCAGTCCAAAATTTCTCCCCATATTTCTTTAAAATCCGATTTCCTTATAATTCCTTTTTTTGACTCTTATTTCTGATGTTTTGTTGTTGTTCATTCGCATAGTCGAGTCCGACCCTTTGCGACCCCATGGACCATTGCACGCCAGGCACCCCTAACCTCCACCATCCTCTTCAACCTGCCCAGTCCTATGCCCATTGCATCTACAATACCATCTAGCCATCTCATTCTCTGCCGCCCCCTTCTTCTTTTGCCTTTGACCTTTCCCAGCATCAAGGTTTTCTCAAGTGAATCCTCCCTTCTCATTTGATGTCCAAAGTACTTTACCTTCATCTTCAATATTTGACCTTCCAAGTAGCAGTTGGGGTTTTCTTCTAAGATCAACCTATTTTTTCTTTTTGCTGTCCAGGGTACTCTCAAAACTCTCCTCCAACACCACATTTCAAAGGCATCTATTCTTCTGCGCACAGCTTTCTTTATGGTCCAGCTCTCACACCCATACATTACTACAATTGCTTTGACTATAGGGAATTTTGTTTCTAATCTTTTTTGTTTCTGATGTTAATTTGTCATTTATTGTTATACTCCAGTCTGGCCAGGTGATCCTGCTATGGTAATAGAGTTGACCATACTGCCAGCGACCCAACGCCGAGTGTCAGGCGATGATTAACTAACCTGACAACCCTGAGGACTAGTGGCCTTGGTAAAGTCCACAGGGAAGGGGGATGGTCCCCAAATGGATTAAATCCCACTTGAATCCATCTTGATGGAGAGCAGCCGCTTCATCAATGCTGGCCTGGGGCTGAGGAGGACTTTGCATGCCACAAGGGTTCAGGACCAGAAAGTGATTTGTGGAACTGGATCGGTGGTACGGGGGTCACACTGCGATGTGGAAGGCAGATGAAAGGCCACTGTATTATATTCTCAGGATCGCCATGATGATCACCAATATTTGGAATCGGACATGGCACAAGAATAAGAATAAGAAGAATTGCTATACTCCACATTTCTCTCTACCATTCTTCTGACTCAGTTTTACTATCTGATTTCCATTTCTTAGCTATGACTAATCTCCTTGCAGTTACCATTATACTGATCATTTCTTGCTTTTCTCTCTCTAATTTTTTACCTCTGAAATCCATTAGCAGGGTTACTCTAGGACTCATCTACAGATGTCTCCTTCTATGTACCCTTGTTGAAAAACATGAACACCATCCCACGCTGGCCGGGAATGCTGCCCTTGAACGTAGCCCATTCCAGCCACCTCTGCCGTTTTTGACGGCACAACCGTCTCCTTTGTTCTCAGCTTTTATCTCCGTGGGTTTGCTCTGCCATGATCTTCCATAGCAACTCCGACAGGAATCGGAAAGTTCACGCAGGGTAAGAAAACCCAAAACTCACCAGAGGTTTCTGTGGGTTTATTCCCAAGTCTCGACCCTGCCTTTTACCTCCACACCAAGACAGGAGTTTAAAATGGTTCGGGAGAATTTCTTTTCTTTTGAACTACACAACCTGAGTGCCCTTTGCTGTTTTTTTTTTTTTTGGAGCTGTTGTCCCGCCGCCGGCCCCTGCCAAAGGAACTTTTGTGAACTCTGTCTAGGAATGAAATGAAAGATACACATTCTGTTTAGGGAGGTCGAGCAGATCAGTTAAACCAAACAACTTTAAAAGTAAGGCTACGCACAGTTTCTGTTTAAATGGTTAATAAATTTGATGCTGGCGGTCACACTCTGGGGATTGTAAGCAAAGAGGGACTACAGTGGCTTTGTGGTTAAGACACTGAACATGAGGACCAGAAAGTCAGCAGGTCAGCAGTTCGAGACCCGAGTCCTGTGTGATAGAGTGAGCTCCCGTCTCTGTCCCAGTTCCTACCAACCTAGCAGTTCAAAAGCAAGACATTGCAAGTAGATAAATAGGTACCACTTCAGCGGGAAAGTTAATAGTGTTCTATGTGCTCTAGTCATGCCTGCCACATGATCACGGAAACATCTGGAGGCACAGGCAGCGCTGGCTCTTTGGCTGTAAATGTAGATGAGCACTGTCCTCTAGAGTTGGACGCGACCGGCTTATGAGCTAGGGCAACCTTTACCTTACCTAAGCAAAGAAGTAAAGATCTCTTATATGGGCCCCATCTCCTTTTGCATCAGAGAATATCCTAGAAACTACGGTAAAGTCCAAGCAAAGTCCTGCTAGGGAGAGGATGACAGTCTCAGAGATTTCCTCGCCTGGGAATGGGCATGGCTGATGCTATAGATCCGTGATGGTGAACCTTGGCACTCCAGATGTTCTTGGACTTCAATCACCAGAAGCCCAAGCCCCCGTGAACCCACACGAAGGGGTTTACTGCGATTCATCCGGCCTGCGCCACTCTCGTCGCTCCTGGAAGCAGAAGTAAAACACTCCTATACGGCTCTAGATGGTGTTGAATTCTTTCTCTCGTGTTGGACATGTCTGACAATCAAGGAGGCTGAGATCTGTGAGTTCAGAAGGCCGTGGCAGGTGGGGGGGGGGGAGAGCTAATTTTGGAGGAAGCCCTTCTCCAGGTCACTTCTGATTAATAACAGTCAGAAAGCACTGAAAAACAAGACAGCATGAGTGGCTCACACTGAAGTGCACGGAACACTGTTACCTTTCCCATTGGGGGGGTACCTATTTATCTATTTGCGGCACCTATTTATCTACTGTCCTATCTCCTCCTGGTTTCTGACATGCACATTGTATGCAGAACTGCCAAGTTTATAATTAAGGCACTAGCTAAAAGAATCCAATATATCAATCAAATTGGGGTATCCTGCAAGGGAGATTCACTTATCTGATTATGGATATGCATCTATTAATTGTATTAAGGCACATTCTCCAGTTTACATTCCTTTTAAAAGTAGCTTAGGTGTGTATGTATTATATTTTATTGTATTCTATTGTACTTTTATTGTATTTCATTGCATTTCATTGCATCACACAGATTTTAATCCTTCTGTTGTTGTTGATAAGACTAATTTATAAGACTAATCAATCAATAAACCACCACCACCACCACCACCACCACCACCACCACGACTACTACTACTACTACTACTACTACTACTACTACTACTACTACTACTACTACTGCCACACTCTCTGAAGAACAGGAACCAACTCCTTGTAAAGCGTAGTACAGTAATTAAACTGAATTGCCATACCACAGTGATGGCGAACCTTTTAGAGTCCGAGTGCCCAAACTGCAACCCAAAACCCAATTATTTATCACAAAGTGCCAACATAGCAACAGGGGAGGGAGGAAACGCTCCCATTGGGCTGCTGGGCAGAGCGAACTCTGTGCTGGGGCAACTGCACGGGTGTCCACAGAGAGGGCTTCGAGGGCCACCTCTGGCACGCTTGCCATAGGTTTGCCACCACTGCCATACCAGGTCTAAGAGTCTAGAAGTGGTAGTCCAATTTTGTCAGCCTTTTAAAAAAGAAGTATCAGGGGAGTCCTTGTAGATTCCCCTCCTCCGCCAGTTTGGCCTTTAGGCTTGCAGATGAGGGACCCCTATGGTTCTTAAACACTGAAAATCAAGGGAATAATCAGAATAACCACTGCTTGGTTTCTGGAGCATCATCAGGCAAATCGCCAAGGTTGTCTCTTCCTTTGTCAGGACTTTGTCTCCCTCTTGTGGCAAGGAGAAAGAAAGACAAAAAGCGATTCAGTGTGGTTTGGGCCATGCTGAAGTCGAAAAGAGCTTTCTGGGCAGTTCTTGAGAAAGTTCCTAGATTTTTACTATGGCTCCTAGAATCCCCAGGGAATTATGGAGGCTGTTGTCCCAAGTCTCCTAGGCCAACACATAATCTGCAAGAATATTTGCCTGTGGAAAGTGAGCAGATGATTGGTACGAAGTGATATGGAATACTGCAATAAATGATAAATTAACATGTGAATTAACATTTAAAAAAGCATGCGTAAAAAAACACACACCTGACTTTAGAGAAATATGGTGAGAATGTATAGATTATGTATTAATGAAAGGAAAAGGAATAAGGCCTGAGCAAAATATTATATTTTCCTGGAAGGAGGGTAAGGTAATGGTAAAGGTTGCCCTTGCAGATATTTCCGTGGACATGCATGCAGGCATGACTAGATGCTGGAGCACATAGAACGTTGTCTACCTTCCCACCAAAGTGTCACCTATTTATCTACTTGCAATGTCTTGCTTTCGAATTGCGAGGTTGGCAGCTCACTTCGTTGTGCAGCACTCAGGTCTCGACCTGCTGACCTTCCAGTTATCAAGTTCAATGTCTTAACCACTAAGCCACCGTAGTCCCTTTGGAACCCATATACTGCCGGCCTTTGCTCTAGGTTTCATTCCCAGGTGTTTGCTCAAAATGAGATTCACATCTTTCATCACACTATGTTGTCCGAATAGAGTTGCCATTCGTCCTGGAAAACCGGGATTGTCCTGGATTCAACGTTGGAAAAGTTATCCCGGCCAGTTCAATAAAAATCACGTTAAAGTCCCGGATTTTAAAAACTTACTGATTGTGTATTATAACACACCATTAAAATAAAATTTAACTCTCACCATCAAACGAGTGATTTCCTGCCACATTGGAGTTGGAGTGTACCTAGAGACAAACCTTAATGTCCTCACACCACCGCCCGTTAAGTGTGACCAGTGTTTTTCCTGGCACTGAGGACATTAAGAGTTGACCACGACGCGACTTCTCAGAAGTACAACAGATCATCTTACAGTAAGAATTAACTGTTGCAAATAAATTCATTTATGTATTGATATATTTGATGTGAAAGTGTTTTATAGCTGTCATTCTATTGTGTTTTTTTAAAAGGCTATTTTGTAGATAACCCGCCCATTTTTGTCAGGTACACTTATGTCCCGGTTTTGTGGGAGAGAATTATGGCAACTCTATGTCTGTACCTTTGCAGATCTAGCTCATGCCTTTTGCTTGCTTATCCAACGTAGTTGGTCGCTGAATGCAAACAGGAGGCATCAACACCTTGCCCCATTCTCACTTTCTTTTGTAAGCTAGCAGTGGGTCCAGTGACCCCCAGTAGTAGGGATGACTTTATCTATCCTAACTCTAGTTTCTTCCTTTCTGTCCAGAAAGATCTTAGCATGTATTTATAAGTTGTACAAGTAATAATCATAATAATTTTGTGTCAGAAATTATTCTGGGCTGAAAGGATTCTGCTGGAGAAACTCTACTCAGGGGATGCCCAAATAAGGCGCCTTTCATGTCCCCAAGATCTTTCCCCTCCAAAGTGGTCACTATTTATCTACTTGCAATTTCTTGCTTTTGATTTGCTAGGTTGGCAGGCCCTGGGACAGTCATGGTCTTGAACTCAGGACTTGCTGACCTTCCAAGTAACATGGTGAGCTTCTTAACCACTAAGCCACCAGAGTCCCTTATCCTTTATTTGTACAACTAGGGACTGTGTGGTGGCTTAGTGGTTAAAGATGCTGAACTTGTCTGGAAGGTCACCAGGTCAGCAGTTCGAGACCCAAGTGCTGCAGGATGAAATGATTCCCTGCGGTCTGTCCCAGCTCCTGCCAGCTTAGCAGTTTGAGAGCAAGAAACTGAAAGTAGATAAATAGGGACCAGTTTGGTGGGAAAGGTAAACAAGAGTTCCAAGCGCTCTGGTGGTCTAGCCATGCCTGCGAGGGGTAATGGGCGCAAACAGTACGGTACTCAACAGATGGCGAAAAAAACCGTTTGAAATGAGAGATGATGGCTGTGTAGTCTCTGAAGATGAAATGTAATTAAATGTATCCAACTTGGTAAAGAATTCAAATAATTTAATCTTTTTCACAACCGAAAGGCTAGATTTGTACCAAAAAATTGATAACAAAAAAGATTCCTCTATGGGTAATTTTTACAGTTCTTGATAACTGGTATCGACTTTGAAAATAATAGCTGTATCAGTGAATCATACATACCCATAGAGGAAATATTTTTGTTATCAAGAACTGGCTCTACAGCTAGATGCACCATTGGGACATCCTCTGAATGGATATGAGCCTCAAGTCCACTGGCTCAGATCCAGGAAGAGCTTTCTGGCAGGTCTGGCAGGAACAAATATTCTTGAAGGTATGCAAGTTTTGTTCTTAAGTTGCAGTCGATTCTGACCCTTTGCGACCCCATGGAACATTTTCCTCCAGGCACCTCTGTCCTCCATCATCCTCCTCAGCCTGCCCAGCTCTGTGCCCATTGTGTCTACAAAACCATCTAGCCATCTCATCTTTGGATGCCCCTTCTTCTCTTGCCCTCTACCTTTCCCAGCATCAAGGCCTTCTCAAGTGAGTCCTCCCTTCTCATTTGATGTCCAAAGTATTTTAGCTTCATCTTTACTATTTGACCTTCTAATGAGCAGTCAGGGTTGATTTCTTCTAAGATTGACCTATTTGTTCTCCTCGCTGTCCAGGGGACTCTCAAAACTCTCCTCCAACACCACATTTCAAAGGCGTCTATTCTTCTGCGCTCAGCTTTCCTAATGGTCCAGCTCTCACACCCATACATTACCTCTGGGAATACCATCGCTTTGACTATGCAAATTTTTGTTTTCAAGGTGATGTCATTTGGAGGGCTCTGAATAGGCTGAGAGTCAGAGTGCCTAAATGTAACACCAACATGCTCAAGTGAGGGCTGCTGGTGGACAACAACATGTAGTGTGGATGTGGAGAGATACAGAATCCAGCTCATTTACTGGTCTGCTGATTACTCCCAGAAACATGTAGTAATGGTTCTGGTAGTATTCAGCAAAGCTAAGAAGGTGGCTTCATTTTGGCAGTCCAAAGTTTGAGCTGGACACAAAAGAAGAAGATGGGGAGGAATAGGGAATTGTAGAAACCACAGGAGCACCTGCCTTTTTTTAACCTTTACTCTTTAATAAATACAAAACTCTTCAATATCAATCCTCCAGCTTTGGGGTGAGCAAGGCAGAAGACCTTGCTCACAGGAACCATAAATTATACAACCAAACAAGCGTGGGGGGGGGGAGGATACTCCCTCCCCCACAATTAAAACAAAATACCCAAGAAAGGCAATCAAGGAGGATAATTTTACATTATATACAGGCTAGTTAAGAGGAGGGGAGTGCTTCCCCATTTTCAGTGGGGCATGTGAGCCATATATTCCATGCGGCACTTGCTTGAAGAGGTGAAACCATTTGGAGGCATGTGTAAAATCAGACATGCTCAGTTCACGTAGTATGTCAGGTGGTCCTTATATTGCAAGAGGCAGTGCCCAGGGTTCAATCCCCTCCCCCACAAAGGGCTTTATTGCTGTGTCTGGCACACTCGGGTATGCCATGGTCACCTCCCAAGGCAGCTGCCCCTCTGACTGATACAAATCCAGAGTTCCCACCCACCCTCGGTAACTTTTAAAGTCTTGGACGACCATCTCCTTTCACGGAAGCGACCAAAGGTTCACTAATGTTTGAGGCTGCTGCAGCTGCTGCCGTTGGGCAGAGGAAAAAGAAGACACCAGGCATTCAACCAGGAGGGCTTCTTTTCCTGGGATGAGATCAGAAGACAACCTGTTGTCTTCAAACAGCCAAGGGAGAGGTGGAGAGAGGCCATCTGCAAATTGCCCTGCCTTCTTCAGCTCTGTCAAAGACTTGGCATCTGGGCTTCCTCCTGGCACCTGGGCTTCCAAATTCCTTCTGGTTGGCTAGAGTCTCCAGGAATCCTTGCTCTCTGTTGGAAGCATTCTTTGGCCTTCTTCTGGAAGGACATCCGGCGCTGCGGCACAATGAAACAAGACCAAAAGAGGTAAGCAAGAGGTAGGAAGACCTCAAGAGACGGAGGAGTGCATTCAGAGCTACTCTTGGTACCATGAACGCCACCCCTTGTCTAAGGCTTGGCCGTAGAGGGAAAACAGGTGAAAGACATCCAGAGTACGTAGTTTGGACATACAGTATCAGCATGAAGATAAGGACGTTGCTCAGTTAGAGCTGGATTGGCCATAATCCCAATTGGTGGTTTTGGTAGCAGGTTCAGATGAGAACCCATGAAGTTTCTAATCAACTGATCTGTTCAGAAATACAAAAATCATCTGATTCCAATGCAAAACAGCCACATAAAATTTCAATATAAGCTTTGATCCTCTCTTCTGTGGCCTGGATAGGGACAATGGCTTTCCGTCATGATACTTAAAGTTAATCCGCTATCAATTCAAAACCCACTTATACTTTTTGCTTCTTGTCAGAAGCACCATAGCAGAATTAATAAATACATTAGATAATTTCTCACCCAATAATAGCATTGGGAGTAGGTAACAATCAAGTCTTCCACAATCCAGGCTGTGCAGCATCGAGTACACTGATGTAGTTGCCTTTTATTCTCTATGTCCGTGATGGTGAACTTTGGCACTCCAGATGTTCTTGGACTTCAATTCCCAGAAGCCCAAGCACCCTGGGGATCCACACAAATGGGTTTACTGCGATTCATCCGGCCCACGCTGCCCTCGTCGCTCTCGGAAGTGGAAGTAAAATGCGCTCATATGGGTGTGTTTTACTTCCGCTTCCGGGAGCAATGAGGGCATCGTGGGCCGGATGAATCGCAGTAAATCCATTTGTGTGGAATCACAGGGTGTTTGGGCTTCTGGGAATTGAAGTCCAAGAGCATCTGGAGTGCCAAGGTTCGCCATCACAGCTCTACACTCACAAAGGAAGCATTTTCTCAGGTTCCCTTTGGTTCTGCCAACTTCACTCCACAGCCTTTTAAGTGCCTTCCCCCTAACCCAGTCCTCCCCGAGACTGGGACCTAAAATTTCCTGCGATTTCATTCCTTGGAAGAGGTGGGTAGTCCTTTTCTTTCCATACTGTAGCCCTAGCATTCTCTGCTGTTTCTTTCCAAGACTCACAGATGTTCGGGGCTGGGGTTGGGAACTTTTCCTTTATTTTAATCTGGAAATGGCAGGAAGGAAGCCAAAGAGTGGATACACATTTAATACCAATGCTTTGAGTCCTTCACTATTATTATCTATATACCGTTGGGTGCACTGCCTGCTAGGTACTTGATTTTGTCAAACTGGGGTTGGCTTCACACACCCTGTATTGATTCTGCAGTTTTCACTGAGCCCTGTTACTACCTGCTTTGTGTGGTCTGAGCCTATGCTACATTGGGCTGGCATATCTGCATGCAGAGTAGTGTAAGACCAAGGCCTTGATTCCTAAGGGTTGTGGTTGTCTGCTCCAGCTGGTTTGCTATAGCTTCAGAAGAATATTATTCCTTGCCACCAATATTGCTCTTTTGCTTTGCATTTTGGCAGCGTTTCTTAGAAATCAGTGTATGACCCAAAGTAACACTAAGGTATTTTTAGGCAAAACAATGAACAAGCTAACTTGAAGTTTCCAAGATAATGTTTGTATTATGACTCTATTATTCCTGGCTCTTAATGGCCATTCTTGAGATTAATGGTCACAGCCAGCACTTCTCAGATTTCTGTTATCTCCTCTTCCTTTGATTCCAACCCCTCTCCATTTATTCACTCATATGCATTTACACAATTATCTCTTGAATGAGACAGAACTCCATGCCTCTGATGAAGAAACTATAATCCACGAACACTTTATGCCATATTAAAATCATTCCCTTTAAGGCGCCACAAGATTCTTTGTTATTCTTGCTCCAAAAAACTAATCCAGCGTCTCTCCTGCAGAAATGCCCTGCAGTTAACTGGAACCATCTGCTTGGTAGATGCATGCAAATCAACCTGTGCAACTTTCCAGGACCAGGAAAGGGCTGATCTCCTGCTCAAATCTCATACTGTATTTTAGCTGCAACCTGATACCACAGAAGCAAGCTGGTGAAGCTTTCCCAGGCAGATGTCTGGGAGAGAGCACCAGCAAGATGTATGACTGCAATACTGGTTAAAGCTTTGCCAGCCATTGGTTGTGTTATCAGCAGAGACTGTAATTTATTTTTTGGCATTGTTTTGTTTTAATTGGACTTTGCAAAATCTCTAAATTACGCACGCTTGGCTTGTTCCTAAAAACTGCACCAATATCACAAGATGGCTACAGGAGGTTTGTGTGTTCAGGAGTGTTACCAGAGGCACAACTGTTCAGCACTAAAATATCTCGGCATAAGACTTGACAGGACACTCTCTTTTAAGCAGCGCTGCCGGAATGCCAAAGCTAAACTAACTATGAGGAACAATATCATCAGGAAGTTGACAAACTATAGATTGGAAGCTCAACCATCCACGCTGTGTACATTGGCTTTGGCTAAGAACATCTATGCAGCAGAGTATGCTGCTCCAGTATGGAGTGCATCTGCACATGCAAAACAAGTTGACTTCACTGGTAATGAAACAATGCGGATAGTGACAGGATGATTCAAACCGACAGACCAGTTGAGAAAATATAACCTCTTGTTGGTATTTCTCCCCTTAAGACAGGGGTTCCCACCCTTTTAAAGCCGGGGGCCACGTCACACTCTCCCAGTCAGCTTTGAGGGCCAGATGGCCATTTTGCACT
The DNA here is from genome assembly GCA_035047345.1 of Bradypodion ventrale. NCBI lineage: Eukaryota > Metazoa > Chordata > Lepidosauria > Squamata > Chamaeleonidae > Bradypodion > Bradypodion ventrale. Next base: position 11,006,768 of record JAWDJE010000003.1, read on the forward strand.
GCCTGCATGATGGGGGCAGCCATTTTGTCCCAACAGCTTCAAAGGGGTGACCATTTTGTTTCTCGAATGCCCTTGGAGGGCCCACATGAAATGGTGCTGTGGGCTGGATCAGACCCATGGGCCTTAGTGTTTGGGAAGCCCTGACCTAAGATAAGGTGAGAAGTAGCAGAGGACGCCAAGAGAACCAAGCAAGAGAATAACCCTTGATATCCTCTGAACAGACATGCGCTTCAAGTTTGCTGGCTCAGATCTAGGAAGAGCTTTATGGCAAGAACAAACATTCTTGAGGGCACACAAAACAGAAGATGGAGGAAGGAGCTTACTGGACAAGGAATAACATTAAAGCAGGATATGGCTAAGGAATTTGATCTCCCTTATGTCGTGATGCCCTGATGAACCAGGCAAATCTCTGCTATAATCCTTCTGCCCTGACAACACTGACAGGCAGGAGTTTGCAGACAGCTTCTCTTTTGCTTACATATTTCTCTTTGTTTGCATATTTCTACTGAAGATAAGTCTCCACAGCTTAGCTAGGTTAGGAGTGGTATGCCTGCCAAGAAAAGCTGTGTTATCTCTAAGCTAGTGGAAGACTGCCCAGCAGCTAGATAGGAATGCTATGCCAGCTAGTTCCCTTATCTCTAAACTAAGGGAAGCCTGCCAAGAAGGTATGATTGTTGCTTATGTGTTTCTCAAACTAATCCCATGTTTGTTTCTTAGAGAACAGGTAAATCTCTTCAGTATAGGCTTTGATCTTTCCCTCTAGTCCGCAAGATTTCTTACTAGTCAGCAAGATTGCTTTCTCACGTAGGTCAGCAACATTCCTTTCCCACAGGAGGGGGCGAGAGGCAGTCTCACAGGCTGCTAAAGAGTATAAAAGAGGGAGCCTGACACTTGTTAGATGGGCAATCTGAACTGAGACTCCCGGTGTTTCGTTATGCATCGCCTCCTTATCCTCATCTACATGGGAGCATTTCCCTGCCCAGGGAAATAGCTAAGGGAAAGAGACTTTGAAATGCAGTAATACCCCATACAAAGTCTGCTTCGTACAACATTGAATTCATACAACATCGCCTAATTCCTTGAAAAAAGTTGCCTCATACAAAGTCGCTGCAACTTTGTATGAGGCATTTGGGGTTTTCCCAGGTTGCATTGTGCCTGGGCAGTATAAAAGGCAGGATGCATGTGTGCATTGCTCTTGTGGGTTTTGCACGAGGCGAAGTGTTTAGGAGTGGTTTTGAGCGTGATTTTGGATTTCTTGAATTTTTTTGTCAGAATTTTTGGAAGCATTCCTGGGATTTTGCAGCACTCTTCAGGTTCTTGGACCATTCTTTGGCACAGTGGAAAGGTAGGTAAATGAGGTTTTCTGTTTCCGATTGGCTTGGGGTGGAGAAGTGGATGGGGGAGGGTAATTTTTTGGTGGGGTGGGCAATTGTTTGGTGTTTGCTGCTGTGGTTTTTAAAAACAGTTTGCATGCATAATTTTTCTTATGTTGGTCTTTTTTCGGGGAGCACTGTTTGGTGGGGTGGGCAATTGTTTGGTGCTTACTGCTGTTTGGATGATTAACACTGTGCTGCATGATGGGACAAGTTGGCATCCATTTTGTCCTTGCTTCCATCCAGTAATTGTTTACAGTAGCTTGTACAAAATGGATGATCAGCCCCATGGCTGCAGATTAACACTGTGCTGCATGATGGGACATGTTAACTTTTAAACCTGCACTTCATAAAGTTTTCAAAAGTTAAAAAACTTATTGTATGGTTTGTCTCCTAAAATCAGGGTTGTTTAACATGTTTTTGTAACATATTTAGCCTTTAGACAATGATTTCTTAAAGTTCTGTCAGTTTCCTGTCTGTTTCCTTGACTTTGCCCTGAAGTTTGTGCTGTTACAGTACAATGTATCTCTATGGAAACAACGTTGTACGAGGCATCGTGGCAAGGATTTGGACATTGTATGAGGCATCATGGCTAAGATTTTGCATGCCTCATACAAAGTCCAAATCCGTATAAAGTCCAAACTTGTGGGACCAAGTTTGGACGTTGTATGAGGTATCACTGTATTCTATCTTTGTATGTGTATGTCTTTTGTACTTTGTACTTCTTTTTTCAGATACTTTCAGAAATAAAACTTTGCTGCTTCAGAACCTGAGTAGAACTCAGTCTTTTAAAAGCTCTCTGCCTAAAAATAAAGCTACCAACACTGGGAAATTGCACATTCCCTGAAGGAAGGAGATCCCACCCAGAGCTGGTAGAGGCATTGTGAGGTTTGGTATTGCTGCATGAGGGAATGACGTGCTGAAACAAACCAACGGAGCAGCTACCATATATACTAAGCCTCACTTTACCAGGTGCTAGCGATCGGCATAGAGATGACACCTTATATCACTTGGAGGATTCTGAATAGGCTGAGAGTCAAAGTCCCTAAATCCAAGACCAACATGCCCAAGTGGGGGCTGTTGGCAGACAATAACACACCGTGTGAATGTGGGGAGATACAGAATCTATATCATCTACTTGTCTGCTGATTACTACAAGAAACATGCACCCAATGAATATTTAATTTTGGTCAACAGCAAAACCAAGAAAGTGGCTTCATTTTGGCGGCCCAAAGTTTGATCTGGATACGAAAGAAGAAGAATCAGAGGGACAGAGCCTGAGGCAGGGTGCAGGGGTGGCAAAGAACTTGGCACCAGCCTCACTTCATGCCCCTCTTCTTCTCCTCTTAGGGCCGCTCCCTTACCTTGACATTTGGAGCAGCAGCTGTCTCCCTTTGCTTCCTCTCTGGAGCAAGAATTGCGAGCGCATTCTTGGCGCTGGCACTGTGTCTCTCCAGACTGAAAGAAAGAAAGAAAGTGGCGAGAGGCCATTACAAGCTGGGATGCTGATGACAAATCCATAGGGCAGCCTGGCCTTTCCTTTCCCCAGGGCTAAAATGCCATAATGAGCCTTGAACATCCTTCCAAATAGGTTTCACCTAGAAATGGAAAGAAGGGGACTATGGTGGCTTAGTGGTTAAGACGCTGAACTTGAGAACCAGAAGGCTGGCAGGTCAGCAGTTCAAGATTCAAGTGCTCCCATCTCTATCCTAGCTCCTGCCAACATAGCAGTTCAAAATCAAGAAAGGTCAGCAGGTCAGCAGTTTGAGACCCAAGTGCTGCACGATAGAGTGAGCTCTCCTGTCTCTGTCCCAGCTCCTGCCAACCTAGCAATTCGAAAGCAAGACATTGCAAGTAGATAAATAGGTATCACTTCGGTGAGAAAGGTAACAGCATTCCCACGGAAATGTCTGCCGATACAGATAGTGCTGGCTCTTTGGCTATAAATGGAGATTAGCACCAAAACCTTATTTTCATTCCTAGTGCGACTCAAGACAAAATTTCAACTGGGACATGTGGCTCAAGATGCAGAAAAGGAGGTCAACCAGACATTGAGCTACAATCTCTTTGATTTTATCCCTAGGATGTTACTGGCTACCCTTTGCCCCATGGAGACATCATATCACTCACCAGACACCAGCAGGTGATGCATTTCATCTCTCCAAAGGGAGGTACTGTGGGGTGCCAGCTCTCGTTGTGCATGTACCACTGGCGTCCAAATTTGCAGGCTCGGGGGCCGTCTGCCTGCATCATGTCGGAAATCGTGGACGGACTCTTCTCTGAGTCTGTAGGGAAAAAAAAGACTGGAGTATGGGAAAGAGGAAGGATGGAGAAGAGGGTGGTCCAGAAGTATCAAAACACTACAGGTATTTTGTAAAATATGGACTGTAACAGAATGAAGTATACCCTGTGCTTTATTCTCTTTCAAAATGGCGATTTCAAATCAGGGGGAGAGAGAAAATATGTAAACATCCTTGCCTCGTGGCTTTAGTGAAATGAAACCTAATGTGTGATTGACATGTCTTGCTGTAAGATCATTGGTTGGAATCCCTAAGGAGGAGGGCCAAAGGTGGACCCTGTGGGAGGAGATATAACCCAGAAGCTCACACACACACACACTCTCTCTCTGGAATGCTGTGCTTTTAAGCTGCCAAAATGTAGACGCTTGAGAGAAAGGGGGACCTATGGGCTATCCCTTGAACATGCCGCTTGCTTTATTTCTGTTTTGAAATCCTTTCTAAACCTTTGCTGGACTATATCCTAAATCTTGCTATGCTTTCAATATACTTCTAAAATACTTGAAGAGACTTGGAGTGATTACTTGGCTCAACGCTACCTTATCTACATGTATCTAGATGCCTGGGTTGTCCAGCCAGGGAGCTGCAACTCAGAAGAACAATAGGGCCTACTCAAGGATAAGGCACCGTATTGTTACATGGACCCAAACATTTGTTACTGAAAATACCACACAAGAAGGATTAAGATGGACTTCCCAATAGGGGCTCAATTCATTTCCATCTCGATGGTCATTCTGAACGTATTTGCACCTGTCAAATTAACACCATTTCTGCTATGAGATTGTAAGAACAGCCAAGCCCCCCACTCTCGGCACATGCTAGAGTTTCAGTCTTAATGGGACTTGTAACATGTGCCTTCTGACCCTGGCAGCTGATGTGGCATGCTCATTACCTGGGCACTGCTTGCAGCAGTCTGATGGGGTGAGACGGACAGGATTCCTGCAGGTCAGATGGGGACACTGGACTTTCTCACAATGCACTTCTCCTGTAGCTCCCTGTGGGGAAAGTGTGGCTAAGTTTGGATGCGTGAGCATGCCAGAGGTGACATTCACAGTCCTCTCTGTGGGCACACGTGCCATTGCCCTAGCACAGAGTTCACCCCACCCCTCTGCCCAGCAGCCCAATGGGAACACTTCCTCCCTCCCCCAGTTCAGAATTCGCCCCACCCCTCTGTTGGGGCCCTTGGTCTCTAAAAGGTTCGCCATCACTAGGATAGACCCTCTTTGCTGGATTTTCAGATGTAGTCTTAACTCACTGAATCTTCCTCTACCTAGCCATAATCCCATCAAACAGAAGACTAACATTTCAGGGAGAACGTTGGGCTAGAACGCTTTTGCTTGATGTGTAGTTTTCTACATAGAGGGGATTTCATTTCGTTGCTTTGTTCTCCTGTGGATCGACATCTGTTGACCTAAGTTCCCATCTAGGATCTAAAGTGTGGCAGCTCAGAAAGAAGCTTAACTACCCCAGTGAGGACAGAGGTTTTGATGAGCAACTGGGGAACAGAGCAATAGCAGTCAGCTGGTTTTCTATCGGATTTCTTTCAAAGCCCCATTAATGACCTCACCTTGCATGTGCAAATGGCACACTTAATAAGGCCAAAGGGGGGGACCACAGGGTGCCACCGTGTGCCAGCGCCTCGCCATGTCTTGTCACCCTCAAAGTAACAACCTAAGGTAGGAGAAAGAAAGTCAGTGTGCCTCTCTTGAGTCTTGTCGGGAGCTGAAGTGTTGATGGTGGAAGTGAGGTGCCATCAACAATGTGACGGGAGGTTGGCCTTGCAAGCATTGGGATGGATTTCAAGAGGGTCAAGGTGAACATGCTTGCCTCTCCCAACCTGTTACAAATCCCATCACCCTCATCCAACCTGCCCATGATCTACCACCAGCCTCTGCCTTACCTTCACTGCTGTCTCGAGCTTTCTCCACTTGCTGTCCATCTTCTGTCTTTTCTGTTCAAGAAGAGATGGTCAAGAATTATGCATGCAAGGCCATAGGGACAGCAGGAAAGAAAATATGGTTGTAGCTACCAAGTGTAGCTGATAAAAGTATCCACAACATGGGCAACTTCCCTCTTCCCTTCACTGCCGCCTTCCAATCCTGTTGGACAACAACTCTTGCCACCCCCAACCAGCATGGTCCTGGTACTTCTCCAGGCAACTTGTTGACTCCAGAACCAGCCATTGCCTGACACCATCTGAACTATGCTTGATAGTTTGCATAAATATAATTAAAATTCAAAATATCCCTGCTTTAAGGCTCAGAAGATGTGCAGGGGAAATGGGCTTAGTAGCTCTTGATTCCTCCCAGGTACTGCTTGGAAAGTTTACTCCTTCAGATTAAAATTCCCAGAATCTTACGATCATCACAACAACTGGAGTGGGGGACAATCTGGAGCCATACTTGGGACACTCCCATGTGCTATTTCCAGGTAAAGAAGGCAAGCCTGTGGAATCCCGGGAGGTGTATTTCAAAAGCACAAATCTGAACCCTTGTAGCTTCTAAGCCTATGATGGTGAACCTTTGTCAGTATGTAAATTCCATCAGGAACAGTTGGGTGAGAATATTGTGCGCGCACACACACACACTAGCTCTTTAAGGCTTGCTCTGTATGTGCCTTACAGTGGAGGTAATTAGCAATCAAGCTCAAACTGATCTGTATAAATGACCACACTTGGTACCCTTCTTTGGGTTTGGTTCTGCTTTGGTTTGAGACTGCAGCAAACTCCATGCTGTATCCTTCTGCCCAGATACTGCTAACTCAATGCTGCTTTAGACTACTACTGAAAAACAACACTGGTAAGCTCAACTACTGGGTTCTCCAGCCAACTTGTTTTCCTTCTCCTCATTTAGCTCTTCAAGGACTTCAGATAAGCAAGGGGTCTATTGTAAGTAACGTGCTTGGCAGCATTCCAAGACTGTATTATTTCTTAAGCTGCTACAACACCATGAACTGTGAATCTCTGTAAATAGTTGTCTTAGCACGGAGGTTATATCCTGCAGTTAATTTGCCTTTATTATTTGCAACTAAGTAAAACCTTTGAAACCAAAAGGCAGTCTGTCATCTCTTCAGCAAGACATCCAGTTGATGTCGCTCTGCCCTGCCAGTGTGTATTCCACACACCTGTCTGTCAACCTTGGCACTCCAGGTGTTCTTGGACTTCAATTCCCAGAATCCCAAGTCTCTGTGAATCCACATGAATGGGTTTACTGTGCATACACAGTCTTAGGCTTCCGAGAATTGAATTCCAAGAACATCTGGAGTGTCAAGGTTCACCATGACTGTTCTGAGCTTTCTGTGTTCCACCTGTTCCAACGCCTACAGGTCTGGTTTGGAGAGGGTCTTCTTCTTGCTATCATCATGATCCCCACCTTTGCCTCTCTGTGAGTGCTTTTTGGCAACACAGACTAAATCCCCCTACCCCTCCTTCCGTTTCTCTGCAAACCTTCCCTTCCACACCCCTGCAGTGTCCTGCATTACCTTCGCACACAGGGCAGCACTGATCTTGTGGGTGCACCACTTGGGAGCAATTAAGTGGCTGGCACAGAACAGGGTCACAGATCACGGTGCGTTTCTGTAGGGAGAAATGGGATGGGGACAGGACAACAGAAGAAGAGGCTGACATGAAAGGCGAAGAAGAGGGCCCAAACAGTAGCCCATCCAACTCTTCTGCTCCTGGTGTGTTGGCTTGTTTCCAAAATGAGTCTAATCCATCATGACCATTTTCACCATCTTATCATGAAGACAACACCCACCAACACTGCAAGGCATTCTTCTTCTCTCTTAAACTGTTCTTTATTTATTAGTTTTTTTAAAAAAAACACCACAACTATACATCACATTGGTTTTTAATATTGTCACTCGCTGGCAGAAATCCAGAGGTAAGTTGCAGCTCATGTAGGCCCATTGAACCAATGGACCTTAGAAAGGTATAAAAAGAGTCACCAAGTCCATGCTGGGCTTAAGCTCATTGCAACTTACATCTGGATTTCAACCACTGCACCTCTTGCATCCACTTTTCAACCTGTTCTGAGCTGCCCAGGGGATAGGCAGGAAGGCTGGCAATCTAGATAGATAGATTGAGACGTAGGGAAGGAAAGAAGGATGGATGGAAGGATGAAAACAATTGTCACTATTCCTCTCTTGGGTGTATGAATAATTCATCCAAAGACCTGAAGAGTTACTTTCTGGACCAGCACATACAAGTTGAAGAATTTGGGGGATTCTAGGTTTTTTTAACAGGCTTACTCTCCCAAGCTCTGGGTTCCCAATGAGCAGACACAACGGTTAAGCCCACTCCCTGGAACTTCTTCTACTAAAGCCACAATCTTTACAACAGGGGCTCAGATCCCACCTTCTGCTGGGCCTGATGTATTATCAACACAGGTTTTGAGGACAAGTCCAGGCTCCTGATGACCATTCTCAACCCTGACTGAACATGAGGATGCTACACATCGAGAGTAGGCTTTACAGTGGTGTGTACGGACAATCTGTGACATCACTGCAGACTCAGACCATGACAATACTTTCAGGACCATGACCTACTCTAGCATAGAGTATGGGTGCATTTTACTTCCACTTCTGGGAGTGACGAGGGTGGCGTGGGCCGGATGAATTGGCATCGGGGCCCAGATCTGGCCCATGGGATGTAGTTTGGGCATCTCTGATTTAAGCAGAGAAAATGGCAGCCTAAAATCTCATCCTGTTGCACAACATATTTGTTGCAAAACAGATTGAAAGGCATGTTTTACTTGTGCTTCCAGTGGGAGGAACCACGTGACCGGCCCACTGAACATGACTGGCCCATGGTTCAAAAAGTTTGGACACCCTTACTTCAGAGGAAATGGGCAGCTACATATGCCAGTCATATTCTACCACTCCTTGGTATCTTTACACTCACCTGGCAGCTACATATGGAACATTTCTTATCGTAATCTGGAGCCCAGCGGGATCCATGTGGCCGATGCTGTCCTTCAAAAAAGCAGGAGTTGGGGTCTTTCTTCAACTCCTTGGGGTCTTTTGGGCTTGGATCCTCAGGAAGCTCTTCTTCGGAAACCTCAGGAGCCATCCGGACACCCCCTGCCTCACAGTGGTTGGGAATATGTACCTAGAAGAAGGCAAGTAGGCCAGGACTGAAAAACTTTGAATAGCACAGTCCCAAAGAGGCCAGATTGCATGCAAATGGAGAATAAAGATAATGATTCAAAATTCGATAAATTTATCAGTGTGGGTCTGCTTTAAACACACAGACTAAAGGGGGAAATTGCTTCTCGAATTACAGCTCCCAGAACCCTTCAGCTGGAGTTTCTGGGTGTGAAGATCCAAAAAACAAGCCTATAAAGAAGAGCTGACTTTACATGCACGAGCTGTTGGAAGTAGAAAGTCGCCCTGCTGTTTGCTGGATGCAAGACACTGTGATCAAAACAAGCAACTTTCCAACCTATGCCTTGGAAAGATCCGGGTTCTGCAACAGAACAAGTGCTGCCCCTATGGCAACTAGACTTCCCTCTCCTTACACCACATTCCTGATCACAATTATCTTCAGATAGTGCTGTGATAAATATGTGGCTGTGTTAGTTAGGGCGTTCTGGAAATTGTGAGCAAAATATAACCTTTCCATGGTCTGCAGTCACTTATGTTGCACTTTGCTGATCCGAGAAGCACTTTAATGCTACCCTTTCAATTCCCTCTCTAATGTTAGCATGGTTCATTTTATGAAAGCTTATCCATTATAGCAACACTGGTCTTTGATGAACCTCCAGGTTCCTGGGACATCAACATACTCCTCTAAATTCTCCTTGAATTGCTGCTCCCCTTGTGTAAGCCACAGCGAACAGTGGCCTCCACTAAGTTGGATCAGATAGACCATCCATCCAACCAACCAAACAACTGGGGACTCAATCCCTTCCCTTGAAGCAGAGCACATTGTTACAGTGAAATGAAAAGCCAGAACCATACAACCAAACTTCCAAGATAATTGAAAGGGAAAAAAATTGTTGGCACCACAACACCCTCTTTAAAAGCAAGACATGACAACAAGAACAGCAAGGACATAAGTGCTCAGCAAAGCCAGCACTTATGATGTGCATTTAAAGAATGAAATTAAAAGGCCAAGGCATTCTTTCTAAAAAGAACAGGTCAGTTAAAACTTATATTGGATTTGCTGAATTATATCTCTGACATTCACGTTAGGAAAGTGGGTGGAAGTTGGTACTCAGTGAAAGTGAGAGTTGATAACCTCCTTCTTATAGGTCCATCTATGCATTAAACCGGAGTTCTCAACCTTTTAAAGCCGGGAGCCGGGTCATGATCCATCAGACAGCTTCGGGGGCCAGATGTCCATTTTGCCCTTCCTCCACCGCATGGCACTTCCTGGTGTGGTGGAGGCGGTGGGGCCACATGAAATGGTGCCAAGGGCTGCATCTGGCCCACAAGCCATAGGTTGAGAATGTGTGATTAGGCATTAGAGGCTGGGGACTACTATATCATAAGTTTGAGTCTGAACTTTAAGAGAGATATAAGATCCTGAACCTATTTGGGGATAATGTTCAGCACCCCGGACAGCAGCTATAAAATGGGGACTAAAGATCACAACCCTTCAATGAATCATCCAGAATTGAAATATATGGACCCCACAGGTTGTATGACTTCAGCTCCCAATATCTCTGACCAGACTAGGGAAGATGGGAATTATAGTCCAACATCTGTAGGGCCAGATGTTCTCAACATGACCACCCTTCACTTTTCTTGTTCAAAAGCAAACAGTGGTCCTCCATGTTATTGGATAATTGCTTCCACAATTCTTCATCACTTCTGCTGATCATGCCTAATGGGTAGTCTAGCATCATCTGGAGGGTCAGGCATCCCTCCTCACCCCTGTTCATACAATGCTGCCAAAGTCTTCCTCTCTTCTAATCTCTGTGCTTGCTCCTACAACCCACCCACCTCAAGCTGATGCTCTTGTTAAGAGACTAATCCATACCTCCAGTATTCCAGAGCACCACCCTACAACAACCTCTCACTAGAGCAGATGGCATTAAGTTCCTTTTCACCTCCCCGGAAC